>OU015498.1:80429935-81104935 GCA_907164885.2 Dolomedes plantarius
ACTTACAATTCTTACCTTAAAGAAAATAACATTGAGATGTATCTATGAAAAGCAGGAGAACTGGTTACATCTCCATTAAACGTCCTCAAAAAACTCGCATGAATTTATATTGCGAATTAGATTTATTATATAACATCGATTTAATGCACGCTTCATGAATATATATAAATAATAAAAAAAAAACTTTTTTTTCTTGTTAACTCCATTTGCTTCGCTATTTATTTGCAGCTCTGCTCTGGTGCACATTCGGAAGGAAATTTTCTGTTTCATACCCTATTGGTCATTAAATAGAGTTTGTTCCCTTCTCCTTTTTCGTTTCGTCAGTGCTTGCTTGCTTTTTTTTTCCCTTATTGCTACAGGTTATGGTTCGTTAATAACATATTGCATACTGGCATTAATGAATAAATAAATTTACGGCGTTATTTTAATGAAGTTTCAGAGAGTTGTTATTAAGGACAAAATGTAAATGTTGTGTCATTACTCTCGTAATCAAATATTCAGATGGGGCTCCGTTTTAATTCGTCCATGTCGCGCACTATGTCATGCATGTGCGAGTGTTTAGACGGCGGGATGTATTATTTTTCGCCAGCCGAAAATAGATTTCTTTTGTGTTCTGGTGTTTCTATTAATACTGTATTAGTTAGCGTTTCGATGACTGTCAATCAAAGAATTCAAGGACGGTGTAATGGTTATATTTTAAGTGATTTAATTTGTCATAGTCTCGCATTTTCTGCAGAGTAAATTGGCGAGCTTATTGTTTACTCCAAAATTGTCTCACTCGGCGGAAAGTCATCCGTGAAAGTCGTCGAGTAATGGCTTGTTCACATAGAATCCGTCAGCGTTACTCGTATTGAAATATATTTAACCAATTATAAACCTCCAAACGATTAGCCACGAAATTGCTAAGGTCTATGATTGGTAAAATACGTCAATACGGCTGACGCTGACGGACACTATGTGAACATGCCCTTAGTCTCTTTCTTAACTTACAAGAGTACATGACATGCATGTATGCGATGTACGCATTTCTAAGCGAGTCCTCTTATTGCTACGTGCTCCATGAATAATTTTTTTTTAATCTTTAAGTAATACAAATTTTGCACCACAATACGTGGAAGACTTGTTCTTTTCTTTCTGGGCTGGTTTAACTGCAACTTATCAGCCACCAGTAAAAGTTTAGAGTAATTTCCTTTTGGAATTCTTCGCCCTCCAGCTTACTTGTCGACTGTGTCATGCATGAGAGCTCATAACAAACCTAGATCCATGGCTGCTGGGGAAGCACGAGATGTACGTCTTTATATTTATATGCAGTTCTATGAGGCAAATCATTATGATTATTACTTCAATAGAGGGTCAATTTAGGGAAGGGGGGATTATTAAAGGATATACTTTTAGGCTTACGGAAAAATTTATATCATATCCTAAACAGTTGGTGATGAAGCATTTGGAAGGCCCCAAGAGTAATTTAGTTTTGAGGTCCCCCTTATTCTAAATACTATCAATAAAAATTATTTACTACTTAAGATATTTTTTCACGGTCGAAAATGAAATTTTATTGGCCAATTAGCTAGTAAAATCTTGTACTACGTCGCTTGTCGTTCAACGAACTGCAAACTGTCCAGATAAAGATGGTATCTGTACGCCTGAGGATCACAAAATGTATCTCTATTTAAAGCTGCAAACTTTCGGAGGCCCCTGACAATTGAAGGCGCTTCTAACGCCTGTGCGGTGATCCACCACTGACCCTAAATTTGTTTGCTCTTAATTTTCCCAAAAAATTTATGGTCTCTGAATTTGCAGCATTGTTTTGTTTGTATGTGTGATACCGAGAATAAAATTAGTTCCATGATGTGCAGGTGTTTTTGAAGCATTTGATTTTGCTAATCAGGAATTTTTATCACTGTGTACCCGATAACAGCTCAAAAGACATCGGAACTGTGCTGAGTGCAAAAACTGTAATGCATCATATGACATCATATATCTTCGATTATTGTGTTAAGCTATATGCAATTTTCCTCTCAGTGTCTTTCTAATTACATATTAGCAAATTTATATTTTGAATCCTGTTTGTTTTTCATTCGAAAATAAGGGCCATGCACGTACATGTTTATCAAAAATCTTTTTAATTTTTAATCATTTTTTTTCAAAGTTAATTTTGTAGCGATGGACACGCCATGGGAAAAATTAAAAAACTACGTGCTCTTTATTTAAACATCTACCTTCATGAAGCATAAAACATTATTTTAAGAATATTCTTTTGCATCCTGTTTAAAAATCTAGAAAAAATTGTTTAAAAATAATGGGAAAATCTTTGAGAATTTTAAATTTAAAAAAAGAATTATAAAAAAACTTGATCGAGTTTTTAAATACGCACCAAAGTGTAATAAATTTCATTTTTTTTCCTTCCTCATTTAGACATCGCCAAGACATTGTTATGTTTTATAGGACGTTTTGGCGAACATGGAATGGCAGCAACTCAAATCTGTGTCAAAGTGACAACAATAGCACCTCAGTACTAACAAGATATTGGTTGTTTTCCGTCGTTTCAGCTTAAACCAGTCCCCCCCCCCCCCAGCTAAAATATTCATATGAAGATAATTTGAGTACACATGTATTCATAGTTCTGTCATTTGCATTGCAAACAAACTAATAATTCAACATTTTTCGCTTTGTTATTTTCGCTTTGCAATATAGTATGCAATTTAGTTTTTCCGCTTAATAAAATGTTTCTATTGTTCTCCTTGACGTATATTTAGATCCTTTATCATAAAATATAATGATCCTATTAAGGGTTGGAGTAACTGCATTGTCCGTATTACAATTAAAGCTCGATGTTTATTATTCATAAGGCATTTTTTTTATTTATCGTAGCAAGTGAAGTATGAAAAATAAAAACAGAAATCGCTGGAATGTTAATCAGCTTTGTTGTTTAATTTATCAGTGATACTTTAAAGTGTTGACTTTTTATTAGGAAGTCTATTACATAATTTTTATTTTTATTATTTTTTTATTATTATTATTATTGCTCGTACGCGCCATGTTTGTGCACGTTTTGTATGAAACTATGGCAAAATCCCGTCGGTGATAATTTAAATTTGTTTTAGCACATGAAACGATTTTAAACTTTTTAAACAACTTTATTCAGTTTTATGTAGGCATTCAGAAATTTTATTCCTGAGGGCCTTTTGATTTCCTTCATGTAATTTCATTTCTTTATAAGCATGTTTGTATAAAAGTATTGATATTTCCAGCCGTTACGTATTTTTTATTCTTATGAAATAACTTTTAAACGCATTTTTCGTTTATTACTGTATTAAACATGGATTATTTTTGAACTTTTTGTTTTCATTATTTCAACATTATTAACGAAGTTTCTTTTTCTCTGTCTTTTAAAATGTTTTAATTCATAAAAACATTTCGTTGATTGATTGTTTGGGTCGTAATTTCAAATTTACAGTTCGTAAATTTGCATCCTTAAACTGAATTAACTCTTCTTAGAAGTGAGCATTGAAATTTACAGCGATTCTGAAACTCTAAATAATTTTATGTTAAAAGAAAGTTAAAGAGTAGCAAAAGAGAAAACATTAGTAGCTTCAAAAAGATGCTTCTTAATTCTTTTTAATTATTAATATTTTTAAATCTTATGTAAATGTGTTTTCATACATGATGTAAGTACTTAAAATTGGAAATTTTCAATTATTAACTCCATATGACCTTTAAATAAACTACATTAGAGACCTATCGGTAGTAGATGTTTTTGTGTTCCCGAAGTGCCCCTCAAAATTTAAATTTCAACTGTAGTACACAATATATTTAGATTTCGGAAAGTTAATCGGTGTTTAATTTAAAATCTTAAAATTTTGTTAAATTTCACCAGATGGCGCATATTTTCAGCTTACAATTGATTGTTTTGTGTTTTTTATTAGTTCTTACTTACAGTTACTATTATATCGTATCATCCTTGTTTATATTACCTCTTAAAAATCTGATTTAAAATAAACATTTTGCTGGGTTCTATGAGCACAGAATGTAATATTTTATATGGTGATGTTAACACTTCCTAAAAAAATTAGATTGTAGAAAATGTAAAATTACTTCAAACATGCGTTCTGTAAATAGCCTACGTTGCCCTATATCTTTTTCACACAATTTAATTGCCCTATTGATATTTCCCCAAAACCGATTATCAGCCGTGGGTTTTAAATATGATAGTCTCTTGGGGAAAAAAACTGATTAACTGGTTTTGGGTAATCAGTACAAAAGAGGGTAATTGACTATATTTTTTTCATAGAAATGTAACGAAGAATGTTAAAAATTAGAGACTGATCTAGGTTCTTCATCCTATTAACATCGTCTTTTTTTTTAAACAAGTTTTCCTTAATGTTAGAATCTATGCTCAGTTTAACCCCGAGCAATATTCGACCTCTTTTTAAGAAATCTTATTGATAAATATCACCAAAATAATATCGTCTATTTGAAACCGCAATTCCGCTATTTAAACTTGTTAATATTGCTTAAGGCTGTACGAGACGAACTCGAAAGATAGTACCTAGAGATGAAGACTAAAAAGCCACATCCTGAATGAGATCCTTTTCTAGTGAAAAATAAATAAATAAATAAACAACTCCACCTGGTGCTTAAATACTCAAGGAAGACAGGTAAACCTATACTATTTTACCTGGTTTATTTTTTTTCCTATAATAGTAATACATAATTACGAGACTATTCTATTACTGCTGATGCAATTTTAAGAAGACTAAACCCCCCCCCCCCCCTCATTTCTGATGTGGGTAAAACTGCTCAAATACCTTATCCCCAAAAGCTTTATGAGAATACAAATAGTCTGATTTCAAATATTCGATATTGTTGAAATTTATATTTTTAGAATTTTTTAAACATTATAGTAATCTCTTATCAAATAAGTAGCTTTCCTTCTAAAATCTCAACTACTATCGTACGTTACGGATTTTATAATTGTAGTCGCTTTGAATTGCCATCATATAAGTATTGAATCTTTAAAAATTCTCTATGACCTCTCCAAGAAATATATTTTAAATGTATTTTCTCTGAAATATGTCGGATTTTTTACTCGAATATAGGAAAGAATTATTAGAAAGTACAGCCTATTTGTGATATTTCCTGCTTGTATATTGTTCTTTCTAAATAATGTTACAGCTTCACGAACAGTGTAAGATCTGAATATCTGAAATTTACTTCCATAACTTAGAAATGATTTTAAACTTATGAATAATCTCCATTTAGTTTTCCCTTTCAGTTTGAAATGTTTGCTGAATTCAGTAAAAGTACAATTCGCCTTAACGGTGTGAAATTTAGTTTTATGGGAAATAGAATTGAAGTGCTTTTATTATTTTGTATGCCGTTGATACACACAATATTTTTTTATTTTTTTCCCTTGCAAAATACAAATCTTATATCACCCTGAAATTTATCTAATGGGAGTGTATGAAGTAAAACTAGAAAAATATCATCAAAACTTCTATTTTTTACGGTAAAATTGAAAATGGTAGGAAAATATAGCAAAATAAAGTCAAATGTTTAAAAATCTTGATTTTGACCTTTGAAGTAAAGTTCTAAGAGCCTGTGTTTCAAAAACTGTAACGGGATTAAAAGAAAGTTTGTTTTATATTGTTGTAGGACAAAAATAAAATAAAAAAGTAGGATTCTTTCGTAGAAAGTTCCTAACGGGTTTCTATCCTTTTTCTGCTTTTCATTATGCGTCAAGGAACTCGGTATCCTCAATCAAATAATTGTTCGAAACGAGGACACCTTTCGTCTGTCCTTAAAACCCGCTTTCAAAAATTTATCGTCATGTAATAAGATATTTTCATCCTGCGTTTTATCTAAACAGAGAAATATGTATCTAAGTAATTAGTGTTGAGTTTTATCACTTACCTATTTCCTTTCGTTTCTAGATACGAGTGCACCGTTTCGCTTTAACAAAACCGCAGTCATCCCTCGATTATAACAGCATAATACCGTTCGAATGATTTTTATTGTGTAACACTAGAATTATGGACGGTTAAAATAAACGTATCTCTATCAATCTTGAAACCAGCCATTGCAATAAAACACTTTGAATACGAACTTCAATTGTACAACTTTAAAGTATAACTGAAGTATAACTAACTTTTTTTAAATGTTGTCAATGTTTTGCTCCAATGCACAAATATTGTCCAAATGCTGAACAAAATAGTATCAGGTAAAGAATCTTATAAAAGCTTAAAGCAATGATGATGAATCAAAATCTTTTCAATGCCAGCCAGGATAGTGGCCAACTACCTACGTTTATATTATAAAAGTATTGGCCCATTTATCCTCGGTTTTATTCTTGTTTATGAAAAACACTTCACTCAGTAAATATTGAAATACTTATGCAATTTATTCGCGGTCAGTTTTGACCGCATGTCACAAAACATGACCGTAGCGTTTTAAACGGAGCAACCAAATCATTATCGCTTGGGAAAGATGATAGCCAATAGATTACCAGTACTATATTTTTTAAATATTAAAGTCATGAATAAATCAGGATTTCGAAATGTTATATTTTCTAAAAATATTGTTGCAGTTTTAGATCAAATATTTAAATTAAAGATGAAAGTATCAGTTTCAAAGTGTGCCTATTTCAAAAGTGTTAATGAGCATAAACATTTTATTTACAAAAACTTGCTTTTCCCTCAATCAAGCCGCCTGTTTGAAAATTACTTGTCGCGCCTGAGTGTGACGGTAATTCAACTCCAATAACACTCTGATTAATTCATGTATTTTCACCCATTTCTTCATCATATTTAAATCCTGCCCTTTTCGACTGATGCCAACATATTTTAAAGGAGAAAAAAGTTTTGAATGTACACTGTGTTTACATTACATTTTCGTGAATGAAAAAAAAAAGCAATTCTTTAAACAAATCGTTCTTTCTGTTGGCGTATTTCCAAGACGAAAGGAAAAGAACATTAAGCAGACTATTTTTCTCAACCGTGAAGCGAAGTGAAGTGACGCTGATGTTTTAAGTAATGGTAATAGATGGCTGTTTCAATCGTTTTGGCTTCGGTTAATGGCGGATTATTATTATAGTGTTATAGTTTTGAATCGTTCTCCGGACGATACGATATCGCTAAAGACATCTCAGCAAAGCGATGTTAATGAAGAGAGTGAAATTTAACAGTAATTTTGAACGCTGAACACAAATTGTGTTGTCCTAAAGAATTCGATTATAGCCTTTCAGGCTCAAAATGATTTAAATATGTGCTTCAAATGACCGATACTAATGACTAGGTTTTATGTACTACGCTATGTAATTTTTCCATGTCTGTTATTTAATAAAATATTTTTGAGAAGAACTTAGTTAGATTTTTGTGTGTATAAGAGGCAAGAAGAGGAAAAGAAAGAGAAAAATAAACATTCATGATGTTAAAACTAACGAGGTAGTTGATGAAAGGAAATGATGTTACAATTTTAGATATTTAAGTATGTATGTTCTACGTTGTTAAATAAATGAATTGAGTGCCATTTTGCATGCGATTGCTTGAAGTGTCGAGTGTTTCACGCTGAGTTCCTGGTAAAGAAAAGTAGAATCGGTGTTTCAATTTTGCGAAAGGAGTTTCTTTTTGCTTACTTGTGCTTGATATTTTAAGGGTTTTTTTTTTTTCTCCTTTCCTAAGTGGATTGTGATTTATGTTTAGTATTTACATAGAGAACTGGTTTAAGGTGAACTCCAGTTGACATAACAGATTTTTTATCCCAAAGTTAAGATATGCAGAGGTTTTTTTTTTTTTTTTAAATTAGCAAATACAAATTTTTAAATTGTTTTTTGCCAGTAAAGGTGTGGGCATTTTAAGAAAGAGTGTATAGTTTTTAATTAAATATTTCCCCCTAATTAATATTTGCGGGGAAAATTATTGAGGCCTATCTCTTCAAAATTAAAATTGTTTTTTAAAAGACATAATTTTAAAAAAACACCAATTTATTTTAATAATCTGTTTTTAAATGCAGAAAGCGAGACTCAAAAACATGCATTTGCTAACCTGCTATTGGAAAAATGCTAAGAGGAATCTTTTCCTCTAGCTTAACATGAGGACTGAGGATTTACGACTGCAACGGGATAACCACCGTAAGTGATCATGAAACATGTATCCGAATCTGAAAAAATAGTTTTCCTTGCCATATCGTTTTAAATTCGATATTTTGATGCTAGATATATTGAGTTTAGAGAGTACAATTATACACATTAGATGTAAAATGAAACTGCCATTTTTTTAAAAAAACTTTTGCATTGAAATTTTTTCATCTGTATGTTTGTTTACAGCTTAAGTATTTTCCACAATAGCAACCAAATTTGAAATTCTTTTTTCATTTGTTAGAAAATTTTCACTAATTGTGTGGTTTTTATGTCTAATATCACCTCTGTTTAGAATAACATTTTAATGTTTTTTTTTCTACATTAGATAATTTTTTGGTAAGCAGCGTTAATTTTCTTTAGCTCACATCCTATCGGGAGACTTTATGGTTTATTTTTTTCACCTCATTAGATGAACAATTTTAACTTTTTGTAACCTAAATCAATGCCATATATTTACAAGGTATTTGTTAAATTGTGTGTCTCACGATCTAACTTGTTGCGCCGGATGTATTTTTAGGAACTCGGAGAAAAAAAATAAATGTAAAAACACACTAACACAGCGGTATTAAACTGACAGAAATGTCAGTGGAAATATGTATATATTCTTTCCACTAATGATTACAGGTGTCAAATTTGCTATTTTGATGTTGCATTGAGTGAGACGTTAGTAAAATGGGTCTTGAATTTTATAAATGTCTACCACATTTTTTTGCGTAATTAATACATTCTTTTTACATTCTGATTAGCCATGTTTCGCCCACAGGTTGAAATTCATTGGAGTTTGACTAAAGGGAGAACTATGATGTGGTTGTATCAAAAGAGTTTAGTTTTGTTACCTACAGAATTTTGATGAGATTTTACGTAGAACTGAACACTTACTTCTATTCTTCAAAGTTTTTTTCTTTTTTTTAATCGTTCGGATGAGGAAGACTTGTTGAATGTAACGATAAAACAATGTGATGCTTGTTACGTACGTCTATCTTCCTCCAACTAAGCAATTTATCATCATAGCCGGTGCTTTTATCTCCGGCAGAGGGCCGAGGTCAAGTTTAAGTCATCCTCTTTCGAATGTTTAACATCGAATTTGTCGGATTTGAACAGATGCGAGGGTTAGGAGAGCAGCTGTGATAGAAAATAGTGTTTAGTCCCGAACGCAACAGGTGAGACACATAATTTGGAATGTTTTCTTAAATGGTTTCTAAAAGAATAGGTTTCTCTAAGAGCACTGTTTTTGTTAGAAATTTTTGTTCAAACTATATTTTCGTGGTTTTATTTTATGCCTGTGTTTAGTACACGTGAAAACTAGTTACTATGCATAGTTTTTTTTTTTAACTGTTTCTTGAGAGCAAAATGCTTGGAACTTCGCACATTCAAGAACGGCAGTAGAGATGAGAAATGCAGAGGGTTTCACCCATCTGGGAGAAAAAGAAGGGTCGGTTGTGTATAAACAAAAGGGTAAAATATGAATAAATCGTTTGGATATCTACCATATGTAACGATGTATACATAATTGACGAGCACGCGCGTGTGTATACATGTGTGAGTGTGCCTGCAATAAAAATGAGGTCCACACTCAACATTTATAAACAGAAAGAAAAATGTTTAGACAATTGGCTTTTCTCCGTTTCCATATCAAAGTTTGCAAAAATGCAGGAGAAACTTGAGCCGGGTGAAGTAAAATAACTAAGAAAATATAAGTCACTTGACCAAACTATGAAAACGAAATAAAGTTTTAAAGTTTTATTTGCTGTGTGATATCATTGTTACATAATCCTGTTAAAAGAGATAACGTGATTTTTTGTAAAACTATCGTAGACGAAACAAATATCAGCCTTATTTATTCTTCACACATGTAGCAAGATCAACGATCGATAATGATAAGAAAGGAATTTCAGACCGATATAAGTGTAACATCTTGGATGAGTCACAGAAAAAACTGAAATATTTTTATTTTTTGTGATCTTAATGAAACTTATTGCATATACTTATACATCGAGATGTTGTTCGACTTAAGCCTCGGGGATATTCCTGTACGAACTCTTTCTCTTCAGGAACATTTTTTTATTGTTTATGTCAAGTATTAGCCACTTAAATAACGATACATAAAACTTCCATATTCATTTTGACTCGTCTGAAGTGTTAAGCTTAACACCTTTTAGTTCAGCCGTCTTTCACATACATGCACGTACAGTGCCTCCCAAAAGTGTTCGTACACTTACGATTTTCAATAAAATAGGGGTCTATCCATTAATTAAAATGAATATTTCAGAATGGGTATTTAATAATAAGATCTATAATATATTCTTAACAAAACTGCATGAAATATTTTAAAAACATAGTAAAACTTTATTTTTAAGAAACCAATAATCAAAAAGTAACAAAAACTTTATCACACAAAAGTCATCGTACACTTGTAAAAAATCTCTACATATTAGTAAATATTCTAATTTTTCGTTAAATTAATATTTAGTAGGATATCCTTTAGCATCCACAGCAGCTTTTAAACGTCTGGGAATAGATTGCACTAGTTCTTTTGTAATTTCTGCATCAATGTTCATCCATTCTTCCACCATAATTGTTTTTAGTTCGTTTTTCGTGTGAATGTCGTGTTTTCGTACTCGAACCTCCAGTTATCTCCAAATATGTTCTATTGGGTTTAAATCTGGTGATTGGGGTGGTGTCTTCAAAAATTGTGGTCTATTATAGAGACACCAGAGGCGAACGTTGAGAGCCGTGTGCTTAGGATCGTTATCTTGGTGATAAAAAAAAAAAAAAAAGTTTTTTCCAATACCCAAATTTTGGGCTGATAATTTTTAATTGTCTCTTAAAATATTTATATAAACAGCATGATTCATTATGCCATCAATAAATATCAAATTACCTAGTCCTCATGCTGACATGCACGCCCACACAAGGACACCTCCACCGCCATGCTTAACTGTTCCTACTAAGTTCTTGGGATTAAGTTCCTCATTTTTTCTTCTCCATACGCCCATCGGAACCAAAAATATTAAACTTGCTTTCATCGGCAAATAAGACATTATTCCAATACGTTTGGGGCTTATTTATCATTGATAGTGCGAAGGAAAGCCTAAGCTTTCTGTTTTTCTCACTCACAAAAAATTTTCTACGGACAGAACGCCTATGTAATCCAGATGCTCTGAGAACTCGTCGAACAGTTTCAGGTGAAATTGAAGTAGAAAATGTTTCATTAAATTCTGCAGAAACTTTTACAGCACTCAAGCGTAGATTTTTCTCAAATTTTCTAATTATAAATCTCTGATCACGTTTTGTTAACTTTGCCGGACGACCTTTTCTTACCTTGTTTTCGATCCGGTTTTCTTCTTTAAAGCATTTTATTACATACTGCACAGTAGAATGGGGTAAATTAAGTAATTTAGCAATATTCCGAACTGATTTACCACTACTATAATAAAAAATAATCAATTTTCGAATGCTCTTTGTTGTTTCATTACGACTACGAGACATTTTTTATTAATAAATAGAATATTACAAAGTAGGCAAGCAAAAATTAAAGCCAACCGATATTTTAAATGCCACCTCAATTCAAAAATAAAAATAAAGCGCCAGACGATAATTTTAATTATGAATTTATCCTAAAATATTTCAGTGTACGATGACTTTTGTGAGATAACGTTTTTGTTACTTTTTGATTACTGGTTTCTTAAAAATAAAGTTTTACTATGTTTTCAAAATATTTCATGTAGTTTTGTTAAGAATAGATTATAGATCTTATTATTAAATACCCATTCTGAAATATTCATTTTAATTAATGGATAGACCCCCTATTTCATTGAAAATCTTAAGTGTACGAACACTTTTGGGAGCCATTGTATGTATGTATATAAGTGAGTTAATATATCTATGTATATATGAGTGAGTTAATTTATATGTGTCTATAGACGTTCCTTAAAAAGATTAGACATTAACCATGTGGACGATTATAAAGTTTTAGGACCATTTTAATTGTTTAAAGATTATATCGTTACATGACATTTAAACCCATTCTTTGTGTATGTTTACATACTTGCAAACAGTTCCACATTATCCTTAGAGATTCCAGTTTTCTTTTTTTAAGCGGAGGCACTTGTCAAACATTCGCCTATACTACGCCGCAGTTTACTGCCCATTTTATTATGGGGGCACCATATAGGCGGACAGCATTAACCTCTATGAAGGGACGACACAAACGGAGGCATATATCGTGGCGCGACGCTGGGATTCGATCCGAGCAGCCTCAGCACAGAAAATCAGCGTACCACAGGGCCGCCACAAGCCCAGATTCCAGTGTATTTGTATGCAAAAGACGTGGAATATGTATATCTATGTATGAAATATGTATGCGTGTGATGTCATTTCAAGAGCATAAATTTCATAAAGTGGATTATTTTGCATTCTCATCCTGATTCAGAAATAAGTCTTGAAAAGTGAAAATCCTACATCATATGAATTCTGCATTACTTCTAGTGAAGTGGCTATGCTGGCATTACCTTGATTTTCAAGGCTTGTTCCACCCAAAACTGGCAATCATTTTCAAACCCAACGAAATAAACAAAACTTATCCTTTTAAGGCGTCATCATGATTATGGTTGTGAATATTAAATTCCAGAAATCAGATTTTACATTGATTATATATGTAGTTTCAGTCATAGGAAGTAAATTTTAGTTTTTCTCTTTTACATGTATTGTAAACTTTCCCTGTTAATAATTCCTGTTTTGTAACTACAGTTCGTTGATTTTTTTTTCTCTATCGATTTGTCTAGTTTAAATTTGTATAAAGATTTTATATTTATCCATTTTTCTAATTTTAGTTTGCTTTTTTTTCTTCTTCACGATTTGTGATTTCATAAAACAGACATTGGAATTCACTTTCAAGAATTTATATATATACCAGTAGCTATTATCATAGATTGAATTTATGTCTGCTTCAAACTGTTTATTTTTTCGTTTTGAAAAGCATTAGATTAACTCAGCAATATTGCTTTTTCGGCCATGTTCCATTACTTACATTTGTATTCAGCATCCATCTCGTGTTCATAAATTGTTTAAAAGTTCCACTTTCTTCCTTGGTACAAAATGAATTATCAATATTAAAAGCATACTAGATGCAGCTTTTATTCCTTCGTTGATAAATGGATAATGTATTTGTCTTTTATGATTGCTTTCCAAGTATGAATTTATCAGATCTCTATTTCTTTTCTAAGAAAGAAGTATTCTATCAGTCAAGAATAGGAATTTTCGCTCGATTCTTCGCCATTTTTTTTCCATTATTTTTCTTCCCAGTGAAAGTTCCAAATTTAATCCAGCATTAAAGATCTAGTTTTATTGTTTCTGTCTTCAAAATTGCTTTTTTTTCTTTTCTTATTTCTCTTTCCTCCGTCCAAAAGGAGTCTATATATTTTAAAAAAGTATTCTCTTTTTAGATAAAATGTGTTATTAAACTCTGTATCCCTGGAGATTATATTTTCTTATCACAAACTAGTTTTACTCACTAAACTGTTTTAAAAAGTTGGAAAAGTAGTTATTTCTATTGATAGTAGTTATTTTCCAAGTTTTTAAATTTGCTTTTTCCCGTATATTGTCACGTATAATCCGTATACTAATAAATGTTTTCTCAGCAGTTCTAAGTTAACCTTGAAATAACAAACTCAACTTTAAAATAATGGATACAAAGGAAAACGTATAATTCGTTTGTTTCTTTTTAAGTTATAGTTTTAAGCCAAAGTAAAATGCTGTGTCTATTTACTTTGTGATTTTTTTTCTTTTATTCGATTGTTCCTTTTAAGTATTGTCCTGTTGGGTTATTTTTCTTCTCAAAAACGTGTAGACTACGAATTTGATATTCCGAACGTCCAACATAGTATTACTTAATTTGTATTTGTGTTACTAATTTATTTTGTTACTTTTTTATGCATAGTGTATGTTTATGTGATTAAGTCCATTGTGATTTTTTTTTTCTTTTCCTTTTAGGTATTTTCTTATGGGATATTTTTCGTTTCAGAAACATGTAGATTTTGAATTTGATATTTATTCGAAATGTCCCACAGAGTGTTACATAGTACGTGTGTGTATTACTGATAAATTTGTGTGTGTGTGTTTATCTGACACATTTTAAATGAACAATCCAATAATACCACGTTAGCATAAACATAAGTAACAAAGAGAATAGTGTGAATAGCGACAAGTTCAGAAAGACAATTTTATCTCGTTTGCTCGGGAAGAATATTTCTGCATTTTAGTGGTCCCATACTTAAGATGTGTGTGCTATTAACTAATTCTTAATTACAAGCTATCTTAAAATTTGAAGGGCTTCTGCTGAAACGAATTCGAACTGGTTGGTAACGTCGTGGCAAAGTGTTGATAAATATAAAAGCGCGAAGTCCATAATCGCTGGTTCCACTGAAAATGTGCATCTTCTCGTTTACGTGCAGTGGTTTTCAACCTTGAGGTGTGCCACTCCCCACCCCCCTTGGAAGCTGTAAATGATATTAAGGGGGAAGGCGCAGATGGTCAGCAAAAAGTATGTGTAAAATGTATGTTAACAGCGTTATTTAAGTCTTTTAGGGGTGGAGGGGGGGGGGGAGCGTAAGATCTAACGGTCATCTTAAGGGATGCCTACGCATAAAAATGGTGAGAATCACTGTTTTAAGTGGCTCACTTCTTCATAGTGACCGGGCTAGTTTCCGGTAGAAGATTCTGCATGTTCGAGTCGCGCTGTTGGTATAATTGTTACAAACCGTCCGGAATCCTCTTTAAACTGTAAATTACAGACTACTTAATTCTTGATTTGCAAAAGATGACCTTCAATGAACCTTCGAGTGTTGGTTTTACGCGGTTTTGTCGCTATGTTGGGGAAGATACGGGTTCGTATCCCTTAAGGGGAAAGTTTACTGTTTTAGAAATATAAAATTGCCCAATTTACTTTAAATTTGCTGGTCCGGAAAAATCTCATTAGCGGTATCGTGTTTTTTATGGAGAAGGGGTTGTGTAGTCTAGAAAAGTTATTGTCTCCAAAGAACATTCAAAATTGAGATATCAGGCAGATAACTCTTATGTTGTTTTATCAAATTTTAAAAAATGAATAGAAAGTACTACCAACAGAGCATTGCATCAAGAAATTTGCGTTTATGCTTTACTGATAAAAATTTGCCTCTTGGTGGTCTGTATGATATTTCTAATGTATCAAAGATTCTTGAACGTTGCACCTAAGCGCGCTGCTTGATGTGTAATAACATATGTCATTGTTTGGTGTGCACATATTATGTGCACACCAAAATATTTGTTATAATTGAGAAATGTTTAAAATATACCACAGTCATTCATCAGTATATGTGTAGCAATAGAACTTATATTTGCATGTACTTTTAATATTAAACTGAAAAAAAATGGCAATAAATTCTCCACGGAACGAATCTCAGTTTTGCATCACTATATTTAAACTTCTGCGTCCTTTCTAATTTAGGGCGTCTAATGTCTGCATATATGTCAATTTTTACACCGTCTTCAATTTACACAATGCGTTTGTATATTTTTAATATATCTAACAGTGGGTATATTAAATAAAAGCTGTTATAATACGGTTGTTGCGTTTTAGTTTCAAAATGAAAGCTATTAAAAATTCATGCTGATAGAACATACTGAAGAAATGTAATTTGTTAGTACTTGAATGAGTACTTAGCTGTCAGCAGAATTTTGAAGTAAAGCGATTGCATAGATAATATTTACATTCGTCTCTTTTATTCTCTGGTTTATTATAATTTTATAACTGCGTATGCACAGCATATGCTTTTGTTAGGAGCTATTAAAATGTTCTGCTTATTGTTTACTACATTACATATTTCAATCCTGAACATATAATGTTTGTTTACTTAAGATACACAATTTCACGAAAATTAATTATTCCGGATGTGCTAAATGCCTTCAGTAAAATATATAAAAGGATTTAATTTTCATTTGCGAATTTGGTGGCATATATTGTTAATTTTAATGAAAGTTACAAAAGAATGCATTGTGTATTTAAATTGTGCCCAGGTTTTGAGTTTCTAAGTTTGAAAAGCTTTTATTACTGAACAGTTTGAGTACGCTATAGATTCCATTTGCATATAAATGTTTCTCCTTTAATAACAAATATATGCAGAGGAATTTTAACGAGCTAAATTCTATGTTCGCAAAATAACCGCTTTTCTTAATTAATAGATGGCAGTGCTTCTTTTCAAAACTAAATAACTATTCTAGCGACATTATTCGCTTCCATGTTTATGCTGCAATTACGGTTTTTTCTGCTCTTTTCTAATGTTTATGTTCTTCTCTCTAGATCTAACTTTAAACAAATGTGACTTAGATTGATTAGAGAGCAGGTTACTATTTATCAAATGCTGTAATTACGTTATTCGAGACTTCTGGGCAAGAAAAACTACAAACATTGAATCTCTGGAAATAGAAACAAGTATCGGTTGCTATGGTGACACTTCTGCTATCGTTTTGGCAAGCTTAAAAAATCTGTCGTTCTTTTGCGTGTCAAATCGAATAGAATTCCTTCTCGATAGATCTTCTTAAGCAAGAATTTAATCAATGGCTGTTTCATGCATATGCTAAATTTCACAGCATTTATTTGCTTATTGCACGGAAAAGTGGCTAGAATAATTCCCTGGTGAATAAAACATTTTCGCATATAAATTTTGTATTTTAAAATCGTAATCGTGTAGGAAAATATTGTAAAGTTCATCAGTTAAAATTAATGATTATTTATGTATCTGTGTGTGTTGTGCATCATTTGAGGAAATTTCGAAAAGATTTATTTTTGATTGTATCTACTTTAGTATGTTACAAAACTTGTACTTTAAAATTACCGTAAAATGTACCTTAAATTTTGAATTATGTAATTTTCAGTAATATCCAATCGTTCGCCCATTGAAATTTATTCCTTATACATGTAGCTTATTTAACTAATTAGCATATGAAAGATTAAAAAAATAAGCATCTATAAATCTATTTAGTGTAAAATAATGATATAGAGTACAGCATAGAGTACCTCTATGTATATTTATTTTAATAAGAGGCTTGTTTCGCTCAGATTATAGATAAACCAAAAAAGAATATGTTGTTGCCTCAAGTATTAAGGTATTTCTTTTATATTCTCAAAATAATTGTCGCAATTTATAGGATCATTATTAAACCTAATATTTTAAGAAGTTTAAGTATGGCAACGCCATCGGTATTCAATTTACCCCAAAGTTAAATATCCAATGGATGGTAATTCTAAAAGGTGAATAAGTAGATGCACATGGTGTCTACATTTCATGCTAAATGAAGCATCCGAAAACGTAGCACGTTTGTCCCTCAATCGATTACAAGAGTCGGGTTTTTAATCCACAGCTTGGTCAGCTGCAAAATCCTCTTGGTCAGTGCTGGGGACCCTTGCAACCCTGCTGCTTCAGCTTTCGCACTCAGGTTGTTTTGGTTCGTGTCTCATTGTATCAAACGATACAACATAACCAGCTAGAAAATGCAGAGTTGATTCAGTGACTTGTTTGGAAAGTCTTTCAAGTGAAATAGAGTATTTGTTTCTATTTGCTTCTCACATTTCCAAAAAATTCTTACTTTCCTCTCTATCTATACTAGTGGCGCACCCAGGGAGGGAGGGGGGGTTAAGGGGCCCTGCCCCCCCTAAAGAAATAGAAATTGCATTATGAATATTGATTTTGCATTATATTTTTATCCGTTCATCTCGCCGCCCGCCCCCCCCCCCCCCCCAAGAAAAAATTCTGGGTGCGCCACTAATCTATACCATGATGATTTATCTTCGTATAAGAACTGCTGATTGTGTGTAACCCGAGTTATCTTTGTGACAGAGTAGTTTGTTGAATAAGCTATATAAACTCTTATAATTATGAGCAAAAGTCTCGTCTGGTGTAAATTATTTAGACGGTTGAATATATTTCCTCTTCCAGTTATGACACACCAAAATTTGAATTCCACCTGCGGGGGCTAAAAAAAATGCCAGTTCTTCTCGTAATCCACGTCGTAACTAGAAAAATTTCCATGTTTTCTTTCCATCTCAAAATCTTAACTGCCATCTACCAAGTCAATCGGTTCCACTGAGTTATGTCCTGGGGTATTTATTATAAAATGAACCCGAGGTGATCTCGTGTCGTGTTTGAAAGTTGCCCATTCCATATTTTCCCGTGAATAGCTTCTACACCGTTTCACATGAAAAGGTTCAGCCTGCTGATTATTCTGCCGATTGTTGAGTGCCATCCACGCGCAGGTGATATCAGCTGGCACCCCTCGCTCTCAGACGATTTTTAGAGGGCCGTTATCCCTCGCTTCCCAGCTGTCTCTGTCGCGTGTTCTCCTTTCACCTGCGTATGTTAGCCCCTCCCCCCACTTATTTATTTATTTTTTTTTTCCCTCTCAGTAATTCGTCTGTGTAACCAACTGTGGCTTTTTCACTTCCAGAGTTGGTATGGAAATCCTGGGCACGCGTTGAAGGGAAGGGTACAAAGATTTTAGCCTTAATCTGGATTACACATTAGCGAGGATTTTGCAGTGGAGTGATTTTATCCCACTTGTTAAATATTCCGCGGTCGGTGTTCGTATTAAAACCATCGGTACATTAATACTCTGGGTAGAGAAATGTTTTGTCGGGCAGAAATTGATCTCAAACATACTTGGCGAACCAGATAATCATTTGTGAACTACGGGGTACTTGGTCTACAGACTTATTTCCACTGTCAGTGTGACAGGGATCTAAAAAGTTAATAAGTGGGATAAGTACATGAAAGAATAGACCTTGTAGAGACCTTGAACTTTAATGTTATACCTGATGTGCATTCTATTTATGGTCAGCCTATGAGATATTCCCCTCATGTAAGCCATATTAAAATGCACTTAATCTGCGGTTAAAAATGTTTTAAGCGTGTGGTTTATAATTTTAGGTTTGGAATGATGGAGAAACTATCTATAAAATACCTGGGAAATAATCCGTCACCCCATTCCAATCGTAGAACAGGTTGAAAAATTAAGAAAATAAAAACTTTTGACACCAAATAAAACGCTTTCCTTGTGTTTTCTGACCTTAATAAATGTTTCTCACTGCAGAAGAAAAAAACTAACACAAAGACCACGTTAAATTAAAACTGATTGTAAAACCGTGATGACTTTTTAATTTCTTAAATTTAAAATACAAATGTTTTGTTTTTGCTATCATAACGCTAAATGTGCTTCAGACGAAATTTCATAACATATAGCTTGAATAAAATAATCTCTTGTAATTTACTTATAACCGCAGATAGCGATCAAACGAGGCCGCATTCCCCACAATTTCGATGGCAGTATTTTTTTTACTCCTGAAACCCCTTTTGTTCGTTTAATCAGGAAACAATAATCGAATAGAATTTTCAGTTAGATATAATCGAATCAGGTCACAGTTAAAGTCAATTGTTCGAAAGTATTCCTTAATCAGATCTTATTTTCTAAACACAAAATGGTGTGTTGCATAAGTGTGTAATAGATACATACACGAGTTTATAATAAATTTTAGAAAATGTCTTCTTTGTAAGCTTGTCTTTTTTTTCATTCTTTTGGAATAAAGAGCATGTGATGTGACAGGAAATGGAGTTACACCCAGATATAATCCTGCGTTTCTTTACCTAAATCTCTTAAAACCTTGTATGAGGTCAAAAATAAGTTTGGGCAATTTATTATTAAGTGCGCGTAATTCAATTTCAACTTTGGCTGGGAATTATAACCCGTCCTGAATCGAAAGCAGAAGGTGAAGTTGTTTATCTAGCACTCCAGATTTCTAGAAGTGCTTCTATTGGGGACAAGCTGTTTGCAAGAAATCGATGATTTAATTGATAAAGAAAAGAAATCGAAAGATTTAGAGTTCTTAACTATCGTTCTCAAAACGTCGAGTTATGTTTAACTCATTCAGCTATGAAATCACATTTGGCGTGACAGGGCTGTTTTTCCCTTAGCTCTCGAGTCACCTCTTAATTACGTTTGAAACAGCTTTATTAGATAATTTATTTGAAAGTATATGTGCACATAAAAGTTTATTTTTCCCCTTCTAGATAGTGAAATAATTTTTACGTTCCCTGTGATTCTCGTGCGGGAAGATTCAGTACAATTTAGGTAGGGCCGTACTGTAAAATTGTCTTTTTCAGCCATAAAATGGAAAAACGGAAGTGTGTTAAAACGATATTGAAGATAGTTACGATTATGAATATGCATAATTTTGAGCGTATTCTACGCTTCTAGGCAATGAACTAACTTCAGAGTTACCAATTTGTTCACAACGCAATTACAAAGTTCTCACTTCTTTGGAGACATCGTTTTATATACGTCTTAATTATTGTTAGTTCTGGGATTATATTGTCGTGCATAAAATTGTCGTACATATTAGGCAAAGTGTAACATTGTGAAAGTGTCAATTTCAGTCATAAAATGGAAGACTGAAATATGTTGAAACGATATTGAAGACAGTAGTCCATCGAATGGAAACGGACTAGACGGGTAAGTTACACCTTATAGTCAATTATCTCTTTTGGTTTGCGTCGCCTTGGGTTTGTTGAAATAGCAAAAATAAAAAGTGGAGAGCGCAAAACAGTATACTTTTGTGCAACTTGCTACAAGGAGCCGTGTTCAGCGTAGAGAATATTGTTTTAAAAAGTGTCATAGTTTGAAAATAATACAAATAACAATAAATTACATACTTAAGCACGGATTGTGACAGTATATAATAAACAAACGTTTCGTTAGAAAAGGCTAAGTACAGCTGCAAGCAATATCGTCGTACTCAAGGTAGACATCAAACGTTGGCTGCGAACAAACTAGGAAAATAAATAATGAAACAAAGAGTTTTGTTATACCCAGTTATTTCATTAAAATGCGAGTGTACAGGCCAAAAATTATAAAGTAAAAAGTGTGTAACAGCTAAAATTCATTTTGGTTATATACCGTTTACTCTTTATCTATATGATACTTGCATCGACTTTTAATTATATCGTGATTTTTATTTAGTTCCAACTCATAATAAATCTATGGCCGAGCGCAAGTCGCTATGATACACTCAGCTTTCAGGATATGATCTCTTTTTGAGCTAGATTTATTGAATCTCAGTGACAGAATGTTGTTGCTGAGGTTTTTTTTTCCCCCGTCCTCTCTGGTACAACATGCCGCATAATTAGGTAAAACCTCCACTGGAGGTTCCGTTGAGTTTTGTGTGCTTATAAGGCTTCCTTCTCCGTGTTTGCTGTGTGATTATTACTCCGACAGGGAAAGGGGATTCAAAGAAGCCATGGTATTTAAAAATTAATTTACATAAATATTTTGCATAAACGTGTTTTTAAAAATTTTTTCTCTTCATTTAGTAAACATTCCGAGTAGAGAGATAACACTCATGGTAACTAGATGACTAAGACAATCCCAAAATATTGTTCATCCTACAATAAAAGACCGACGAACCCGCAGTATAATATGACATGCATGTCTAACCATTTAAGTACATTAAGGATCAACTATATCAAACTATCGTGTACTATCAAATACAAGTTAAACTAGTTGCATGACCTGCACATAGCTGATTTTCTGAGTTAACATAAGGGCGTTTGAGACGCTACTGTAATAATTTTTTTGCGTATGACGTTTTTCGTTATAAGACTGTCAATGGTCTTGCATTGCTGTGGAGAGCATTTGTGTTCTCTGACCTTACATTATTCTTGTAACGTCTAAATACGGAACAATTTACAACTACAAAATATTGTACGTCCAACCGCAAAACTAAACAAGTTGATTAACTATACAGAATTATTGTTCACCCTCAAGTGTAGATTGAAACTATTTGACCTACAAGTTAAACTAGTCAAAAGCGCAAGCGGATGCTGGTTTTATAGTCAAAAAAAGGGTTGGCATCCTCAAAATGTAAATTTAGCCCTTTACATTGACGTTTACTGATTTCGTGCGAAACATTTAATAAAATTACCGAAGTGCTTTTCTGTAGTGTCACTCGTGTCATAACATGGAAATAACTGCTCATTCCCGTACTGCACAATGATTGCATTACAAACTCTAAGTCTTCCCAGAATCACAAATCAAGACATAAAATAGAGGCAGACATAAAATACCACGCTATCACTCTCTAATTACTGCTCAAAACGAGCCATTATTCGTCATCTTCGCCCAAATAAACTCTTCAAATTGATCCATAAGAACAACCGGGGGGGAATCCCATAACATCTTAAAGTAGATCGTAAAAGTGGCATCTGAAGCCTCTCGACAATATTTTAGTGTTTGCTATTTTCCTCGTTTAATAGCTCGCCATTGCTCACAAGATGACTTTGGTGTATCAGAAATGCTGCGCGATACAAAATGGCGACGATAGGCATTTTTATTGGTAACTTCAGGGCGGGGACAGATAACAACGTTGAGGCTTTTATTGCATGTTTTCTGCTATTGAAGGAGATAAATATTTAAGTCACCTTAAATGATGACTCTGGAGGTGTATTTGGTTTTACGATAGGAGCGGGTACTGAGCATTGGTAAAGTCTTAACCATGTATCAATGCAGATAGAAAAAAAATTAACACTTCCAGCTGCAAGACGCATAAGGTGTAGTTTTGTGAGGTACTGATAGTGTGATAATGCTGAATAAAACGTAGAAGATAACTCATCTGTAATTTTTAGTTTTATTATGCTTGTAATTCTTCCTGTCTCGAGACATATTCAAAAGTTCGGTACTTAGCAAGAAAAATTTCCGACACTTTTCATCTCACTAGTAGCTATAAAATTATTTAAAAACACATGTAAATCTTAACGGTTGATTAATTGTGACTTTTCTAATTAATTCTTATTATTAATTATGAACGTATTTGTGTTTAGTTAAGTACTTCCGAAATCATCGTACAGTATTCCATGAGAATTAGGTTACCTGGTTCGTTCTTACCTTAAGTAACCTTAATTCTTCATAGTCAATTTATGCTTCGTTAACGATTGTAGAAGAAGAAAAATTTGTGTTCGGTCTTGAACTACGTAAGGAGTATATGTCTATAAACGCTGCAAAATAAGACTTTACCAGCTGAATACAGTTGGATACTGTTGAATATTTACTAGCCTTCCCTGTGTGGGTTTGAAGTAATGTGCTCATATTTTTATCTTGATAGTAAAAGACTAAGTTAAATGCGGCCAGTAATAATGTGTACATTTTTACGTAATACCCTATTGAAGAATCTTTGAAAATTCCTTTAGCATCGAAATATCTATTAACAGATTCATATTTGATATCGCCTGACTGATGTAGAAACTGTTGATATGCAGTCTTCTGTGTCAAAATCGTGATATCTAGCAGATCTTGGATTAATTTTATATATAAACTAAGTAAAGCTAATAATTTGAACTCAATGTATCTCTGTCTAATGTCTTAAATTAATAATAATAATTTTTAAAAAAATAAATAAAACTAAGTTTTTTTTCTTAACTCAGGAGAATCTTGTGGAAAAGACAACACACAGCCTTTTAAAATTCACATTAAAAATTAAGGGTAGGCGACTAGTTTCGAACCAATGAATAGTTAGTTCATCATCAGGCCGGGGAAGCTGGACTGATTGCAATAAAAATTCCTCCCTCTCGGTTTTTCGTCTGTGCAGCGTCCGCTCGTTCCCATGATGTGCTTCTATAATTTTCTGTAGTTATATCAAAAGAGTTCGATGATCGTCGCATTTATGAACTGTTCATAGAGATTATCATCCCTTTTTGAAACTAGTAGCCACACCCACCTTTTATTTTCATTGTAGATTTTAAGATGATATTTGTTTCTGTGTGGTCATTTTCATGTCTGTCAGTGGATATATCATCAACGTAAGTTAAGCGGCTCTCCGTATTGAGAAACTGTCATATTCACGAAAACGAAGCGGTTCGGTTTTTGCAGAAAGTTCTGAAGTAAGGTACAAAATAAACGTTATGCAAAATTTATACTCTCCAGGTATTCCACAGAAACGATTGTTTGTTTTGACGTGCTCACTCAAATAAAATTCACCCAAATTGATCCACAAGAACAACACGACGAAATCCCTTTACGTCTTGGATCGTAAAACTGGCATCTGAAGTCTCTCAACCATTCTGCAGTGTTTTGCCATTTATCCTGTTTTTAATGGTTGGCCATTACTCGGAAAAGATGACTTGAGTATCAGAAATGTTCTCTGCGTTACAAAATGGCGACCATAGGCATTTTATTGGTTATTTCGGGGGGTCTAACGGATGACAGCGTTACAGCAAGTTTTATTGCGCGTTTTCTGCTTATTGAAGGAGGTAAAATTTTTAATCATTGTCGTAAACAATGATTTTTATGTACAAGTATTGTTTTATGGATTTGGGTTGTTTTGTGGGCATTGTATGCGAGGTTGATCTATAGCTGGCTCTTTTCTTTAGACAGATGTCTTGCTGGGATGTTTATTGTGTGGAAGTTCACTTTCTTCCTCTTCACTATAACTTGCTCTGTTATTTCGAAAACTTGACGTACATACGCAATGTTGTTTTGCTTTTCTGTATAACATACTTTAAAAATGACCCTCAAAGAAATTTTTTTTATGAAATACCTTTTGGATATAAAGCAATAAATGTTATGATTTTTTTAAAGTTTATAATGATCCTATATGTGATTCGAAAATTCTCTGAAGGCTAAATCTAAAATTGCGTCTTGCAGAATTTTTTGACTTTTGATTATGAGGTTATCAGATTCTAATTACTCCATTTGTTTTGCATATTACTCCTATAAAACTTGTATTTTAGATTATTCATTGAGTTTTTGTAGAAAAGTATATTAGTAAATGTTGATGAATGTTCGGATTTCAATTGTATTATGAAGTTTGTTTTCATAAATAGTCGTAAATAACTTTTTTCCATCAAATGTGTGTATGGAAGTTTTGACTTAATATCAGCTGTTTCTACTGCTATACTGATTAACTAACTGCATTTGTTAATTCGTTATATTTTAGTCAACAGATAAATAAATTAAATAACATTACTCTAGTTCAAATGGCGCTTCATTACTAGTGCTGAAAAATTATTTTGCTGCATTTACCACCGCATCAGAGGTATGAAGTCCTTGTATAGTTTTGGTAAATGACTGTTCGTTCCCGCAGTGAACGAAGATTATTCCTGCGTACGTAGTCGGCCTTCCCCCTCGAATCGCAAATCAAGACATAAAATGAACGCGGACACAAAAATACCGCGCTATCACTTTCTAATTACTGCACAAAACGGCCGTTATTCGTCATCTTCGCCCAAATAAACTCTTCAAATTGATCCATAAGAACAACCGGGGAGAATCCCATAACATCTTAACATAGATCGTAAAACTGGCATGTGAAGCCTCTCGACCATATTTTAGTGTTTGCCATTTTCCTCGTTTAATAGTTCGCCATTACTCGGGAAAGATGACTTGTGTATCAGAAATGCAGCACGATACAAAATGTCGATGATACGCTTTTATTGGTCACTTCAGGGCTCGGACAGATAACAGCGTCAGAGAGACTTTTATTGCGCGTTTTCTGCCTATTGAAGAAGATAAATATTTTAGAGCGATCGCCTTAAATGGTGCTTTTAGGGGGTGTATTTGGTTTTATTAAGGGGTTGTTTCGTGTGTACATTGCACGCGCTTGATCAAGTTATTTTGTTTCTCTGTTTAGCGATCTATTATCATTCGTATTCAGGGAGAGTGATAACTAGTTCAAAATGGAAGAGATTTTATGAGAAATGCTGTTTTCTTTGATACCTAATAAGAAACTGTTAATATGATAGATATTTGTATTATCGTTGTCTTATAAATTTTTCGTATGTAATCATTTTATGTAATCGTTTCTTCTGTAATCGTTTTATGAGTCTAAATTATCAGTTGCTAATTTCAGATAGATTGTGATCAGTCAGTGGGTTATAGTGCATAAAATTTCTAACTACATCACACTTTGCACTGTAATGGATGAGAAGTCATAGCAGTAGATTTGCTAGGCTTTAAGAGTTATGTCGGTTGAAAGTTACTGGTACAGTTAACCAGCATACACAGTGTTAATGTCACCCACATTCTTCTATTCCTAAATAAAATATTCTTTTCTTGTCTGACTGTTAAAACTATCTCATCTTTTAGACAGATTTTTGAATACTTATGATGTAACATTTTAAGACAGGGGAATAAGAAAAAGGAATTCTAAACTTGAAAAGAGTAATTTAACCTGCTGTCAAGAATTGTTGAGAGCTCGGCGAACTCCCTTGAAACCTTCTAACCTCTTATTCGAAACTCATTAAACAAGTAATTTTGTTCGAAGAGATTTCGATAAGTAGTCATATCAGTAGATTCGTTTTTTCTGAGCGTGGGAGCTTTTTTCTATTTTTGAACAGGTGTGCTGTCCAAAGCAGGTGTGTTTTGAAAGCGTGACGTCAAAGATCAAAATGTTCTGTAACCGCAAGTCATTCTCATTCTGTTGAATTCGTTATTGCATTTGTATTATTGTATTTTGGGAGAAAAAAATTTCTATTTGGAACTCTAACAGAAAAAAATTGTCTGTAAGTTTTATAACTTAATTCATGTAGAGAATGTATACTTTGCATAGAGGCATAATTTAATGAACCTGTTCCTATTTTCAAATGTTTACTTTAAGGCATATGGCTGGCAAAAATGAGAGTTTTACCGCTATAATATAGAATTGACGATTAGGATTCATAAACTGGATGGAATTCTTGATATAAATTACATGAAGTTGTGGAATATCCAAAAGAGGAATACACAGCTTCTGAAAATACACAATTAAAAACTGAAAGGGACTTTTATTTTCGAACTAATTAAAATACTGTGACCTCCCGATTATCAGGGTTAATGGAGGGGAGGTTTTACACGTTTATTCGATTTCTATTGTATTTTATTGCATTTTCACAGTATAATACTAAACTTGTTTTCTATTTTATTGATTTAATTTATTTATGGAATATGTAATTTTTATTTATTTATTTCTTGTTGTTTTACCGTATCTTTGATATGTTTTATGATATCACCACGATGTGCTATAACTGTATTCACAATTCCGGGAAATTTAAGAAGTGTTATTTTAGTACATTATCGCATCCTTTATAAAATAAAAAAATATTAGAAAACTGTAGCTTTAAAAAAATCTTCTTGTTTATATACGTTTGTCGGGAGAAATTTGCAAGCAGTTTTTTAATAAATTAAGTAGGTATTATTTTGGATAAAGATTTAAGATTTTTTTTCATAGATAATCCGCATACGGATAATCGAGTGTTATACTGTAGTCCTTTATTAGGCCGGTTATCGTTAGGTAGAATTGTCTGTAAGGACAACTCGCAAATGTTAAGATTATTCGACTCTTTGATATTAGTACGGGAAACGACAGAATTTTCAAGAAAAACTTCCTAGGACAGTGGTGCGCAAAGTATGGGTCACGAAATTGATTAGAGGGGTCGTGGATAGTTTGAAGTATATTTATACCATACTGAATTATTTAATTAAAAAATTTGCTTTAAATATACAAATAATTTTGTAATCATGTTCTTTTTTCTAATTTTCACTTAAATACTAATATATATTTTATTTAAATATGAAGATTTAGTCACGTGAGATTTGCCTAAAACAAATACAGACGTAAACAAAACTTTTTATTGTTATTATGCAAAAGAGTAGATATATACCAAAATCTACAGTTCATTAATTTTAAAAATAGTTTGTCAAAGTTTGCTTATTTCTTTTCTATTCTAGTTTTACTAAGATTCTCCTAATTTTTAAAAAAAAATTTGCTTCTGCCAAAAATTTTCCTTGGGGTCGCGTGATTTTTTTTCTTATCTCAAGAAAATAGGTCGCTGTCGAAAAAGTTTTGCACACCACTGGCCTAAGAGGGGGTGGCAGAAGCGAACCCTTTTCATCGCCGCTTTTGCACACCGACTCCTCAAGTTCTGTTTCTTCTCCCCATAAGTGCGGGGTCTTCTCTATTGGCAAAACAAAATTTTCCTGAGATTCGGGAAGTCATGAAACGTATTTCTCGATAAAGAAAAATCACCTCCAAAGCTCCCTGGCATGCTGAAGAACTTTATTAATTAGTTTTCTACATTAGTAGTCACTCTCAATTTTTATTGCGGATTTTAAGAAGCTGTGTGTGTGTACCAGTTTAGGATATTCCTGATCTACTTTCGAGGAGAATTGGGGACGCAAATGTAAGGATGCATAATCTATTGGTTTCTTATTTTCCTTAGTTATTCATAACTATGAAAAAAAAAAGGAAAATTTTATCATTAATTATTGCGGTATATGCATTCTAATTTCTGAATTATAATTAGGAAAATAATTAGAATGTAAATTGTAATATCTTTCTTCCTGTTCCCAATTAAACCCAGAGATGTCAGCTACTAAGTCCACAAGTGTAGCCATGAAGATAAGCACTTCCTCTTACACGGGAAGAAAAAAAAACAGCTTTCATTTACCTGTGACCGTAGTACATACACTACAGGATATTCGATCCGCTCGTGAAGCTAAATTTCCACTTCGAGTCTTAATACTAATCCACAACATAGCAGCGTTTAATTAACACAATACCCTTGAACTTTCGTTCAGACGTCCCTCAGCGTAGCTTGCACCTCTCATACTTGATGTCATGTTTGACCGTGGCTTCATTATGTACTACACTAAGAGAAGAGCAAATAAAAAAAAAGAAAAACAGAAACAGGTTAATGTAAAGACTATGGAGGAAAACTAAACAGCAGCTGGTAAAAGTTCTGTGTTGATTCCTCCATCACAATATTGCGAAATTTAAAAAAAGGGGGGGGGGCGCTCAAATTTTTGTGCTAATAAATAGAAGCAGTCATTATATGCCAGTAATTGCAACTTTCAAATCAGAATATGCATTTTAAAGTCCCAATTATACATTCGTTATCGACATTAATTTTATAACTCTATGAAGTTTTGAATTTTTTTTATTGAAACTGTACATTCTCTTCTCTAATACCTACAGTTTTCTTGAATTTATAAATTCTCAATAAGTCATAAAATATGCTGAAGTACGTACATTATAATATAGCCATTATGATGCATTACTGCTATGCAAATTATAGCAATCGGCATGTAACTTCCTTTAGATTACAGTAATTTATTTTCATGCTGAGGCAACAGGACATATACCTTATCCTTATTTGCAAAAATGTATATCTTAGGCTTACGATGGGGTAGTAGTATTCCTTGTCTTGTTAGGCCCGTCGTAGACCATAGTAGTTGATGCACCAATCAATGTAGACCAAATCCATTTTCAACACTGCTTTTCACTCCTAAGCCATCCCAAAATACCTCTTTCACGCAAGCTTTCACCTTGCCATCTGTGATATAGCAAATTCCAATTTATAAACAAGAACATCCCGATAGGTTGTGAAAAATGGGACTAACACAAAGTTGTTTTGTTTTCTTGTCTCGGTGTTGCTCTGTGGATACGTTTTTACATCACCTTGTTCGCAGTTTCTCACTCTCCAGTGTCCAATAGTTTCCTAGGGGAAAATGTGTGAATTAAAGAATGTAATTAGTACGACAAGGATGATATGAGTAAAAATAAGAGATATTGAGGTTTTACCATAACTAACACACACACACATGTGTGTGTATATATATATATTGAAAACAAATCTTAATAACAGCGCTCAGATAGTTTTGAAGTTTGAATTTTCTAAGTTACCTCATTTGATAAAACAAAGATGAACAATCTGATATGTACCAAAATAAGCTTATCAGAAATGACAGTAAGGCTTCGAAAATCCATTCAGTTCAACATGTTGAAACTTTATTTAAAAAAAAAAAAATTAACGTTTCTCAATTAGGATGCTTATAGTTATCAGCCAGAAATTCTATTACACAAATGAACCAAACACTGCGATCAAACGCACCTGCTGTGAATTCTTTGAATTTCTCTCGTTATAATGAGAGTCACGTGGTCATATAAATGAGAAAAGTTTCCTCCTATGACCCCTACAAGCCCCCCCCCCCCCCTCCTTCGAAACTAATAAATCTATCCGGACTTATCAATAATTATACCCCCATTCTCGTTCTAGAAACAGGTCCGTAATATTTTACCTTCGAACTTATGCTTTTGCTGTATTGATGACTGTAAGTTATATTCTAATGCAGAATGAACTCTTTATTATCGGCTAGCACGGAAAAAAACGTTTAAGAAACGAGCCTTAGCTTAAAAGAAATACGGGCTCCTGTCAATTACGTTGTGTATATTCTATGCTGTTGTTAGGGGGATAAAGTTTCCCTCACGTACTGTTTGCATTCCAAAAGCTGTTATTAAATGCTCGCTCACATCAGTCTTATTTATAAATTTATGCCGCAATATGATACTAAGTATACTTTTTTTCTGTTTTAGAGCTTTGTACCTCTTCATTTCAAGCCTATCTGGAAATCAGAAAAAAGTGCTTCTCCTGGCTTCATGTCTGTCGAACAGGTAAGTGTCCCCACTGGTTTACGTGTAATCTTAACTTTCTCTTTTTTGGTGTGCTTTTTAAGGTGTATTTTCTAATCTCCCTAGAACGAACTCTGGACAGTTTTTTTTAGCTCTTGCTGGCCCTGCTTAGTTTTCAGCCTACTTTGTATTTCTTAAGACTGCTGTGTACTAACACTACTGGATTCGCTCACCTCAATGTTAACTTATGGAGGAAATGTGTCTGCCATTTACATAAATGCTGATAACCAATAAAAATGGTATTTTCAGATAGCCTGAACTTTTCTGCACCTTGCAACAGGATTCATTTTATAAATTTCGTCCATCAAAGGAATTGATGAGTGTTTAAAACACACTAGACCTGACTTTTTTCCCCCGAATAATTTAAATTTTAAAATATTATTTGCATTTAACAAAAACGAAACAAACCTGAGGTGTAAAATTTCTCTATTACGGATTGCAATTTAAAAAAAAAAAAACTTTAAATCTAAGTCGGCAATCCTAGGACATATTTTTTCCATAGGTTAACATTGAGGTGATCAAATCCGGTAGGGTTAGTACACAGCAGCCTTAAGACACACACTTGGAATATGCCTAAATGTAACAAGAGTGCAATATCTTTGCATGTGTTGATTACTGGGTTCTTTTTTTTTTTATCTAATACACCAATAGAATAAAAATTCAAGTTCCTTAAATCCCAAATGCTTGCAAGGAAATACGAACACAACTAACTGTAGTGTTCGAGCTGAAACTACAAGCTGAAAGTCGTACACTTTTATTATTATTATTGGGGTGCCTTGTGTGGATGACAGATCTGTACTGTTTGTCCGGCATCCTCGATCTCCACAGCAATGAAAAATGTCACTGAACTTGGGAAATTAACCTTCGACTGCGTATTCAGTTATTGCTACGTAGCGACTGGTCTTCAGTGATTCATGGCCGATATGCGAAAGCGGAGGGGGCCGAGGTGCCCATGAAAGTTATAGTTTGCTGGGTTAGGGCCGAAATGCTAGAGCGCTGGCATTCAGTACCAGAGTCCGTGGGTTCGAGTCCCGCTATTGGTATAGATGTTTGTAGCCGATCGGAATCGGCTTTAAGCAGTAGGTCCCGGTCTAATTAACTCTCGTGTAGCAATGATAAAAAAAATGATCGCAGCGCTCTCGACCAGCCAGCCCATTGCATTGTTATTAGCGTCATGAGCTTCCACGGAGAGGCTCGGGTTCGAATCCTTACTAAGACATGTGCATTCTTGTGCTGTCCGTTCATAGGGAGTGATGTTGGTTCACCTATATAGTGATCCCATAATGAAGAGGCCAACAAAATCACGGTGTTAACGGGCGAATATCGTTCAGGTAAGTGCCTGCCGCGTAGAGGGGAAAAAAATTAAAATATTTTACAACACCCTATTATACCTGACGCATTGGCTCCAGAAAGTATTTCAAAACTACATTTACTGGTTGTCTGCCCTGTTATTCTTTTGGAACATTATTTATTATGACGAAGCTGAAATATTGCTGTGCTTTATGTTTATTCTCACGGAGAGTTTTATAGGTTTTCTCTGTGCCCGTGACGTTTAAACCTTTATCTTAATTTTATTCGTTCACGAATGTACATTACGAATTCTCTCTAAATCGCATGGTCATGAATGATTATAGCGTTTCCAAACGATAAAGTAGTGGTTTTGTTTTTCTGTTATCTCTGTGAAACCTATAGATTGTTATAAGAGATGATGTAAATTTAAATCCAAGTCGTTTGTTGAACATTATCCTATTCGCCCTATACAGTTCTATTGACCATTGTTCGTGTATACAGTTCTAATGGCCAGTTGATTGATTGAAGGGAGCTGCGATTAGTCGGGAAACTTTAAAGGTAGAAAATGGGGCAAGAAGCAAGAGGTTTCCTTTGGCTTGATTAACATTCAGTGTTTTTGTGTTTAAAAAAAGCACTACCCCCGTAGAAAATATTTTTCAAGGAAGCATTTCTTTCCTTGTGGCAAACCAGCCTGTCGATGCATTTCCGTGGTTAAAGCCGTTTTCTCTGCATACCATCACTGCAAACTTCGACAATTTAATTGCTTAATCTCAGCATTTCTTTGACAAAACATTTCATCTATTAGAATCTATGATTAGACTCTTCATATTTGATTTTTTTTCTTTTCTCATCTTTAAAATATCAAATATCCAGGATGCTGGAGATTTACGATGTGTGAATTTTAGGAAACATCATTTTCTTATAATTGTCTCGTGTTCTTTCAGAAAATTTGATTAATTTAAAGTTCATTAGTGTTTGTAACGCTAAATATTTTTTTAAAAATTCGCTCTAAAAGAAATTTAAGTACAAATGCATAGGCCAAAAAGGCTCCTTTTAAAAAAAATGAGATAATTTCACGATAGATTTCGACGATAAAGCAAATCCGTTGTGGTAAAATTTGCAAGAGACCTTTACTAATCCACTATTATATTCAAAAGCACATACATGAAAATTAATATTCGAAGTGAAAATTCCTTGATATATAAGAATGTAGCATTTGAATCTCTCTACTAACTGGTTTGGTTTCAACTTGAACAACTGGTTTATTAAAAAAGAAAAATACAGAAAAAGTAATGAGTTTACAAAGGTTATAATCTCTCAATTCTTACAAATTAATTCTACTTTAAATCTGTTAATCATTCTGTTGCAAATCATCCCCTAGAGGTTTATGTTTAATCCACAAGTACAATAAGCCATGACCTAGAAATTCATTCAGACTTCCTTCACTTTTTCCTGTAATTAAATATTATAAAACTGGATTAAAGCTCTGCAAAATGCCTCTAAGGTCTTGGAAATAGGAGGAAAAAAGAGGAGGGAATTTTCATTAAGTAGAAAAGCAACAGGTTTTTTTTCCATCATTATTATTTTATTTTTCTAAGAACTAGTGATCTGGGGTTGGAAAGAACTTGACCCCTGGAAGTCGTTGACTCATTTTATGGCGTTTGGTATTGTTAATTTCAAAAGAAAGGTCATATGGAACTTGCGCTACTGGGCAGTTTTCTAGAAACTTCCCAGGAATTTATTTATTTTGTCTTTCGCGTTTTTAAGTTTCGTGTCGCTTAATAGCAATTATTTCTCACGTACCAGCAAATATCTCTTTTAAAAATAGTTTTATGCGAGGCTCAAGCTGGTATTTTCAAAAGAAATTTTATACACGCAAATAATGGAGAGAAAAAAAAAACTATAACTTAGATGTAATACGTGGGAATACATTTTTAAACAGGTAGTGCGTTAAAAAACCCCAAACACTCGTACAAAAGTAATGCTTGTGAACATAACGTGGCTATGGTTCGTCGAGCATGAAAAAGAGCTCAGAATATTTATAATTCAAATTTTTTTGTAAATTTCCTTTATATTTTACCTTGCGTTTAAAAAAAAATGTTGAATAGCTTTTTATTTAAAATAATAATGACCAAAATACATCATAACGAACATTTATTCATGTATTGCTTTTACCAACTATTCGGCAGTTTTTGTTAATGTTAATGAAATCCCTCCAGTTTGAGTTTTGAATAAACGAAAACACATTTCCTCGATGAAAAGAATTCTATTGTATTGAATTATTTAGGTTTAGTTTCCTTTAAAGGTTTTGTTATACCTTTCATTTTTTCTTTCCTAAAGCCTCCTAATTTCGTTAAGGAATGATTGCATTAATTGGTCTAGATAACTAACAAACAGCCGTATATGAATACACTTGCTCTCATTCTGCAATAAAATATAGGGAATTTTTGTTTCTATTGAATCTGATTAGGCATGAGATTATATGTAATTACATATATACAATTAATAGCTCTTAATTAAACCATTAAACATCAAAATAATTCTGCTCAAGTAAGACTCGTATTAAAACTGAAATTAAGATGAGCATATCAAAAGGTAAGGATTGACTCAATATTGAAATTTATGGGAGCAGTATGAATTTCACCAGTACAGATAAGAAAATTGTTTAAATAGTTTCAGAATAAGGATAATAGAACTGTAAGGATAATAGAACTGTTAATTACCAGTTTTACTAATACGTCATGCATAATTATCGTTATTTGTTTTGACAAGTGTAATATCTGCTTTAAAAAGGTCAATGAAAATAATCAAATTTCATTTAAAACTTTGTGATATTTTAAAATACGCATCCCTAGGTTCCATTTATAGAAAAACAAATTATAAACAATTTAAATGGATAAATTTTTTAACTTTTTCTTTATTACTGAAAAATGCTTTTTCCCTCATAACTAGCGTTATATATTATATATTTTTTCTATGTCGTCGTTATTTATGAATTGTGCAATTATCTGTCCTGCGAGGTTCCCGACCCCCAGCTTTTACGTACTGAGGGCCGTCCGCAACGAAAAGGATTCGATTCGCATGTGACGTGTCAGAAAAACTCTCCAGCGGCACACGTGACCTGTCGAAGGAACACCTTGACCTAGAACTTCTAAACCAAATCTATTTCACTTTTTCCTGTTGCGAGCCGAAACTGGATCGGTGGCAGATAACTCCCCGAGGGTAAGAGGGAAGAGATTCGGGGAAAAAAGAACACGATTTCTCCCTCTCGTTTCTCCTCTGGTTTTTATTTCGACTCGAAAATGGAGTGAGGCATTGAGAGAAGAGTTTGCCTGGAAATGTTCGGAATGTGTTGGTTGTTTACGAAGAAGTGATTGTTTTATCGATGGGAAGTAACTGATACCGAGTTATGTTTTACACGGAAGTGTCATGATAATCTAATTTCCGTTTCGAAAGTTATCGATTTGTTTCTATTCTGTTTTAAGTATTACATACATTTAAAATAAAGCGAAGTGATGCCTTTAAATTGCTTTATGTTTGCATTGGCAGATATCAGTTGCTTATAGTTTCCCCGTATACAATGGCAATCGCTACTAGCTTGATTAAAATTATGAATTTCGTGAAAAGTAGTCTTTTATACTTCCGCTCCAATCTTTAAGCTCCAATAATTCTCGACTTGCGACCGTCAGGATTCTGTATTCGAAAGCGTTTTCAGGTGATATGACGGAAGGCTCGTGAAAATTAGTATATTTTATTGATACATTTGAAACATATCCGAATACTTGCAGATTTTAGACGCTTCGTCTTGAACGTTCTATTTAACTTATATGCAGGTTTTGGAAAGATTTTTTTTTTTTTTTTAATTATAGGAAGAGAAAGTTTGAGTATATTTGTTGTAAGCTATTCATGTCTTTATCGCGATGAGAAACTAAATTTGAATCTAAACTAAAACTATATATATGAATAGTTTCTTCGTATTTCTTCAAAATTTCCCAGTATTTCGTTTTGTTCACGATCCCGTCTATTAACCCTTAATTCCCAGCCCCTCTTTTGTCCTACTTTCAGCCCCATACAAGCAACGAACCTTCTTCATACAATTTTGTAAAGGTGTCACGTGAAGTCTGAGCCTTCCGTCAAAACATAATGTCGACTGTCACTTCCAAAGACTGTGGACTTGCTTTCGTCATTAAAGAGAATTTGATTCAAGAATCTCAATACTTCAAAATAGGATTTTCAGTGAATGGAATCATTTTTCGCCACTTTCTTCGCTTGTTAGAGTTTTTCATTATTAATGAGATCACTAAATACAGCTTTCTTTTGGGAATTTTTGAATAGTTTTCTGCAGAAGCAGGTCTTGTGCAGATGTTGATGTAGCAGATTTCGAGGACATTTTCTTTCGTCTAATGACTTCTTTTGCTGTCGTGGAATTAAGGATTCCTTTTGCCGTCTTTCGGAGAGAAATTAATTTACCATTCCTATTAATCCACAGCTTTTATAATTCAGGAAATTTTTTTTTATCACACCTGAGTTGAACTGTCATCGAAGTAATCAGATATGTATATATACCTTCCTGAGAAATTCGAATAATTTTTTGTTGACTTTCCTTCTGTATCTCAAATTTATTTTAGCCTTTAAAAAAAAAGAGTGGATACGCATAATCATAAAACAAAAAAAGACTTTAGAAATGCTTATAAAGATTTATTTCAAAGCAACAGTATTAGAATGTATTGAAATTTTAAAGTACTGTTGTTTGTATAAAATTTGTTTCGTGTAATAAATAGTTCCTAATGATGTATTCTTTCGGTTCTACAAGAGATAATTTCGAAAGATAATTTCATGTACTTTAAAAAAAGAAAAAAAAAATCTTAAAAAGCGAGTAGTGTATATTCTCAATTTCGGATGCCGCCTATTAAGTGCTATCTATTTAAACATATATTCTTATAGTAGTCAAAAATAGGTCATATATGAACACTTTCGAGTTAATTTTATCGCCGCACTTTTTTTTTTAATTATTATTTATCCCAATAATTGTACATAAGTCTTTGAAGCAAAGTTCTTCGCGATTTCGTTCCATAAATATTAACTAATTTAAACAAATAACTAACACACTCCGTGAACATTAAAAACCTTCTTGAAATATTAATAATAATTTCAGAAATCGAAACAAGTATGCTTATTTGTTTTTAGCAGTTAGTAACGTATATGCATCTAATAAGACCTTGAATTCTGTCTAATGTCAACGAAGTCAAATTCTTGCGCCAGCTGTCAACACATTTTTTACGTTGGATCAAGTTCTGATCGTGTGTCGCCTACCAACGAATCCGTACGACTGAATACATGAATCTCATTCCTAATTTAATGGGCGGGTAAGTTACATACTGTTCAAATTTAGTTCCTTTGAGGCTGTAGTTTATTTACCTCAGATCTCCCTCTAATTTTCCCCTTACGAAATAAATTAGACTTTTTGATGAAAATGTAATGTATTCTGTGTAACGTATAATCAAATACATGACACAAACGGCTCGGGCTAGCTATTAAGTGAACGCAAATGGAAAGTGTATTTAACTCCGTTCGTGGACATGCATCTCTCTCGTAGCAATTTTTTTTTAAGTGCGAGTTTGCGTGCCATTATAAACACTTACCATCCTCGAAGACTTTCCTCGGCCTCTTGGACCACGTGACTCGAATATGTTTGACCTAGAATCTTCATCCAATTAAGAGAGAATCTCTTACTTCTTTGACCTTAAGTCTTTTACTGCTTGCCATAACTGAATCATCATTGTAAAACTTCTTTCCCGCGGGCTGCTCGAAACGGAACAGGAAAAGAGGCTGCCGGGGAAGCAAACAAAAAGCATTAAAAAAATATTCTGACTTCCTGAACGGGTTATGAAGATTCAGTGCTCTTGTAACTCGACCTGGAGGGGTCGGTGGCTTGTGATGGTCACAACCTTGCCGAAGGGAAGGTCTCTCGCTGAGACATCGTTTCAAGTTCCTCATCGATTGTAATCCGCACGGTTTAATTTTGACCCATTTTCACTGCCGGGAAACTGTAATAAATCGTTTAAATGACTTTAGCATATTTTTAAATTTTTTTTGTCAAATTTTATTTAAAAGGAGTGCGATTGGATTTCCATGTATGAGAACTGAACATACATTGATAGTCTAGCACCTGTAAGGTGACACCTTACTATTGTCTCAAATGTTTGAAACTATGTTTCGTGGTCAAGTTTCATCCATTTGTTGTTGAATTTAAATGACATAGGTTGTAGACCCTCGACATGACAGTTTCTTTACCGAAACTTAATTCGGTCAGTGAAACACTAGTTATTTTTTTACCAAGTTTATAGACGTCAAAGTAAACTAAAAAAGTTTTATTCAAATTATAAATCATTATTGAAAATTTTCATATCAAATTTATTTTACTTAAAATTCCACGTGTATAATATTCAACGTTTTTCTAAAATAGTAGGCTGAGTTCCTATATAAATGAGTATAAATTAATATTAATGAATCCCCAATTTCGGTTGAGAGAAATTTTTTTCCACTTTTTTCAAAGAATCATAAATGGAAAAAAAAAAGTTCAAGGTATCTCACAAATTTGAATCGATGAAATGGTGTAACAAAGAAACCAAAACCCTCTATTAAAAAGCCGGGCTAAGCAGCTGTAAAATCATGCAAGATACCGTAAAATTACATAAACGTGATTTATGCGACTCTGATACCTGAGAAATTGAAATGCAAATCTGTAAGCTTATAGTGATATGAAACACATTTATGAGACTCCACAAGCATTGGGAGATGTAAAATTTTGCAAATTTAACTGGAGCGTGTCTGAGGAGAGCTCCTCTATTGGCGGTTACAGCTAGTCGTCATTTAAAATGACGAAATTAAACAAAATGCCAAGCTAGATAAAAATGTAAATAATATACTTTAATGAATTGATCGGAAATGAAAATAAAGCAATAAAATTTCAATTTCTCCCGCAGCAGATGCTTCAGTTAAATTACTGCGACTTTAATAATCATACGAATATTAAAGGCTTATAGCTTGCAGCAAGCTGCCATTTCCCTCAATCAGTTTACGAAAATTGTAAATTTTCACTCGTAAATAAAGTTTTTATGTCCTATTGCGCTGATTTAAATTCATAAATGTTATGATTAAGTTTATTTGAATGCTTAATGTACTTTCTTTCCTAAAACTATGCTAGAATATTTCATTAAATTTGTCACGGTGCAATTTCAACTTTGCCTGGTATTTAACTCGAGATAATGGATTTTTCTGTTTAAAGGATTTTTACATAGCAACAACTCCTCTAAATAAATAATTTGAGTGCCTGCGCCTATTGGGATAAATGAATATTTTACTGGAAAATATTGCCAATTCCGAATCTTCATTTCTGCACAGTTGCTGTGTTCTGTTAATTACGAAAACCTCTTTCAATAAACCCCCCTAAAACATTTCTAGCGTGGACAATTAATTCTCAAAATGTTTTTCATAAATAAAACTACTTAACTGCGCCATTTGTTTTGATACTCATCTCTCTCGCGCACAAAAATTAATTTTCCGAAACATTCTTTGGAAATATATTTCATCAATTTCTGGACAATCGGGCTCCAAAACCGAAATCCATTATTATTATTATCGGCAATTAGCTTTGGAGGATGCGAACTTAACGATTCGAGCCATAAAATTTATTTCTGAAGTAATAATAATATTTTTTTTTAATATTTTCCCCCTCCGATATCATAAAGCGGTTAAAAGCTCCGTGGATTCTGCTGCGCGCTAGAGGGTGAGCCTCATAAATTATGCAAGAGCAGGGAGACAAATGGCTCGCATTAAAGCCAATGCTAATTGCGAATTCGTGTTGTCTAGGATCCCCTATTATTATCTCCCTTTTCTTCTTTTATTATGCGTCGTAGATTTTCGCCATTTGCTCTGCTTCGCTTGTTTTCCCTGTGACTAAACAGTTACGTTTATTTTCTGGGATTTCGTGGATTAGAGTTGCCTTAATTTAAATGAATGTGGATGAAATTTACTCTTTTGTTTTATGTCCGCCTGCAAACCGATGCCTTTTGCAGGAACCTTTTATGGGCGAACTCAAGCTTTTACTCCGGAAAAATGGTGATAACGTTATTTAATAACTCGGAATTTCCAGTTAAGTACCGAGCGCACTTCGAGCTGAAATGCTTGCAACTTTGTTCAGCGGTCTCATTACTTCTAAACAACTACATTTCTGAGTTGGAAACTAAGACTTTTAAGAGATCATGAGTTGGAAACTCCCAATTCCGTGTTTCTGGATGGACGTATTCGTAGTCTGTGTACAACCTGCCCTTTCTCGAATTTCTCACAAATACAGTTTGCTTTGCCTTCTTGGAGGTCATTTGTTGCAGATTGCCTTTTCAAATCTCCCCCCGACTCCCAGGAAACGTGCGAGAGTATTTTAGCTTTGATCAGGGTACTTTTCTTCCCCTACATAAGTAAAGTCCTGTCCACGACGGCCAGACAATGGCTAGAGAGCTGGCAATCGGTACCAGCGAGTCAGTGAATTTGAATCTTACGCTTAGCATGGACATTTTGTAGCCGTTCGGAATCGGCTTTAAGCAGTAGGTCCCGGTCTAATTAGTCCTTGTGTAGCAAAAGTACCGTAGCGCTCAAAACCAAACCTGTCCACGAGGCTCCAGGTTCAACGCCCAAGTTTTCACGAGCTATTGGAAAATCAACGTGTCTGAAAATCAAGTTTGTCATGTTAGGTCTGCGGACTGTGATTAGGGGAGTTAGGCGATTCTTATTCTCCAGAGTCAAAATTACCCTATCCGAAAGCATTTAACCTTGTATTTCACTTCTGAATTTAAAATAGACCGAATATCCTCCTCCAATATAAAGTTTGGGATTGTGACCCAAATCGAGTCCTTCTATTTGCCGTTAAATAAATGACCTGGGCTTGAGAACCGAATCCAGATTGTCGAACTATTAACCTACTAATAGGAAGGAAAAGTAAGGAACTACTATCTTTTATGAAATGTAGAGCATATTTTGAACTCTTAGTTACCGCCAGTTCAAAGTTAGATTACCTACTTAACTCTTCATAGGTTTTAAAACAATTTTTCATGAGAGGAAGAGTTGCATCACCTTAACAAATTCCTTAATTCATCAGTTGTCTGCGCATATATCATCAATATTGCATATAAGTTAAAGGGAATTTCCTCTCTGTGTTTTCCGAATTGTAGATTAGTAAATGCATAGTCCGTTTTTCGAATGCGAAGGCAGTTGTTTAAATTGAGAGCGAATAGTGTGAGAGAATTTTAATTTTCCGTTAGTTATTTTTTTACAGGTATTAATTGACTAATTGTGGCAACAAAATTAGTCTTTTCTTTGAAAAAAAATCAAACTAAATTAAAAGGCGCCTTGCATTTCAGGATCTGCTTTCGATGTAGAAAATGGAATTCAAAAATACATATTCGTTAATTAAAAAAAATACCGTAGGAAAAATTTCGTATGATTTAACATTTGGATAGAGGATCTGAGAGCTCTACTAATGTACCTTAGATGTTTTGAAAGGTGTACTATCTTCTACTATCACTCAATATCTGAATTTTCTTTCAGGTGTTGGGAGAATATCTTGATGTCACCAGATTCTTAAACTATGCCCGCGCACTTTTGCTAGAGACATTATCCAACGTTATTTGTCGTTGATTATTCCTGATTGGCTGTCGCTTGACGAGGATTAACATATGCATAAAACAGATAGACCCTGAGAAAAACTACTGCCTTAAACGACCGAATGCTGGATAAGAATATACAACAGTGATGACAGAGTGGGTTTACAGACAGGATTGCGCGGTATGTAAACGGCATGTTTCCTAAATAAGGGCATTCACTGCAGCACTTCATTAAGCGATTCAATTTTCGCGGAGGTAGCGCAAGATAGTAATCTTGCCTGCGAATCTCATAACACTTATATACAAATAGACTGCTTGTTGTGCAGCGACAAACGTCTATAACAACATATATTGCAAATGATTCATGTTGGCATATATTTATATCATGTATTTTCTATTGCTAAATTACTTCCCAAACAACCTTTATACTGGAACACCTTTAATTTCTTTCTCAGGGCAGTTTTCTGGTTTTTAGGAGACGGTGGTGAACATCAATCCTGATATTACCTTTTCCATAACATAAATTTTAGCTCTGAAGGGAAGGAGTATTCTTTCCCTGTGGTCCACTGAGTTACGATAACCCGTAGATACCAATAACAGGCGCCTGTCTGTCTGCCTGTGCTTTTACATGGATTATAACACTCCACTTAAATCCTTGAAATTTGTTATGAAGCAACTTCATCCCGGGACACAGCACTAAACACTTGGAGTTCAGGAAAAGGAAATTAAAATTTGTTTTTTTTTCGTGTAATAATGGTATAGCCGATGAACCTTTTTTAAGTAAAAAAGAATATAAAAATATATAGTAGTTTTTTTCAACACTGTCATTTATATTTTTCATTACTCTGATGCAGCTCTGTCTCCAAATTTCAACCGTAGTTCAAAACACTGGATTTAAAATTTGAGACAAATAATGCAGTTAGTCTCAGTGTTTGGTCGTCACCGTTACAGAACGATGTCGATGAATATTCCGGCCCCAATTTTTCGGTGACCACTTGCAACAATTTCCTCAAAATACTTAACATAGTTCAAGACCAAATCCATGTGCGTTTTCTAAACTTACAGTAGTGACCAATCCCTCGCGGTCTTCTGCCCTAAGAAACGGCCTTCATTGTTGCACAATTGCCATTTACTTATGCTTTTCATTCACGCCACCTACAGTCATTTGATACCACTTCGGAAGTCCACTTTATTGACCAATTTCCTCGCACAGGCTTCACAAGTTCTTGCCCCCCACCTCCTCCCCCAATCCCCTTTTCTATTCAAATTACACAGTCCCAACGACACCGTTAACATCTTTTCAACAAGTAATCGATGTTTCGTTCTCTCCCTTCTGATTAGTCATCTCCCTTCCCCCCCCCCCCTTCTCTGTTGGGGGGTGGAATGAATACATTCTCTTCCTTCATGGAATATTGCGATTGACAAGTAGCATCGAACAAAAGGATTTTACGTCGGTTACTAAGAAATTTCTGTTATGGAAAGGGAATGAGTTCAATTGGAAGCACCTTTGTTCCTGCCGGCTCGAAATTAATGAATAATCGTCCTATCGGGCTCTGAAGAATATGGAGCGAAATGCAATGCTTTTCAGTTGTAAGGTTGCTGTTCTGACAAGCGTCTGAGCTGTTCATTGTTTTGGACTTGTGATTTAAAATTTCACGACTAACTGAGCTCGACGTTAACTGGGCGAAATTCGAGTCGTCTTCATTTATGAAGCTGGCTGGATTTAGAGAGCAGTCACGAAATTGAAAGCTAATTGGTTTGTTAAGAAGTTCCAGACACTCTAGATTCCAAAGCTCCTTTAATAAAGTATATTTGAAATAAAAAAGTACTCTGAATTTGCCTCACCGCGTCTGTATGCTTTGTAAACTGTATGCAGGGGGCTGTGGCGTTCTTCGAATCGCAAGTCCGATGCTCCCACCTGCAACCAGTGGTTATCTTCAGCTGTTTTCCCTACGCACAAGAGCTAACCAGAGACTGAAGGTTCATATGCACTGAAAACTAGTTGCAATTGCTTAGGTCAAAAGTTCGTGCGTAAATGTTTTTAAGCTGTAGCTTCGAATATATATGTTTTGTATCACCTGGTTATCTTTATCATGTATCGTTATAAAGGTATTTCTTCGAAAGTTCTATGTTATAGACATTTTCCCCGTCTGGCACATCTACCTTACGTTGCGTTATCATTAAAAGTGACGTTTCCTCAATCGGTATGAAATACTTGGAGAGGGCTTCCCTGTAATGCATATTCAACATACTGATTACTATTTCCTTTGTAGTGGAAAATTTCATGTCTTTTAGTCCGGCCGGGCGAAACAGAGGGCAGGAAAAGGGGTAAGATCCCTGGGCAATGTCAGCTCTAGAGGCCAGGCATAAGACCATTTTCCCCCCTTGGCCAACGGCCGCGCTCAACATCCCTGACATAGTCTGCTGAGCATTAAAAAAGTCCTGAATATTTGCATTCTGTTCAACGAATAAATTTTGGTCAAAAAATTGGTATTGCATGATCATGACTAATTAACTCACGTAATCTATAAGCTGTGCTTATATATATATATATATATATATATATATATATATATATATATATATATATATATATATATATATCAACAGCCCTCTTGAAATTTCAAAGCAATGAATCTTGCATGAATACGGAATTCAATACGTAGTTCTTGTTTTCTCTACCATATTCTGCAGCTATTGGTAAATTATAAATCTTCTGTAACATTCCCTAAGCGGTCTAATTTCTTCCTTGAATTTATCCAACAAAAAGCTTAATAGCTCTCAGTAGATTTATTACAAAATTTATATATATATATATATATATATATATATATATATATATATAAACTTGGTAAATATTGTTACTTAATGTGTAAATCCACCATCTGTTACACATACATTATAATAAAACATAATTAAAAATTTTCTTTGTGTAATAGTTTTATATTTAAATTCTTTCATGGCTATATTGGGTAAGTTTTGTTATTATTTTCATAAATTTCCTATATGAGATTTGAAATCGCATCGTAATTTTTAAAAGACAAGTTCGTGTTTTCCCGTAAAGTATCTAATACTTTCGTATCACGTATTTTGAAGTGTACTTCAATAAAGAGTCGTAAAAATAGTAAATCGTCCCTGATATTTGAATTCTCCTCACGCAACTCTGGAACAATGTATGCGTAATCATTATGCACTTGTATAATGAATAATTATTTGCAGAACATGGTAATAAATCTTTTGGAATGTTACACTTGGGAATACTTTTTTTTAAAAATCTGGAATGATGTTCTAAAGTACGACATTCTCATGAAAGGAGAAATCCTTTTTTACTTATTGAAATACTAATTTCACTCAGGGTTTTCTAGTTAGTAAATATTTTTAATTGAACTGTAGAGAATTGTATGTGCATTTTATATGTCTTGTCCTTTCTTACTGATACAATTCAGGTTTCTCGTGTTCTAGCATGTTTTTCTCTTTGAATGAATGCTTTTATATTTTAAAAGACACTGCAAAATATTTCATTAAAATTAACGAATTAAAAGGCCCAGAAAGAAAAAGTAATTAAAATAACTTCAATAATTTGGTTTGAACGCAAATGATAGCTTTTAATGTCTCCAAACTTTTAACGAAACAGAACCGAGTATTTAAAAAAAATATATATATTTTTTTTCAAATCAGACTCTCTCCTACATCAGATATCAGTATTTTTCGTCATTTCTCCTGTCTGTGCAATAAAAAATAATAAAAAAAAGAGTAAAAAATGAAGGCTTCAAAATCCCAGACACCTACCCTATTTCATCTTTAACAAAATAAAAATGGATTTCCATCAAATTAAAGATTAACGTTTCTTTACAGCCGTAGAAATTCGAACAATCCATCACAGGATGGGAAGAGGGAGGGACGAAAAAAAAAAATTTTTTTTGGCCAATCAGACGATCTGCAATCAATGTTCTTTGAAAAGACATTTTATAATAGAAAGTCGATAAAAGGGATACACAGAAGATCCGAAGTAATACTTTTTCTTTATTCTCAATTTCCAAAATGAATGGTTTTGACATGTGGACGTCTTTCATTTGAAAAGGCTTTTACAATGGGGCAAAGCAGTGAATATAATTCGTTTCTGCAAGAGATTTGGATCCCTGCTGTATTGGAGTTTTCTTTTCTTTCCCTTCCAGTTAAATAAATATCTTAAAAACCCTTTTGGGGGGTTTAATACGTGGCGGGGAGAGTAAGAGGGTGTTTTTGGAGATTTGCAGTGAAGTACGTATCGTGGTTTTTCGAGGCGGTTTTTTTTTTATATAGAGGGTTACGCTACAGGTGATGTTGGACATAAAATAAATCGGACATTTTTTTAGGATTAAATGCGTTAATGCTGAAAATATGTTAACGAGTTTTTAAATGTTTTCAATGAAAAGTAGCAGAACGAGTGAAGCCGTGAATTATCGAGGTTGACGAACTGCAGTTGTGCCGCATGAGCTTGAATAACATTTTCAAATTTTTTTTTTTAAAAATGGGTATATTTAAGGTATCTATCTGCATACGTTGAAATGGCTGTTTTGGTGCAAAAATTCAATATTTTTTCTTTCTCTATTTTAAAGATCAATCTTTTAGGATTCTATAACAGCTTTACATTTAGTCGGACGATCATTGCATGAGAATTTAATCATGAAAATGAATGTTTGTATATTCCGATTTCCTCTGATGCAGACTAAAAATACACGCGGCCTCCAGGCATCAAATTTTGGGCTGAAGTAGTAGTCAAGTCACCTAATGCTCACCTCAATCTTCAGCTTTCGTCGTATCTGTCTGTTCAACGAATTACGGAACAGCTTCCTTATACGTGCACTTTCTAGCCAAGCCAAAATTTTCACGCCAATCTTGGCGCCGTTTTTGTTTACACCAGCTCTTTGCATGTCAAAATGTCTAAATAGCATCATATCATAATTATATCATGATCATGATCCCCTTATCATGATATGATGAGGGGAGAAAAACGAGCCGCCCCGCGAGGATTGGCGCGAAATCATCTTGGCGAGAAAGTGCGCGTATACGGAATCTTAGCCCAAATTAGAAATGGGGTAGTTAAGTCATTCACTTGTAAAGGCTACTGAAGAGTTTGAAATCGACTATGTTATCGAATATAGTGTTTTATGGGTGCATTATATTAAATAGTTATATTACACAAACATAGTCATTATGTTAGTGCATTTGTGAATTGTTCATAATGACGATCCATCAATGCTCCTCGGCCAGGTGATGATTTATTAATTAGATCGAAACAATTTTCATCGTCCTTTTTATTTGATTATAGTGTTTTAGTCTCTGAGAAATCTGTTCACCTAATATCCTGGTTTGAACAACCATTATAATTATTGATAAAAATTAAATTTGTGTGCAAAAGTGAATCGAAAATATCAGAATTCGTATGTTTAGTCTTTACGCAATTTCATACTGAGATTTTTTTATAGTCGCATTATGAATTTATTTGTGTCTCTGTAAACCCTTTCTTTCTGTGAAATTGGCCGTGTTGGTTAACGCGTGTAGCTATTAACATGGCAACATCGTCAACAGTCTTAGGGCCTGATCACATAGAATTCGTCAGCGTTAGCGTTATTCACATTGACATATTTTAAACCAATCACAGGTCTTAACGATTTCTTGGCTGATTATTTGGCGGTTTGTAATTGGTTAAATATATTTCAATACGGGTAACGCTAACGGATTCTATGTGAACATACCCTTCCTTACCCATCATTCATTTTTTTCCCTTTACGTAAAAATTGTGTTCCGTACACAGTTTTAGTTGAGATATCTGCCTAGGTTAGGCACACTTGATCTCAGTGTTGTTATTACATTCTGAAAAGAAATTCGCAAACTCCCTGGCAACGAAAGATAATTCGTTATTTTAAAACAATTGTTTGAAGCCTTTACTCTTCCCCATTTTTTTTTTAATCAAATGAATACAACTGCATTTCACCATAATGAAGAGTCATCCTCGCAACTTCATATTTCACCACCAAAAATCGAGGACCGAACATGTTTTGTTTGTTGATGAAATTATTATTAGAACGTCACAATGCCCACCAATAAATTGCTCCGGCGAAACATGAATAACGGGCTAAGTGCCCCTCGCGCTTAATAATGCGTAGCAAATGACTCAATGCATAAACATCCCCGAGTATTAGCAAATGGATATTGCCGTTCTTTTGTTCAAAAACGTTATTACTCTGGTTACCATTAATAAAATATATGGTGTTGGTGGTAGTTGGGGAGGAGGGGGGTGGTGAAATTCTGATTATAAATTTTATGCGGTCTAATTGTGATTTTTCAAGTTGGGAGATCAAAAAATTGCTGGGAACATTACAATTTACTCCTGATAAACATAATGTGAAGAAAATGTATGAAGTCATTCCGTGTATATATATTAGCTGTATCTATTATTCTGTATTCAGGGTTGAAAATGCATTTAATGTCTTGGCGCGCTCACTCTGAGGCAAGGAATATATTGTTGACCGTGGAGAAAATCATTGAACTACCATTGTTAACGTCCTGTAATAAATGACTATTCTCAGGGTTAGACGTAACATATGACCTCGCAGATCTCTACTTCTTAATCTATCGGGGAATTTTTGTCGGAAAACAGTTTTCAAACCTGTACCTTATTCCCTGCCATGACTCGGGCATTTCTATTTTCTATAACTGTTCTCAAGTGTGTAAGTACATATATGAAGAAGGAAGTAACCTACATTACTTTGTGTGCATACACGCCTTTAGCAATGTAGGATTTTTATAGTATTGTAAGAAAAGTTTAGAGAAACTTGTTGTGTGATGGTTTTGATACGATGTGTTGAGTTAAGGTTGCTCTGTGTATTAACCCTATTGGATTCGCTCACCTCAATGTTAACCTATGGAGAAAATGTGTCTACTATTTACATCTGCATAAATGCTGATAATAAAATAAAAAATGTATTTTCAAACAGTTTGAACTTTTCTGCACCTTACAACAAGATTCATTTTTTTAAATTTTGTCCACCAAAGAAATTGAGCGTTTAAAACACACTATACCAGATTTTAAGCCCCGAATAATTTAAGTTTTAAAATATTATTTACACTTTAAAAAAGCGGAAAATATCCCAAGGTGTAAAATTTCTTTCTCTAATACAGAGTACAATTTTTAAAAAAATCTTTAAATTCAGGTCGGCAATCCTTGGACACATTTTCTCCATAGGTTAACATGGAGGAGAGCGTATCCAATAGGGTTAGTACTCAGCAGCCTTAATGTCTATTATAATATCCGCCAAAAGTTAATTTTGTCAAAATGTTTTTATTTTATTCCAGTACAAACAATCTAAACAATTGTTTCTCTCTTATCAATTTCCTCAACCAGCGGTTTGTCAATTTCTTAACCATTTTATTCCCCTTTTTTAAAGAAAAAAAGTTATTGTTAAATTGAGTTTTTCTTGTCCTTTATTATCCTATCTAACATAATAAAATATTAAAACAGTATTCAAGTAAGTTTTATAAAAAAAAACTCTTATTATCTTAAATTGAAATTAAAAATAGTCCTCACGCAATACAACTCGTTCAGGGGAGTTATTCAGGGAATGTCTAGACATCCAATATTATTATTATATATATTTTTTTTACTAATATCTTTTAGCTTTAAAGCAGAATTAGTTTAGCAGTAAAAGTGTTCATAGGATTATGGATATTTCAATAAGGGAGGAAAAGTGAGTTTAAGATAGATTGATAAATGAAGCAAACAACAACATAGATTAGAATCGATATATAAGGAAAAGATATACGTAACATTAGCCGAACAATATAAAGATCAGATAAAAGAATTTCAATAGCCTGAATAAATTATCATCGGTTGAATTCGATTATCTAGACGTATAAAATTATAATGTAATTTAATCCGAAAGATAGCATGAGAGGATCTTCGTTATATTTAAAGTGATGGTTTCTTTGTTTTCATAGTTTCTCTTGAATAATTTTTATTTTTCTCTCCTAGTGTAAAACTACAGTTCAGTTTCTATTTAAGCAAAATTTTAACACCCACACTAGCACAACTCCCACTTATAAACTCATTTTATGAAAATTTCGTTAAAAACTAAAGTACTACTTAAGTATATTCAGAAACACTTCAATTTCATTTGGAAAGTCACCTCAGATAATGGAAATGAGTCTATTACAAACAAAACAAAATTAATAAAAAAATATCATGCACTAAATCTTTTATTTATATATATATACTAGTATATATACACTAGCTGAAAACCCGCACTTCGCTACGGAGTACATTCAAATTAAATACAACGGTCAATGTATGCAATTAATGCGAATCAATATATATATATATATATATATATATATATATATATATATATATATAATAAATACGACGATCAATGTATTAAATTGTTGTAAATAAATATATATATATAAATCGTAAGGGATATTTTTATAGACAAAATAATGTAGAAAAAAATATTTAAATTAAATGTAATAGGACATACTAAAGAATATAGTACAGTTTGAGGAACATAATATCTTTTATTGTATTTTAATATTTTTTTGGATAATGTCAAATTGTCTGCCACATTAGCAAGAAAAAAGAAATTTTTTTGTCTATTTAGTTGTTATGCACGTGACGATAAATTTATTTAAAGTACCAGAAAAAGAAATCACGTGATCAGCATTTAATACATTAAATTCTAAAAATTAATCTTTAAAAATTCACCAAAAATCAGAAAATGGAGGTCAAGACTCGAAAAAGATTTCATTTTAAAGGAATTTTTAGGATCTTTCTCGTGATATAAATTTTATAACCTTCAAATTATTATTTTAAATGCAAACTTAAAAAAAGTTACTAAAACAGCTTAAAAATATAATTTAAAAAAATCTAAGACATAATTTTAAAAAATCTTTCTTAGTACACCCCTACACTATAAGAAGAATCGCCATGCAAAATTTCAGCCCTTTAGGTCCAGCTGTTTGGTCTGTGCGTTGTATGTCAGTGAGTCAGTCAGTTACGGAATTGTTATATATATATAAATAAATAGAGAGAGAGAGACAGACAGACATATAATACACACACATATGTATATATAATATGCATGCATACATACTCACACACGACCACGTGCGCATAAGTATATTTCTGCCGGTCTTGCTGAATTTGCTTTTAACAAGAATCGCTCTTTCAATTGATCCAACCTCCCTATGGCTCTATCTGTTTCTATCTCTCTCGGCCATGTATGGTTCCGAAAAAAGTGGCCGTTTTAAGGGATTGCCGTTGAAAAGAGGTTTCATGACATTGTCTCTATATGGTCTTTAATCGGTTCTGAACAAAATATGGCCGTGTAGAGTGGTGGCCGGCTTGCTAGAGAAGTTTCACTGTGTATATACAGTGGAATCTCGATCTATCGTTTTTCAAGGGACCGATTGAAATGAACGATAAATGCGGGAAAGCGATAGATACGGAAACATAACAAAGCAATATGATCGTTGGGACTGGATAAAATGAACGACACATACGGAAAAACGATGGATCCGAAAACGATCGATCGAGATTCCACTGTATTTATATATCAACATTGGGATTGAACATCTGGAATGGCAACTGATACATCGCCTTAAGTGAATAACAAGTTAATTTTTAAATTTGCGTTACTCCATATCTTGAACGTGCGTGGAACATATCCTCTCATATGCTGAAGTCCGGTTACGTGATTTTTTTTTTCTATTTTTTATTTTTAAAGGAAAATCCTCCGAAAGGGAAAATTTAGTAACGAGGTCGTAACATATTGCCAGTTGGGTGACTCTGAAATCCTGTGGAGTGTGACTTTCAGCTTCATGAAAGCATAATATAGCACTTAAATTGTACGCTTCCTTGATTTTTAATGATTATTTTATAACACTTAATGCTGTTGTGAGAATGACCAGTGCGCACTTGAAAAACATACTAATGACAAGTGGCAGGATTTTATTGCCCACCTCATGAATATTTTTTTTGTTTGTTTGCGTACGGAGGGAAGAGATAATTTTTACCCTTATTTTATTATATTATTATTATTGTGAGGATGTTAACTGTAACCCAGATTGGAGTGAAAGAGAAGTTTTATCTGAGAGAAAGAGAATAGTTGAAATCAAACCAGGAATCAGAAATCGTCGGACATAGAAAACTGTCGGAATTACATATATGATAATTTATATACTTACACTGAAACTTGTTCAGTTTTATCGTGAGAGTTTTGTTGTCTATATTTTTGATGTAATCGCTTACAAATATTAACGAATTTAACTCGCAGGTAAAATTTATATGAAAAGTGAAAACTGGGCTTTGTAGTTTTTACGGTGGCCTGTTTTTCACGCTTAAGTTTTTTTTTTTTTAGCTTGCATAGAATATAATAGGTCTTTAATAAAACTGTAAGGTTTTTGTGATTAATTAATTTTATTATACAGGCATCTGTTAAGTCGAAAACGTTGCTTACACATTTGACAAGACTGAGTTTTCAGATTTCTAAATTATCGAGTCCAGTATTTCGAGAATTACCAAGCTATGCTCGAAAGAATTAATTATTTTCAAATTACTAAATGAACAAATTGCATCACGATCTTCAGTCATTTAACTGAATATCGCTCTCTGTAAAGAGTCATGACTTGAAAAATCAAAAATGCAGTCGGACCTCTATTTAACGAAGTCGCTAAATCCCGAAAAAAAGTTCGTTATATGGAAAATTCGCTAAACAGAGATTCACCTGTTAAAATGCTTTAAACTACACAAAACAGATTTTAAATTCATAAATACTAAATATTATTAATAGAAGTAATTGATCTCACCTTTATTTTGTAAATTAATGTCTATTTGTTTTATATATCTTACCCATGAAACAGAAATCTGCAAGGAAAACAAGAAAAAAACAAAACATTTTCCGAGAATACACTGTATTTTCAACTAAAAAAATTATATTAAAATTAATGAATTTTAATGACATTATCGCATTTATTAGAACAAGTAATTTTAAGCATACATTACCACATGCGTCCTTAAATTTTATTACTGATAATGTCTGTTAATTTTTCTGAGGTTTTTGTTTGAAAAAGTGTTTTCTCTCATAATACGTTTCTCATCTTTGCAATGCAACAAAAACACCTTCAGGCGTATTTCCTTCAAACTGCAACCCGCGTCGGAATGTGTTAAAAGAAAGAATAAGTTTGAAATGTTCAGAAATATTTTGAGAAATATGGAGAAAAAAAAATATTGGATCACAAGAAAAAGTTCGTTAAATAGAGAATGCACTTCGCTATTTGGAGGTTATTTTACGAAGAAATTCACAAAATGTTCTTGGTTATAAGGAAAAGTTCACAAAATAGAGAAATTCGCAAAATGGAGGTTCGTTAAATAGAGGTCAGACTGTATGTAGTAATTTCAATATATAGCGCGACAGCCTGTCCCAAGAGTTTAATCTAAAATGAAAATGAACGAATTAATCGTAAAATGGTGAGAAGAACGACTTGTAATGAATAAAAACAAATCAATTTTAAGCAATATGCATTTAAATTCTGTTTAGCATAATTTAATGCATTTTTGTCCCCCCCCCCATTGTGTCATAATGATGCAAAACAACTGAATTTGCTTTAAGCAAATTAACATTTCTCCAATTTCTGTCTCTCATAGCAGACACACGTACAGAGTGTTTTTAAGATTTGGCTACCGTTTGGAAACATAGTTATATTTTAAATACATAATAAACTCTGATCTTCCAATAATCGGCAATTACGGAACAGATATAAAGTTATTAATCACAATTTGAAAAAAAAATGAAAAAGCAATTTTTTACCCCAATTATGTTATGTACTATTTATTTCCCGAGCCGGAACAGGCCTCTGATATTCAAACTGCAAAGGTAAATCTTGTTTGAACTTCCACATCTAAAATAGAACCAAGTTGAGTATTTGCAGGGATTTCTCATGCTTTTCAAGGTCAACCACGTGTTTTCATTGAAAAAGGCTCAACTCTGACCCCTCGAGAGCTGTGGGAAAATGAATTGTAATAAATGAATGCAATATCCTTGAGCGGACATTAAGGAGGGAGAGTTGATGGAAGTTCATTCGATTTCGAATGACTGTTCCAATCTCTTAGGGCTAGTAGTTCTGATCGGACTCTTAGGGAAATAAGTTATGAGAGCTTTCTCTATGGCGTGATGGGCTTCTTTCTTTACACGGTAAGAAATTTACCTTCAACGCAAATATGACTTTCGCTTTAAATACAGAACTGAGGGATTGATATTTTTGTTGTAAGTTTAAGGTTGTCCTGACACCCTCCAAAAATATTGTGGTCTCATTTTTTATTTTTTTGCCATGAAATATGACCCGAAACATAGAAAAAATTGCTAAAAAAATCAATCTTGCGGTAAAAGTTTTTCAAAAGGAAAAATTGGAAGGAAACGACAAGAAATTGACACTTCCGCAAAACAAGATAACTTAAAGGAAACAAAATGACCTGTTGTAAATTAGATAATGATGGATAACGACTTCCTTAAAAACACAGACAGTTTTCATGATAGTCCTGAGAAGGTGAAGGAATTACGGAACAGAAGTATTATAAAAAATCTCTTAAAGATTATTTGAATTTTAAACTTGTTCCTAAGTAAATAAATATTGAAATATGTGATCATTGACACTGTCTATTTTCCTTTATGAAAATTTGCGAAATATAAATACTGTTCTAGATATTTCATGCCCAATTTGTGATTGTTATATGATACTTAAAGTTAGAAAGAAGTGCTGAAAAATGCATTGCTAGAAAAATCTTGTTGATTGTGTTTCCTTTGTTGCAACTCTAACTGCCTATTACACTAAGGTTCTCTGTTAGACAGCTTTAACTTAAAAATTAATAATAATTACTAGAGTTTAATGATAAAATAATTTACAGCGAAGATGGAATTTACAGATTGTTCCTGTATATATCGCACTCCGGCAAGAAAAGTGACACAAGTCAAAAATGGGCAATTTTGAGGTTATGTCACTGAAAAATAAGTATGAAGTGCCCCATCGTGCACGAAAAGCGGTACATCTCAATCTCGCAATTTGTCTACCTGAGGGCAGTTGTATCAGTTTTATTTTAATGCTAGTTCAAGCTGTATATTATTCTTTAAGTTGATTTTTCTCAAATACTGCATTTTTGAGTTGTGTCACTTTTCTTACCGATATTTCTGGTTTTGAACTCACCATGAATGCTACTTTAATATTTTATCTAAAATCACCCTCATAGTTCGCTTTTTCCTTGGAACCATGCGAAACCATCTATACTTCACCGTACAAAAGCTGAATGACAACGGCTCGGAACCAGAGTCTACGCGTTCGAATCCTGTGGCCTACATGAGTGTCTGTAGCAGCTCGGAATGGGCTATAAAATGAGTAGGTCCTAGGTAGTTTAGCCCGCAAGTTACAAAAGAAGACTGAAGCACCAATCAACCCCCCAACCACTATTTCTTTGGACATTTTTGTCTGCTCTCCAGGCTGTCAGGCATATCTTTGGCAAAAGGATATCCTTCTGCTGCCTTTGGTAGAAAATCTGTTTTTTTTTTTTTTTTTTTGGCCTGGAATATTACCTCTGTAGATGTCGACATGTTACGCATTCGTTTTTAATTTGTACACGAGTTTTTACTTCTGTTCCCCAGATATCTTAATGGATATGATTAAGTGTTGTTTGAGGTTTGCCTAATTCTAAGTATTAACTAGCGCGCTTACTTAACAGCATGAAAGCTTTTCGAAGCTGTAGTGCTCTCGACCAATCAACTATTTCGACGTTCTGGAGCAATCAGAATACTTCCCAAGGGGAAGATGTTCTCCCGTACCTGTGAGATATATTATCATTTCTGGAAAGAAAAGAGGTTTATATCTGCGATTAACTTTTTAATTTTTGGTTATCATTGGGGTAAATGTTACAGCTTCCTGTGGCTGTACAATTTGTTTTTCTATAATGCTTCACTGTCAGAGCAAACATGGAAACCATATCTCTGGGGAAAAAGAGGAAGATTGTAACATGTTCTAAAATTGAAATCGAATTTTTTTAAATGCAGACTTCTATATTGCAGCAGCTATACTCTAGCACTAGAATGCCTGTGAAATGTTCGATAGTTGAGGCTTGCATTAGAAAAATCATAGGTCATTTTAACCGTAAATCTCTGTTTCCTAGAGATGGGTTATAACGAGATTTTTGCTGTAGTTTGTCTGTTGGAAAGATAGTAGGATAACAGAAAATGCTTTAACTATTGAGTTAAATTCAGGTACGGGTATCAACCCATACTTCTAGATTTAAATAACTAAAAGGTCTTTATTTAAAACATCATAGGTACTTTTATATCATAAAAGTTAGTTATCTGAAAGCTCGACGAAATGGATCTCCTTTTTTTTCCCATTTTACCGGGGAGTTCTGAGATTCTGTAAATCGAGTTTTCTAAGTGTGTTTAGAACATTAGGCCGGATGCAACTCTGGGTTTTATTTACACTGGCATGATCAAAGCTAAAGTTGCGTTCTTTTATTTGGGAAAAAAAATGAACGCAAGAACTTTATAAAATAAGGAAAGAAGAAGAAGAAAGAAGAAAAAAAGTCTTTTTGCATCTTAGGAAAAGGTAGGCTCCATATTTTCATATAAGGAGGACTTCAAAAACATATAATTTAGTTTGTAAATAAGTAACAGGAGTCTGGAAAAATAACGTCAATATTCCTCAACTGGGGACACATTCGGATAGGGAGAAAAAAAAAAGGGAACGGGAAAAAAAAGATGGGAGAACTGAATAAGAATTCTATTTGAGTTAGAAACTGAATATCGATTCTTGTTCCTTTTTCAATTTATAACCCGAATTCCATTTATGGAAATACATCTTTTTGACTCTGCAGAAATATTATTACCGAAGTTTGGGATTTCTTCTGACTAAAAATTTATAGCCCTGCTATCGATTTAAGTCTATTTTTAATAACAAAAAGTATGCCGGAATGTATTCGTGTTTTTTTTTATTTATTTATTCATTCTATCCTCTCTCTCTCTCATATTTATGACATACCTATAAGCTTTTTCAGTTCGTGCCTCTTTTTTTCTTATTTGTTTATATATATTTATAAATATACATTTATGAGAGAGGTATTGTTATATGTCTTGAAATAAAAATTTAAATTGAAAATATGAGGAATGTGCGCGCGTTTGCATGAGCTGCACCATCTAATTTTTTTCCTTTTTCTTTTCATTGATTTTCCTTTTAACAGTAAAGGATTTTCGTCGTTTTTAGAGAAATCTGGTGGAATGGCTTCTCCGCCATTTCAGTTCACAGAAAGAAAATTAATTTATTTCAGGGAATTACTCTTTATTTTTGCTCTCTCTCTCTCTTTAAATTTGTCCGTGGGGAGGGTGAATTGTATCATATACATTTCTCTAACCGAACTCTTCTCTTCAAGCGAAACTATATACAGTGGAATCTCGGGTCGTTTTCGGATCCATCGTTTTTCCGTATGTGTCGTTCATTTTATCCAGTCCCAACGATCACATTGCTTTGTTATGTTTTCGCATCTATCGTTTTCCCGCATTTATCGTTCATTTCAATCGGTCCCTTGAAAAACGATAGATCGAGATTCCACTGTATTACGTGAAAACTGTCTTGGAAAGTTAGACCGCGGCTTATAATTTTCATATATATAGCTTTAATATTTCAGTACAATCTTTAATTTTGAAATTTGAGAATTTTTATGAGAAGTTTCTTCCAACGAGTCGTCAAACGATATTTTTCGCCATAAACTGGATCAGGTTTTTTGTTTAAAGTGTCCTCAAGGCTGTGTACTAACCCTGTTGGATTCGCTCACCTCAATGTTGACCTACGGAAAAAATTTGTCTACTATTTACAGCAACCTAAATGCTGATAATCCATTAAAGATGGTATTTTCAGATAGCCTGAACTTTTCTGCACTTTGCAACAATATTCATTTTATAAATTTCGTCCACCAAAGGAATTTAAGAACGTTCAAAACACGTTAGACCAGATTTCAAAAACTAAAAATGCCCCAAGGTGTCAAATTTTTTCCCTCTATTATGGAGTACAATTTAAAGATAAATCTTTAAATCTAAGTCTTCAATCCTTGGACAAATTTTCTCCATAAGTTAACTCTGAGGTGAGCGAATTCAATAGGGTTAGTACACGGAAGGCTTAAAGATTTGACTGATATTATTTGGCATATTTCTTCACGTTTAATTTTTATACGTAAGTGAACAAACAACAACAACAAAAAATGGAGGGAAGTTATCTAAAAAAAATATGTCTTTTCTCGGCAAGGGCAGCGTAAGAAAGCGTTCAAGTGTTAAGTATTTAGAATATTGGACCAGGAAATCTAAGAGGGGGTTCAACTTCTGCCACTGTAATAATTAGTTTTTAATAGAAAAAGATAAATATGAGACGGTGTAAGAGATATGGTCATCACATGGCTTTATGTGAAAGTCTTCGATAGAGACTGTTGTCACGCAGTTTATCATGGAGAACTTTTAAGATTTACGATATCACCGAATCTACAGAGATCAGAGAACTAAAATTTTCTTCTTTAATGATAATTGTACTAAAAATTGTCATTCAAAATGAAAAGAGTGGCAAACAGTATGAAATTCTGATGGCTTTCGTTTGTTTCTTTGTCTGGTAAGATCAACTGTACCTGAAAGTAAAAAATCAAACTTTTTACTTTTAAGTACAGTTGATAGTCAGGTAGAATGTAGCCCTAAACTCACCTGCAAACTGTAAAATTAATCCTAATTATCCCTGAAATGTAATGTTAAAATAAGGGAAAATAGGTCATGTTTAGATGAAGAAGCAATTCAAAGCTATACAACATGATCCAACTAAGCAGAGAAAACCGCCAAGGTGAAGGTAAAGTTTGACTTGACTAATAATAAAGAAATGTAGTAAATACTAGTTAAAATAAGCTTACTGGTGAAAGGAGGAGATAAAAGTAGGATTCTTTTAATATGTTTGTCGCATTCAAAATATCTCGATTACAAGTTTCCTTCCATTTAATACATTAAAATACTTAGGGTAACTTACCTTAAAAAAGTTAAAAAACTACTGGTGTAGATTATGTTACAGCGGTATTTTGATGACATTTTTAATCATGAAAGAGATTGCATATATATTTTATTGCAAGACAATTACTGTAGTTAAATAAGCACCAATTTTTTAGGTTATAATATTGGGTTGTTTTTTCTTAAGTACTATCATGAATTTACCAAGTTAGATCAACTTCTCTGAAAAATACAACCAGAACTGTTTTCGTAAACTTGCTTGTCTTATAGAGTGCCTAGTTTTGATATCATACACTTTTATTAACAGACAATATGAAACAGCTGTTAGTTGTGTTTTTTTCTGCTAAAAGGCTTACTAACGAAACTAAGCTAAAGAAAAGTGCATTACTTCCAGTGTCTTACTGTAATGTTCAGTTATCAAATATTATGCTGCTTGATGTATTACTAGCCAAAAACTAAAAGTCCGGAACAAAAACACAAACATTTCTGTACCTCTTATCAGCAACGTAAATCAAGATAAAGACGATCTCAATACCTACAAATAACGCACAGAAATACACTTATCTTCTTCTGATTTCCGGGATACACATTCTTTGTTGTGATAGATGCCAATTATTATCATGCTCATCCAAGCATATCCGTAGACATGGTTTCATTTTTATGGATTTATTGCTCCTTATTGCCCGGTAAGCGAGTTTTATATCGCTGTTTATAAATAAGAAATGGGCCTCCCCTCCCCGCCGATAAAATCGATTCATAAATCGATCAATAAAGATCGTTATCGGCCGTGTTTCCTTTTGCAGGGGAACAAAATCTTACTGCCAAAATTTTTTTTATTTATTCTTCCCCTCTGCGTTAAATCGTGAATAGAGCAGGGTCATTGTTGCAGGCACACAATGCTTCATTAAGAGCTAAGCTGTTAAATCGGAGATAAGATGTGATTCGAAGGCAAATTAAAGACAGGATATTGAATGCAACGTAATTTTCCCCCTTATCTTAAAATTTATTAAGAACAAAAGTCATTGCGACATTGATGGAAATTATAACAATTTAAAAGTGCAGATAAGAGTTTGATTTGAGCGCGTATCAAATGCGGGGCACGAAATATTTCCTTCTTAAAACTTTTAATTTGTCGTGCTTTGAGAATGGTTTATTGAATGTAATACTGTATTTATCTTTTGCTCTCGTTAAGAGATCTGGCAGTGCAAGGAATTTTTTTTCTTTGATAAACGTTGGTAATCTTTTCCAGTATGTAACAAATGAAAGGTAGTTAATTGAATGTTTTTTGTAAATTAATGTTATGGAATGAAAACCTTTATCAAATTGTAAATGTACAAAATATTTACTTATATAACAATGGGTTTTTGTTTTAACTTTTACTCTATTCTAAAAAAAAGTAACTGGCGCCGCCGCCGCAGCCGCTGTCAAAAGCTTGTCACGCTATCTCCTCCGAAACCGCTGGGGGTATGGGGTCGAGACCGATACCAATAGATGCAGAAAAATGCGGGGAAGAAAGTAAGACATATCTCATCTTCGTCGGACTTTAAGTTTTTTTTATTTTATGTTTTGTGGAAAAATACTGACTTTTTCATGTTCAGATTACGATAACTCGCCAAAAATTGATCGTAGAATTTTCGATCTTTTTACAATATAAGACTACAGACATTTCTTCTTCAAACAAGACCTCATTTGTTTCAAAATAATTTAAAACAGACTAATATTTCCATCAAAATATTAAACCCACTTTTTCGAGAAATATCGTCACATATGTGGATGTAATATGGATGCTCCTCGAGTTTTTATCTTACAAAGAAAATATTTACATGACCTGGAAGATGAAAGCTTTCTCATTCATATAAACCTCATTTCAAGTCTCTATCTTAAAATTTCAATTTTTAATTGAATTTTAAAGCTGAAACAGTGGTTCAACAGTGATTCCCCTTCGCATAAGGGTGACTGACAACAGTAAGTGGTTGTTACATTGCCCGAGAATCACCCCTATGTATCTCGCTATTAGCCATAACAGAGGAGCGAGCCTAGGGGCAAAGCGCCTAGTTTCATATAAATATCCATCACTTGCAGTGGTGCAACCGGGCTATATATACAGTGAAACTTCTCTATGGCGACCAGTAATGGTTCCAGAAAAAAGTGGTCATTTTGAGGGATGGCCGTGGAAAGGGGTTTCTTTCACAAGATTAGCACTATGGCGTCTTTAACCGATTCTGAACAAAATTTTGCTTTTTAGCGGGATGGCCGGCTAGAGAAGTTTCTCTCTCTGTGTGTGTGTGTGTGTGTGTGTGTGTGTGTGTGTGTGTGTGTGTATGTATATACAGTGGAATATACAGTGGTAATATACAGTGGAATCTCGATATATCGTTTTTGAAGGGACCGACTGAACTGAACAATAAATGCGGGAAAACGATAGATGCAGCAACATAACAAAGCAATACGATCGACGGGACTATATGAAACAAACGACACATACGGGAAAACGATGATCCGGAGAACGATCGATCGAGATTCCACTATATATATATATATATATATATATATATATATATATATATATATATATATATATATATATATATATAATTTTGTTTAGAGGGGGAGGGAAAAATTGGAGTCCTCTTTTACTCCTGACTATTAGGTTGGGGAATTATTTCTCAGACCCACCCCTTCCCCTCCTCATTCAAGCTTCAATGGTTGCATCACAGTATCTTGCTGTCAAAAAAGTCCAAAACTCAAATTAAAGGAAGTAAATAACTTCCTGTTTATTTTTTTCCTGTTTTGTGCGTATGCTACGTCGTGAAACTTTATTGAAATCCAGTTATCAGAAATACAGTGTTTCACAAAAACGTCCGGACAGACGTATTTTACGACGATATTCAGACTGAATAATTTTAAACTGAAAAATAAAAGATTTTTGTTATCTTACATTTATTTATGTAACTAATTTCGACTTCCATGTACTTTTCATTAAAAAAATACTTCAAAATTTTAATATAAATATTATGATACATATTAGGGTTTTTTTTTTAAAAAAGCGTAGCACTAAAGTGATTCAATCTGAAGATTTTGCGAGATTGTTTTGCTTCTTTAAGCAGAGGTTATTGATTTTTTTTGTTCAAAATTTCCTTATGCTGGAAAATAAAAATAAATTGTAAAAAAAAAAAAATTAAATTAAATTTTTTTTATAATTTGAATTTGAAACACGTTTTTTTAATTTTTAACACCACTTTTGAAAACTAACAGTATCTTATCACTTTTTGTGAGACACCTAACATATGCTATCTAGATAAACAGATCACTCTTTTAATGGATAATTTAAGCTTTATTTAGCCGAATTTCGAAAATCAAACTCAATCCTTCCTCTTAATGAACCCCAAAATGAACTTGCTCGTCGTTTAAAATAAGGATTTTCTTCCCCCCTTTCTACAAATAGGATAACAATCCACTACTCTTTGTCACTGAAATTAGTTTAGCCGTTTAGAAAGTTATATGTAGAAAAACTGCCTTTATACTCAAGACTGAAAGTGTTCACAAAGGGGTTAGAGTAACTAGTATCATTAATCAGCTTAAAAGCAATGTGAAATTCGCAAACTGTCACGATGAAATATATTACACCTGAGAAGTCACCGAGATTCATGTACTCTCAGGCGCGTTTTAAGAATTAGCCTGTGTTGTGTGCCTGGCAATCTTTATGAATGTCAATAAAACCTGTTAGTTCCGATTTTAGCTGCTCCAAACTCGATTATTTCTTATTAGATTAAAAAAGACGTGTGTATGTATATACAGTCGAACTTCCATATATCGAAGTAGCAAATTGCCGGAAAAAAATTCGATATATAGAAATTTCGATGTATGGAATTGATCTTAGTTTTATCATAATTCTCCTAAAACATTAAAATTAAAGCTAATTTTCGTATACGAAACTCCATTTCTAATTTATATGCGAATCACATTAAATGAAAGTTAATAATTAAAAAATGAATTAATGTGAAAGATTTATTGAGTACTACATACCTTAAAAAAAACAATAATCCAGTCGGTGGTTACAATGATCACAGTTACATTCTTTAAAAAAAACTACGAATATCTTGCTGAACATCCAGTTTTGCTTGAACAGCCAAAGAAATGTTTGCATTTATTCAGTCCACTAAAAACTTCATCAGGGACATTTTTACTGTATTTTCGGTCTAAAGGGGAATGAAATCACCCAATAAGTCTTGAAAAAAAAATTCGATATATAGAAACATTTTTTCTATGTAATGAACATGAAGATTTGCGAAGAGTTCGATATATAGAAAATTTCTATAAAGGGAAGTTCGATATATGGAGGTTCGACTGTATATATATATATGTGTGTGTGTGTGTGTGTGTATATATATATATATATATATATATATATATATATATATACATACATACATACATACATACATACATTGGAACCTCGGTCGACCATTCCCCGAATCATCGTTTTCCCGTATGTGCCGTTTACTTCATCCAGTCCCGATGATGATAATTCATTAAGTTACCGCATGTATGGTTCAGTACAATATGTCCCTTTCAAAACGATAGTTCGAGGTTCCACTGTGTGTGTATGTATGTATATATATAAACTTCTCTAGCCGGCCACCCCTCTAAACAGCCATATATTGTTTGATTCAATTAAAGACCACCCCTCAAAACGGCCACTAAAAAAAAAAAAAAAAAAAACATGACTGGACGTCATAGAGAAGTTTTACTGTACGTATGTGTTCATGAGTATAGTTTCATAAAAGGAATTTGTGGACCTAGCTCATAAAGTCTGCGCTTCGTTATTTCTGTACTTATTTAAAAACAACAGCACAATGTAATATTAATTTTTATAATGTTTGGGAGCCATTTAAATTTTTCTATGTAAATGCATTGCAGTTTAAAAAATAGATCAAAATCGAAAGTTGGTGGTAAAACTTTGCTTATGTAATCGGTGTCACGGGTTCAACAATCAGTTCATTGTAAATGAAACTATATTATCGAACATCTCTTTATCCCATTAAGTTATATAGAGATCTGGGATTAGTCATATTTGAGTAATATAGGAAATACGTTATTATGACAGACTTTCAGAGGGAAAAATTATAACTTTTACACTTCTCCCGTAGAAGTTTTTCTATGAGCATGATGAACAATCTTTGATTCAACATGAAAATATTCAGAAGTCAGATCAAAAAACTATGTATACCAGAAACTATATTTAACTACATTCATATGTATATGGGATTTAACTACATTCATATCTATATGGGAGAATGTGATGGAGGGGATACATACTAGAACCCCTTTACTGTGAACTACTTAAAACTAGTGAACCTTCCATTCAGGCCAGTGGATTTGTCAGTTCTCCACCATATGCATTAAATAATGTTATTTAATTATAATGATATAACTATCGCTAAATGTAATTATTAATACATACTTATGTATCTGTATGCATTCAAAAATGCCCTATGGAGTATAATTTTACTTCAGCTTTAACAAAACTGTATACAATTTTTCTTTCTTGAAGGGAAAATGACGTCATTACTAACTTATAGGGTAATAAGATCAATGTATAAATACTCTTAATTTACAACTCTTGTTTTCTTGGATCCATTTATTTAAAAAAATGAAATACAGCTTAAGAGGTAGTTTGCGTTAAATATATTCTATATAATCCCTTTGACTAGAACACGATGTCACGAAAGCTAAGCTCTTAACTAATTTTTTCCTTCCCCTTTTTTATACCTCTGTGTAAACTCGTTGAATTAATTAATGATCTTTGCTAACGTATTTATTACGACGATAGAATGGGATGAAAGAGAAATATGATTAAACTTATAATAGGTTCTTTAAAAGAACAATAAGTTTGTAAAGAATAAAAATCTCGTGTATATATTTCACTAAGCACCAGCGTATTAAATAAATGATAATTGTATTATAAACTTATTTAATTGAAAAATGGGAGGAGGGTAAAAAATACGCGATTCGAATAAGACATTCCAGATTATCCATTTGTAAGTCGCCAGCCTTTTTCGAATGTAATTAAGTAAATCCCCCGGAGATGGCAAAAGTATTAAGTTATTTTGAAAGTATTTGCAAGGATTATGTGTTTTAAATTATTTCAGAGCAAACTTTTGCTTATTGTGTGCATTATTATAAACCTTTAATATTTCATTGTATAAATTTAATGTTCAATTAAAATTTAATTTGTTTAGTAAGTTTTAAGTACGTTATGCTTGTTTATTAATGTTCGTCTCTGAATTTCATTTCAATTCACATGGAGTAAATATTGATATAATTTTATCTTGTTTTTTTTTATTTATTTCCTTTTTAATGTTTTCTCTCTTCACTTCAGTCTAATTATTTTCTGCAAAATGTATTTATTAAGTCTCATTTTAAATGACTTTTCGAAAAGTTCTGCCTTGATGTTAATTAGAATGAGAAAAATTAATTTCGAGATATTTCTCATATCTTTCCTGCAGAATTCGGAAAAACATTTTGCTGGCATTTCATTTCGAAAAGCTCTTTAATTTGATTCGATTTTAATATCGCTTTAAAAGTAAAAGAATTTTTATTTCGGGAAAACATTTTCGTTTCCGAGGCAGGAATAACAAACTGCACTATTTGTTCTAATGCGCATTCATTAACAGCAGTACAGATTGAATTTAGAATATTAAATCTTTAAATCTTCAAAAGCATATTATAGTTGCAAAGCAGTGTTTGTCTTTTTAACCCAAAGACTTCTGGCTCATTCCAAGCGAATATTAAATTGTGCGCCGTGCGCCATTTCTATAATTAATTTCATTTTACAAATGAGCGTGCAAGCCCCCCCCCCCTTCCCTCTTCTTGAATAAATAAATGATTTGTTTCATTTTTGTTTATCTGCTTAAAATTTCCTCCCAGACTAATGGAACAGAACTTTTCTTTCGTCTTTTTAAATTTATTTCGCCTTTGCTTTAATGCTAAAATGTCCATTAGAAGTAGCTAATAATGTGCTTTCTCTATTTCGGCGGGGGTAAGATTTTAATGATGTGCATAGCGTCTTTAATGCATTCTCTCTCGCGAAAACTCTTTGTGCTCAAACAAGGCATTTGTTGAGAGAATTTTTGTCTCAGGAAATAACGCTTCTGTCTCGAAGAGTGAGGAAATTAATCGGACTTAGGCAACGTCTGACATTTCGGATGCTTTGCAGACTTTCCGAGGAGTACGAATTCAATTTTTAGCAGCAAAATCTCCCTACGTCCTTTGATATTTCAACTCTCTCTTTCTGTGTTTAACTGAATCAGTGCTCGATATTTTTTTTCCTTTTTAAATTCCTGAAGAGTGACAGAAAATAAAAGTATAGGGGGTTTTGATAAAAAAAAAAAAATAAATAAAAAAAAAAAAACTACATATGTATGCGCAAAAGCTGTTTTATCTCTACTGTTTAGTGTTCGGTGACAAGCTATTAGATACTTTCAAAAATTAAGCTCCAACACGAACATTAGTCTTTTAATACATTGATTCCCAACCGATGTGTCGCTAGATTTATTTTAATTTTATTTTATTTATTTCTTTTTGGGGGGGGGATAAACAAAAAATATTAGTAAGGCCCTCTTAAATTAAATATTAACCTTTAGCTTACGGGGCTTATTTTTCCGAATGAACAACATGTGTTTATTCTAATTCTAAACTGACACTAACAGTAACCTCTCCAACTGTCGAGCCCTGTGACGTATTCTTAGAAAAACTTACACTCTACTGTTGTACAAGGCAGCGTTCCGCTCTCTTATCACCCATTTCGTCCCGAGGTTTGGTTATGTGTAGACAGACCTTATAAAATAAACTGTGTAATCACACGTAATATGTAGTATTTATGTAATCACATGTTATTATGTAATTTAAGTTTATTTTAAGATTGTTTTCACTTAATCCGAAGAGGGTCTAGTCCCAATCATTTCGGATTTTCGGGACTCTGCTATATATATATATATATATATATATATATATATATATATATATATATATATATATATATATATATATATATATATATATATATATATATATATATATATATATAATATACTAGCTGAAAACCCGAACTTCGCTACGGAGTACATTCAAATTAAATACAAAGGTCAATGTATACAATTAATGCCCCCCCTCCAAGAAAAAAAAATATACATATATATATATATATATATATATATATATATATATATATATATATATATATATATATATGTATAATAAATACGACGATCAATGTATACAATTGATGTATATATATATATATATTTATAAAAAAAAATCGTGATATTTTTATAGACAAAATAATGTAGAAGAAAAATATTCAAATTAAATCTAATAGGACATACTAAAGAATATAGTACAGTTTGAGGAACATATCTTTTACTGTATTTTAATATTTTTTTGGATAATGTTCAATCGTCTGCCGCATTAGCAAGGGAAAAAATATTTGTTTTGTCTATTTCATTGTTATGAACGTGACGATAGATTTATTTAAAGTACCAGATAAAAAAATCATGTGATCAGCATTTAATAAATTAAATTCTAAAATTTAATCTTTAAAAATTCACCAAAAATCAGAAAATGGAGGTAAAGATTCGAAAAAGATTTCATTTTAAAGGAATTTTTATGATCTTTCTCGTGATATAAATTTCATAACCCTCAAATTATTATTTTAAATGCAAACTTAAAAAAGTTACTAAAACAGCTTAAAAATTTAATCTTAAAAAATCTATGAAGAATTTTTTTAAAAATCTTTTATAGTGCACCCCTACACTATAAGAAGAATCGCCATGCAAAATTTCAGCCATTTAGGTCCAGCGGTTTGGTCTGTGCGTTGTATGTCAGTCAGTCAGTCAGTTACGGATCTATTTATATATATATATAATATTCATTCATTCATTCATTCATTCATTCAGGGACTCGTATTCTTAGATACATGCTATCCCACCCCATAAGAAAAAGGTTAAGTTGATATCAGACATTTGTTCTCTAAGCACCTCATTAATAATGCTCATATTAAGTCTCACATTAATAAAATAAAACTATACTTTGTGATTTCCATTGTATCCTCTGGTGTATATACTGCACTGAATCCCATGGCTATTTTTGAATCTGTATTAATATATACTATACTGGCGTTTGTTACTGATATCTTTCAATAAATAAATATAATCAGCAGCAGAGTAAGTATTTATTTGAACTTAAATTGACATGTTTCTGATATAAATTCTGCTTTGATTTAATTATTATTTTTTTAAAATTCTAACAAGGCGGCCCAGAGTTTCTAATCTCATTCCCAAGGGTGCCGTAAACGTAAAAAGGTTGGGAATCCCTGCTTCAGTAGCTTATGTAGAACAGTCCTGGCAAAGCTATGTAATATACTTAACTGGATGAAGGGATTCAGGATAATAACTCACATTGGAGCCTACAGAGAGGGTAAATTTTCTAATGATGAAATAGATCAGTGTGGTCCAACCCGCGGCCCGTCGGCCGCATACGGCCCACCAATTCATTTTTGTGGTCCCTTGCCCTTCTTACTGGAAAAAATATTTTAATTTAACATTTGAAAAACAAATCGTTTACCTTTCTTACTGATTTAAATTTGTAAGACCTTAAATGTAATGCCGTTATTTAAAATTTAAGTAACGGCCATATTGAAGCTTCACTCTTCGATCGTTATATTCCGTGGCGTGCCTACTAGTTGATTTTTGACTCCCTAAAACCAAAACTTGCACTGTTCAACAACCCCATGGATATTGGAGTGAGTGAGGTGCCCTGCGACCTTCAAATAGAAATTTGTGATCTTCAGGCAGACCCATTCTACTAGACTAAAAAGTGTGATGTCCCTGAAAAAAATCTGGAAACTGATTTCTAAAGAACGTTTTCCTAAACTGCTTAAATTCTCTCTGCAAATGTTATCGCTGTTTGGCAGTACATACGTGTGCGAAAAGGCTTTTTCTTCTCTCAAACATATTAAAAACGAAAATCGAATTGAAAGTGCTTCACTGGAATCGAGCCTGAGACTTTGGCTTACTGAACTTACAGAAAACATTGATAAACTTGTATCAGGAAAGCAGTGCCAATCATCACATTGATTTCTCGATTGTAAAATGAAGTGGTATATTAAACTAGTATATTAAACTTCTTTTAATATAAATTTTAATAAAAGTTTTTGAATACAATATGTAATTCGTATTCTTTCTGGAATGTCTCTGGCCCTCACATAACTATACTAAAGTTTGATTGGCCCTCGAGTAACTAAAGGTTGGACCACACTGAAATAGATAATTCTAACAGGATAACACAGACATAAAACGCACACGCTCACATCTGTCGGGTAGGAAAGTTGTATAGCTTACATCAACTACTCCAGTTCAGCCACTAGTATTAGTTTTCTAATAAGCTCTTAATTTTAGAGGATGCTAACATTTCAAAATATGTATAAATTCTCGTTTAATTCCCTTTCAAATATAACTGCATTATTGACTTAGGGGAACTGATTTATCCTAAAGTCCATGAGTTTTCGTTCCAGTCCTTACTATCCCCCCCCCCCCCCCCACCACCACCACCACCTGCATACTTCTTACTGGTCTGCGTGCCTCTCAAGGGTGTTCTAATTTTTACGAGTTATCAAGGTCCAGTCTTCTGGATTTTCTGCCATGCACGAACCTCTGCAATCAGCTTTGATGAACTCTGTGTTTGGACCTAAAAGACTCAAGCATTTTTATTGTTCAGTTTCTTTTTCTTTTAAGTGTGTGTGTGTGTTTGTTTTATATGTTAATTTCTTATGTAAATTAGTGTTCACCAATAGATGACAGTGCTTCACTTGGTTGAGATTTTCAGGTTTCTGAAGTGGCAACGCAATAAGCATTTAGAATTTTGTTTAAATACCTTTGCAACTAGTATTTTAGGCGGTGATGTAGTTTTAAGTCAGTAGTGTAATTTTACGGATGTCATGCCATTTTAACGCTGGCGTATTATATTTCAACTCAAATTTTTAGGAAGCTGCTTGTCGGGTTTATGGTTTTAACACGAAAGATATTTTAGTGAGGCTGTGCACAGGGCAGTTCCTCCCATTGTGAATCTAGATAATAGTTTTTAAACGTATTTGTATATTTGGGACCAGTTCTCCCGTTCTTCGATGCCGCTCAGTTGAATTGCTTTGCCATCTTACAACGTTTTGTTCTACTCAAGATTTTACTGGTTGTGAAACTGTAATAAAATATCTACTAGGGAACTGTGTTTGATTCTAATTAGCGCATGATTTTGAATACCTCGCATTGCTATTACATCAGACTATAAGGAAATTGGAACTAAGAATGTTTCGTTCATGTCTAGCCTAATTTTAGTTATTTTCCAAATTGTTTGCATGGCAGTCGGTGCTGAGTTGGTCTGAATAACTTTATTTTTGTTTACCGATTTACATACATTTGTCGCCTAAGCCATTTTCGTTTGTTTCTACTTCACATTACACACTGCTCTGCTAAGATCACCCAAGTTCTTCAAACGGGTGTTGACCCATGAAACTTCTTCCGGACAAATGTTTTCGATAGCAGGCTTTACAAATTCCAAAGAAGCTGTATAATCCACTGGATGATGTAATTTTTGCATTTCGTTTTCCTTTGCTAGTAGAACAAGTAATTTGTGACAAGCAACTGTGTGTGTTTTAATAGGAGCAACTTCCGTTATTTATATATATATATATATATATATATATATATATATATATATATATATATATATATATATATATATATATAAATGCAGTGAAACTTCTCTATGGTTGCCAGTCATGGTTCCGAAAAAAAGGTGGCCTTTTTGAGAGGTGGCTGTCGAATAAAGATGGATTTCTCTAAAGCGACCAGTACTGGTACCGAAAAAAGTGGTCGTTTTGAGGGGTGGTCGGCTAGAGAAGTTTCACTGTTTATATAAAATTAATAATTATAATAATCCAGAGAAAATAGTTCAGTGGATGAGATAGTAAAACGGAGGGTAGAGGTCATTAACTATAGTCACTACAGGGTTTTTAACTGCAAGTTCATATGCTATTTCTTCCATTTTTTAGTCAGCCCCAGAACAATAAAGTAAAAATGTAATATCCGCTGGGATATTACTTATATAACTTTTTTCCCGAAACATTACTAGCTTTCTTCTTTTGTTTAAGTGCTGGTTACTGATGACGAGACGTAAGTGAAACACCTTTTACCCTTTAACTCATCAAAAATATTAGACTTAATGGATACTTAATAATTTGTATGTGTGTGTGTGTGTATGTATGTATGTATGTATGTATGTATGTATATATATATACACGCAAATGATTGCATAGATATGCATGAATGCGTAACGTGTATATATATATATATATATATATACATACACACACACACACATGGATAATTGGTTATAAGGGCGTTACATTGAAAATTTCAAAGTATTCGCTAGTTATTGACAAAATGGACAGGTTATTATATATATTTATATTGGAATTATTCTGACGAAGTATTATTTCGTGCTTTCATTTTTCTTTAACATCAATGTTATCGGCTTGTAGACGTTTATTCAGTAAAAGAAACACTCTAAAATGTTGTAGATGATAATGCGTGGGAAAAAAATATTAAGCATTTGATTCAATTTTTATTATGGTACTTGCTTATATATATATATATATATAATATTTCAAAGTATTCGCCTGGTATAATGAATATTTGCCTCTGTATTATACTTACAAAACACCCGAGTTGAGATTACAACGTCAAATGACATTTCTAATCAGTCTCTAATTACTTGATTGCGATTTGTAACCACTTGATTTAACCTTATTCAGTTTTTTTCCCGTATTTTTTATCGAACTGATTCATATAAACATTTTGTTTACTGAAAAAAAAAAATCTGCAATATCGATTCCGCCAAGACCAAATGCGCTTTGAAATAGAAATTTCGTCTAATGGATCATTTATGCAGTCTGCCGTAATGTGATTAACGGCACGGACTCGTGAAGCTAATGGAATTCTTATTTAACCTCTTTCGGTAAGAATTACTCCTCACTGAGGTTTAGTTAATTTCATACTAAACCTGAGTGTGTTATGCTTTTCTATAGGATTATACTATAATTCAATAGCCTCTTGAATGGTGTACTTCTCTATAAATATATGCTTAATGTATTTCTGTCACTCCTCGTTTTGTCAACTCTTTGTAAGTAAATTTCAGTATGCTGAGTTTATATAACAACTTTAGTGAAATCAAACCTTTTCAAACGCATCCGGCAACTTCCCAATGCACGAGAAAGGTCCCGCCATAGCAACTAAGGCGTTCCGAGATTGAATTCCTGCCGGTTAATAGGCTGCTTCCCCCGATTTAGACCGAGCACATCCCCGCCACCCCAAGAGACTACTCGTGAGCTCGTACCTTATCCCAACCTCTCTGACCGCATAGGAATTAACGGTGTAGGTATTTAATATGCTCATACCCGGCCTAGACAAAGGTATTTAAAATAGTCATTTGGATTCCAGCCGAGCACCCCTAGTCCGAAGGTAAACGCGCTACGACTAGGCTACCTCAGGCCCCTGCCGGCAGCTTTAAAAATAGGTTTTGTCCTTTTGATGGTTTAGGTCAATCACCTAAATTTGGAAGAACGATGCACTCCTTACTGAAACATTTATTTTCATATGCCGAAAGAAATAAATGACACAAATGATGCCGAAAACATGCATCAGTTATTGTGTATTTAGAGAAAAATAATGAGAGAAAATTTTCCTATAACTTCTAAGTTAAAGACAAGTAAAGAAAAAATAAATAAATAAATAAAAGTTAAAACAGTCAACTAACACGGCCGTCTAAAGATTTTCTGCCTATACTAAGTACAATTACTTCGTTTTAGAATTACCCGGAAAGGAAGTATCAGCTACAATTTATTTTCCCAGAGAGCAAATTTACGTAAAATACGTTAATATATATAAGGTTTGAATTCAACCGCATATAAGGGTATCTTTTTCATCCCTTAAGTTTTTTATTGAATTATTCAATAAAACTCTTAACTGAAATGATTGCTGTCAACTCTTACGTATTTCAGATATAAAACCTTCCCAGTTTATCAACTGAAAGAGTTTCCTATACGAAAATGCAGAAAAAAAGAAAAAACTAGTTTCAACTGAAAATGTATCCTGAAAAATATTACTTCCTTAAAAAAAAAAAAAAAAAAAAAAAAAAAAGAAGAAGGGGAGGGAGTTGAAACTGATGAAACAAGCGAAATTTGGGAAATGGGGGTGGGGGGGGGGGTGCAGTAAAATTGCAATAGACGTCATCCGAGCAGAAAAACTGCTGAAATTTTCGCTGAGTAACTGTTTTTAACAAACACTTCACTTACCCCAGCGTGGAGACCCGATTCCCGTTTTCCTTGCTATGGTAACCGTTGCTTAAAAAAAGTTTGCTGATTATTTATTTATTTATTTTAACAATCTTCTGTATCAAATGTGGGCCATGAATGCCTAAAATAAATAACTTTTATAGATGAGAACGAAATTACGGATTAAATTACTGACCAAATTAAGATATTACTGATCCACCAGTATGTATGTGTGTACGTATGGAGCAATACTTAAACACGTACATGCATGGGATGATCCATACGTACTCATGAAATTGAAGAGAAAAAAAAAAGTTCACCTATTAGTGTGGCGTTCATTTACGCCTGCCCCAGTGACATTTAAGTGTGGAATGTTTTTGTTTTGGACTACCGTATTTTTCGGACCATAAGACGCACCTTTCTACATCGAAAACAAAAATCAATTTAAAATTGGGGTCCGAAGGTAACACTAAAATAAAATATTTTATTATATATATATATATTTATTAGATGATATTGTATATATATATATATATATATAAAGAAATTAAAAATATCTTTATATACCTAACAAAATACAAAATATTCTTTTCTAAAAATCCTCCCATAAAATTTGAGGTGTGACTTATCGTCCGGTGCGTCATATGGTCCGAAAAATACGGTAATTGCAAGTCTTAGGGCCTGTTCACATAGGAGTCCGGTAGCGGAAGCGTTAAAGTATTGAAATATATTTAACCAATGGCAATCCACCAAACGATTAGGAACGAAATTTTTAACGCCTGTGATTGGTTTTTTTCCGTCTCAGCGCCATCTTTCCTTTTACGCTTTCGCTACTGGATTCCTATGTGAAAAGGCCCTTACGCATCCAAACTCAGTTTTGTGAGCCCGTGAAAAATTATCCATATAAGTTGGGTGGTAGGTTGAGACTTTGGCTTTTGCTTCTTGAGAGCTAATTAGATCGGTATCTACAATTTAAAACCGAATCTGATCAGCTACAAACATCCATGCCGACAGTGGGATTCGAATCGTAGTGTCTGGTACCGAAAGCTAGCGCCCAATTCGTTTGTCTTTAAAATTTGAAAATGGATTATATTATTTTTATGTAGTAACATCTAAGGAATAGAAACAACTCTGATGTTGTATTAACCACTCAGAGGAAGTAAACCTAACATACGCAGCAAGAGTTTTTCACTTATGAAGTTTAAATTCATGTCATACTAAAATTGGTTTTGCTCTTAAGGGAAAAATTCACTCTTTTTAGATTAGTAACCCTTTTTCGTTTTCTCCTTGATTTTTCTGCAACTGTTAGTGATTAATCATTATCTTTTGATTGGACTTTTTGTCTCAAGCAGAAGATATCGCATGCAGTCGGTAGAATAAAATAGTTTTTTCAATGATTTGGAAAATCTGTAGAAATTTAAAAAAATAATTTTTGACGACGCATGTTTGTTAAATTATGCTTTAGATGTGATGATTCTTTTCTATATGTTTTTATTTTAATATAAAAGATATTTTAGAATCATTTAAAAAAATCAAAAAGCAAAATATGCTAACAAATTTAAACAAAAGGGGTAGCCCATTCTTAGAATTTCTGCAGATCTTGAACAGATTTATAGATTCACCCTTTTATTTATTAGTGTTTACTCGTCATTTTACAAATTTGATTTAAAGTTTCATAGTACGAAAGGTTTTTTTTAACGTAATACATTACGTGATGTAATTATTAAAGACTAAGTTTCTGCGTAGTGAGGACGACACAAAATACTACAGGGGTTATGAAAATTTCCTTGCACTCAAAAACGTATCTCCATCTCGAACAGGCGAAAAATTTAGAGATTAAAAAAAAATCAGTGGCTAAATATAAAAAGAAATAGCTTTCGAAAGTAAGCCTACGGGGATTTGACTTGATGAATAATTTACAGAAATTTAGAAGTGCATCTAATAGATATCAATAATAAAAAAAATTAAACTTCTAACTAGAAGTCTAGGCATTTCATAGTTTTCGAGTTACAAAATTGCATTTTGTTAAGCTTTTAAGTTACTGTCAACACACATGTAAATCAATATTGTTTACTATTTCTATAGAAAGTGTTTTCCCTTTACTGTCTTAAGGTCTTTACTGCATTAAGGTAGGAAATAGTTTTTCGGTAAAAAGAGCCCGAGCTGTACCCCTGAGAAAAAAGAAAATAAACCGATAGTCAACTAATTATAACTGGAAGCTTTAGTATGTTAAAAATACTGACGGTGTCTCCGTTGTGTGAAGAAATAATTAACCCCCTTTTCTGTTTAAGAATGACCATTTCCTTGCGGTATTTTTCTTTGATAACTCTCATATTATGTTGAAAATTACAACGTGATTTATAATTGTTCCTTCGCGTGTCAGTGTGAGGTATGTTGGAGTTAATTAACTTTCGTTTTACAGACATTTCATACTCCAAGTTTCGGGGACGAAGAGTTTGAAATTCCGCCACTGACCTACGCGCCGACTGCTGCAGCTTCTAGGTGTAGCGGACAAGGGGTCTACGGGAACCAGGTGAGTCAGCGGCCTTTAATTTTAGTACCCTGCTAACCCCATAATGAGTAACTTATGGTCGACTTTACGGAATAATTTCCTTCATGAATTCTGTTTCATTAAAACTGAAAATTGCGAAATAATTATTTAAAAATTGTTTCACACTAGGTTACCCTATTGTAAAATAGCGTGTGCTAGATTTTTAGAGAGAAGTTTTTCTTTACAAATTCTACTTTACCACTAAATGAAAATCGTGACATTGGTTAGATAGAGAGTTAGACCTACGTGAATTTATATTTAAATTCATTGTGAAATTAAATATGGTTAACAATTAGGTTCAGACCCTCTTTATATCAGAAATACAACTCTGTCAAACGTTCATTAAAAATTTCCGGATTTTTAAATTGGCAACAAATCTTTGCAGAACTGATAATTGAATATACAGGTGGGCAGTACTTTTTAGTCCTTTTACGGTAGAAATACAACCGGGCGATAGAGTACTGGTTCATTTCGCTGAGGAGGGAAATAAACTGGATTCATATAACATACATGACTGGCAAAAAGACGCAAAAAAACATCGCATGCACGTATGCATATCGCAGCGTGGAGGACATTCGAAACAACGCGTTTCCTCTAACGCCAACTAGCTACTTCCGGGATCATCTTATGAGATTTCATGATTCGTTTCTAGGAGTATTTCATGAAACTCCCAATCATCCAAGAAGTCCATCCAGTAAGTTCAAACTTACACTTCCGCTTTATTCTCCCTGTTAAGAGCACTTCCATAAGTGGTATAGATAGTTTCACTTCCAATAATCATTGCAATTATTTTGTCAGCATTATTTTTATCGTAGATGTAAGCTTATCCGGTGGTCTTTTCAATGAGTCACATCTTATGAAATTAATGTATAATGGGGCCGCCCTCATTGTAGAATGGTTAGCGTTGAAAAGTGGTCTCGGTTTCGAATCCCGAACAAGACTAGGCCATTTTCCATCATAGGGAGCAGTTTTTCAGAAAGTTTCAGTTAGGTAGCGCTACTGTGCTTAAATAATTATAGACGACGTTTGTTGGCTTTAATTGACTGAGATAATCTCGCACCCTCTTTACCTCGATACCATATAGAATTAGATTTTTATACTGGAAGATAGGTTCTATTTGGAACGAGCTTAATGTTCGAATTCTTGATATGGTTTTAACCCTTATTTTCTTATGTTTTTTTGCGTAATTAAACTTGTTCGTTATGTTTAGCCGCGCATCAGATTTCTTTAGATTATTCTTAGATTTACCACGAAACCACTTTCGATTTTGCCTCACAGTGTTGGTTCACCTTTCATGGTGCTCCCAAAATTAAGTAGCAACAAATTTGCAGTGTGGGATGGTAGAATGTTCCCAGGACAAATTGTGTGCCGCGTTCTAAAAATAAATTAACAAATGGTGTTTATAAAGCAACGTTTGATGACCAGAGAAGTTAAGTTTGGCGGGTAAGGAGAACATGCGAAGTGTTCGCAGAAACAAACCCATGTTTGTAATGCTAAAATACTTCTGTATGTTTCTTCGCAGAAATTAGAAAAAGAAAAATAGACTACATATTTTTTTAATGAAAATTATAACATTTTTTGTATTTCCTTTTTGGTTTGAAATTTAAACAATTAATCTGTAAACGTGTTATTTATTTGTCCTGCATATTAAATTGTGATCATTTTGATTTTATTCTCCGAATTGACCTAAAAATTAATATTGAGAAGTAGAACTACTATACCAGTTATAAAGACTGGTTTTTAACATTGGTAGACATAGGTATAGCTTAATTTCCTTGTAAATATCTTAACTGTTTAGATGGAAGTTTTAAATTTGTTACCTTTTGGTAATTCATTTTCAGATCAATTTTGATGTTTCTGTAAATGTTTTATAAACGAAGCAAAATACATATTAAAACCGCCTGCATTTCTGAGTCGAATATTTACTTCCTTCAAGAATAAACGAAGTTATCGAGAACACATTTTAGCTTCTTCAGGAATTGCGTTTACTCCCGAAGAAATGAAAGTCAATTTTAGTTGCCTCAAAAGGAATTCATTATTTGGACTTACCTTTTGATATGAAATTGGTATCTGTATTACCATTATTTCAACTATATATTCGTTAGTTTAGCTTTAGTGATGCTAAAGTTTAATATCTGGTGACATCACCCTTTTCAACAAGTATAAATTCAGTAATGGGCATGTAAAGTATTTCCTACATTAGTTCCAACTTCCTTTATTCTGATTCTTTAGATTATTTTATGTAAATTATACACTATATCGACATAAACCTACCAGAAGTTTTTTTTCCACAGGACCCATTGCGGGTTTTTTTTATTATTTTATTTACATATATATTTATTTATTTATTGGGGGGGGGGCAGTGACGTAACGAGCATAACTGGCGTCCGGGGCAAGATACCTTTTTGGCGCCCCCCCCCTTCCGAAAAACATATAGTAATATAATATATAGAATTAGTTAAAAGGACCATTTGGCGCCGATCTGAGAGTGGCGCCCGGGGCATGATACACCCCCTTGCCCACCCCTCGCTACGCCACTGGGGGGGGAGGAGGTATAACGTCACTTATCACCTAGTGATTTTCGGTTGTGAGAAGTTTTCAGCTTAAGTGATACATCTCTTGCGTCTCAGAATTTTCAGTGAACTTTCTGAAGGCATTCTTAAAACCTGTTCGCATAGAATCCGTCAGCGTCAGCATAAAAAATTTTTAACCAATCATATACCATTTTTAACCTATCAGCGCCAACGGAATCTTTAACACTGACGGATTCTATGTCAACAGGCCCTTATACTCCTCTTACCAATGGGATTTTCAGTTAGAATCAAGTTACTTTTTCCTAGAAACGTACTTTTTATCATGGTATTGTTGAAATGATAATGTGTATTATTTAAATAGTACTTTTTCCTATTGAGTTGTGATTGTTATGTCTACTATTCTGACTTCGAGAGTGAAAAATCTTCTCTTTTGTGTCTTTTCATGATGGAAGGTTCCTGTGGAATACTTAAAACGCAAGCTGAACTACGACCAAATCTACCTCTGTTTACCGCGACAAGAGGAGAACTTCAACGATTGCGGTATTTACAACCAACACGTAAGTACTAAACACCTCCTTCTTATTTTTTATTTTACTAACTATCTGTCACTGCTTGTAGAAGCCGAGGGCATGCAACCAAGGGCGTCGACATCAAACGTTAATAAAGATTTGGTTGTTTTAAATAACTTTGGAAAAAAATTAAGGGAAGATTGGGATTGTCCAGTCTGTAAAAACCACGCAAGAAGAATTACATTTACTTACAATAAAACGTGAGCCGAGATGCCAACTTTTGTCGAAATTCGTGAGGGAATGGAATATATATATATATATATATATATATATATATATATAAATAAAACAGTTCCGTAACTGACTCATTCACTGACTGACATACAACGCACAGACCAAACCGCTGGACCTAAAGGGCTGAAATTTTGCATGGGGATTCTTCTTATAGTGTAAAGGTGCACTAAGAAAGATTTTTGAAAAATTCTTCTTAGATTTTTTAAAATTAAATTTTTAAGCTGTTTTTTTACTTTAAGTTTGCATTTAAAATAATAATTTGAGGGTTATACAATTTATATCACGAGAAAGATCATAAAAATTCCTTTAAAATGAAATCTTTTTCGAATCTTTACCTCCATTTCCTGATTTTTGGTGAATTTTTAAAGATTAATTTTTAGAATTTAATTTATTAAATGTTGATCACGTGACTTCTTTTTCTGGTACTTTAAATAAATTTATCGTCACGTGCATAAAAACTAAATAGACAAAAAAAACTTTTTTTTCTTGATAATGCGGCAGACGATTGGACATTATCCAAAAAAATATTAAAATACAGTAAAAAAAAATGTTCTACAAACTGTACTATATTCTTTAGTATTCTTTATATTAGATTTAATTTCAACATAATCTTCTACATTATTTTGTCTATAAAAATATCTCTTAAGATTTTTTTTATAAATATATATATATATTTATTTTACATCAATTATATACATTGATCGTCGTATTTATTATATATATATATATATATATATATATATATATATATATAATATTGGCATTAATTGCATACATTGACCGTTGTTTTTACTTTGACTGTACTCCGTAGCGAAGTGCGGGTTTTCAGATAGTGTGTATATATATATATATATATATATATATATATATATATATATATATATATATATATATAATCGGAACTCGAAAGCAGGAGTGGCATGTAAAAGGTACGGAAATCAGTGCCAATGGAAAAAAAATTGAAAAACGAGTTTTAACGGTTAAAAAGATATGGAAATCAGCTTTACAGCTATTTTTCCGTAATTAGAAAACCTTTATGCCGCACCGACGGTCAAGGAAAATTACCGATTTTGTTACAACTTTAAAGTTGAGCGGCATTATAGAACGCCAGCGACGAGTACTCCGGATCGCGACCAAACTATTTCTTCATTCATTTACGTGTGTGGACTATTTTTACTTGCTCTTTTGAAAAGACATATTAAAATAAATTACTTATGAATATATACGCATTAAAAGAGTCTATTAAAAGGAAAGGTAAAGAACTGCATGAGAGATCTTTGAATGCAATTTTCAAATCTTTGCATAACATGAGATATGGTTATCATTAAAAGACTGTGACAACTAATTGCTTTCAAAATTTCTGTTAGTCGTTTAACAGAGTCCAAGGAAACTTGAAAATTTCTCCCGTGGCGGCGCACTCACCGCATTATGCAAATAAGAATATCTATATACACCCACTTTAGTTTTTTAATCTATATATATAAAACAGTTCCGTAACTGACTCATTCATTCATTCATTCACTGACTGACTGACATACAACGCACAGACCAAACCGCTAGACCTAAAGGGCTGAAATTTTGCATGGCGATTCTTCTAATAGTGTAGGGGTGCACTAAGAAAGATTTTTTAAAAATTCCTCTTAGATTTTTTAAAATTAAATTTTTAAGCTGTTTTTTAAACTTTTTTTACGTTTGCATTTAAAATAATACATTGAGGGTTATAAAATTTATATCACGAGAAAGATCATAAAAATTCCTTCAAAATGAAATTTTTTTCTCCATTTCCTGATTTTTGGTGAATTTTTAAAGATTAATTTTTAGAATTTAATTTATTAAATGCTGATCACGTGATTTCTTTTTCTGGTACTTTAAATAAATTTATTGCCACGTGCCAAAAAAAAAACGACAAAAAAAATATTTTTTTCTTGCTAATGCGGCAGACGATTGGACTTTATTTTGTCTATAAAAATATCCCTTACGATTTTTTTTATAAATGTTTTTTTTTACATCAATTGTATACATTGATCGTCGTATTTATTATATATATATATATATATATATATATATATATATATATATATATATATATATATATATATTATTTTTTTTTTAATTAATTGCATACATTGACCGTTGTATTTAATTTCAATGTACTCCGTAGCGAAGCGCGGGTTTTCAGCTAGTATGTAAATATACCTGGACATAATAGGTACTCCGGGTAGAAGATCTAGAACTGCGGAAATGCAGTACTTTTTATAACATGAGGTTAGCATCTCTTCATCAGTCATAAATTCCTCTTCAAAATGTAATTCCGATCACTCACACTGCTCTTTTAAATCCACCTGCCCTATCCAGTTATGAAATAGTGAACAGGAAGCGTAAAATGACTTGTCTAGAACAGTCCTAACTGTGAGAACTCAAGTTCCATTCCTTTGCATATTATAATTAGTCTGTACACATTCTTTGGGTGTAGGGGAGGGATATGTTGTTTTTAGAAGATAAAAAAAAAAAAAATTAAAAAGGGAATGTAATTCTCATTAATTTATAAAACTTTAATTCAACTTTAAAGTGGAGATTTTCCACTATATCCAAGAGAGAAGTTTTTAACATGAAGAACACGGTCATAAATAATGGATTTCTATTTCAAATTTTACCATCACAAGTGCATCTACTATGTTCTTAACAATATCCTGAGTTTGATGAATCGCTGGAGATCAGTCTTCTGATAAATGTTAAAATAGGTTAAAATGTTTCTGTAGTAGAAGATAATCGTATTATGGCCCCAGGTGGTAAAGGATTGTGAATCTGACAATGCCAATAGAAAAACGCAAGTGCGCAGCGACTGGTAATTTTTGGGAATAACAAAACGATCTCAAAATGCATGTATTGAGGTCAAGTGTTTTCTCTGTTCTACTGCCTGACAGCATTTTGATCCACATCAAATAATCAAGATAATTTGCGTTTCATTCTTGAGAGGATAGAGCTATCCCTCGAAACTGAATACAGTAATGTATGTAACCTATATGTTATGCTCATATGCAAATAACTGTAAAGCAATGGCAAAATTTTCAGGAGAGTTCGTTCCATTTAATGCCTCGTGTTGTACAGATATACAAACATTTCACCTCTAAGCTTTTGAAATGACTCCGAGAGCTGCACCAATTTGACTGTTAAGTAGAAAAATAAATAACTGTTTTTGAAATCCTTCTCATAAAAGTTTAATCCTTTAGTATTGGAATCTCTCTGTAATGTGTACATTTGCGTTAAGGATTTTTTTGTGAACCATTTTTCTTTCAAATTGTATTGGACCATAAGTAGAATTTTTATTAATAATCAGGTGCTATCTTTAATAATAGTATTCCTTGTTCTGTGTCAATGTCATTAAAAATCATCAGCTGGATTTGGGGACGATATATTGGATTTTTGAATCAAATGTTAAGAACTTAATAAGAACGCAGAAATATTTATGAATGTTGGATATAAATACTTAAGTAGAATGAACAAATAATGACTCATTCTATTAAAGAGACTATTCCTTAGAACAGGGCTTACCAAACTATGTTCCGCGGAACACTGGTGTTCCACGGAAAGTTAATACGTGTTCCGCGAAAACCTGGAATTGTTTTATATCCTACTACGGCTACAAGAAATTCAAACATGTTCGACGGATTAATGCTCTGGCTAGAAAAATAAGTATTAATGCAAAAAAAATGGCTAGAAAATTAAGTATTAATGCATATAGTTATTTTAATTAGTCGTGGTCATGTTTGGCAGAGTTATGATCTGTCTGGTATCAAGAAGATTTGCAATTCAAGGACCCAACATCATCGAAGTCATTAGGAACTTTATTCTGTTTTATCTGTTATGTTTTAAAATTTAAATAATTACTAAATCCTAAATTAAATAATTAATTTTTTTTCTAATTTCTTAAAATTTTATTGATTGTGTTATTACATACCCTATTGAATAAACAAAGTGTTCCGTAAAAAATGTCAGGATTTACGGAGTGTTTTATCACAGGAAAAGTTTGAGAAATCCTGTCTTAGAACATAAAATTATATGTGGCATTATTTTTTTCAGAAACTAGTGGTATTGAAGAAACTTTGATTAGGGCAAAGCTCTTCAAGAGAAAAAAAATTAAACAATTTTTTATAAGAAATTTAGTTTGGGAGGGAGTTCTAAGCTGAATTAAATTGAAAAATTAGCAAAAATAACGTACCGGAATTAAAATCACATTTATTCAAGAACTATTAACTCAGTCATCATTAAATTAGTGGTGTTCTCGGGAGATTTAGATTTAGAAACAAAACCAGTTTATTATTCTTACCTCAAATTTTTAATATATATACTCTTAGGGTCGTTAGCTTTTGTAAGAAGTTCTGAAAGCGAGCAGTGATGGTGATAAATGAGATATATCCCTTGAATATTCTCTCTAAAGTATTTTGTAAGGGATGGTATCCAGAATATATTCATTAATTGCAGGGTTTGTCTAGATTGGTTTCAAAATACAGAGTCGTGGGTTCCATTCCCTCTCTTGGCAGACATTGTTAAAATTTAATGATCGAAATGCGTGTCCTTGTAACCTTCAAATTTTATCTGAAGGTGGTAAAGACTAGAGAATACCAGTGGTATTTTATTGTTGGAGAAATTAACATTTTAATTAAAACTGAGAAGTTCAGAGATTTCTCTTCCACCAAGCAAAAAAGCATCAGTGCCTTTTTAATGTCATTACTAACGTCATTTTGAAGTTTTCAGTTTTCGGTCTAATCTATCATTTAAATACCACCTTTAGTCTTATTTTTACTTTTATTGTTTTTAAATTCAAATGTTTCCAACCTAACTAAATCTCAACTTAATCTAAATGAACTTTTAACGTTGTGTAATGAACGCAATCTCAGCACGGTATTAAAGTCTACGTAATGAAGTCAAATTGATCCACCTAAGTCGAGAAATACTACGGTTTCTGAAAACACTGTTACCTAATTTAGAAGAGGTTGTTTGCTATTTTAGATATTCCTTTGTTTCAAGTGGAACATTTTCTTTGGATAATTCAAGGTTTTGGACTAATTATAAACTGTTGTAAAACCGTAAAAGAATCGTGTAAAAGGGATACAAATAACGAGGGGTATGCGTAATGAACACCACTTCAATTCCACAATAAATTAAAAAGGATGGTTACATGTGTAATACTAGTTAATAGTTCATCGAGGAGCAGTGGTGTGATTGTTCATCGCGATAACCACACCAATACTTTATGATGAACTATTTACTAGTTCGAAACAGGTAGCCATCCTTTTTAATTTATTGTGAAATTGAAGAAGTGTTCATTGCATATTTACAATCCACATGTTTCCTGTAAGTCATAATAAGGGGTACAGTCGAACCCCGTTAGAACGAAGGTTTTGTTCGCTTTATCTGGTGGTTCGCTATATCCGAACAGTTAAGAAAAATGCCAGAGTTTACGAAATGTATAACTCATTAGTTGCAATGTGTATTCAATAATGATGTATTAAAAAAATGAAATTTTTTTAAAATGATCATTATTGAATTAAATCGACTAAAATCGATTACATTAAACTGACACAATACTAATTAAATTACGTAGAATAAGATAACTGCGGGACCAAAATTTTCGTTCGTTATATACGGGTTCGACTGTATATTGAATTCCTAAACATCAACACCGGTATTTTCGACTTTCTTTTACTTGTTATCACGACTTGTTGCTACTATTTAATAGCTTTTCGAGAGTATGTCTTCAAAAGGGATCCTATTCATTGGGGGCGCAGGTGGGGATTAGAGAAGACAAGAACCTTAAAATGATATATTCGCAGAAAAGACTAAACTAATTACGACGGAAAATCCAAAACCATTTATTACTACCCCCCCCCCCGAAATATTTTCACTGCAGGTCAACAACCTAATACATATATTTTCTTTCTCTCTGCAGCCAATTTCCCACCTCCGACCCCCGGAGTCCTTTCTGCACCCCCATCATCAGCAACCTAGTTATCATCCCCTGCACTCCGGGTCTTCCCCCCAGGACCGGATAATGAACAACAACCAGTTCCACAACGCCCCGCCCCAACAGCACCAGCAGTACCAGAACGAGATGATAAACACGCATGGAATGGGCATGGGGTAAGTTTATCGGAATTTTGTATTATCTCGCATATTTTTTATGTGCTCATAAATTTATTGCCTGCCTTTTTTTCTCTTTTTTTTTTTTCAAGCCTAACATAAAGACTGTGTTGTTCTTCTCTTTAAGTCTTTATGTTAGGACTGAATCGTTCCTTAAGAAAGGTGGTTATCTTTTGAGAAAAAGATAGGATTGTGCCTTTTGAAGTTTTCAGTTTTTGGTTAACTTTATTGGTTTTAAACTCAATGTTTCCAACTTAACTAAATCTCAACTTAATCTAAATGAACTTTCAATAAACGCAATCTCAGCACCGTATTAAAGTAAACATAATGAAGTCGAATTGATCCACCTAAGTCGAGAAATTCTAAGGTTTCTGAAAACACAGTGACTTCATTTAGAAGAGGCCGCGTAGTTTACCCGACTTGAAGCCTCAATCAGAGACTAAGTAATAAAAATGATTAAATAAATGTTAACTATCGTAATTTTTTTTCCTAAAGAGAGGTAAATTTCCAGCGCGTTCCGCCTCAAATCGAGCTCTGTATGTATGTATGTATATATATATATATATATATATATATATATATATATATATATATATATATATACTGCTCAAAACAATTAGGGGAGCACATGGTTTTAGCGAAATTACGCAAGTACTTACACCGATAAGTAACATAAAATAAATTATCCATAATTTAAAGCCTAGCAGGAAACAGAAGAAGAAAACTTCATATGCAAATCAAAGTTCATGACGTCAAAAACCAGAAAAAGAACATAAGGGCGGAAATCGGGATGTTGCAGAAACGTCTGTTTCACTGCCTTAACTGTGAAATTCGATTGCTCGGTTATTCTTTTTGAGAAAAGGTGACTTGAAAATGTCTCAACAACGTGATTTACCGGAATCCGTGGCATGGCGTATTATAGGCAGACTTGAATCCGGGCATACACAACGTAGTGTCGCGGACGCTGTTGGAGTCGCCAGAAGTGTCGTTGCAAGGCTGTGGAATCGATTCCAAGAAACAGGGAATGTTAGACGTCGACCAGGGCAAGGTCGGCCACGCGCCACTACAGCAACTGATGACCGGTATATACTGTTAACAGCTCGTCGAAACAGAACAGACAATGCTACTCAGCTGCAAAGACAGTTGCTCTTGGCAACAGGACGAAGGGTTTCTAGCCAAACAGTACGTAATAGGCTTCATCAGGGAGGTCCTATGCACGCAGGCCAATGGTCTGCATTCCGTTGACCTCACGCCACCGTGCGGCCCGGAGAAGATGGGCTGCTGAACATCGAGATTGGGAGCAACATGATTGGAGCCAAGTGATGATTACAGACGAGTCCCGATTCAGTCTGGAGTGTGACACCCGACGTGTTTTGGTATGGAGGGAAAGGGGCACTCGAAATAACCCCACATTCGTTCGTGAAAGGTCACAATACAGACGAGCTGGTTTTATGGTATGAGGTGGAATCAGCATAGGTGGACGTACGGACCTGCATATCATTCGGAATGGTACTTTGACGGCCCGAAGGTATGCAGACGAGATACTGAGACCTCATGTCATGCCTTACGCTGCAGCCATTGGAGATTCCTTTGTTTTCCAGCATGATAATGCCTGACCGCATACAGCTCGTCTTGTGGAGAACATGCTTGAAGCTGAAACAATACAGCGTATGGAATGGCCAGTGGGCTCTCCTGACCTGAATCCAATCGAGCATGTTTGGGACATGCTCGGACGACGCATTGCTGCGAGACCAAGGCCTCCTTTTACTCTCCGAGACTTGGAGATTGCACTTCTTGAGGAGTGGAACAATATTCCCCAAAGTCTTATCGATAACATCATCGCATCCATGGAAAACAGGTGTGCAGCAGTCTTAGCTGTTCGAGGAGACCACACGCCATATTAAAAATCTTGCATCATTTCTAAAAAATACTTTTTTTTTTATCGTTTGCATCTAACCAAATTGTTGCCCTAAATCATCTTTTCATGTTTTTTCCATATTTTCAAAGAATTAGAGCTTAATTACAAATTTTTTTACGTCTTTTTTTCTGTATTGCGCATTGATACGCGTGTACTATCCATTTTATGCCAATACTTGGCTGTCTCGCACGGTTTTCTTAACTTCTTTGCTTGCTCCCCTAATTTTTTTGAGCAGTGTATATATATATATATATATATATATATATATATATATATATATATATATATATATAGTCAAACTTCTTTATGGCGGCCGGTAGTGCTTCCGAAAAAATGTGGCCGTTTTGAGGGGTGGCCGTCGGAAAGAGGTTTCTTCCATAAAATTGGCTCTATGGAGTCTTGAATTGGTTCTGAACTAAATATGTAGGCTAGAGAAGTTTCTTTCTCTCTCTCTCTCTCTCTCTGTGTATATATATATATAATATATATTTCCTTGTAAGTGGCATAAGAGAGAGTACATGTATTTCAACAGAAATTTTTATTTGAAAGGGATACAGTGAGAATTGCGTACAAAATGTAAAATGTTGTGACAAAATATGAAGTTAAATTCAAATAAGTTAGTAAATCTACGCACTTCAAAAGGTCAAATAATTTCTCATCTTTTTTTTTCTTTAATTTTGACGTTTAAACGAAACTGAAAATTTCATACTCTTAATCCTCATGTTATATTGAGAAAAAATAATTAATAATGAGTGAAATAGAAATGCCCATCTATCCAACCTCAATCAAGCAGGTTGCAACAGTTTCTTCTTAATAAAGTATTAATGCATATGAAACTTCTCTTTGTCATACTGCACCACTTGGCAATATTGACCATTGAGAAACCAGTACAGGTGTGTTGAAGTGAGGATCTCAAAGTCTGGAAAATGGACAAGGGGCGATCATGGGGTAGAATGGGGATGGAAGATATCGTCTTCATTCAAAAGAAATTTTCATTTGAGAGAAAGAGTTCATTCCCTAGAAAATAATATTGAGTAAAAGCTGGTCTTTGAAATTGAAACGACGTTTAAATTGATAAGTTATGTGGAAACTGCAGTTAGAAAGTATTTTCCAAAATGCCTTGCCAACACCACCAACATTTTTGTATAAATAAGATACAGTTGAAAATGTGTTATATCATCTATGTCTTATAAAGTTACCTTGTAGAAGCAAACTAGGTTTTAGTTTAAAATTTTCTTATCAACCTAAAGTCGTCGATAAGTGTTCTAAAGAAGGGGGGTGGGGGTATGAAACCGCAGTTTCATCGTTTATTAGCGCTAAACTGCTGTTATCACTTAGGCAGATTTGGCAGTTTCTGCCTTTTTCAAGTTCGCCAAGGTTTTCAAGGGGATTAAAATGTAACGTTAAGAGGAGGAGAAATAATTATGAATTGAATCAATTCATCTTATTGGGTATTTTATGCTAGGTTTATTAACTGTTTTTCTAAATAAATAAATCGTGTCATTTAAAAAGGATAGTCGGGAAATTAAAAGACATAGCTCCGGGTACCATAAACCCTCTCATATATTTAAATGAAAACTTTTGAATTATTTTAATTTAATATTGTGAGGCGAATTTGTTATTTAAAATTCTTACCGAAATTCTCACACGCATATTCTAAATGATCATTATAACTAATGAGTATCTTAAATGCAGTGTCAAAATAAAATTATTTTATACCCTTGTTATTCAGAAATCCTCATTTATTTAGATAGTATATTTAGTTCTTTCTGATAAGTCAATTTGTTTTTCTCTGTAAGTATGTACGTCTCCGGTGGAGCAGTTTCGGACAAAATGTACTATGTCCTCATAATAGGTTCCTTAGCTACACATAACAGATATGGCCTAATGCAAGTCCTAATTCTATGTGTAGAATTATTCATAATTTTGACTTAATTGTATTCTATTGATATTTTTTCATTTTCTATATTTATGCAGAATTACATAATCATATTACTCGAATTTATCATTTGTGGTCTTTTTTTCCATTGCTTGCGGGCACACACACACACACATATATATATTTATATATATATGTGTGTGTGTGTGTGTGTGTCTGTGTCTGTGTGTATACAGTTCAGAAAAATTTCATCTCTGATTTGAAGTTTCATTTCATATTTGATCAGAAAAGTTTTTTGCTTAAAATAATAACTTCATTTCACTTATTATCTTCATGCGCCTACTTCATACTCAGATGTTTCAAAATTGTTTTTGTTGAATATTGAATCAGTTTGTAAATTTTTTATTAATTCCATACGTTCAAAATTACGGAGCATCTAGACCGCCCTAGAAACGAGTTAAAACTACAGATCATTTGTTGTTTTAAGAGTCAATAGATGGCAGCACTTATTGATAAAAAATAGTAATTAATTTTGTATTTTAAATTCATTCATTTATATATTTCACCCGGTGTTCATAATAATACTTTATGCGGTAAAAGTTTTATAAAATGGTGTTTTGTAATTAATAAGGATAGAGATTTGTTCTTTGAGTTATCCAATCAAATAGCGAAGCTATTGTCATGTGACTACTTTGTTCAACGTCACGCTGTGGTTATTTCCTGAAAAGTGGTGTATTTCGCTGGGAAGTGGGGACCTAGGTGTCTGTGTGGTTTAGTGACTAAATTTACCATTAACTGCTCTATCATGTCTATCCCTTAACTACACACGTGTTATTCAAACATTATTGTGTATTTAGTCTCTGTATAGAACTTGTTTGGTAGAAATATTGCAAAACAAAATCTCAAATCTTTATTTGCATTTCTGTGTGCATATTTAGTATTTTACCTGTATAGAGAGATCGTAATCTCGCAAAGAAAAATTTTTAATAATCGTTTAATGTGTGCATATTTAAAAACATTTGAGAATATGGGTGAGTATTAAAGAGTGTTGATGGTGATTATTTTGTTTATTTTTGGAATTGTTTTAATGTTTTAATATTTTATATTTGAAAATGTTTTTCAAAATACACCGATTTTGCGTAATATGAATTGCCATTACTTAGGTTTTCTGTATTTATTTAGTTGTATTAAACGTCGAGATATCGTTGAATAGTTCAAATAATTCTTGAAAAAATATTTATAGATTTTACAATGGAACTTTTGCTGGTATCTTCAATTTTTCATTGCTTCAGCATTATTCATAACATTTTCTTATGCGTGCAATTTATTTATTACAAAGTTCTTTAGTTGATATAATTGTATGTGTTCAAAACTTGCACAAATCAAGTATTGTTACTTGTGTAACCTTTTTATTGTTCTTCATCACTAATAATTTAAAATACTGTAAAATTATTGATTCATATTTATGTCTTAATGTTCTATTAATGTTGGTTTTGATTTTTGACAGTATTTAGCGTTTTATGTTGGAATATTTTTTTTATAATCTTTCAGAAATCTTAACTATTGCATAGAACTCTACATCTATTAAATTGTTATTTTTTGGCATATATAAGTGAAGTTAAGAATCTTACATTTTTCTTAAACTGTTTAAAATTTATTCTAAAATTCTTACTTTCATTTTCAATGGAAGTCTTGTAAAATATGTTAATTCTTAAATAATATATGAATGATATTATATAATTCTTAAATAATATCATTCATGTTTTCAGTGATTCTTATATATTGAACTCGTTATTCTGGTTAGCTTGTGATACAAATGCCAAAGTGTATAGATTTCGAATGATGAAGTTTATCTTCAGATTTTTCATTTTTATCCTGTATAGCTTGATGAGATGGGTGAGAAGGAGTTATATTCCTCTGTGGCATTGTCTATTTCCACCTGTTTATCTGGCACACAGTTAACTTTGCAAATAATATTTACATTGTTAATTACTGAACAATTTTGAAACATTTAAGAGTTTTCTATGCTAAATTTTGTCAAATTCTGTCTTTGGAGTGGTAGTACCATAAACTGGGAAATGAATCTTTGAAATACATATAGTTTCACAAGATATTCAACTACTAGCCGCTGCGCGACCAACATGGTCGCTTTTAGTTATATATTTTCTTTTGCAAAACAATTCAACTGAAAGTAACATATGTAAGGAATGTTACCATTACCTGTCAACATGAATTTACGTTCTTAAGGGTTAGTGGGAGTTTAGGCAAAAAATTTAAAATCATTGCTAAATTCACTATAAGGCTGATTCTAAAACATCGTGATTAAAAAATGTGGATTTCCTTTACTTCGGAACAGAGTTAAATTTAAGACTGAGAAACCCAACACCAATGATTTTAAAAATTACATCCCTCTCTGTATGTACTATTTTTCACTTTATCATTAAATCAAATAATAAATTGTTGGGAAAATTTCTTCACTTATAAAAAGGAGTAAAATTTCAGCAAGTACTAAAATATAGTATAGATTACATCACTCTCTGTATGTATTATTGCTCGCAATTCAGAGATCTCCACTTAATCATATCAAATGAATAAATTAAAATTATTTTGTGAAGAAATTGAAATTATTCACAAGTAAAATACAGCAATTAAATTGTACCAAATTACGTGCTATCGTCGAGCCACTATACACACACGCGCACGACCGCTAATGTTTGCATCCGGTAGTTGTAGCCGTTGCCATTCGGAGTGTAGAAATATCGTCAATTTTTTTGCCGCATACCTACGCGTTTTATATATATAGATTACTGTAGAAAACTCGTATCAAATCTTGTCAATAGTTTCTTTCTCTCTAGTTTAACAGGAAATCTAATACATTAACTCAGCAGCTACATTGCTATAGAATTTTTTTTTAAATTTTTTATATTGGTAAAATTTTGTTTGTTAATTATATTTATATTTATTCTTTTCAGCATGCAATATGAAGACCCAGCTGCATATCCTGACTCCATGCAGCAAGGGTCTATGCAGCCTCCTCAGATGACCCTTCTTCAACCCCAGCAGCAGAATCATGTTATGGGTCCACCTCAACAACAGGTATATCCTACAATAAATCAGAATCAGATATCCTCTCAACTTGGATTACAAATTGGTATGGGACCACCTGCCCATCAGGCACCGGGCACAATGAGTGGATCACCTTCTGGATCAAATCACAATTCACCTGGTCTTGAAACAAGTGAAGATAGTGATGATAGTACACCTTTAGCTCAGGTATACAGAACATACATGTTATGTTTGCCATTTTTTTGATGCATACAAAATCCACAACATAGATTTCCAAATTTGTTCTATATGTACAGTCATATTTGATTTCAATGTCAGAAATATTAATGCATCTCATAACACACATACATTCATCACAGAAATATTTTATCTGACAGCTTATCTAAATCGATAGAACTGTCAGTTCCTGAGATATATTATCATATATACATTTATGAAGAGAATATGTTTTAAATGGTCTTGTAGTTTCATTTAGGGCTAAATTTTGCACTAGAATATTTTTATGGCAAGACATGAGGGCACCTATCCATAAGATAGATCACTATCTTTTTTTAGATCAGAAAATTTTTAAGACGTGTTTCTAAAGCTGAGGATCCATAAGATAGATCACTATCTTCTTTTAGATCGGAAAATATTAAGACTTGTTTCTAAAGCTGAATTATCATCCTATAGAATGCATGTGTTATGAAATTTCAAAAATTATGCTTTGTCCATCAACAATAAAAATTCTTTTACTTTTTTGTTTACAGACCTGCTGAATAATATTTGAAGGAGGTGTGGTGCTTGTAGATAAAACTTTGGTCAAACCTTTTCAGGTGTAGAAAAAAAACACTAGTCACTTTTCAAAAGTACTAATAATGAGTTGTTATTTTGAAACAATTGATTAAATAGATTATATGTTACATATATTGATAAATTGGTGAATTTTTTTTAAGAAAACATCATTAATTCTTTTTCAAGTTCATGCCCTGTTGCAATATTGATTTTGCAATTGCAGATTTTGTCTGATTTTCCATTTTTTTATTGTTTGCTGTGCCCTGCCTGTCTCTAAGCACTAGATAAGTCTTCATGTGGTTATTGACCAAAAGGTTCCTTGTTATCTCAGCTTTTTTTTACTGTCTGTCCTTGGTGAACATGACAAAAATAAATATTTAACTGCCAAATTTAAAATTATAGTATTTTCTCCGAAATCTTAAGCAAAAACGATGGGAGCTATTTCATCTGTTTGATTCCTTTAAATATTATGCAGAATTGTTCTTGTTTTGTTTTTGTTGTGTAAATTCGGTGTTGTCTTGATTATTTGATTTTCTTTTTTAAAATTTGACTCCCATTTTGAGAACTAGGGAGCGATTCTTTTGATTCTTACTTTTATAGTCATGCAAAGTCTGCGACACATGCATCCTAAAAAATGGTTACTTTTAATATGAACCTCCAATAAGCTAACTTTTGCCAGTGCAACTTTGATCCCACTTCTATAATTGACGTTTGGAATTTTAAAAAAGGATGTTGGGTTACTGCATTCTCTTTATATTTTTTATATAATCTTTATATATAATATCTGTTTTGCAATAACAGAATTATAATTTGTAATTGAGATGAAACCAATATCTGGCAATACAGTTTTCAGTCCCTATGTTTGTGCGACACTATGATGCCAACACTTGAAAATATCCTATCTTCATATTCCTCTATGAAATGTTTTTAGTCTCTTTGATCTAAGGTGTAGCTGTTTATTTCTTAGCTAGTGTTTTCTTTTCTTCTTTTGCTTAGCATGTTTCATAAAGATATATTTTGAAAGTCACCATAGACGTCATATGTCACTTTTGATAACAACACAAAGATGTATTACATATTGCCTTTGTTTTATTTTTAATAACTCAATAACATTCTTTACATGCACCATACAATGAAAATTAATAATTTTGCAAAACACAAAAAACTAATGGAGGTTAATATGGAAAAAATAGAGAAAAAAAAATCCCAACAAAAGATGCTTCTCACATCAGATTTGGAAGGCATTGAAATTTGAGCTAAGGACAGTTGAACTCTCTTCAGTGAGTTTTTCGGATATTATAAGGATTTTACTTCTAATATAAGCTTATGGAAATTCAAGAATGTTATTTAAAATTTCTTCTCTTCATACTGATTTTTAAAAAGTATAGTTAAGTACCAAAATTTTCACATTTTCTTGCATCAACCAATTTTTGTCATATAAGGGTAAAACAAATACCAGTCTTGTTACTTATAAAACCTACATAAAATTCTTGTGACTATTATTTTTGAAGTTTGACCAGGTGTTTGAATAATTTGTTGTGTTTAAAGACGTTTAACTCATTTTAGTTGTACTTAGTTGAGGATTAGACTAGGAGTCATTATACTGATTTTCTATTTTGGTAGAAATAGTGAAAATTTTAGCTTACAAAGTAGGGTCTATTCAACCTCTCATTTTACACTCAGAAAAAATAAGAGAAACAGTTAAGTGAAATAACCCTGGGTTCTTTTGCTACTAATATTCAAACTTTTGTATTTCTTAAAAACTTCTACTTCTTACTTCAGTACTTCTTAGCAAAACTTTTGTATTTCTGGTGACAAAAAGTATAATATACTAGCTGAGTGGCAACCCGATATGTTGCTTTTTCAATTTAAAATGAAATGGTTTTATATCTTAAAGATTAAAACCTGTTTATTGACTTTTTAAAATATATTAGAATTTTTTAAAAACGAAATAATTCTTTCAAATTTTGCTTTTTAAACAAAAGTTCATTCAATTAGAAAAAAAATTTAATTTTTTAACTTCTCATTTCCTAAAACTAAAATTATTTCTGGTACTTTAAAATTATTTCTGGATTTCAATTATTAAATGACTCGTTCTCAACTAATAATTTTTCATTTTGGCAACATGGCCGAATGTAAATATTAAATCTCACAGGAGAAAAAGTGCTTAAAAAATACAGTTCTCAGGAATTCAAAATTGGTGGCGGAAGAATCCTCATCAGTTTCTCATTAATTAGAAACAAATTTCACGAACTTGCTGGAATTATTAGTGAGTAAAATAATAAGTCGAAAAATTACGAACTCCCCATTCAGTTACATTAAGATACTATGGCGATCAGCGCGGGAAATTTCAAAAGTGAGTTTTGTAAGTACGCTTTTTTAGAATAACATTTTTTTAATTAAATGTATTTGGTATATTTTGGAAGCTGAACATCTAGTAAATGCCGATAAATCGTAAAATTGACATTAATAGGTGCAGAAAACCGAAATATTTGTCCTTCAAAATTGTCGATTTCGTGAAATTCGGAAAACTGCTTGGGGGGAAAAAGCTTCGTTTGCAATGAAAAACATTTTTAACTTTATAAAAATGTGTATATCCTTAAAGATGAATAGTTGTAAAACACATGGAAATAAAAAAAATTGTCGATTGGTAGGCGGAAAAGTTTAATTTTTCATGCATGAAAATGGTGGAAATTTGCGAAACGGAAAGGAGCTGGCCCACCCGGAATGTCAGCTGTTTCTGTTGTCCGCCTTCTTTTTTGTCTGGCGGTTTTAATTTAATAATTAAAAGGTTTAAAGTTTTGAAAGTTGAGGATAGCATCAGTGCACGCGTCTCGTCCGTATGCGTATATCGGTACCAGTCGCGATATTCTGCTATGCTCGGTTCGCGAGAGTAGCCCGTCCCCGTGTCTGCTCACTAACATACATTTGTTTACCTTCAGCTGTTATTATATAGATAGATAGACTTATCGATTGTTTGGACTGTCAAGTTGTCAACAGTATTAACCTCTGTTACTTCTGAGGGTGCAACCAAAATTCGAACCGAGTGTGTGATTAATCAGATAATGAAATTTATTTATGGTTATATTTTTTCATTTGTATCATTTTACTTGGGAACTTATAGAAAATTTTAATTATATGATAACCATTCATTTATATATTCTTTACATCTTATATTTGGCTTTCAAAGGACAAAATGGGGGGGGGGGTGTATTGTTAGTTCATTTTTTAAGCAAATGCAAAATGGTTCAAATGTACAATAATAATGTTTCAGGGTGAAAAAAAAATACATTTATAGGAAATTACCCCCCCCTCCCCCTATGAATTGGGGGGGGGGGATGCATGGTTGCGTACGTTTTACGCACTGTGTAAGTGTAGAATAGTTGGTGCGCGGGTCGATCTGAAGTGTTGCTACCAGTTGTGCGAGTATAGATATTGAGGTTTACTGTGAATGTACCATTATATGGAAAAAGGGGACCCTAGTGGTTAACCTGTCTACGATTAATTGTACTATTTTACATTTATATTTTTTTCTAGCAGAATTGGAATTTTTAAATTTGGATTGGTGTAAAAGTAGCATCCTTATTAGGCCGTTTTAGCCATTCCCTAATAAGTAATCACCCTTTTCAAGAGTCCCTTTATACTCGTAAATATCGCACCATCTTTAAGTTCCTGTGGAACTTTTAGCTTTTTTGGCAATCGACTGTTTCCTTATTGTACTCCGCAAAAATCGCGATGACTCATTGATTCTTGAAAAGATTTTGTTCGAACATCTATCGTTTAATATCTAACATCTAATCTATTTCTTCATCAAGGGCTCATTTCCATCAGGGAAGCCGGGAGATCCCGATTAAAATGCAACTATGCCTAAATTTAGGCGATAAACTCTTCCCCCCCCCTCCCCCCCCCTCCCCCCCCCCCCCCCCCATCCCTTCCATCGAAATTTACAAACTCGAGTCATCCACATTCCGTGTAGCTTTGATGTGAAGTTTCGGCGATTTTTTTTTTAAATCCTGATTTCGTTCTAAATATTCCAGATTCGTTAATCATTTACTAGAAACAATTAATAAGTCTTGCATTATTTCAAGATAATGTAAAATAATCATTTTCTAAACTTCGTTTCTAGTCATAGAATTCAAACCGTTTCATTAAAAGCAATCGAAAGTTACAAATAATCAAATCTATGCGTTGAACTACATCGTTGACGTTTGTAGTTTACAATTATTTTAGGAAGCGAGTGTTTTACGAATCGTGCGATTTTAAATGAGCTAACAGTTGTATATTTTGGCACCCTCCTCCTTTTTTTTTTTTTTTCGTTAAATCATTTTTACTTATTTTGTCAAATATCGTCTTAATTAGGTCTTTTTCACACTGCGTTTCTCGCATAGAAAACTTTTCAACCAATCACAGACCTCCAAACGATTAGCCACGAAATGTTGTGATCTGAGATTGGTTAAAAATATTTAAATGCGAGTAACGCTGACAGGCGCAATATGAACAGGAAGTCATCTGTTACATATTTTCCGCAATTGTTACGATTGCTTCGTAACGTTGCTTTGTGTTTCAACGACCGTCACGTTACTGCGATACACGGCAGTTGGACAAGAGTTCGTCCCAACCAAGGGGCATAAGAAACAACAACTACTATCATATGCTTGTTTCTATACTAGTTGGTGCTCTATCAACGTTGATCCACATCTGATGACCAATGACAAGTCAAACTAACAAGGAGGGATGGATGCGAAATGGAGTGAATTGGATTCCATTCAGATATCTAATATTCAACTACACATTTCACAAATACCTCTTAGGCATACTATGCTAAATTTACAAATGCAGTTTTACCCAACTCCCACGTATTACACAAGAAAACCGTAGGCTTAACAGATTACTTGGACCTAAAATTTTTCGCTAGGATTATTTCTTTAAGATTTCGGAAAAAAATTCCTGCTAAACGATCTGGCCTAATATTTGCACAGTTTTCAGACTTTTTTTTTAAGGCTAATAATTCATTAAAATGTTTTAGAAAAATATTCGTTATATTTGCAGAAACTGCGTGCATCTGATGCGCTACGAGATATTTCGCTTTTTTTATCGCGAAATTTTTCTACATACCCCATGCCACCGACAAATTTCTTTCCCCCTTAAATTTTTTTTTTCTTTCGAATGAATTAATATTTTAGTAGTATCACATTAAATTTTCCAAAATTTGCTTTCACCAATTAATGGTCATAGAAAACTTTCATGATTTTCAATAATTTGTTAGGCCTCTTTTTTTCCCCCTTCTTCTTTTTCTCCGAATTACTATTAATTTTTTTATTATAAAACATGCTGTAAGTACTTGTTTTTCCATTAATTGTTAAAAAATTAGTAAAAGACGGAAATCATAATTTTACCAACAAAAACATAGTGGTGAAAAATTCTATTTCTGCTTTTAATACAGTATATGATACAAAGAAAATATGTTTTAGAGTTGATAAATTTATGTAAAATCGGTATGATTTTTGTTTCTTCTCTTTTTTTTAAATTTGGCATAAAATTTTTTGGCGGATTTTATGAAAAGTTTAGCCTAAAAAATAATTTAATAACAGTATATAGCAGTTGTGTGGGAGTGAAAAGTATATATTAAACCATTTAGCTCTGTGGTCATTCCCATTTATAGTTTGCTTTTTTAACAATGTCCCTTGCGATATTACCCCCTCCTGACCAATCTCAAAGTCATATTGAAATTTTGGACGCTCTTTTTAGCTAACCATTTTCACCTAGACCGAAGTCATGGAAGTCTCTTTTTTGTAAGCAAGGATGTAAGTTATTGTTTTGTTGTGCTTTAAGAATGAGGATGGATAGAGTCAAGCTTCACCCTTCCCGAAGATGGAAATCTCTTCCTTAGAAATTTAAGCTGCTTGTAATTAATAAGTAGTGTCAAGAAAGAAATAATGCTATAAGAATAGATATTACCTCTAACGAAACTTTTAAACAGTCAGACAGCGCAAATGGAATACCCCTATTTACAGACGAAGTTTTATTTATATATCTGACCTTTATAAGTACAGGCCTACATAAATAGGTACGGCGTATTCATTCGCTTAAAATCTCCAGAGTACTTTAGAGCCTGAACCTACAGAGATTGAGGCACATAGTACAGTGATCGAATTTTTTGCCAAATTCACCAGTCGAGGATATGAATTTTCTCAGATAATAGACGAGTTTTAAAATAATGATCGCTTTTACGGTTACCTATTATATCGTATTTGGGATTGCTACAATTGACTCCAAAATCTGCAGCCGTTGCCGTCTGAAAGGGTCAGAGATATATATATCAGTTATTTTTTGACAAATGAATACGTTTTCTCTATAACTTTGTACGTCTAAGACAAGAAACTCGGACAAAACTTATATTTAATGTGTACTTTGAAGGTTCATAAAATTGTCAGCGAAGAATATATTTAGTGACCTAGATGCTCAAATCTTGAGTTGGCCGAACTGCGAATTGAACTACTAGAAAAGAAATGTTGCCAAATTTAGGAATGGCGGCAGACAAAATCTCCTCCTGATGTTGTGTCCGCAGTTGGAATTAATGTGCAGTCTACAGTAGTTTCAAATATCAGTGCTGTCCGAAACTGCAGGTATAATGAAGGGGAAGCTCTATGGGACATGAAAGAAGGGGTAAGATTCCTTTGGCCAATGAAATTAAAGGCCCGGCGTAAAACCTTGAAGTCCGGTTAAGTTATTTTATGCACTTACTGCGTTGACTTGATGCTCTTGAGAGCTAGAAAATGCGGAATGTTTTCAGCTACTATTTTCATGCCCGACTGAGTGATCTAAGGAGATAACAAAAACTTCAATGCTGAATCAAAATCTGGCAGTAATTCAAGTGACATCCCTGACATTACAAGATCATGATGTTATACTTAATTCTAGAAAAACGCCTAACCCGTCAAAATGATTGTCATTCATTTTGTTAGAATTATTAATGGTAGGTTGTTCTAGAATTAATGACCATCCGGATGTGATGATGAAGGAGCAAACCATGCCTAGCCTTTAAAAAGAAGTTTTACTTTCTTATGGTTTAAATAAAAATTAAAATGAAAGGTGACCATTTTAGGACCTTTAGACTGAAGGAGAAATCCCTTTAAGGTTGTCTGCAAGAGCCTCCTTATTTATGCTTAAGTAGGAACTGTCTAGGCTGGACTAAATTTTAGCTTTCTAAAAGCGATCCGGCTCACTTGTTATCCTAATATTAAATCTGTAATAAATAGTCCTCTAAGGTCTTTCGTGAGGTCTGATTAAACATATTTCAATATATAAAGAAGGCAAGCTTTTGCAACATGAGAACATTCAGCTTCGTTGTTTCGAACCGTGGTATACCACTTGATTCGTTTCCCTCTTTAGTGCTGAAATCTGTGAAGTCCTCTCGAAAGATCTTAGTGGACTGTTTTTACGTCCTGTTAGATATCGCGTTATGATACTATATTACTAAAACACCATGCTCGCATAATCAAAATTATGGTGCCTTAATGTTACACCCACATGTAAACGAGCCAAAAGATAATCCAGTCGTCTTTCCTTTTTTTTTTTCCTTTCTTTTCTTTTTTTTGTGTGTTTGTTTGTTTGTTTTAATTAAAACAAATTACCCATGGAGCGGCGGAAAATTTATTCTCTATTAATTAAATATTTTTATATATATAATTAATTCATTGATTAAATTAAGATTTGTTTATAATATTCTCGTAATTATGTTTTAGGAAATGTATTCACAATTTCTTAATTAATCAATTCAATATCATTATCGACTTTGCTGCATAATAGTCGCTGTCTGTAACATCTTTTCATACGCGGCCTCTGAAATATATGATTATATATATAAATAAAAAAAAGCATTGTTGTCCCCATTTTCTACATTAATAATTTGTCATACATTAATGAGTTTTTAAAACGTGAAAAATATGCTATTCATCATAACTATCCGGAATTAATAAAATGAGAGGTTGTACATTCTTTATTTAGTTACTCTCCATCTTTCGCCATCATTAGTACTCGGCAAACTTTTAATTTTTTTTTTTAATTTTATTTATCGAAAGGGAAAAAAATATATATTCATCATTTCTCGCGAACTCTAAAGAAAGAGGGGGGAGAGAACCTCATTCCACTAATGAAAAAATCAAAATTAAAAAACAAATTGAGCGGGGGGGGGGGGCTATAAACGAGGGTAAAATATATTCCTTCCATTGGCTGTAAATTAATCTTGCATTGGTGTCCGCAGGTGATGAAGGAATAATTAAATCAGTTTTCCTTCACAGAGGGAAAAAGGGAAAAAATGTATGCATAAAAAAAGCGAACTAATGAATAAATATTAGATGCTCCGAGAGCAGTGGGAGGAAATTCTTAGACGAAAAAATTACTCTAGCTCCCGAGTAATGGAAATTAAAATCAATAGCTTCATTAAATTCACTGATGTATGTATGGATGTGTTAGGGAGAGTTTTTCTTCCCTCCCTGTTTTATACTTCCATTTGGGCTCGGGAATTTTTTTTTTCTTTTTTTTTTTCGTTTTGTTTTCTTTTCAGCTTTTATTTTACTTTTTTAAAGTCCTTTATTTCTTGTTTCGTTTCGCTAAGTCAAAATGTAAAGAGGATTGAAAAAGTTGTTAGCCGAGGAGGTATGGCTGTGTAATGAACTTACGGGGGGGAAAAAATCGTAATAGCGTGCAATAATGGTGTTGTGTAGATCAAATTGCGAAGAAAAAAAAAAATGAAAATGGAATTGTAAGTGGATGTGGATGTCGCTCCCTCCCCTTCTTCAAATCCCTCTTTCTCTTTTTTTTCTTATCTTTTTATTCTTTATTAACGAATACCAAATGAAGTCAGTGCTAAAATAAGATATTTTTTTTTATTTTTTCATATAACATTTTAATACATTTAAAAGCAACTAAGTTTTCATTTTTTTTTCTGTACCCTCTCGCCTTCTTTCTTTAATGTTTTTTAAGCTCATCTCCAAAATAACGAAAGCTGAAGTAAAACATAATTAAAAAAAAAGTCTTTAGTAATTAACTTCTTTGTACAAGTTATTCTCGCCCTCTTAAAAATTCATCAACGCCTGATTAAAAAGCGAGCCCTGGCGTCCGCGTAATTAAAGGTGTGTTAATTAATAGAGTACTTAAGGCATTTATTTCTGTGTCTTTTTAAAGGACTTAAGCTGTGATTTCGGAGTAATCGTCCGGGGTAATTTGTTTAATGTGATAAATGATGTGTCTCGTGTTGTTAATTATGCAACAGCTTCATAAGTAAGCCTATCGCCTCCGCATTTTTATTTTTCTGTAATTGACATTTTTTTTTTCTAAGCGAGATCACTTTCACTGAAAGTTATGCCCCTCATTTTCGATATTTGTGTTTATTAATGGCTATAAATTACGCGTAAAGCCCCCCCCCCCCTTCTTTTTTTTTTTTTGGTTTGTTTAGGAAATCAGTACTGGTCCGAAACCGAGCACGTCTTTAAAAATAAGTAAACGTCGATTAGTTATTCCGGAATTCCTCTTGTCTAATGAAACTAGCAGCTTGTCATTCAAGTTATTAATGTATCGCCCATTTGCATTTCGTTCACATCAACAGATAACAGCGTGTGATGCCATCTTAAGATTATTATGTAATTCCTTAATTCTTGTTCAATTGAATCGATTTTGTGAAAAGTTTGTTAGGTTTAAACGATCTCATGTGCAGGTAGCGAAAAATAATATAGAAATCCTACATTTTAATGTGATTTGTTTGGTTGCAAAACAAAATACTCGCTTTCTTTCCATGATCGTGTTGTTCACCTACAAATAATATCTACAAAAGTTGTTTACTGCGCAAGATAAGCTCTAAACCTGCCCTGCACGACGTACGGCCCGCGAAGCCTTTAGTGGGGACGCATATTATAAATTTAAACAATGCGGGATATTATTTTAAAATTTATAATATTTCTAAAGAAATATATAAGCGATGAATACTACTATTTCCTTAAAAAACAATCACTAATTTATTTTTTGTTAGATAAAATATTTTTCACTTTCCCATCTATGATATTTTCTTGCTGCCCACAGCAGCTTCCCATAATTTAATATGGCCTTCATCACATTCCGAATTCTGCAGGCCTGCTCTAGTGTAGTACAGAACGAGACTAAAGAGTTACATGGAAGAGAAGAATTTTAGGCATATCAGATATTGTGTACTGAGCAGGAGTTTCCAACTTATTGTTCCGCGATAAAATTTTTGGAACCATGAATGATAGAAAGAATATTGCAAATGTCCACGACTTAACCAATTTTTGTTTGGGGGGGGGGGGGAAGAAGATAGACAACTTGCTGTTGAGAGAAAGATTAGAGTGAAAACAATTTCACTCTATACTTATTTGTCCCCGAAATCCATTATTACTCTTATTTGTTAGAAGTTCTTAATGTGTTACTCGGAAGTTCCCAACCCTTTCCGGTAACAAAAATAAAGGCTGTAACAAGTCTTATTATAAGACTCCATCCTTCCAATAATAGGAAGCATGAACTATCACGTATCCATCCTTTTTAATTCGTTGTTGAATTGAACTAGCGTTGATTACTTGTCTTTGGACTCTTTTTTGCTATAGATCTTGGTTATTATCTCTGGGAACGACAATAAATAAAATTAATCGTGAACCAGCGGGGATTTTAAATATGCAGGGTTTTTACGCTTAAAGCAGTTTCTAAAAAAAGGTCTTTCAGAAAAATGTGTGGAAGGGACACAAATCGCTCATTTCACCTTTTTGTGTGAGTGAAATCAAAATAATGTCGTCTTTTATTACGATTGCGATGGTACGCATCTCTGGTGTAAATGTGGTACCTAATTAACAGTAAACTTTGTTTTGCACTTTTGAATATGTTTTATTCGTCTTAGATCAGCCCGGGAAAATTTATAAATTCACTAAGGTGGCCCTTGGTAATGAGAGATTGAAGACCTTTACTTTATTGCGTAGTGTTTTAACTTTATTGTTTGAAAATTTAGTACTTTTAACTTTAAATGTTATTTTTATACTGGGTTAATGTCGTCAATTTGTTCTATTGCAGTTAATGGGCACAATGAAGCGTCCAACGCCAGAACCCGTCGACACCACTGTACCAAAAGTTACCAAGAAGCCTAAGGCTCAAAAAAAGAAAAAGAAGAGAGACCCCAACGAGCCGCAAAAGTAAGTTTTTTGTTTTGTTTGTTTTTCTAAATGTCTCCTTGTGTTTTTCTCCTGTTTCTTTTAATAAAATAATTTTGTGTTCGGTTGTTACGTTATGATCGTGACAAAAAACGTTCGTCAAAAAATTTAATGTGATTCACCCTTACGAAAACTTATTACAAGTATGTCGTGTTTTAATGGACGAATCGTCCGACGAATTTGTCCTGTATCATATTAATTTATTGGTTTTCATGAAGCTGCGATGTTTTTACCAGTCATTTAAATGAACTTCATAGTCCCGCCCCCCCTTCTTAATGCTTGTTATGAAAATGCCCGTTTAGTTTCTTATTGAACATATAAAATTAATTTAGATTTTATGTTTATAATATTAAACTAAGCTAAGCACCCTTTTTAGCACCAGTTTTTACAGCCGATGAGATCCCAGTTACTCGAGTCGATAAACCTTTAGACATTCTCGTGTTTCGTAAGACATTTATTTGGATTTCTCAAGCCGCGTCGTGTTTTCAGCACATCAGTATTTTAGACATGAAAATGAAGGTTTTTTGTGAAAACAAACCAAACAAAAGGGGGAAAGAAAGGCTAAAAGAACCAGTCTAGGCTATAATTAATTTCAGTGTGTGAACTGGGACGTACATAGCTGAAGTTTATTAAAATTTACACCTTGGTCATTCCTTAATTAAAACATTCAAAAACACTGAAAAGAATGAATCTCATTAGAAGGATGCATATTATCCTTATAATACTTAGACTGAAAATTCGTTTGTTTTTAAATGAATCCCAACTACACCAGATTTGTCAGAATACGCTTATGAGTAGATTGATAGGGTATTAAAAAAAGTTTCGTTTAAATTGATCCCCAAGTTACTGTTATTTTTAATTAAATTTCTTAGTGTAGTTCATCGTTACAGCAGGATAAATAAAGGCGGTTTAATTTCAAACCTCATGACTGCCATCTGTTGAAATCTCTTACATAAGAGTTCGTCCGTAAGATGTCTTCGTTAATATCTTTAGTGAGGTGCCAATTCATGAATGTAGGCTTGATGTGTAGCAATTCATTAATGAAGAATGCTTAAATCAAAACATTTAAAAAAATATTGTTAATATTTTAGGGATTGGGCTTTATCAAGATGCCTGTTTCTTATTGCTAATCTGTTAATTTTAGCGTTTCTCATGCTTGAGTAAACTTTACTGAGAAATAATTTCTTGATAACATTTAAGAAAAGAGCATGGATTTTGAATTTACTTTCAGCCATGATAAATCACAGTTTTATGACTTTATCAGTTTTATGACTGGGTAATTTAATAAGAAACGTTTTAAATTTCAAGATTATCCATATTTCATATCCTCTTGAAAAAGAATGTTGGTAAAAACCAAGCACTAACAAAATTCAATGAATGGATAGTCGTGTTCCATCATGAGAAAATTCAGTATGAGAATCCTAAAAGATCTTGTGATAAGAAAAAATTAATAAAACCGTAATGGAAAAACTTTATTTGATTTATACATAAAACATACATATTTGAACCATCTTAGGGACAGAAGAACTCAGCCCACTTAGCTCCCCTCTCGTTATGTCGGTGGTTGAACTTCATAATACTCCTACAGTTCCAAGTAGTGGTGAGGGGTGACAGCTGGTCTTATAGTTTATAAAACCTTTCAGCTTGCTGTTAAAATTTGAGAAGCAATACAAATTTGCTTGATTGCTTTGTAGATGGCATAGCGCAAGGAAGTACCGGCTCTAAGCTGGCATGATGTTCGGAGAAAAGGAAGTTTGAGCTAGTTGCCCACAGCTGAGTTTGTAGTGTGTAATGCGCGCAGAATCTGCGTTGAGCTAGCCCTGACTTCAGCCATACGTGCAGATAGAAACTACCAGTTGGAAAAGGATTTTAACTGGTTTTGTAAATAGTTGACTTACCGCTAGATTACAGCTTTGTATATGTCTCTTTGATACGTTAATAAAATCTAGTATCTACCGACTTTTCTTTTGAGATTTATTGGAATAATAACAAACTTTGGAAAAAAATTATGAGCAAATTTGTCTGTTTAGTCTTTATAGATCGAATTTTGTATCAATTTAAGCGCATGTTGAGGACTTGGTTGTTTTTTCAATCCCATTTGGTGACCCATAAAATACTTTTAAAATAGTGATCTATCCATGAATGTAGATTCGTAGTTTATTATATTCCGCTCGCTTGTCTCCCCCCCCTCCCCCTACTTTTAAATTCTTTGGTGTCAGGTTCTGTTATGGAAATGCTGGGAGAAAATATGTTTGAATTAAATGACATCTTGAATAGATGCGAAAATAAGCTATTTGGGAAAAATGACGTAGTAATGTTGTTCGACAATAAATCTAACGTAATTATACAAAGTAAGTTTTTTTTATACTCAAAAAATTGACTTCAAGTAACAACGACAACAACAAAAATTGTGTGTAACATATTATTTACCAAATATGTCTGTAATAACAAGCATGAAATGATACAGCAATAATAACAGCGTAGTGGTTGCTGTAAACGTGTTGCATGTAGGGTTCTTAAAAAATTAGTTTTTATCTATTTAATATTCCTTTGAAAATATTATTTTGCTTTTAAAAATAATTTATGAACCCAGTATTATTCTGTACTTAGAAAAGTTAATAATTGTAGCAAAAAAAAAATATATATATATATATCGGTCCCAAGTGACTTTAGGGCCTGTTCACATAGAATCCGTTAGCGAAAGCGTTACTCGTGTTGATGTATTTTAAACCAATCACAGACCTTCACAATTTCGGGGCTAATCGTTTGGAGTTTTGTATTTGGTTAAATATGAAGTACGATCCAAAAGTTCGGGGAATGCGGTAATCTATGACAACAAAAGCATGTATTTGAAGTGACAGCGTATGGAATTGATTCTACTAAACAATTACTACGTGTTCAGGTTGGTTTCGCCCATGTCAAGGGATTTAACCGCGCGCGCTGCCATTTTCTTCCGGAGATAGATACCTTTGTTCTGCGACGTAATAAAAGTGGTTTTTAAAGAACAGCGCTGCAACATTAAATTTTGTCAGCGTTTAGGTAAAATACCTACGGAGACTTTAAAAATGCCACGAATGGTGTATGGTGATTCTACCACGGTGATGAAACGTGGTGTTATTTATTTGATATTAAATCAAAACGCGCTTCTTCAACATGGAAATCACCCTTCTCACCGCGATCGAAGAAATTCCGTCAGGATCGGAGCAAAGGGAAAGTCATGATAGAGGTATTTTTTGATTCAAGGAATTGTCATTCAGAATTTATTTCCGAAGACAGAACAGTAAACAAGGAGCCTTATGTAGACAATTTACGTTGTTTGAGGGAATTCATTCGTCGTAAACTGCCGCAGATCTGGCTAAGTGGAGACTGGTACATGACAACGCACCAGCACATCGGTCCCAACTGGTCACACACTTTATCGCCAAAACTCACACGAATGTGCTTCCACACCCTGCCTATTCACCGGACTTAGCCCCGTATGATTTTTATTTGCTTCCATCAAAGAAAAACCTTTTGAAGGGACGCCGTTTTGTGTCAGCAGATGAGGTGAGAGCAGCATCGCAGGAGGCCTTACGGCAGGTTTAAAAAAATGGCTCACAGCAGTGCTTCCAGAAGGTATACGAGCGCTCACAAAAGTGTATCGCCGCCCAAGGTGATTACTTTGAATGTGGTTGTGCACTGGCATTATAAACTTTTTTAGTTTAGGACTTTTACGCCAATTCTCCGAACTTTTGGATCGTACTACGTATATTTCAATACGAGAGACGTTGACGCTGAAGGATACTATGTGAACAGGCCCTTAGTCTTTTACGTGAGCCAATTTTCTCTAAATTGATAGCACATTGCTTCGTTAAAAAAAATGAAATAAAAGTATACTAGCAGAACCACAGTAGTGTGCATGAGCGTGCAATTAATCCCATGCTCTACGAATCAATCAGTGCACCATTCCATCATGAGATCTTTCTCATTCGCAAATTTATTTGTGAAATAGTTTTCAAAAGTCAAATAGTTTTTTAAATCCTAAAAATTAAGACATATCTCGCGAGCATATTAATTTCCTTTTAAACGTATATTGATTTACCCATTTCTAAATGATCCGGAATAAATAAATGGTCGTTGATCGAGAGTAATTTTGTGATCTAAGCGGCACATTTTATTCTTCGTCCTTAGCGAAATAAAATAGATATAATCCCGCGTGTGGAGCTTTCACATCTAAAAAAAATTCCTTCAATAATGATACTAGCATATTAAATGGTGCGTTTTATAATTTAGCTGTGGTCTGCTATCATTTGTCAGCCATCTTTTTTGAATTTTTACCATTCTTAAATGCCCTGAGTTATAAATGGTTTTACATTTCGCAGAATTCAGTACTCTGAAATATTAAACAATGCCAACTCCCGAGATAGTGATAAATGGTTGAAAAATACACTCGTACACGTACACGCACCGAAATAATAGATGAACGAGAACTAATGCATCATCTAAACAGCCCCTTTTGTTCTATTTATGTTCGGAGAGAAAGAAAGTAATGACTTTTCTCGAAATTGTAAAAGCAAATCATAAATTGCTTTTAATACGTGTACATTATAAATGGAATGGAAGAAAGAAAGAAAGGGAAAAAAAGCTCGGAAAAGAAATATCTTTCTCTTGAATCTGTTTGAAGCTGTTGCCTAGCAACGTCGAAAAAATATTAAATAAAAATGGACAAACGGCCAAATCTTCCGCTATTATGTAACGCTTTTCATCAATAAATCCCCATTGTTAAAACTGGCAGTTTTATGGCCTCCCCGTTTGACTGCCGTATAAATATCCCGTTCTATAAAAAGGATTATATTTTTATACTTTATTATTATTATTATTTTGATTTACGCCGACGTTTTCGCAATATCTATGTAAAATAGTGTATTGCCCCGAAAGTTATGACTCTCAATTTTACAGTTGTGTAATTTTATTGCCTCTCTATGCATTATGGGCTCCACTCTTTTTTAATGCTAATGTCTTTCGCTCATTTAAATAAAGTCGTTTGTGAAATTTTTTTTTTCCTGATTTATGACATTCGATTTCATCGAAAAGAAGGAACATTTAAACAAAAATTAACCCGCCATTTGGAAAAGCTTTCGAGAAAGATGGTATGTGAATCTAAAAGAATTTGGAAAACCGCTGCTAATTGTTTCTTGATCCATTAAAAAGTGTCTTTTTTCGCATTAATTTACAGCGTAAATCGTTCGTTATTATTCCTTTATTGGAATTTTTGTGATTAAGTTTGGGGCTCTAAAAAGGGTCTTTTCCGTAATGGGCCCAAATATGTAATGTAATTTTGCTTTCTTTGTTATGACATGTGTATATGACCTATTTAAGAAACTAGAGCACCTGCAAAGTACATGCTGGCAAAGCTTGCGAGTTTTTGTTTTGTTTCGCTTTTTCGATTGTAATATATATTTTTTCCGATTTTTGATGGGTTTTTCCTACAGGAATATCTAGTTTTCCTTATCCTAATACTGTTTTTCGACTTTGTCCGTTAGTTATTCCTCATTTGAAAGCCTGGATGGAAAATTCAGTAATGGAAGCTGTTAATTACTCTTTGAGGACGAAAAGAGGCGGGGCTCCATTCACTGTTGGAAACTAATTAAAACAATTCGTTACAAACTTTTTCAAATGGTGTAGTAACTTCAGCACTCTTTTACAAATGATTCATTTATTTCCGAACATCAGCATGTCGAAAGAAAACAATCGATATAGTCTGAATTTTAAAGTTCTCATTTTTTCCCCTTCATTTAATCAAGTGTATAGCTATGCTTTTACTTAGTTCTGCGTTTCAGACAGAGAAACTTGCATGGAGAGGCCAATAACTTTTCCTTCATTCGTACTTAGTTATCTATTTTATTGATATACATTCTTAATTAAAAATAAATTTTAAAAAAAGGAACGGAAAATTATGGTGAAATCTCTTAAACCGAGCATTATTTCTAACCTCATAGGATTTTCCGGGCTAGGGATTTGACGTGCCCATATCAGGTGTAGAGACAAAGGTATTGAAAGGCTTTTGTCGGCATTCTAATTGAGGATCCCCATTTCCAAGCCCAACGCGCTATCACTGGGCTACCTCGGTTCCTATAATTTAACTAGCTGAATACCCGTGCTTCGCTACGGAGTACAATCAAATTAAATACAACGGTCAATGTATGCAATTTATGCCGAAAAAACAATTATAAAAAAAATCGTAGCGGATATTTTTATAGACAAATAATGTAGAAGAAAACATTCAAATAAAATCTAATAGAACATACTAAAGAATATAGTACAGTTTGAAGAACATTTCGTTTACTGTATGTTATGTTATTATTATTATTATTATTTTTTTTTTTTGATAATGTCCAATCGTCTACCGCATTAGAAAGGGAAAAAAAATATTTTTGTCAATTTATTTCGTTGGTATGCACGAGACGCAAAATTAATTCAAAGTGTCACAAAAAGAAAAGAAACCACGTGATCAGCATTTAATAAATTAAATTCTAAAAATTAATCTTTAAAAATTCGCCAAAAATCAGAAAATGAAGGTACAGATTCGAAAAAGATTTCATTTTAAAAGAGTTTTTATGATCTTCCTCGTGATATAAATTTTATAACCCTCAGATTATTATTTTAAATGCAAACTTTAAAGAATGTTAAAAACATCTTAAACATTTAATTTTAAAAAAATCTAAGAAGAATCGCCATGCAAAATTTCAATCCTTTAGATCCAGATGTTTGGTCTGTGCGTTATCTGTCAGTCAGTCAGTTACTGAACTGTTTTATATATATATATATATAGATAGTATAGCATACGATAAGAGTGCATATATCTCCGTCGGGGATGTAAGTGTTAATAAAAGCGATGCGCCGCATTTTTTTTAATTCCTAATCTTTCATATTTCAACTGTCATGTACAAGCAATGTAAGATGAAGTTCTACGTTCAATCAGTTAAATGCCAATCACTTATCTGTTTAGATAGCAGTCACCCACCTTCATCTCGTAGTTAGTATGGAATAGCTCTACATTTTACTGGTAACGAATTTTATGAATTATTCAGAAGTGAATGAATATTTATGTTCAGTGTCATATGAAGATCATGATATAATTTTCAGTTTTTGATATTTTTAAAATTTAATTTTAAATGAGCCAAAATTTTAAACTATACAAAAGGAGGGGCTGCATCTTTGTTAGTACTACATTCAAATTATTATGAAAACTTGAAAACTAGATCCCCATTTTCGTTGTTTTCGTCGTTAGAATTTTTTGTGTGTTTCAAAGGTGCCAAATTTAAAGTAATTTTTTTGTAAATAAGTAACTTAAACGTGTTTCAAAGCAGAAATTTAGATTTGCCTATACTCGGGGAATACCTAACCTGAATACAGGCAAAACGCTAGAGCAGTATGATTCTGCCATTGCGATAAAGTTCGCACTTTTTCCTATTAACAGAGTTGATAAAAGGTACATTTCAGACATAAATCATTAAAATAATGATTTAACTGATAAAGCGTAGACATATTTGAGCAACAAAAATGTGGTGTTTCGTGTATTTAGTAAACAATGCGCAATACAGCATGCGAGAGAGAATGTAACATCATAGTATAATCTGACTATTCACAAGGCTTCGTTTCCTTGGTGGGAGTATCTGGCGTTCAATGTGGATATGAATTTTTGGTAATCCCAGGTCTCATAAAGTTGGAAAACCGTTACGAAGTTCTGCTAAGGTTATCGTTCTAAATGTTTATACAAGACTCATGGTACATCCACATTCATGCAGACAAGTGCCCCCCGACCCCGCCGCAGAATACTGTGCAGAGCACATGAATGTGAACGCCTTATCAGAGAACAGAATCCTATGAAATCAGGAAACGAAATTGTTTTGCTTTGTGCCGATGTGACCGGCGTCTCACAGTCCAGTATTCATAGATTGAAAGTTGCTATGAAGAATAATGGCGTACTTTCGACTCCCGGGAAAAAACGTCCTTTGAAAGTGCAGACTCAAAGAAGAAACCAAATTTATGATGAGTTTACGAAAACGTCAATTCGTAAAAAGGTGCATTCCTTTTATTTCAAAAATTAAATACCCACTGCTCATATAGTAGTCCTTTCTATAAATGAAGACGGCGATCTTCCTAATATCTGCGTTAGAAGTGTCAGCAAAAATATTGTCAAAGTAATAAGAATGTCTGGTATCCGCCAAAACTAATCACACACCCCCGCCCCCCCCCCCATGTTCTAGCTGGTGTCCGAACCTGTAGCACTATATCTTTCGGTTCATCAGTTGCCGGGTTCGATTTACACTGCGTCAAATTCAATCCAATGCCCCCCCCCCCTCTCCTTTTCACATATTTCGGAGAGTAAATAGAAATTGGTAAAGTAATTTATAAGAATGCATGGTTTCTATGAGAGTCACATACTATTTGAAATCATAAAATGAACAGGAAACAATTTTATAGGAATTAAGACAATTCGAAAATTTATGTTGGTGTACTTTAGAAAATTAGTTCAAACTGTGATGTGAAAACAAAACTCTCCCGCTTTGCTGGAAATCAACCGATGGAAAATCAATCCTCAGTAGGCGATAAAAGGCCAAATATGGCAATCTGCATTTTGTAGCGGCGGGAAGATACAAACGTTGCAGGTGTAAATTGGCCGTTGTAGCATAAATAGTTGTGTCAACTAAGGTTTTCCCCGAGTATAGCGTAACATTACATTTAGAAAACTAGTTCTTCATAATTTTAATAGTACATTGTAGTACCCATTTTTTATGTAAAATACTTAATTTTTTAATTTTTTTTAAAGGAATATTAATGATAGTTTTCAATACAGTTGAACCCCGTTATAAGGAACTTAAAGGGACCAAATGTTTAGTTCGCTATATCCGAACCGTTAAGAAAAATACTAGAGTTCACAAAATGCATAACTCTTGTTACAACGTGTATTCAATAATGATGTATTAAAAATATGATAATCTATTAATTATAATCTATTAATGATAATCTATGAATTAAATCGACTAAAATCGATTACATTAAACTGACACAATACTATTTAAGTTACATACAATAGGAAAACGAAGGGACCAAAATTTTCGTTCGTTATATCCGTGAGTTTGTTATATAACGGGGTTCGACTGAATTATTATTTATCCTGTCATATCCATTAGATTAGAAGGGTAGCCCCCTCCTACGTTTCTTGCAAAAAATGTTGGAAACTTAAATGCCGACTAACATACTTTTACTTTTTCAGACCCGTCTCTGCGTATGCACTTTTCTTCAGAGATACTCAAGCTGCCATCAAAGGACAAAATCCGAATGCAAGTTTTGGAGAAGTGTCCAAGATAGTGGCATCCATGTGGGATGGCCTGGATATCGAAAGCAAAAATGTAAGAAATATTTATCTTTTCCTTATGATATCGCAGTTTTGAAATAAGTGTTTATGATTTTTCTCCTGATCGTGTCAATCAAATGACTACATACTAGTTATCCAGTCTTTGGCATTTGTGTCATTTAACAGCCGAATATGACTCGAGTAGGAGGCATTGCTTTTATTGACTAATATTTCTTAAACAGCTCGACAGCCAGGGTTGGACTCCGGTCTTCTCAAAAAGTATACATCAGGACAAACTATCATCGGCTATCGTAGTCCAGTTTTTGAAATTTTTGTAAGAGAGCTTTGAGACTTTCAACCCATCTACAAGCTAATTATATACAAAGAGAATTTTTTGCTATTATCTTCTCCGCCTTTTTCTATGGAAATTACCTTTTCAATTTTGAGGAATAGAAACGAACCATTTTCACGTTGCTGTTTGTATGTCTGATAATACGAGTGTTGTAGTTAGCGTGCCTTTTCAATTTTTAGGAATAATAGAAAAGACCCATTTTCCACGTCGCGACGAATTCTTCCTAGGGATGCGACATCGACAACAAAACATCGATGCTAATAAAACATCTCCCCAAAACCATCGATGTTTTTAAACATCGATGTTTATGAACTTTCATTTTTTAAAACTGGTTTAGTAACCTCTAAGATTAATGTTATTTCGGTTAGTCGGGGGGGGGGGGGGGTAATTTTACTCTCAGGTTGGGCTGACACAAATGACAAAAACTTGTTTGCTAGAGTCAATGAATATCGCAGAATTTCCATTACACATTTTTTTACTTTTACCAGAAAATTGAGGAAGAAATTATTGCTATTTATTAACAAATCTTTTATTTTCAAAATTAAATAATACAAAAGAAAATTACATATATTTACACCAATTTGAAGTACTGATGCAAAACTAACGTATGGGAGAAAACTGAACAAGCTTATATTTTCTTTACTGTAAATAACAATTGTTGGGGTATATAATTATTATTCATTGGTTGTTCATTGCCATTTGTCTCTAATCGTTCCCCCTTTTGTATTCGTCCTTTTCAGAATTAATTTTTTTTATTATGGTACATTTTCATTTAAAAAAAAAAACATCGCGACAACGTAAAACATCGAGCACAAAACATCGATGTTAAAAAAATCGGCTTCAATAAATCGATGTTTAAAACATCGATGATTTGAAAACATCGACATCCATGTCGCATCCCTAATTCTTCCTGCGACGGCAGCTCGAAGCGATTGTTCGTGGACTTTGCCGTTCGCCTTCAGAATTCTAGTTTGGCTCTGCTATATTTAGCTTCGAAATTTCCAGTTCCGATTCTACTCTTTTCAATCGGCGGTTAAAGTGGGGTATGTTCCACCCCGCTAGGTACTCCTTAAACCCACTACCTTGACCTTGATTTTTACGTTGCTGTTTGAATGTCTGATAATCTGAGCCTTGTAATTTGCGAAATATGAAGCTACATGAATCAAACTACTGCGCGAGATACGTAATATTTTGTGCACATCATTACTCCATTTTATGCAGTTAACTTCTTCCCGCATAAATATTAGTTTCCAAGATTATTTATTCATAGTTTCACCTCTATGCCCCAAATGTGAAATATATATTTACTTTCGTAAATTTGTCTTAATTATGGAAGCTGTAAGCCTTAAGGCTGCTATGTACTAAGAAAAAAAAATCTTATTTCCCTTTTCCTCTTCTTGCAGACTCTTGTAGTGGGAGGAGTCCAGTTGACAGTTCGAGAATTCCACCCTTCTTATTATTGACATTTTGAGGGATTGTAATGACTCTCTCTCTATAGGGGGGTTAAGCGCTGCCCCCAAATTTTTTATTTAAAATATATTTTTGTCAACTATTTACAGGTACATAAATGCTGATAATCAAATAAAATTAGTATTGTCAGATAGCCTGAACTTTTCTGCAAAGCGCTACAGGATTCATTTTATAAATTTCGTCCATCGAAGGAATTTATGAGCGTTTAAAACACACTTTACCAGATTTTTCCTCGAATAATTTAAATTTTAAAATATTTGCTTTTAAAAAAAAAAAAACGAAAAATGTAGACAAATGTAAAATTTCTTTCTCTATGACGGAGTACAATTTTTAAAAAAATCTTTGAATCCAAGTCGGCAATCCGTGGACAAATTTTCTCCATAGGTTAATACTGAGGTGAACGAATCCAATGGGGTTAGTACATAGCAACCTTAAGCCCTTCAATTGACAGATAAGAAAACTTATGAAAATTCGAGCTGACTCACCAAACAGGAAAAATTGACCTGTAAAGACTAAATTGTAGAGTTATGTTTCCGTAGACCTTGGTCCCTATTTAACTTAAATACAGTTTCACTTTCCGTATCTTAGTGTGTCGTTCAAGGCTAGAGAAGTTTTGAAGGCGTAACAGGTCCATTCGGGCATGTGGCCAAAGAAATGGTGCCTGGATGAAAATTTCAATTTTTTCTTGAATTTCGCGTGATATTATTGAAACAAAATGCATACGAACAGGTTTATTCAGCTTCTAAGTACTAAAGTATCGATAATTAAGTTACAACTCTTATTTTAAATCACGTGGCGGTTTTCATTGAAATAATTAGAAATTCCTCGTTAGATTCTTCATAAGAATGAGCATTTGAAGTTCGTGCCCATCAAGGTGTTTGATACCTTTATTTGCGAGATGGGTTCAAATAAAGATGCATCCTGCCCGCCATTACTTAGTTATGTTTACGTTAGCAAAATAAAATATATATATATATATATATAACTTCCTTTACTATATTTATTTATTTTGACTTCACAAGTCGAGAGGCATTATCAAATAATGTGAACACTGATGAAATTTCGTTGCGTTATTATGCACAAATAATAATGCATATAACGCTGGATTTTTATTTATTTATATATTAATTTTTTAATGGCTCAACATGTTAGACGCATGGTTTTCTGAGCCCTAGTGCAGTTCACATCACGATTCTTAATCAGACGTTGAACTTCCTTTATATTTTATTAAATTTTCTCTTATGAAGCTAAAAAAAATCTAAGTTTGTGAAACCCCGTGGTCACTGACACTGAGGCCGGTATAGAAACAAGCATTTGTATCCTCCTATACTCTGACAATTCGCTAAGACAAGGCGAAAAAATAAAATAAAAACACTCCATCGATCTGCGATGCATACATACTTAATAAACGGACAAATATATTGGCTCCTAACATGTTCGCGGACACATACTTTTCTGAGTTATGCCTGCCATTAAGAGGAACATTTTCTCCGTCAAAACCTCCCAAATGCAATTAAAATTCTTCATCGCGCCGTAGAAATAATACTCCCGGGACCATAAATTTCCGTCTGTTCGTCAGCTATCGCGAACTTTAATTGAACATAATCGAAATAAATGGACTTTTAACGCTGACAGGGAGAGTCTATTACTACGGCGAGGGCTCAATGTTTGGTGACTGGAATTTTAGTGCTGGCGTGTAAAGGGATGGAGATTTTGATTCAATGCAGAAATTTGTTCTTTTTTTTTATTTTACTGTTATAATGGGGGGGGGGGTTGGATTTATTTAAATTCAGAAGGCAAAATGATTAATCGATAGTTCGGAATTATTTTTATCCCTATTATACTTATGTTTGAAAATAAACCATGTAAGGAAAATCTGATACTGGTTGGTTCATATTCAGTGAGTTTTCAATGTCAGGAAAAGCAATATGGTTCTCAAACATGCTGTTGCTTGATTCAGAGGGAAAGTTATTTTGGAGATTGCGAGAATAGATCCTGAAAAGTTTTGCAGTAGGTTACAGTAAAACCTTGTGAATTTTTGTTAATGATGTAAAATATATAAATGGAGTACACACACACACGCGCGCGTGCGCAAGAAGGAAAAGAGGCTTAAGGGGTATAAATAAATATTTTTGAAATGTAGTTGTAATGAACTATTGTGAAGCGTGGCTCAAACCCGTAGCAGACAAGTGAGCGCAGTTTTGCCGAAGAACTCTTGAAATATGCTATGTTCGCTGAGACAAACAAAAAATAAAACGATATCAGCACTATACAGCATTTTAAACTGCTTAGTTTATTGGTAATTAAAGGAAATACACTAAGCTGTGCAGCTTAAGACGAATATTTTTTAGGACCCGTAAATTCGAACGAGGCAGACACAGAAGCGCCAGAAATACCACACTTTGCACTTAATAACACAATTCTATGAATTCTAACATTTTTCTGAAAATCATCCTTCTAGGTGCAATAAATTATTCTTAAATGCACGTTATGTGTATTTTAAGTGAAAATGAAAGTTTTGTAGTTATTAGTGAGGTTTCCTGTTTCTTAATATTTGTAGGTTTATCCGTACAACTGGTTTCACTTTTGTGTCCAAATTAATGAGGTTTAAACGTGTAATGCAATTATTTCGTTTTTCTCTTTAAAATATGTATTTAAGCATAACTTCCAGGGGGTTTATATGTTTTTTTCTTTCCTATTCAGAATTATAAAAAGAAGACGGAACTTGCCAAGAAAGATTATTTGAAGAAACTTGCTGCTTACAAGGCAACTCTTGTATCTAAAGTAAGTAATACCCTGCGAGTTTCTATGTGAACGATTTCATTTACAATAATTTACGTGGTAGCATATAAGGATGAAACCTTGAAGACTCGTTACAGAAACTCGTGTCATTTTTAACACAATAACTGTCAACAAAAATGCAGCGTTGAACATTAATAGTCGCATTGTAATGCACTCACTAAAATATATATTGTAGTTAAATTATTTTTCTAAACGATTGTTTGTGTGTGCGAATGGCAACATTGTAAAACGAAAGGTACGGCGAAAAGAACATTTTTCATGGTCTCAAATATCGCTATCATTAGATATGAAATGAAAAGCCAAGTTTTTTTAAATATCACTCTTAAATATAATTGGGACTAGACTTAATAAGGTAACTATAACTATAAACCAGCCGATTCTCCGAGGCGAACAAACACCACCAACAAAGGAAAATGAGTCGCAGTAAACAAAATACAATCTTGCAAGAAGTAACTGTTCGTGAAAATCAATTGTCCCTAGAATTTTTTTACTGAACTTGGAGCTAGGTATTATATCGTTTAACGCGATCACAGAGGAATGAAATAAGCGGTAACCGTGCTGCGTTTCGTGCAAATTTTCCACGTATAGTTTGAAAAAATAATTAATAAGGGTATGGTTTATTTCTGTGTTACTGTTAATATTTTTTCAGTGAAATTAAAACCTAATGTGAATTGGATAAATGTATACAAAGATACAAATATTGAAAGTGGCCATCGACCGTAAAAAGTCAGTACATAATAACTGATACAGTATTAAAAACTCATATATACATTTATCAACAATTGACTACTGTTTGCAATGGTGTTTTTTTTTGTAAATATTAATCGAGTACATTAAATTCATGCATATTAATGTTTTGTAAAATTAGTATTATGTTTCTAAACAAATTAACAAAATTTTAATGAGTTGAATAAACGTTACATTAATGATTTATGATAAACAATCAGCATTTGAATAGTGCTTAAAAAAATGTTTGGCTTGGTTATAAACTTAAAAGTTTTCGATTCATATTTGGGGGGGAGGGGGAGAAAACTTTCGTGAAAGTATAATGTACCCCTTTTGTGCCGGTAGATGGCAGCAGTTGTCGAGTTAACTGTATTTTTCTATTCAAATTGATGTTCCTAGTGTGTTGATCTGTAAATACAGACGCTGAAGTAAACCTTGAATTCATTTTATAACATCAGCTATGCATTTCCGAGCTCTAAAACGACATTTTCTTGTAAGTTTTAATGTACATGTTATATGTAAACGATTTTTTAAAAATATTATTATTGGGGAATGTGAGCAGTTGTATTCGTTCTAAAAATGCTTGTCTCAATTGTCAATATGAAGTTAGATTTCTGATATACACCGAATTCTTGAAAGAACCAGTTTCATAATACCAAGGCTATTTTTTAATTAGAATGAATTTTATATCATTCTACAACTGAGACTTTTACACAACGGAAAATTTGTTTTCAACTCATGTGAATTGTTGCCTTTAAAGTTGATTCTGTAATGTCCATGATTATTGGTTATAAAGTAAAGTTCAAACCGTATAATTTGATTATGGCTTATTAAATGATTATAGTTAGGCTAAATTGAGCTTTTAGTGGAATTTGACCTGTGTAAAAGTAATATGGCAGCATAGCAGTGCAACAAGTAATATTTTCTTTTCACCAGACAAGATATTTTGTAAGTGTCCTGGTTAAGCCAGAACGTATTGCTCGATATTAAATAATATTGAAGCCTTGACTAGCATCAAATAAAGTTTGACTTAACTATTAAATGAAAATCACACACACCAAAAAAAAAAATCTGTTGTAATTAAATGATTAAAGAGTTATATGATCTAATTTGCATTTCTCCTATCATAAAATCTCAGCTAATTTCGACCATTGTGTTGCTATAAATCTGTTCATGATGTATAATACAAAATGCTGTACATAATTAGATTGAATCTGATGTCATAGACAGACAACCCCATGTGTTTTATCAAGGAGTAGTGTAGCCTTTATTAAGGTTTTTCCTAGATACCAGTGGAGATTATATCTCGTATTTTTTATTTAAAAATCATTAGGGAAAATGAGCGTTCAAATATACATGGAATAGCATTTTCTGATAATGAAATTTCTCCTGCTTTTGTAGGCTCCTGTTGATTCTGATTCCATGTATGGAAACAACAACAATAATGGTCCTACTAACAGTCCTCCTGCTAACTCTCCAATCAGTTCTCCTCCAGGACATGTAATGCAAGTGCAAAAATCACCCGTTTATCAATCTGTTGTGGATACCATGCCACCTGTTAATAATTCTATGAGCGTACATCCTCAGAATCAACAAGTGTGGCAAATGGTAAGTGTAAATAAACATACCAAGCACATAAACATAGCATTAAAATGAATATATAATCACTTTTTAACCGTCCTGGTTGATATATGTGGTTTAAATTATTGAAAAGAATGAATCGTTCTTGAATTTCTTTTTAAATGAGAAAGAGCTTGAATGCAATTTTATTTTATAGCTGGAAAAATGATTATGAACCTTTTTGAAAGCAGTTTGCAATATGGATGAGAATGTAATGCCTTTAGGCATCTTATATTTGGACCAAAATATTGTTTCCTATAAAATATGTACTCAAAAGTATTCTAAGATTATGTGGAGAAATTTGAAGTGATGAATTTATAAATAATTATTACTGTTATTTCTGTAATTTATCAGAAAGTTTCTTAATTCATGTAAAATATGGATTTAGAGAGAAAAGAAATCTAGTTCTGCTAATGATACTTGCTATGATAAGAAGAGATAAAGTAATTTACTTTTTATTATAATTTAAAAAGTGCACTTTACTCTCTTTCATGTGTACAGTGGAATATTCTATATTCTATAATAAATCAGTTTATAAGGAAAATGAATAATTTTGTGATGTCTGATTTATTGATCAGTTAAAAATAATTATGTGGCGGATACATTAGGATTATAATTTTAATGATGTTACAAAAGAATTAATTTCCTTTGCTAAGTAAGGAAATTGCCAGTAGCTTGTTGCAAAAATGACTAGTTTTGTCTATTGGTTTATGTTTTTACTTTATCGACTTTGAAAAATCAGGTATGAAAAAACAATACTTGTGTTGCAGGTGCATGAAGATTGTAGATATAATTTTTTGGTTTTATCAAAGTAGTAGGGATTTTGTGAGTAGTGTAAAATTTTGTACAAATAATGGGTAATCATCATGTCTATATATTAATATAGACATGATGATTACCCATCCTTGGTGAGTAAAACTTGAAGACAAGTGAGCGAAAGACTTGAATACAAATTACATATGTAAGACTTTGAGGTTTTTATGAACTCTGTGGAATATGGAGATTGAGAATTTGCAGCTGGTTGTACAATCCCACCATTGAATCAATATTTTTGTAAACATCTGATTTTCAAGGAGATATTGAGAATCTATTAGGAAAAATAGAACAATAATTACATTTTATAATACCAAACTTTTATGTATTCCCTCACAAAATTCTGGAGTTTACGTTTGGCCCGTGAGTGAAAGCAGTCATTCTTGGCAGTATTTTAGACTGCTACTTCTGTGAAAGAACTTTAATCTACTGATAATTCCAACTTATCACCTGCTATAGCTTTGTATATACTCAAAATCAGGAGACTAGCTAAAAGATGCTCAAAGAATTATAGGGAAAAGAAAACTCAATGTTTATACTTGTGTGTGAGAGAGTGGGCTTGCATGGTATGCATACAAATAAAGTAAATTTCTTATTTTATGACATAACTTTTATTTTCTCCTACAAGTAAAATTTGAAACAAATTAGATTACTATCAGTTATACTTACATCATGTATTATTTTATAACTTCAGAAAGTTTAAAGATCTCATAGAATTTGAAAACTAAGAAGATTTATAATGTTTATTATTGAAACATACTTTTTTTATGAACTTTTTAGCAGTCTCCTCAGCACATGACAAGTAACAACAGTCCTCCTCATGTGATGCAAGGGGGAAATGGCATGGTAAACATGCATCAGCAGCAAATGCAACCTCAGCTATCCACGCAACAAATGGGAGTCATGAATAGCAGGCAACAGGTCCCTCAAATTCCAGTCAATTCTCCACAGCTCTGCAGTTCTGCATCAAATAGCCCATCATACAATCAGACTATGTCTACAGTTAGTATTAAAACTTCTTTAAAGAATTTGAAATCTCTTTGTAGTATTAATTTATACAGCGAAAATGAAAAGTGATGCATGGGACAGCACCCCCTCCCAAGAATGATTAAAATTGTAATAAGCTGACTAACTGCCTTTCTGATGCGCATCTGAAATTAAAAGAAATAAGACATGAATATTTTTTATGTAGTTATTGAATTTATAAAAGCTAAAATTAACTTTAACTAAAGTAACTTTATGTAGAGTTTTTATAGAATGATATATTTGCAGACATTCTTAAACAAAAATATTAATTCATACTTGAAAGTAATGTTAGCATATTAAAAAAATTTATTTGGGTGATTATTTATTAAATTATTTTTGTGATTCTACATCTATCTTTATTTTGATGTGTATTCAAGATAGGATCTTATGTTGCAGTTTTTAACTACACAGTTCATCTGTAACTAAAGCATAACTTATATTCTGTAATCCTTTAATGTGTCTATGGCTCACTATATCAAATTTATCCAGGTTTCTGGAGGTGACAATCAAATGGGTGGTGGTGACATGATGACATCCCTGCCAACTTGCCTCCGCAATGGATGTTCCAATCCTGCAGTTGACTCTCCTGACTGGGATCGGGAATATTGTAGTAGTGAATGTGTAGTTTCACATTGCAAGTAAGTAAATTTTGACTTTGTGAAATAATTATAAATCTTTTTCTTTCATCTCTTATGTTTAAGGAATTAAACCTTTTCTTTTATGTAAACGATGTCTGTACACTAAAGTTGTTGCAATAACAGTAATAATTAATTTGCATGTATTAATAATTATTGGTTTCATGTTCTAATTTTGGAAGATTTGATATGTTTGTAATTCAGGCAGCTGCAAAATGGTGTAAATCAGATGTTAAGTGCAATCTTGGTCAAAAAATTTCTTAAAAAGATACATTACATATTTAAAATTTTATGTCTTAGGAAGATAAAAGGATTTTCGGCTTGCTATCATTTTATACCATGTATGTCTGAAAAGTCCCAATAGATAAATGTGTTTGGATGTTATAGCTCTCTGTAAGTCAGATGAAGAACATATATTTATTAAGTACTTACAATTACAAATGCATAGTGTCAGACAGAGCATTACCTTATAACAAGATTTTGAAAATAGAACATATTCAACCTTCTCTTATATGAAACTGCGACAAAATGGGCTCAGGTTCAAATCCATAATAAGTCATAGATGTTCCTGAGCTATCCCCTCATAAGGAGCAGTGTTGGCTCAGCTTAATTGTGCTTCTATTATAATGTATCCAATTAATTCATGGTGGGGATGTGTCAAATAATTGTTAAATCTCAGAGTTGTTGATATCTCTTAAGTTAGTCACTCGACTAATTTTCAATCTTTAACTAAATATTTTTAAAATGTAAGTTTGGTCAGAAATCAGCCATAGCAGCATAGTTTTTGGAAAGATCTTTGATGCTTATTATTCCTGGTGCATTGCATTTTTAAAAAACTTGATTAATGACTAATATGATATATGTGCCTCATTTTCTCCTTTGGTCAGTTTTTTCTAATGAACTGCTGCAAGTGCTGAAACGTTTTTATCAATTTGTAAAATTTATTAGAAGTTTCATATTACTTATCTGATGGTTGAGAAAGAGCAGTTAAAATATTCCATAAGAATATATCTAGAATTTGCTATTAGGGGGAAATCTTTCTTATACAGACATATTTTGAGTGATTTCGAGTATGATTAAATTATTTTTATAATATAATTGTGAATGAATTGATCTGATAACTTATTTTTTATTCTCAATTTGAAGTTTTATTAATTTTTGTTCCTTTATCTAGAGATGTTTTTGCGACCTGGGTAGCCCAGAGGCAAGTGTCTGCAAATCCTTATTCCACTGTTAAGTAGTTTTATTGAACTCCTCTTCCTGAAAAGTGCTGGTGAAAGGGATGTTATGTACAGGGTGCAATTTCTCTACTCAGTATTATAAAAATGATTTTTGTTGTAATATATATATATAAATAATGACACACTCTATATATATGAAAAGGAACTGACATGAAATATATATATTGAGTGAGAGGATTTATCACACACCCATGCCCATAGTATTCAGCTGGCATGTGAACTCTTGGATTTTATTCGAAGAGAAGAGCTTAACATGATAAAAAATCTGTTCATACTGTGTTTTGTTTCTTTAAGAAGTTACACTGGTACAAATATATTGGGAAAAAAATATGAACTTTAGGAGTTTCCTTTGCTGCAGTGCATAGACAATCTTGTGAACTTTCCAACTGCATGTCGTTGTTGATGAATGAAGTTTACTTTAAAACTGTAATATGTGTGTAGTTAGATTTCTGGGATTGTAAAAAAAATTTCTGTTTGTGTGCATACTTAAGACGGTGGTACACTTTTCTTATGTAATTTACCACCATGTATGTATCATGAATTTCTTCTCTGGTGGTCGTTACAATTTTCCATATTGACTGTTAATGTTTGTGAAAAGCATCATAAATCTCGAATTTTGTGAAAATTAAGCATTTGTTATCGTGACACTCAGTTATATCTGTTCTTCCCCTTAATGACTTTAAAGATTTATTTATTCACTGATGATTTTTTTTCCCCTAATTTTATCATCTTTTAGCAAGCCTGTTGAAATGAAATGGCGAAAAAAAAAATTGGTCCCTGTGAAAATGTCACCTTAAAATGCCGAGAAAAATTACTTTTTGAAAAGTATCTTTCATGCTTTAAACTGTATGCTGGAAGTGTATATATCTTAGTATTCTTTTTTTGATTTCAGTTGTATCATATTTTTATTTCAGTTATTCTGTGAATATTCTGAACGTGTACATGATTTGTATTTTAGGTTTAGTTCTAAGCTTAAAGCTGTTCATTTATATATTTGTGTATAAATATAAGTTTTTTTGTCAAATCAAAGTTTTATGTTTGCTTCTCAGTTTATGAAATGCTAAAGAAGGTTGTTTTAGCTTTTGTTTATTAGTCAGTGTAATTTGTAAAGCTGATTCCTTATCTTTAGTTATGTATTTTCAACAATGCTTAAGTTTTCTTTTTAATTGAGTGCATTGATTTATTAGATTTTTTTCTTTTTTCTCTACATTTTCAAATGTACATTTGTATAAATGAAATTGTAGCGCAGTTTCAGGTTGTTATGAAGAAGACAGTAGATACGTTTTAGAATTTTGTATCTAAGAGCCCTTCAATGCAATAAACTAATTTATTTTTTATATGATAAGCTAAATGCTGTAATGTTTCATTATTAATTCGTAATTTTGCTTTATTCTATTGGTGATGTAATTTTTTCTGACAGCATTTGTGGTCCAACTGAGCTTGTATTTTATTTTTGGTGGGGATGTTTTTTATTTTGCTCACTCTAGTATTATCTGCCTGGCTAGGATTACTGCTTTGAAGTAGTTTTTAAGGGTAAATGTGCTGTTAACATGGGATTTTAACTCATTTAAAAATTCTTGTTGCTTTGCTTTAGAACTCATAAATTACTCAGAACAATAAATCATGTACATTTTTCATGCAGATGTGTGTACATTGGGAGGCATGTTAGCAATGAACCAAAAGTGATACCAGCTCACGCAGTCTGTGTTCAGTTATATGAATGTCTAATTGTTTACACGTACCGTCAGTAATATATATATATATATATATATATATATATATATATATATATATATATATATATATATATATATATATATATATATATACATACACACACACACACACACACACACATTTGTAGGCATATAATACATATAAAAATGTGTGAATATATGTGTAAGCATGCATATGCAATGGTACATAAATTCTAGTGCCTTAGCAAATGCAAGTATCCAAGTAAAATATCTTAACTAAGCTTAAAATTCTCTAAATTATCATTATCTCATATACCTCTGATATCTCCCCTCAAAAAAATGGCCCACCCCATGTTGATTCATTCATTTCTTTTTGGATTTGGTAGTATTTTTGTAAAAGGTAGAAGATAGGGAAGTGCAGACCAAAAGTATCAAACCAATGTAAAACATTTGGTATTGGAAAGTCCTTATAGAATGCAATTCTTAAGTCAGAGTTTTAAAGTTTTTTAAATATGTCACAAGTGCTTAAATGATATATATAAAAATTAATAAGTTTGGTAAGGTTTATTTGACTTCTAAATATGCAATGTGTGTAGCATTAAAAAATACTGTAAAATTGTTTATGTTAGTAGGTAATAAAAGTGGTGTTCTATGCAAAATTTTAACAGAACTTCTTGTGCATAACATGTTTTAAAAAAAGCCCAAGTGGAAATATTTCTTCCATTGATAAGAATTTTAACAGTTTTTATCATGTTTTAAAAGGTTTTTTATTTTAAAAATTTTCTCAATTTGACACTTTTAATCTAAATAAAAATTTTTACAACTTGACGATAATGGAATAAATATAAACGAGTTCCGAAATATCAAAAGCACTAACTATACATAAACTTAAAAACAAATATTATCTTCTAATATTTAGCTTTTGGCAATTAAGTTTCACTCTCGTATATTTATAGGTTTATAATTATTATTTACAATACAGCTCTAGTTGGACTACACATGTCAAGTGTTAAAGCATTAGAGAACTATTTATTTCTTAGGTACAAATTTTACTGCTTTATTTCATCTTTGAAGAGAGGACTTGTTTGAAGTTTTAACCTACTGCATGCTGTAATTTTTTTGGAAAATATTATCTGTTGATAAAAATGACTTCAGTGTTGTTCTCCATGACTAATCACTGTGGCAACTTTAACCACTTGTGTATTTTGTGCATGGAATAGTTGTTTGTGTATTGATATTCACATATATATATGAAAATAAAAGTTAAAACTTTTCTGAGTATCCTTTTTTCATGGCTTGTGTTCAGTTTATTTTAGGAATGCTGGTTTGCCAAAAATGACTGTTCATCTCAAAAGGACCATTAGAGGTTTTTTTTTTTTAATATTGGGGGGGGGGGGGGGGGAGCTAATGTGGAAGTACTTGTCATGAGACATTTGCACAGAACTGCGGAAATTGTTGACTTTTTATGTGGGAGTACCATACTGGTGAGTCAACATTGCTTGCTGCCAACTTAATTTTAATCGTGTACTCTTAGAGGTGATATCTAGTGGGCTACCTTGTGGAAGGTTTTACAAAAAGTAAAATAAACTTTAAAAAGTTGCAGTTCTCTGCAAAATAGTCATTGCTTAATTCTTTTGAAGAAACCTGCTAAATTGATTCTCTTTTTACACCATCTACAATAAATCGTATGAAAATTATGGGATGAGAAATATTCCAGAATAAGTTGGAAGGAATGAATATATTTTTTTATCTGTTTTATAATGAACTTTTAAAAAAACTGACATTTTAGGGGGGGGGGGATATTAAATCTTCTCTTTTATCAAATTTACATAGTGAAATAGTTCAACAAAAGAAAAACAGAAATTTAGTGTGATCAATAATTTCCGTAACTTTTTACCTTGCACACTTCAGTCCCGTTATTAGCTATATGGTAATGTCATCTCAGTATTTTTCTAATCGCATGCTAATAGATACATATTTCTGAATTCTGCGTTTGAAAATTGATCTTTAAGTGTAATGCGCTTGTTATACAAAAATCCGTTTTTTCTTTCAAAAACAAATTGAATATTGTGGACAGAACAGGAGAAATTTTTTTTTTTTTCAACATTCTAATGGGAGTAAAGCATTGTTTAAACCTGTAAGTGCGTTTTTCCCCCACTTCTCGTCTATAAAATGTTATAAGGCAAGAACCGTTAAAAATAAATGGTTGAAACTTGGAACATGTCTTTTTCAACTATTTTACGTTAATTTTGATTCAGCAAATTTGAAAAATATATTTACTTTTGAAAATATGATTTTTTTAAAAAATGTTACATAATTTTTTTTGTAATTTTTAATATAAATATTTTTAATTTTTTTAAAAATTAATATTTTTAAAAATGCTGAATGTTGGCGGCAGATTATCGGATGACAGCTCTTCTTAGTGCCGAAACTTTATCGCCCGCCGAATGTCATTCGCATGAAGCTATCGCTAAGGAAGACAGCTTTATGACGGAGATGAAATCATTTTCTGTTTTCCAAACAGTTACCCGCACCACTTGTTAGGGAAACCGTCCGATAAACACACAGCTGTGTTTCGTGCAATCAGTGAGGTCTTGGGAAAAATAACCCCATACTGGTAGTACGCCACAATATAGTGAAACTTCTCTATGGCGGCCATGGTTAAAAAAATCCGCCTTTGAAAAGAGCTTTCTTCCAGAACATTGTCTATGGAGTCTTTAATCGGTTCTGAACAAAATATGGCTGACTAGAAAGGTTTCACAGTATATACTGTATGTGAAACACATTCAAATACAACGGAACATGTATTACAAAAACAACATACTGTATATGAAACACTTGCATTCATATATAACTGGACATGTATTTTTACATGTTACTTACACAGACACACACGCATATACACTGAATTAGGGATACCTACCTAGTAACGAGTTGGACCTCCTCTGGCCTTGATAACGGCTGCCACACGACGAGGCATAGATTCAACAAGTTTCTGGAAACGTTCCACGGGAATAGCTTGCCAAATATTGGCTAAAGCTGCCCATAATTCAGTAAGGTTTTTTGGTGCTGTGTGATGGCCTTTCACGCCTTGTTCCAAAACATCCCAAAGATGCTCAATAGGATTTAAGTCTGGACTTCTAGGTGGCCAATTCATGACAGAGAAGTCAGAGGAATGCTCATCCAACCAGCCAGTAGCCAACCGGGACTTATGAGAGGTACAGTTGTCTTTCTGGAAAACTCCATTACCGTGCGGATAACAGAACAGCATAAACGGATGGAGGTGATCACCCAGCAACTCTACGTACCGAATTGCATTGAGGGAGGTTGGTACACGCACCAAAGATCCCAAACTGTGCCACGAAAAAACACCCCAGACCATGATTGAGCCACCATGCCTTTGTACAGTTCCAGCCAGGCATGCAGGATCCATGGCTTCATGAGCCTGACGCCATATTCTCAGCCTCCCGTCGGCGTTAAGTAGTCGGAATCGAGACTCATCACTCCATGCAACTCGTTTCCAGTCCTCCACACTCCAGTCTCTGTGCCCTCTTGCCCAGGCAAGACGTGCAGCCCGATGACGCGTATAGAGCAATGGTACTCTCGTAGGTCGACGGCTCCCGAAACCCATACGGTGAAGCGAGCGTTGCACAGTCCGTTTACTGACTGTACGACTGGCACCGTCATTAAACTGGGTGGTAATTTGAGCTAATGTTTGGCTTCGCTGGCTACGTACAATACGCCTGAGCCGTCTCTCACCACGCACTGTCAAGGCTAATTGTCCTTTGCAGTTTGCCCGATCGCTAGTTTTTTTTCCACCATCCATGTATTCTTGGTATACTCTTGACACTGTCGACCTTGAAACTCCTAGCTGTCTGACGATTTCGGAAATTGAATGGCCCATGCGTCGCGCACCTACGATTTGTCCGCGATCGAAGGCGTCTAAATCAGGCAGTTTACCCATACTGGCCATTCCAACAACTAATTCAGAACAACCACAGTACGTGCTATATATGCAGTAACCACAGCGCCCTCACTTGCGCATACATGATGCGCAGCGCTACACAATTTGCATAGGCTTTGCTATCCCTAATTCCGTGGCACTTCAGTGTATATATACTAGCTGAAAACCTGCACTTCGTTACGGAGTACTTTCAAAATTAAATACAACGGTCAATGTATGCAATTAATGCCAAATATATATATATCTATACTAATATATAAAGAGAGAGCAGATTTTGTACGTGGAGGGTAATCTCCGGAACCACTGCACCTATTTGAAAAATTATTTCACTGTTTGAAAGGTACATTATTCCAGATGGACATAGGCTATATATTATATATATCTGATCAGTAGAAATAAAGTTAGAGGGGATACTCTAGATTTGTGTGCACGGCCGCCATCTTGGATTTTTTCGCCAGGGTTTGGCGCATTTCGCATGGCGATAATTATTGCGGTCTGGTAAAAATAACCTAATGTCAAATTCTCTAATTTTAAGATCAAACAGTTATTTCTGATGTGATCTTTTAATTACAGTATAATAATTTTAGGTCAGATCTTGGCCTTGACCTGGAAATCTGAGTCAAATTGACTAGACTCAAAAGAGTAAATTATTTTTAAAACTAAGAGTCTTTTTGTTGAAACTTTTTGAATCCATTATCAGTTTTTCGTTAACTTATTAAATTTAAGTTGCTTTTAATTTTGTTTATCGATTGTCAATTAGTATACTATAATGATATACCATTTCATTTATTTAAAGTAAAAATTATCTGCCATCATTTTTTCGTAAAATGTAAAATACAGTATACATTTTAAATACAATATATTTTAAAATATTTTATAATTCCAAGTTGTAGTGGATTACAAATAAATTTAAATAACTGAAGTTCAACTTCTCTCTCCCCAGGAACCTAAGTTAAAAAGTTAGTTAAGGTTAAGTTATTGGTTTAGGAAAAGGTTTTTTTTTTTCTTATTTCCAACACAGCAGGATAAATGGTCAAATAATCCTTGTCCCGATTTTATTGTATGCACCAAATATTTGGTTAAGGTCAAATCTGAAGTAAAATTTCATTACCACAATGCCCTAAAAAAAAAAGAGAAAAAAAAAAAAAGAAGAGGATCTGGTTACTCACCATAAATTTATGGGTTCATAATTATTTTTCATTTTTCAAAGCTGAATTTTAGATAATTTTTAAATTGCAAGTTATTTAGGTGGTACGAAAATGCTGTATTTTTTTTCTAATTAACAATATATTGGCATAATATTTTGGTGATTCATTGCTATTAGTCAAAGAGTTAGGGCAAACTGAATAGATGGCATTGAAATTTTATCTGTAAGTAAAATTCATTTGACCAAATTTTTCATATGGATCATAATTTAAAAAGGTAGTTTTTAATTAAAAATGTCAAAAAGAAAATCTCAGTCCAACGATTAAATGATTTTTCAAAAATATTTCTAAGTTTCACAATTTAAAAAGGTCGTTTTTATTAAAAAAGCTAAAAGAAAAACCCAAAATTTCCAATATTTGAGAATGATTTTTTCAGAAAAAAGTGGTTTTTATCAAAAACCCAACAATAAATCTCAGTCCAACGTTTAAATGATTTTTCAAAAAATTTTCTAAGTTTCATAATTTAAACAGGTGGTTTTTATTAAAAAAGCTAAAAAAATTCAAAGTCCAGCGTTTTGAAAACACCGCTTAAAACACATTGGCGAGAATTTTTCCACTCCTCAAAACACGGTGAAATCGCCAAGTTGGCGCAAAAAAATCCAAGATGGCGGACGTGCACACAATTATTATGTAACGTAATATTAATTTGAATATTATTTTAGGTGCTTAAAGTAATTAAAAAAAACATTCTTTACTTAAAATCCTTTTTTTATTTTTGTATTTTTATTTCATCTCTTACTCTAATTTTGAGATACCAATGTGTATCTATAAACGTTTGTCAATTGTAAACGTTTATATTGTAAACGTCTATATTGTAAACGTTTTGTCAATTAAACATTTCTCCAAATGACAAACGTTTAATCTATATCTATCTATATATATAAAACAGTTCCGTAACTCACTCATTCATTCACTGACTGACTGACTGACTGACATACAACGCACAGACCAAACCGCTGGACCTAAAGGGCTGAAATTTTGCATGGCGATTCTTCTAATAGTGTAGGTGTGCATTGAGAAAGATTTTTCAAAAATTCTTCTTAGATTTTTTTAAATTAAATTTTTAAGCTGTTTTTTAAACTTTTTTTTACGTTTGCATTTAAAATAATACATTGAGGGTTATAAAATTTATATCACGAGAAAGATCATGAAAAATCCTTCAAAATGAAATTTTTTTCGAATTTTTACCTCCATTTCCTGATTTTTCGTGAATTTTTAAAGATTAATTTTTAGAATTTAATTTATTAAATGCTGATCACGTGATTTCTTTTTCTGGTACTTTCAATAAATTTATCGTGACGTGCGTAACAACTAAATAGACAAAAAATATTTTTTTCTCTTTCTAATGCAGCAGACGATTGGATATTATCCAAAAAAATGCATATCCCTTACGATTTTTTATAAATATATATACATAGATAGATATATATTTTACATCAATTGTATACATTGATGATCGCATTTATTATAAATATATATATTTATTTTTTGGCATAAATTGCATACGTTGACCGTTGTATTTAATTTGAATGTACTCCGTAGCGAAGCGCGGGTTTTCAGCTAGTTTATAATAAATACGACGATCAATATATACAATTGATGTAGAAAAAAAAATATATATTTATAAAAAAATCGTAAGGGATATTTTTATAGACAAAATAATGTCCAATCGTCTGCCGCATTAGCAAGAAAAAATTTTTTTTTGTCTAGTTAGTTGTTATGCACGTGACGATAAATTTATTTAAAGTACCAAAAAAAGAAATCACGTGATCAGCATTTAATAGATTAAATTCTAAATATTAATCTTTAAAAATTCATCAGAAAATAGAGATAAAGATTCGAAAAAGATTTCATTTTAAAGGAATTTTTAGGATCTTTCTTGTGATATAAATTTTATAACCCTCTAATTATTATTTTAAATGTAAACTTAAAAAAAGCTACTAAAACAGCTAAAAAATTTAATTTTAAAAAATCTAAGAATTTTTCAAAAATATCTCTTAGTGCACCCCTACACTATAAGAATCGCCATGCAAAATTTCAGCCCTTTAGGTCCCGCGGTTTGGTCTGTGCGTTGTATGTCAGTCAGTGAGTCAGTTACGAAACTGTTTTATATAGATAGATAGATAAATAGAGAGAGAGAATGGAATAAATATACAGTGGCTCCCAAAAGTGTTCGTACACTTACGATTTTCAATGAAATCCATTAATTAAAATGAATATTTCAGAATGGGTATTTAATAATAAGATCTATCATCTATTCTTAACAAAACTACATGAAATATTTTAAAAACATAGTAAAACTTTATTTTTAAGAAACCAATAATCAAAAAGTAACAAACTTTATCGTACACTTGTAAAAAATCTCTACATATTAGTAAATATTCTAATTTTTCGTTAAATTAATATTTAGTAGGATATCCTTTAGCATCCACAACAGCATTTAAACGTCTGGGAAGAGATTGCACTAGTTCTTTTGTAATTTCTGCATCACTCTTCACCCATTCTTCCATCATAATTGTTTTTAGTTCGCTTTTCGTGTGAATGTCGTGTTTTCGTACTCAAACTTCCAGTTCTCTCCAGATGTGTTCTATTGGGTTTAAATCTGACGATTGAGGTGGTGTTTTCAAAACTTGTGGACAATTATAGCGACACCAGAGGCTAACGTTGAGAGCCGTGTGCTTAGGATCGTTATCTTGATAAAAAACTAAGTTTTTTCCAATACTCAAATTTTGGGCTGATAATTTTAAATTGTCTCTTAAAATATTTATATAAATAGCATGATTCATTATGCCATCAATAAATACCAAATCACCTAGTCCTGATGCTGATATGCACCCCCACAGAAGGATACCTCCACCGCCATGCTTAACTGTTCCTACTAAGTTCTTGAGATTAAGTTCCTCATTTTTTTCTTCTCCATACAATTTATACGCCCATCGGAATCAAAAATGTTAAATTTGCTTTCATCGGCAAATAAGACATTATTCCAATACGTTTGGGGCTTATTTATCATTGATAGTGCGAAGGAAAGCCTAAGCTTTCTGTTTTTCTCACTCACAAAAAATTTTCTACGGGCAGAACGCCTATGTAATCCAGCTGCTCTGAGAACTCGTCGAACAGTTTCAAGTGAAATTGAAGTAGAAATTGTTTCATTAAATTCTGCAGAAACTTTTACAGCACTCAGACGTGGATTTTTCTCAAATTTTCTAATTATAAATCTCTGATCACGTTTTGTTAACTTTGCCGGACGGCCTTTTCTTACCTTGTTTTCGATCCAATTTTCTTCTTTAAAGCTTTTTTTCACATACTGCACAGTAGAATGGGATAAATTAAGTAATTTAGCAATATTCCGAACTGATTTACCACTACTATGATGAAAAATAATCAATTTTCGTATGCTGTTTGTTGTTTCGTTACGACTACGATTCATTTTTAAATAATAAATAGAATATTACGGAGTAGGCAAGCAAAAATTAAAGCTAAACGATATTTTAAATGCCACCACAATTCAAAAATAAAAATAAAGCGCCAGACGATAATTTTAATTCGGAATTTATCCGAAAATATTTCAGTGTACTATAACTTTTGTGAGATAAAGTTTTTGTTACTTTTTGATTACTGCTTTCTTAAAAATAAAGTTTTACTATGTTTTAAAAATATTTCATGTAGTTTTGTTAAGAATAGATTATAGATCTTATTATTAAATACCCATTCTGAAATATTCATTTTAATTAATGGATAGACCCCTATTTCATTGAAAATCGTAGTGTACATACAGTGGCTCCCAAACGTGTACGAACACTTGGGAGCCACTGTATGTACAGAAACGTACATTTTATGTCTTGAAAATACGTCATCATAGTTTTATTTTCATTTCTTTTTCCAAGCTGAGCAGTTTCGAAGTTTTGTGTTGCGCAAACGTTAATTTTTGTGTTTTTAAAACATAATTATATTTTGATTTGAATACAGTGAATGAATTTATTGTGAAAAGCTTTTGTTCAGCGAAAAAACTACATGGGCTAAGCTAAACACTATAACTCATTTTACTGCTTTCATAAAATTCGCGGGGAAAAAATGTAGATGTAAATAATTTATTATCCGCTGTTTGGAGAAGCAGTATCAGTGTTTAATAAACCCAACGATGTCAACAAAATAGAAGGTTATCTGCTGTAATGAGCTACGAAACGAAGTTTTATCTGATAACATTTTGCATGAAGCTGTTCGATTTTATTTATTGCCGTTCATGTAAAACACTACAGCAGGGGTTACAACCTATGATGTGTCGCCACGGTTTTATTCAATCAAAATAAACTTTTAAGTAAAATTTCACCGAAAAATTTGTCAGTATTAGGGCCTGTTCACATAGGAGTCCGGCGGAAGCATTAAAGTATTGAAATATATTTTACCAATGACAAATCTCCAAACGATTTGCAACGAAATTTTGAACGCCTATGATTGGTTTATTTCCGTTAGCTCCATCTTTTCTGTGAACAGGCCACACAAATTTAGTTCGTTAGAAACCTACTGCTTTTATTCGGCGTTAAATGAAAATCGCTTACTTGCTACTTTTAGTACAGAAATTCTACACGTCAGTTTGTGCCGTCACTTTTGACATGACTATTTTAGTTTTCCAAATGGAATAAAGCAATTTAAGTAAGATATTTTCTATTCTTTTTTTAAAAAAAAGGTAATTCTGAATCGATACAGTAGGTGTATCATTTATATTGAAGTTCTGTTCTGACCTTCAATATAAATGATCGTACCTTTGACTAGGGAATGAAAGTTTCTTAATGTTCTTCGTTTCTTCACAAATTCCATTTTTGTCAAATGAAACATTCAGTTGGAATCAAATTATGGAAAATGCACTCCAGTGTTTTTTGTTGTCTTTAAAGGCTTTTTTTTATGAAAATAGGGAAGGGGGATGCAGGATGTATTCCAGGGAGTTGCGACTCTAAAAACGTTGGGAAACACTACTCTACAGAGATGGGGAAAAAATGGTGGATGTGGATGAAAAAATTTAGACGTTAAACAATTATATGCAATTCTGAAACCTGAAAGTATGGGCTAGAAAATTTAAAACCAACAATATTTCTGATCTACCCATTTTAACCCACTTTAACCTTTTTTCTTTTTTTTTCGTGTGGTCCCGACGACATTTAAACATCACTTTACTCGCACTGCCACGTTAGCCGCGATCAGACACATTACCATCCCTAAACTGTAACCTTAAGTCTAAAACCCCGAATGGTCACGCGACACGCACACAAAAAATAATGCCTTTAAGCTGCAATTAAATCTGGGACTCTGAAGAGAATGAGTGAAGAATGCAAAATGCCCGAATCGGAATCAAAGAACGCGAGAGAGACGGAGATGAAAAATGCCATCATCTTCCCCGCACGCTGGTATAATTTGCGAGTAAAAATTCATCGAATGACATCATTTTTCGTCTGCTAATGATTTCTTTAATTACACAGCTTCGTCGAGCAAGTGGCATTATATTTCTGATACATGCCAATATGATGAAGCAGCTGTTGTTAAAGGAAATAACGAAGTGAAGGCAGACAAAGATGATTATGGAGGGCATTTTAATTATTCCCAAAATGGCCGTTGCAGGAGAAGTTACGAAACGACTTTTCGGAGCGAATTAATTACCGTCCGCTTCCTTAAATGACAATTAATCGTTGATCCGTAGCTTCATTGGTGGAGGACGAAATTTTTAATAATTTATCATGACATTGTAATCACTTTGTTAGGAAAGTAATTATCGGTGTTCTCTCTCTCTCTCTCTTCTGTTTATTTTCATTGCCGGTGCTGTACAGTGTTATGATCAATGGGTGGAAAGAATAGAATAAAAGAAATTAGCTGCGCGTTCTATTAGAACTTGAGGCAGTGATTCTCAGTGGGGGTTTATGTCTGAACCCAGGGACCAGGGGTTGAAAAGTAGCTGTGTTTTGAATGGTTAGTGAGCCACCTGAGAACAACATGAGTAATAAATTTTAACCGATATCTAAATTCTTTTTGATGATTTTTGAAGGATTTGATGAACTCCCTTGAAACAGTGAGGTTCCTAATCATCGATAAATTAAAAATATATATATATGCTCAGTGGCGCACCCAGGGGGGTCAAGGGGCCCTGCCCCCCCCCAACGAAATAAAAATTGCATTATGTTTATTGATTTTGCATTATAAATATTTTTATCAGTTCATCTCGCCCCCCCCCCCCCCCAAGAAAAAATCCTGGGTGCGCCACTGTATATGCTAACAACATACAGAAGCAGTTTACAAGCCTCTTATTTTTATGAAATATAAATAAAATTTCGTATCCAAAAAAAAAAAAAATTGAACTACCGTAGAAACTTAATATATCCGGATTTCTTTTTTCCGAATTTTTAATTATACGGATAACACAACAAAATAAAAACCAACAACATTCAGAGGCAAATTTCAAGGTTCCTATATTTATGAACTATAAATAAAATTTCGTATCCCCCCAAAAATTTGAACTACAGTAAAAACTCGGTTATCCGGATCTCTGTTTCCCGGATTTTCAAACAGATATCGCACAACAGAAATAAAAACTAACCCCATTAAGAGGCAGTTTCGAACCTCTTATTTTGATGCAGTATAAATAAAATTTCTTATCCCCCCTCCCCTCGAAAAAAAAAATTGAACTACCGTAGAAAGTCGATTATCCGGATTTTCAATTATATGGATCACACAACAAAAATATAAAAAAATTCATAAAAATGAAATTTTATTTTTACAAAGAGCATGTCAAAAGTGTTCCCTTGGGCGTTTGTTTAAAACAAAAGAGCCGGAAGGTGAGTAACAGAGTCAAAATTATACATATTAAAAAAAAATTAATGTTTGAAAAGTATTCGAGATTTGCCAGCTACGAAAAGAACGACGACGTTGAAACAAATTTCTGCTACAGACTTTAAGAAAAAAAAAATACTTTATTTCGTGTGCATGTGGGGGTGAATTGTGTAATGGTGGCAAATCGCTATCTAATGTCCTGCCTCCTGAAAAGTTTATGCAGATTTTCCAGCTCGAAGTACGTCAGCATCAAGCATATCACCTCACGTAACAAACTTCGTTTCCCCACTGTCTTTCTCACTCTTTCACTCATGCTTTTGATGTGTTCCGTATCTGGCAAGTAACGGACTACCTTGTTCATCATCGTGCAATTCGTGACCGCTGGAATAAAGTTGTTAGTTGTTTATAACAGTGGTCCCCAACCCCCGGTCCGTGGATCAAATAGTACCGGGCCGCCCAAGGAACATTAAATTATTTCCATTTTATTTACTGTGGTGGATTTCTCTCGGGTTAGTGCGACTTTGTCGGGTTTGTGCTAACTTATACCTTTGTAACAAAAGAAATCTTGTAACTATTTTAAATTAGTTTATTGTTTATTAAACATTTCAAGATTATGAATTAAAATTACAGTCATAGCCCCCCTCAGCGGGCCGCGGTAAAATTATCAAACGTTGACCGGTCCGCGGCGATTAAAAGGTTGGGGAGCACTGGTTTATAAGATACGTGTAGCATCTAATGTGCCCTTCTACAAAAAGACACCTGCGCTCGCTACATGCAAAATAAATTAGTATAATTGATTAAACTAAACTAACAAATTTATTTTTAAAAAAAGAATTTTTCTATATTCTATTATCCGGACTATTCCCATCCTCGATTAATCTAGATAATCGAGTTTCCACTGAACTGAGAAAAACTAAATGTCTCTTACATCTCTTAAGTGCGTACTCATAAACTCTCTGTTTAAATATCTGTAACTGTAAAATGAATTCCAGAAGACATTGCTTGAATAAACTCACGCTGTTGATATGCAGTTTTCAAGCACCTATTTTGGTGAAATATTAATGGTGGCTCAAATAAAAGTGAGACTTTTTTCCCCTCTAATGGTTCACTGGTTGGAATATGTGAATATACAAGAAGTAATAGATTTTGTATACCCTGAGCGAAGAATGTCCATGTTTGCCTGCGGAACCAGTCTTGAACAACGTCCCGGACCTCTGTATCATTCATATACCTGTGGCCCTTTTCAGTGGGCCGAAGATGTGGAAGTTGCAGAGCTACAGTCGGGGCTGTAAGGGTGAGGAGGGATGGTAAAGGACTTCGCACCGGAAGCGCCGCGGCAAGGTGCAAGGTATATTGAGTTTGTTGGAGTGCCATGGTCTAACGACTTTACCTCCAGTAGCAAGATATGTGTCGATTCAATGGTGATGGCCCAGTGTGTTTGCACAGCTCTTGGCATGTCCCTTGCTTTTACGTCTATTACGAAATTCCCTAAACTATCTGAATACTGTGCACTGTGCCAGACACTCATGCTTATACACATCTCTCTTACGACAATAAATATCGGCTTAGTGGACACCTCTTGTCGTCAGAAATTGAATAGCCGTTCAATGAGCCTGTTTGGACGAATCCATGTCACGAGCGTACGTAGTGCGCTTGCTCAGATACGTTCAAACAGCACACTTACACTTTCCGACGATATTTGTTTCGTAACATACAACGTCTTCTACTGGCACAAACGCAAAGCTCTGGGTGATTAACTACTTCCTTTAAAACAGAAGTTTCACTTTCATTTGGGCCGCCCTTATAAATGCAATTTTTCCTGTCAAAGAAAAAATAATTGATAAATAAAATGATATGCCACTCAAATTACGGCTTGCAGAAAACAAAACGCATTCCTTATTGAAGAAAAGGTGGAATAAAAGTGATACAATTAACAAATGATACGATCAAATACGAATCACAAAAAAGAAACACCAGAAAAAAAAATACAAATCGCACACTGATACGACTAAACGCTAATCTCTGAGTGATTTCCTTTAAAACAAAAGTTTCACTTTCATTTGGGCCACCCTTATAAATACAATTTTTCCTATCAAAGAAAAAAAATAACTGATAAATAAAATCATATGCCAAGTAAACTACGGTTTCTATAAAGATGGAAAACAGAAGCATTCCTTATAAAAAAATGGCGGAACAAATATGATACAATACACAAATGATACGATCAAATACGAATCACAAACAGATACGATCTTAGCTGTAATCGACAGAAAACTGAAATCTTCGAAATGAGAACTTGCAAAGCAAACTTTCTCCTTTAATATCTTTAGTTGGGCACAAATTCAAGAATGCAGACAATGTTGTATAATAATTTACGAATGGTTAAATCTTAACTCATCAATGAAACATGAATATTTCAGAGATTACTTTTCTTTTCAATTTCATTTTGCTATTCATATTCTGTTAATACATTTTATAAATTTATGAAAGCCTTACATTTCGGGGGCATGCTGGACAGTTTTTCTTCATATTCTCGAAAACATAAATCAGACCGTTTCTTTTACGATTCAATAATATATGAAGACTTAAATTTTGGGGGTGGGCTGCACGTTTCCCTCTCGTCTCTTCAGAATCAAGTTGGTCTGATTTTACATTTTAGAATGACACATATGATGGTTACAGTTAAGTTCTACTGACATTTATTTCTTATAAAACGCCAGTGTTATACAAAAATATATCGCCAATGTTTATATAAAATCATCTCTCATTTCATGAATTCAAAAGACTGTTGTATTGCATGATCTCTAAAAAATATGCAGTTTCCCCCCTTCAATTGAAGATAAATGAACCCTCAGATGGTTTTAAAAAAAACGCGTGGCTTAAATGTGAAAAAACAAACAGGATATAAAAGAATTTCCATTAGCTGCATCAATATTTCAAAACTTGAATACTCTCTATTCGGGAAAAATAGATCGTATTTCCATTCCGTTTTGCATGCCTTTTTAGACGACGAAAGGCAAAACTGGATTTGATCGCTTTCATGTGACAGGGGAAGAAATTCTTAGGGATATATTTTACAACATTTGTATTCACATGCTTTGCGAATGGAAGTTTCATTTCACCCGATTTTAATATATTTACATAAATCTTATCCAATTGTATCGCGACATCTTTCGAGAGAGGAAGAGAAGCTGATATTTCATCATTTTCCGAAGTCGAGAATCATGGGGGTGTTCTTGCGATCTCTCTCTCATACCATTGGGGGAGAGAGACTTTTGATACAGTTTTTTTATTATTATTTGTGAATTAAATATTCATGTATGCAGTCAGTATTTATGTTATGTGGAGCAGCCGGAATGTTTTTGAACTCGGATAGGTTAATTTGGTGTTTCAGTGTTCAAAACGATGTGTTTGGATTTAGGTAATGGAACTTCATTCGGAATTAATCGTTGTATTATAGCAATGGTTTTGCGGACCAGGGTAGCCAAGTGGTAGCGCGTTGGGCTAGTGTCTGAGAGTGCTCGGGTCGAATCCCGACGCACTTCATTAAATACCTTCGTGTCTAGGCCGGATATGAGCACTTTAAATCTACAGACCGGAAATTCCTTCTATGAGGTTAGAAATGGCGAGAGAAGGTATGATCTCCCCAGATGTTGTCTCTTGGGTTGCTTGGTCAAAATTCAGGTGGCATCAAGGGGGCGGGGGTGGTTCACCTGCAGGGTGCCTCTATTGAAAGCAACCAACTATCTCACGGATTATGTGCTAAGGCAGTAATTCTCAACCACTGTGCCGCGGCACTTCAGTATGCTGCGAGATTCTTGAAGTGTGCCGCCCTTGAGAAATTATTTTGTATGCTATTTTTACAAAATATATTATAGATTATCATAAACTGGGGAATTCGACTTCCCTGCCCAGTCTATTCGGATAGCGCGCCGAACTATGGCTAATTCCTAGCCACCCTGTTCCTTCAGAAATCACTGAGAATACGCTGGATTAATGAACGTAAAAATAACACATTTATTCACTTGGCGTATTTACAAACTATATACATTAACTCCTTGAGTTTTGTACCTCCAGTGCATTCATGGCTTCCATCCAAATCAATAATTCACACAAGGCACTCCGGCCGAAAATCACAATCACTTTCCACGCGGCTCTCCGGCACACGCAAAACCGCTGGTCCGAGACAAAGTCGACCTCCGTCAACACCGGACTCCTGTCCTTCTTTGTCCTCCACTGGCCTGCTCTGGCCTGCACAGACGAACACCAGTCCAAACCGGTTCTCCTTCGACTGCATTCCTGCGGAACAACCTCTCACTGTCCAGAAACCACTTGCACTCTAGTCCTTGTTGTTCGTCTGTTTACTGTTCACAGACAGCTGGTACGCCTCTTGATTGATGGACTTGAAATCGCCTCTGGTAAATACTCCTTCAAAGCTGCAAAGAGACTTCACCATATTTTCATATATAATACCGGGGACTAAGCAGAGAGTCCGCCGCCTTCACAAGATTCATCAATGAATTATCCAAGTAAAATTCTCTTAAAGTGATCTTATTGTTAGTGTGCCGCCAAAATTTTAAATTATTAAAAGTGTACCATGACGAAAAAAAGGTTGAGAATCACTGTGCTAAGGTCTTCAGTGACAAGTGCCCCCCATTGGCAAACAATCACAATGTATTTGGGTTTAGGTAATGGACGTGGGGGATAATTTTGTCACCATCAGCATTCTATTTCCCTCATGGTTTGTTTTTATAAATTGCAAATAAAATGTTTGTATTTGCCCGAGTGGCAACAGTGTTGTACTGTACTATCTCACCCCGAAGTCCGTGCGTGGGCGTCAAGTCCGCAGCTATTTCTTAGAACACTTGGCGCATACGTCAAGAAGAAAAGAATTTGGAGAGGAGAACATTTTGCAGTGGAGAGAGTTCGTTGGCCACGGAGAGAGGCTTTTTCAAACTGGGAAATTGAAGATTTCGATTATGTCTTTAGCCTTCACATAGTTTTTAACAATAATAAGATCCATAACAAAAATTCGATGCTATTTTTTTTTCTCATTTCATTTATATGATGTTTATTTTTCTCATTGTATAACTTTTGAATACTACTCAAACATCAATTCTACTATTATTCAGTTTAAAAAAAATCATAATACAGGTAGCCCTCCTACAGCACGGCATCTGACAACACGGTTTCACTTTAACGCGATAAGATAAACAGCGGGAACCCTCGTATAACACTGTAACCTGTAGCACGGTTTCGCTATAACACGATAAAAAAATTTGGAAAACCTTTGTACAACACAGTACTTCTGTATTATAGCACTAGATAACATGATTTTTATTTAACACATTTAAAAACTAAATTACCTTAAAATAATGACGGGAAGGAATAATGAACTATACTGGCTTTACATGAAAATGTATAAACAAATTATTATTTATTCATTTATAACTCTATAAAATTACAAGAAGGCCTAAGCTTAGCTGAAAATCTTGAAACATTTTTCCTGAATGCAGAACCTTCCCCTGAAAGAGGCCGAAAATTAAAAAGGGATCTGCAAAATTGTTTATCTCCATACCGTGAATCTGCAATGACCTTGTAAGAACCAGCAAATAAACCAAAATTACAGATTTTTTAAAGAGGTTAGAAGGTGCAAAAAATCTAAATGAAGAAAAAGGTTCTGAAAGTGAAGGTGATACCGTTCAATCGAAAAAATGTTATCGTTTAATTGTACTGAGCAGTGATGAGGAAGAAATTTATTAAATTAAGGTCGCATTATATGAAAATAATATTTTTTTGTTTAATTTTGTTTTGTGTTAAACATGAATTTATATTTTTAATAAGAACTAAGTTGCTTATATGGAATTTTAAAAAAAAGTTTGTTTTTAATAAGTTTTCAGGACGTAAACCCCCCCCCCCCCCCTCTTTTGACCTGTCTCTGGGTCTCATATAACACGGTTTCACACAACATGGCATTTTCTAGGAACCTATCTACCGTGTTATAGGAGGTTTACCTGTATTTCATATTTTAAGGACCGTCCGGCAGTCAATGCCCTGAGGAGGGCCCTAACTGAATTCAATTCGTGCTCCCCCCCCCCCCCCCCCAAAAAAGTTAGAAGCATGCTACGCTTATGCTCAGAGGTGCAAGCACTTCTCCAGTGCTTGTCACTTCTCAATGAAGACATTCGCATTTTATCCGTGAGAATTGCTTACTGCTTTCAATGGAGACACCGTACAGAACAGGAACACACAAACTGTGCTGCCCACCAAGCTTTTATGTGTGGCCCGAAGCAAATCGAACACATTATCAGGCAGGTCCTTTTGCAAACATAATTTTGGAAATGAGTGCCTGAAAAATACAAAACTGTACAAAAATGTGCCACCTGCTGCTCAAGTTGTTCGCATCAACGTATCTTTGTGAATAATTCTGTGTGTAATAATTAAATATGCGAAGAACGAACAGTAAGAACCTCGTTTATCCGGCTCTCGTTGATCCAGATCTCCAGATAATCCGGATCAGATTTGTAGACATTATTTTTATTTAATGTTCACATTAGGTAATGATTTTTAACTATTATAACAGGAACGTGACTACAAGTACGCCAAATATTCGTCTCTTAGTTTGATTCAATGTACAGTTCCTGCATAGATTGTACAATAAATTGTGGTAATAAAATGCTTTTTATTGGGTTTAAGAAAGCTTTACTAGACTTACCAATTCTTTGTTAGGAAATAATGTTATTTTTACCGTTTTTATTAACTTGCTTTCTTGTTTGTGTGTGTGTTTGTCCAGTACAAATCTTGCAATCGATTTTTAACTAACTTCCCGACTAGCTAGACATTTGAAACTTTTAGAATAGCTCAGAACACGATGACAATGCATTTTTTAAATACTTTTAGCGATCTTCAAGCAGATTTGAATACATTTTCAGTTAATTTTGTTTTGTAGACTGGTGCAGCCATCTATCGGCCGTGACGGGAACGAAAAGTTAAACGCAATTTAACTTCCAATTAACTTTATTTTCTTTCAAGTTGATGGGATAATTCATAAAAATTTTTTTTAAAAAGTATTTATTAATACATAGAATTGTCAAGTTTATATGATTCAACAGAAAATTTAAAAACATGGTATATAAAAAGTTCTTTTGATCTTGTAATTATTGTATTTTTAATGTCGTAAACAATACTATGTAATTTTGTTACAAAACATAGTTTTTTTTATCATCGCAATAAACGGTAAATCTGCTTAGTTAAAGATTTTGTTTCTGCTTATTACCCATATTACCCGGATTATCCGGATTTTCGATTGTCCGGATTGTCTGTTGTCCCAGTTAGTCCGGATAAACGAGATTTTATTCTATATAGAAATCGGCATCCTGATTCTGACCTTGATGACGTATTAAGAGTAGCATGTAGCAAGTATAAATGTGATTTGCCTAAAATAACCAAAAGTTTGTCTTAACATAAAAAGTCACACTTGTTTTTAAATAAACTCTTGCATACAGTTAGGTTTTCAGTTTAATTTTTTACATTATCATATCATGAGGTATAGTGTACTATGGTGCGGCCCCCGTGACGTAGCAAACATATTGTGATAACTTCAGACTCCGGGTAGCTAAAAATGTTCAGAGTCAGTCTACTACATTAAATTACAGTTTTATTAAATTTTAGTCCGAAACTTTTTACACTATTTACAATGTTGATCTACCTCTAGACATAGAGGGAACTGGCCTTCGTAATAACCAAATAATTTCGATGATAAGATGCCGGCAAGTAATTTCACAACGGAACTAGAAGGTCGGTACACAGCCTCTAGAGCATACAGCTCTGAAAATAGAATAACTTCGTAAGGAAAATTATAAATCACGAGAAGCTTATAGAGCGGGCTGCTCTGAAATATGAAGATAACTTCTTGATGAAGTAACGAGCTAACAGAAGCCTGTAGAGCAGGATGCTCTGAGATAGTTATACTTCAGGGTGAAGAATTCGTTGACGAGAAGCTTCGAGCGGGCTGCTCTGAAAAATAAAGTTCAGGATGAAGTCGGTCGCTCCAGGACAACGTAGAAGAAAGGTGCTCTCTCGATGAGAGTCTCGACCAAGTCTGTCCAAAAAACTGGATTTCTTCTCCCGGCGTTGGCAAACGTGCTTTCGGTCACGTGACTGCAAATGTTTAGGTTGGCTGGCACAATTTGTGACGTCATGTCCGTTGGCTGTGATTCGCTTGACAACGAAGCCATATGGTCGGCTCTTATAAATCAGCTGATCTGAAAATCATTAGTTCACGTCGAAATAGTCATTAGTTTACGTCTTCCAAGGGCCGGCAGCTAGGAGCAACCCCATTCTCTGCTTCCAGACACCTTGACACTGATAGATAGAACTATTCGCAGGTCACCTGCTGTGGGAGGTCCGGCTGTCTGGGTGATTTATTCGGAAAGGTCGTAACGGATTCTTACAATATGCATGTGGTCCGAAGAAAAAAAAGTTAAATCCGGCTGGTATAGATGAACCAAAACCACCCCCTGGTACCACATCAATTTGGACAGACCATCCCCGAGGACGACATCTGGAGGGCTCGTACCTCCTTGCACCCCCTGAATTCATAGTAGGACTTTCCGGTCTACGGATTTAACTTGCTCATATCTGGTCTAGACACGAAGGTATAGACACGAAGGTTACACTAACTGGTGTAACATGAAGGGAGTTCATCGAGATTCGAACCGAGCACCCAAGTCTGAAGTCCAACGCGCTGCCACTGGGCTACTTCGGACCGTAATGCAGGTTATCGAGTTTTGACAACTATCTTATACAACAGGAATTTAATTTTAATTCAGTTTACTTACATAGTCATTGTTATTTCTGATGCAACAGTTCTAGTCTCGAATAAAGAAATCCATTCATCTGGTCTTGTAGAGTAAATAAATGAAACTACAAAGGAAGTATATATTTGATACGATTATGATGGGAAAGGATTATTGATGATGTCGTACGAAGGGCGATGAAGTATATACCAAATAACATATGAAAGATTACGTTTTTATTTTCGAGGAAGGATATTAAGATAGATAGGGAAATTAATGATGAAATAGGTGTTTTATATTTAATGTTCCGGCAGAGGAAATAGTGTAGGGTTCAACATAAAAGTATTCAGAGATCAATGTAATTCCACTCCGTTCTGTAAAAATATCGTATTTGGAAGAAAGTGGAATACGCCATTACAACATTACCTACACCTGAAATTGAAACAAAACTTGAAGAAATTTATGTGTACTTTCGAAATTTTGTGAAGTGTCTGTGGCACTTATACGAGCATTCGATCAAAAATGGCATGGCACATGAATCAGTGTAACATTATAGATATAATGGCTCTGCGGAACAAGCTCGCTGTCTGCAGTACTTTAGGATTGTGTACTCCGTCAGTCAGGTAGTAAATTACCTGAAAAGAATGGTATTCAATATAACATCCAATTGGGCATGCAACTGAATCTCCGGGGGATTTAAGTTCTCGTATTCGGCGACCCCTAACATTTCAGGTATGTCTAAGTATTCATAAATTACAGCGACCCAAGCAAAAAACTCATACGCCTTTGATCAAACTGACAACCAGAAGCTACGTAGCAATACCCGTACTCGCAACCGAGGTTTAATTTCCCAGGTTCGGTGCCATTTTGCATTCATGTAGGGCCCGAGGATGCCGGATATACAGTACAGATCTGTAGTCCACACAAGGCACCCCAAGCCCCCTTCAGATATGTCTAACTGGTGACCTAACCGGTGTGTATGCTGGCCAAGGTACAATGTCAACGCTCTGCATACTGTTCAAAAGTACCCCCGCTCGAACGTGGCAACACCTTGCTAATAAAGCAGTCTAAGTTGGTTTTCAAGTCTTGCTGAAGTATCCTGATAGGATACCTGGATCTTGGTAGGATCGGTTGAGCAAGGGGGGGCCAGAAAGGTTGAGCAAGGGCTTCTGCTCAGTCCACCAAGTGTTAAACCCTAATCCCCCACATGTTATACCACCACCAAACGATTGTGTCGTTGTCCGTAACGCAGTTGATTCAAAGAGACTTTGGTGGCATTGTTGGAGGAACCGAAATGCTAATACAGCCTTTTGGAATGCCAAAAAAGAGTAGCGGTTCACAAGAGATTTGAATGTTCCGCTCTCTTGTCATCCCATTGTTTTAAAATACATTTGACGGTGGGTTTTTGAATGAGGGGAATATTGAAACGACTTTGTTAGTTCAACAGAATTCAGAGATGAATATTTTACGAACCAGAGCGATGCAGTGCATTCGACAACACGTGTCAAGCGGATAACAGAACAAAAAAATATTCGCCAGTCAGGTTAGTACAGGTACACTGAGGCAAATACTTGACACCAAAATATTGAGTACAATAGCTTATGTTGCTGTTTCTAATATTTCCGGCTGGATAAATCTTAACCAATTCTACTGAATTAAACATGGCGAAGCAATACGGCTCCTGTATAGCTCACAGATACTGGGCACTCCAACGGTCGGAGGCCGACTTTTTGCTCCGTGCCACCCAGTAGCGCACCCAGGATTTAATCTTGGAGGGGGCCGAGTTGAACGGATAAAAATATTTATAATGCAAATTCAATATTCATAATGCAATTTCTATTTTTTTGGAGGTGACCAGGGTCCTTTGTCCCACCCCCTGGGTGCGCCGCTGGTGCCACCACAGTTTAGATCAAGCAGGCCTCAACTCGATATCTGGAGGCACGTACCATCATCCCACCCCCCACAAACCACACGAAGACCTTTTCAGCCTATATATTTAACTATTTCCGGTTTAGACACGAGAGCATTCAGTGGAGCTTGTTAAAGCGCATCTACGCACAAGCGAATCAGCTCCCCCCGTCACCTCTTGACACATTTTGGTGTCTATTAGTTCCCCCCCCCCAACGTAGGGGAAGTATTTCGTCACTTTGATCATTCGTCTTAAAACCGCTCTCTGGAGCGGTCTGAGTACGAATAATCAAAGGTACGAGGGACGCCATAAAACCTCCTCTCGTCGACGGAACCAATAAATCACTGCTTTCCCCTACACTTCGCTCTCTGTTTCGCGAATGCTCGCAGTGTCAGGATTCGAAACGAGCACCCTCAGTTCCGAGTTTAATATAGCTCATGAGATCGAAGAATATGGGCCTGTTCACAAAGAATCCATCAGCGTCAGCGTTATTCATATTGAAATATATTTAACCAATGACAAACCTCCAAACGATTAGCAACGAAATTGTTAAGGCCTGTGATTGGTTTAAAATATGTCAATACGAGTAACGCTAACGCTGGCGGAATCTATGTAAACAGGCCCCGAGAAACTGTACGAGGAGCTTGGAAGGTGGCGGGAATGGTTTTATGATAGGAAATCTTGTATTGTTCCACCTCTCGTGTATTTAGATTCGAGGAAGTGAACGCAACAAAAAAAACTAGTATGTTTCTCTTAAAAAAGACAGTACAGAGAGTAAAAAAGACGTTGCTCTCTATTCTGCACCAAAAGAAATCAGATGTTTCGAGAAAGAGAAAAAAAATGGCAGCTCATCGTATTAACATGCAAAATAAACCTTCAAACAGGATTGATAACGCGTTAAAAAAGATGAGCGAATACAATAAAAACAAACGCCAATAGAAATGCATAGGGATATAAAAGTCCCGGGCAAAAATGCGATATTTATTGAATTTCGGCTGCAGAAGATTTTATGTCTCAAAATTTTCTCGAAGGAAGATTAAGATCTCTAGAACGAAAATGATGTACATGCATAGCCGTCATATTTCATGTTTCAGCAAGAAGGGGGGGGGGGGGGGTTATTCCGAATAAAGCAAAGTATAAGCACTTCCTGCTCACACACAGTGATCATTCGGAAGAAATCGGAATTCATCTTATCTACAATATATATTCTGGCATTAAAATGTCAGTCCCTGAAAAGGAAGCCGGTGATTGATTTTGCGCAAGAAAATGGCGATATCATCCATATTTTATCTGATGTACTCGACTAAACTGGAGAATAGTAAACTCTTTCGAAATGATTTTCGAGTAACATTACATGAAATGCTTTTCTTTGATTTCGGTTTCTTACCCTCTGTGATAAATGTAAGTAATGTTATATATATATATATATATATATATTCTGATTTTATTTTTGTTTTCAGAAGCAGAGACATAAGTTATGAATATGTTATATAGAGAATGATCTACAAAGTCTGTGTATAGGGTTATATATAAAGGATCTGTTGATTACTTTTCGTCTATTTGATTCTGTTTTGACCGTCGAATTCAATTCCGTTTTGTTATAAATTATAAACACTGTCGCAAACTGTTGGAGTATGACAGAACCACGAACGATTCCTTTTTCTCTTTATGTAATTCTTTCGATATAGATCTTTATAGATTATAAAGCTTTATAGATTTTTTCTTAAATTTTATGAAGAACCTAAATTAAGATTATTTCTTGATATAAAAAATTTTCAAGCTCAAGATCAAAACGAAAACGATAAAAAAAGGGGGAAGGAAAGAAAAAAATTCAAACAAAAAACAAAACAAAAAATCGAAACAAAATTGAACTTATTTCTTGATATAATTTTAAAGCTTGAGAAGCGATCAGAACGAAAACGATAGAAAAAAATTCAAAACAACAACAATCGAAACAAAATTCAGATTATTTCTTGATATAGCTTTTAAGCTTGAGAAACGGTCAAAACAAATACAAAAACGGTAGAAATTTTTCAAAACACAAACGATCGAAACAAAATTGAGATTATTTCTTGATATAGCTTTTAAGCTTGAGAAATGATCAAAACAAATGCAAAATTGGTAAAAATTTTTCAAAACGAAAACGATCGAAATAAAATTGAGATTGTTTCTTGATATAGTTTTCAAGCTTGTGAAGCGATCAAAGCAAAAACGATTGAAAAAAAATTTCGAAGCAAATTTGAGATTATTTCTTGATATAGTTTTCAAGCTTGAGAAACGATCATAACAAAAACGGCAGAAATTCTTTTTAACAAAAACAAACACGGTGGAAATAAAATTGAGGTTATTTTTTTATATAGATTTCAAGCTTGAGAAACGAACGAAACAAAAACGATAGAAAAAAATTTCAAAACAACAACAATCGAGTCAAAATTGAGATTATTTCTTTATATAGTTTTTAAGCTTGAGAAACGATCAAAACAAGTATAAAAACGGTAGAAAGATTTCAAAACAAAAAACAATCGAAACAAAATTAAGATTATTTCTTGATATAGTTTTCAAGCTTGAGAAACGATCAAAACAAAAAGATTGAAAAAAATTTCAAAACAAAATCAATGGAAGCAAAATTTAGATTATTTCTTGATGTAGTTTTCAAGCTTGAAAAACGGTCATAGCAAAAACGACTAAAAAAATTTAAATCAAAAACAAACACGATGGAAAAAAATTGAGGTTATTTCTTGGTATAGTTTTCAAGCTTGATAAGCGATCAAAACAAAAACGATAGAAAAAATTTCAAAACAACAACAATCCAAACAAAATTGAGATTATTTCTTGATATAGTTTTCAAGCTTGAGAAACGATCATAACAAAAACGACAGAAAAAAATCAAAACAAAAACAAACACAAAATTTAAATTATTTCTTGACATAGTTTTGTTTTGAGATACCATCAAAACAAAAACGATTTAAAAAATTCAAAACAAAAACGATCGAAACAAAATTGAGATTTTTTTTCTTGATATACACTGCTCAAAACAATTAGGAGAGCACATGGTTTTAACGAAATTACGCAAATACTTACACCGATAAGTAAGAAACATAAAATAAATCATCCATAATTTAAAGCCTAGCAGGAAACAGAAGAAGAAAACTTCATATGCAAATCAAAGTTCATGACGTCAAAAATCAGAAAAAGAACATAAGGGTGGAAATCGGGATGTTGCAGAAACGTCTGTTTCACTGCCTTAACTGTGAAATTCGATTGCTCAGTTATTCTTTTTGAGAAAAGATGACTTGAAAATGTCTCAACAACGTGATTTACCGGAATCCATGGCATGGCGTATTATAGGCAGACTTGAATGCGGGCAAACACAACGTAGTGTCGCGGACGCTGTTGAAGTCGCCAGAAGTGTCGTTGCAAGGCTGTAGAATCGATTCCAAGAAACAGGGAATGTTAGACGTCGACCAGGGTAAGGTCGGCCACGTGCCACTACAACAACTGATGACCGGTATATACTGTTAACAGCTCGTCAAAACAGAACAGACAATGCTACTCAGCTGCAAAGACAGTTGCTCTTGGCAACAGGACGAAGGGTGTCTAGCCAAACAGTACGTAATAGGCTTCATCAGGGAGGTCTCTATGCACGTAGGCCAATGGTCTGCATTCCATTGACCTCACGCCACCGTGCGGCCCGAAGAAGATGGGCTGCTGAACATCGAGATTGGGAGCAACATGATTGGAGCCAAGTGCTGTTTACAGACGAGTCCCGATTCAGTCTGGAGTGTGACAGTGTTTTGGTATGGAGGGAAAGGGACACTTGAAATAACCCCACATTCGTTCGTGAAAGGTCACAATACAGATGAGCTGGTTTTATGGAATGGGGTGGAATCAGCATAGGTGGACCTACGGACCTGCATATCATTCGGAATGGTACTTTGACGGCCCGAAGGTATGCAGACGAGATACTGAGACCTCATGTCATACCTTACACTGCAGCCATTGGAGATTCCTTTGTTTTCCAGCATGATAATGCCAGACCGCATACAGCTCGTCTTGTGGAGAACATGCTTGAAGCTGAAACAATACAGCGTATGGAATGGCCAGCATGCTCTCCTGACCTGAATCCAATCAAGCATGTTTGGAACATGCTCGGACGACGCATTGCTGCGAGACCAAGGCCTCCTTTTACTCTCCGAGACTTGGAGATTGCACTTCTTGAGGAGTGGAACAGTATTCCCCAAAGTCTTATCGATAACATCATCGCATCCATGGTAAACAGGTGTGCAGCAGTCTTAGCTGTTCGAGGAGACCACACGCCATATTAAAAATCTTGCATCATTTCTAAACAATGCTTTTTTTATCATTTACATGTAACCAAATTGTTGTCCTAAATCATCTTTTCATGTTTTTTCCATATTTTCAAAGAATTAAAGCTTAATTACAAATTTTTTACGTCTTTTTTTCTGTATTGCGCATTGATACGCGTGTACTATCCATTTTATGCCAATACGTGGCTGTCTCGCATGGTTTTCTTAATTTCTTTGTTTGCTCCCCTAATTTTTTTGACCAGTGTAGTTTTCAAGCTTGAGAAACCACCAAAACAAAAACGACAGAAAAACAAAAGGATCGAAACAAAATTGAGGTTGTTTCTTGATATAGTTTTCAAGCTTGAGAAACGATCTAGTTGATAAAATTAGAAGAATATGAATACAAACTGAACTTAAAAAAATTAATAAAAAATACTGCGTATGACATCCCTGTTTGATTAAATATTTTGACTTAAGAATTCCCTATTCTGGAATACTACATAAAGTCTATCATCTTGAGGGAACACCCAACACCGACAGTAATTGAGAAATTTTACGACTAAACGAAAGTTACATTAGACGTACGAAATATCTCCATCACTGCTAATATCGTGTCATCTTGTGCTTTTGTCATTGTTGCAACCTGATGCTAAAGCGAATGCTTTTGTTTCTCCACAAACATCTGTTAAAAGGTGTGTGGGGAATTCTATGTACAAACTTATGTAAAACAGAGCATTTTTATTTTCTTAGCTTAAAACATACCGCAGAAATTTTAAAAATCGAATAACAGAAATCGCATGTTTCTTCGATGGTAACATTACCAGATACAACATTTTTATTCTCTACTGTTTATGCGTATCCTGTTGTATAGTTTCACTTTTAAGGCTACCCTATTGGATTCGCTGTGTACTAACCCTATTGGATTCGCTCACCTCAAAGTTAACCCATGAATAAAATGTCGGTAATCCAAGGATTACCGACTTGGATTTAAAGATTTTTTTTTTAAATTGTACTCCGTGATAGAGGAAAAAATTTTACACCTCGGAGCATTGATCGTTTAAAATAAATGCAAATAATATTTTAAAATTTAAATTATCTGGGGGGAATCTGATCTAGAGTGTTTTAAATCTCGTAAATTCCTTTGGTGAACGAAATCTATAAAATGAATCCTGTTGCAAGGTGCAGAAAAGTTCAGGTTATCTGAAAATACCTTTTTTATCGGATTATCAGCCAGGTTTACGACAAGGACACAATATCTTCGACGGATGGTATAGGCTTGAGTAATCCCCATCCATACTGACCTCGTGATCCACGCAATACGGGATTTTGCATCATTCCTCCCCGGCAGAAACACTTATCGTTGGAAAGATATTGCTACTGTCACATCTAAGTGACTTTGTTAATAAAAATAATATAAACTGGCAGGAACAGATAGGTCATTTACGGAGGCATGGGCACAACATCTTGAGCGGAAGGTCTCAACTTGAGCTGTCCCAAAACAACAGTGACCCCGTGAATCATGTAATGGGTCATTTACGTCCGGATGAAATATATATTAGTGGGCAGTGGAGAATTATCGCTGCAGTCACATCTTAGTTGTTGTGACTTATGCCCCCCTGGAGCGAGCATTCCAGACCACAGTGTTGTCAACCTTTACGAAGCGCCCCCCCCCCCCCCTAACACCAACTTAGAAACCAAACCCTAACAAAAATTGTGGCCCCTAAAAACACCCCTTTTCATCTAACTTACCCCCAAATTTAGGGGGGAAACCCCCAAGTTGGCAACACTGCCAGACCAGGTCAATGCAGAGATGCTGGCTAGGGTGTGTGGCCCCGGTTTTTAATGGAACCACAAGGGTAAAAATCCGACCTAGCTAGGTGCCACCACAATTTTGACCGAGAAACTCCGGAGGCGACATCAGGAGGGTTCGCACCTTCCTCCACCCACTGACCTCGTGGAAGGACCCCGTCCGGCCTAGACACGAAGGTATTTAATAGCGCTCTTCGAGATTCGAACTGAACCCCCCCCCCCCAGTCCGAAGCTCAACGCACTAATACTAGGCTTATTAGGGCCGTTTTTAATAAAACCATATTTATAAATAAAATTGTAAGAAGGAAATGATTTGTTCTCTGCCGTATACTATAATAATATAGGTCAGAAAATGGTCTTTATTACACCACGTGTAATGTGCGATAGGCTTTAAAGTTTTACGTTAAAATCTTGGAATAAATTTTACCATTAGTATTTTAATATGATGTAAAATATTGTGTATTTTAACAGCACATTTTTCTGAGCTCGTAATAATTATTATTTTCCTGATACTGTTTTACTAGACTCTATTAAAATAAATTAGATTGAATTCATTGCATTTTCAAGCATTTCCCGAAAATTCGAGTAAACATTGCAGAATCGTAGAATTTATTGACGTTGATGCACTTTGGATGTTATATACCACGTCTGCACTCGTCCGAAAGGCATTAAGTTCATAATTTGATGACTCTGTATTTTCATCGAAAGACATAAAATTATTAAAAAAAAATATTTATTCGAATTCATCAAAAGTAATTAAGATGGGGGAGACTGCTTAAAACAGCGAAATGACAATTCATTAAATTAACAAAAATAATTTTGATCCAATTACTCCGGAACTTTCTTATTGAAAATTAGGGGCCTAAGACAAACGGAAAACGCGTATCGAATATTAATAATTACTTCACGGAGAAGTAGCAATTAATATTCGTTCCGAAGTCGTTACAAAACTTTCCATGGCAAAGAATGTCGGAAGTAATTAAAATACTTTGAATAATCATCTTTGTCTGAAACATTCTTCTGTATTTGTTCCTGCTTATCGGCGATATTTATGCGAAAAGAAATTTTCGCTCTAATAAACGGCCGAATGAAATTAAGTCATTTGTTAGGACGAAAACGGGAGATATTTTATTCAAATGCATATTATAAAAATTTTCTTATTCCTCTTCTTCTGTTTTTTAATTCTTATTTAGTTTTTCCGAGAACGCCCTATCCGTGATAATAACTTTCATCATCATTCGATTTATTTATGCACTCTTTTTTGTACTGTTTTTAACTACCCGAGTCACTGTAGATGTGACAACAGCGAAATCTCTCCACTGCCCACTAATACGCATTTCTGCCGGGGTGGAAATGAACCACTGCATGTCTCACAGGTCAGTTATCGCTGGGGGTTGCTCAATTTGAGACCTTCCTCCGAAGATGTTGTGTCCATGCCTTAGTTAATGACCTAACTAATCCCATCTGTTTATATTGTTTTTATTACCAGAGTCACTTAGAGTGGACAGCAGCAATATCTATCCAACCATACGTATTTCTGTCAGGAAGAAATTATGCAAATTCACCCACTGAATGGCTCATACGGTCAGTATCGTAGTGGACTGTCTCGTCACTTGACTCGGTTCAAAATTACGGGACCGATGTTCTTCTTGATCGCCTTAAAGTGAAGCTGCTTACTACCCTTCGTCAAGGACCTAGGATTTGAGGATCTAGGTCCTTTGGACTTGGCTTTTCTACATCAAGGGGATATGAAACAACATCGTTGTGGACTGCTAAAGTTGAGACCATTCGCTGTAGATGTTGTGCCCATGCTTACTTAAATGACCTCTCTGATCACATGAAGCGATATCCGAAGCGGGAGGTATTTTAGTTAGCCTTTAAATAAGAAGGGGTGTTTTTGTTCCAGAATACCAGTTACGTGGTTAATCTTATCTACAAATATGGATATATTATAAACGGTCCTAGGTAGCCTAGTGGTGGTGTGTTGAGCTTCCGAGTGGGGGGGGGGGTGCTCATTTCGAATCCCGATTAACGACATTTAACACCGTCATGTGTAATCCGGATATGGGCACGTTAAATCCGTAGATGGGAAAGTGCTTCTATGCGGTCAGTGGATGGCAATAGGTACGAGCCCCCAGATGTCGCCCTTAGGGGTGGTCGGTAAAAATTGTGATGACACCTTCCAAATTCGGTGTGCCACTAAAAACCGGAGCTGCAAACCCCAGCCCGCTGCCTGTATGAACCTGGTCTAGAATACTCCGGCCAAGGTAGCATAAGTCACAACAACAACAACTAAGATGTGACGGCAGCGATATTTCTCCACTGCCCACCAGTATGTATTTCTGTCGGGGAGGTGGGGGATAACCCATTGCATGTCTCACGTGGTCAGTTATTGTTTGGGATTGCTCAATTTGAGACCATTCGTCGAAGATGTTGTGCCCATGCCTCTATAAATAACCTATCTGATCCCGCCTGTTTACATTTTTTTATAACCAACGGCCCTTAGATGTGATAGCAGCAGTATACTTCCAACAATACTTATTTACGTCAGGGAAACAATGGCATGTACTTACCATTTTCTTGTTTCTTAAAAAAAAAACTACTTTCGGGTTCGGATTGATTTCTTGATGAATCAACACAACTATCCAAACGCTGCCACCACTTCAACAACAGTAAAAATACTCCAGCCGTGTTTTCTTTTAAACTTTTCCTTCACACACAACACACAAACAAACAATATTACATTAATCTAAATTCTCATGCTTTTGATTTCATCAAAATAGCGCCAATGCGCTCTCCTCCCACCACACACCACTCGAGTCGGCTTTTCCGAGCTCAGCTTACCAGTCTTTGTTGCCACAAGATGAAATAGAAATAGTGCCCGGATATTGGAAAAGAGTGTTCATACCGTCTAGACACCTCTTCTAAAACGTAGCAGGAGACGTCACAATATATATAAAGTGAAACTTTTCTAGCAGGCTACCCCTCTAAACGGCCATATTTTGTTCAGAATCCATTAAAGACTCCATAGGTCCAATGTTATAGAAGAAACCTTTTTCTGGCATCCACCCTTGAAAACGGCCACTTTTTTTTCGGAAACATTACTGGCTGCGGTGGAAGTTTCCATGTTTAAATATAAATTTCCTAATTTCCATTCTGTAAATCTGATGGTATAATATTCCAGTAACATATTGTAACGTCGTGGCTCTTTTCTGGGAAAGAGACCACCCAAGTCCCAAAGATCTCTTTTTAAAGGTAGGCCTGGTTCCGCGAAAACCAAAGGGCCGCATTTAATTATCAGCGGAAAATGTAAGCCTATTGTAGTGTAATGTTTGTAGAAGTGCTGTACCCCGTGATCCCCCCTTCACCAATCATAGTGATTGGCTGAGTGGGAGGAAAAAACCCAAGGGGGTGAGGGGATCGTCGGGAGGAATCAGTAGTAGGAGTCGGGGTCTGGCAAGATGCTGTAGGCTTGCCCACCTTGTGCTCAGAGTTTTGCTGTAATTTTATGTTAAATTGTTAATAAATGTTTGTTTGTGTCGTTTAGATGACTAGTTTTTATCTACCTCATTGTCCCTATGCCATAGAAAGAACCTCGGTGAAGTGTGAGTACACCAATCGCTAATTTACACCTCTGGTGTAAATTAGCTTTGATTTATCTAGCTGAAACCGACTAGCGCCGCGACTTCACTGTGGGGAAGGCAGCATGCTGTGTGTTTCTGTCCTTTCGAGACCGAACGGCGCTTCGCCCTACTAGAGTAAATTCATACCCCCGTGGGAGCGGAAATTGACCAGCGCCGATGGGCCGCAGCGTAGAAAGAGCGGGAAATATTCTCTCGCCTGACGACAGTCCCACAGAGGAGCAGTGCCGGCAGGGACCGGCAGTTCGGCGGTGACAAAGTGAAAACCAGAAAGGCCCGCAGCCGTGATCCACACCAGCGAAGGATTGGGGAGAAAAGCCATCCCAGTTGCTGATCCGCGCGGTCGTCCCTCTCTGTAAAAGTCTTCTTGACTGTTTAGAGAGAAATCTCTCTGGTAAAGACAAAGTCTTTGGTAAAGTCTTCGTGACTGTTTAGAGAGAAACCTCTCTGGTAGAAACAGAGTCTTTGGTAAAGTCTTCGGGACTTTTTAGAGCAGAGTCCCGTTTACAGCAATGCCGCGAGTGTGCTGCGCGGAGACGAGGTGAAAGCCAGAAGGGCCCCGGAGGGTGTTGAGCTCTGAAACATCCGCAGTTTCGCGGTGACGGAGAGAAGGGCCCGCAGCCGGTAAACACATCAGCGAAGGATTGGGGAGAAGCCATCCCAGTACCTGAGACGGGCGGTCATTTTCCCTCGATTAAAGGCTGTGAGAGTGCTCGAGAGCCTCTGCCGACGTTTCTGTGAAAATATTGGGACGGGACGGTCCCAGACTGCTGAGCGAAGCGAGTCCGTTGCTCGACTAGAGAATGAAAGTCTTAGGCCGTGCGCAAGTTGAGACGCAGCTTGGTGAGGTGAGGCGAAGCTGGGTGAAGCAGGGAAGCAGGATTCAATCAACTGCGCGCAGGGAGAGCGAAAGTTGGGAGGCAGTTCCGTCTCAGCTGCGTGCCAGTGAGGGTGTTTACGAAAATGTGCGCGATGGCAATGTATATAAAATCATTACTAAGTTCGGAATCTGATTCCGATGAACTGGAAGACCAAGTAATGTTAACATTACTTCGTGAAAAGCTTCCAAAAAGCAATTATCTGAAGAAAAGAAAGACACATGGAGAATTCGTTCTCAAGAACGAATTTTCTAATGAAAAATATAGGAACTATTACCGTGTAACCCGTGAACAGTTTTCTGAATTGTATGGATTCATCAAGGAGTCAATCAATGCTGAAGGGTGCAATGCGTCTAGATCTATTGGAACTGAAGAAAAACTAGCCGTATTTTTAAGGTAAGAAATTTATTCAGTTCCTAAAAATAAAATACAAAAGTGTTTTCTGGTACAAGAATGAAAGGTTGATCGAAATAATTAATCAATGTTTAATTATTTATATAAATTAATTGCCATTAAAAATACAGGTAACATTTTTGAATATGTATAAAAAATGCTTGAAAAATAAAAAGAATAACAAAAAATTATACCAAACTTAAAAACAAAAGCGAAACTTAAAAAAAAGTAAATCAAATTAGAGGTAGGATAGTTGAGAAAATTAGTTTTAAGAAAAATTACTAATAAAATTATTTGAGGTATCCCTTTCTTCTTTGCCTTGTAGGTCATTCGGAGTGTTTGCTCCGTTTTTATGAGCTTGACTATCTAAATAAGAAGAAAGTGGCGTAGATGTAGAGCGTTGGGAGTCACAGTAACGATCATATTGGTGTTGATTATGGTATGGGATAAACTGGAATGAATTAATTGGGTTAGTTTGTGGGATATCGAGTAAAGTAGCTTCCATATCTGTGACACATTTATATATTTGATTTTTCACCATGTGTTGCGACGACGGCGGCATTCTTTTTGTCGATTCGTACATCGACATAAAAAAATGGTATAAAGGATCGCTTTGAGGTTGGACCCTTTCTAATAACCCTGCTCTCTCTGCTGCTCTTTCGGCCGCTCTTTTTCCCCGGTTTTCAATGGACTGGAGCAATATTGACCGCATTTTAGCATTATTGTCTGTTTTTTTAATTTTCTTTCGTGCTGTTGGCGTATTTTCCCTTGAAGAACCAGGAAGGTCTAAAGGAGTCTCTGGTGTTCGTGTTTTCGAAATATCTTCATCTTCACGTTCCTCGCTTCCAGGTTCCACCACACTGTCTTCTTCAAATTCAAGTTCATGGTTCTGCGTGTTCGATTCCTCATCGCTCTCGTGAAACAAATTTGTCTCTGTTTTCCTATTAGCCATGTAAGGCTGAAGGAATTCCATTTCTTTTTGAAATCTCCACAGCTTATACGTAGTTCCAGCAGCACCACTTCTCACACATTTTTTTTGCCTCCTGAGTGCATCCCTCAAAGAATGCCTTAATTTCTCCCACAGTGTTTTCGCCTCAGAACCTGCAACAAAATTCCATTACCGTTTAGAGTAAATTCCGTAAAATAATCAGTTTCTAAATAAGAAATGTCTGTTAATGTCTTATGTAGAAATTAAATATTTAAAATGAGAGGATGACCCCCCCCCCCAAAAAAAAAAGGTCTCCATAAAAAAAAATAATGCTGTGTTGTCAAATTTTGGTTTAAAAGAATTGTGTACATATGTACATATGTAAATCTTACACGTGTGTTGTATTTGTGTATGTTGCAGGTACCTAGCCTCAGGAAACAGCTTCAAAAGTATTGGATACAGCTATAGAATGAGTGACCGAACAGTATCGAACATTGTAAAAGAAGTAGCAGAAGTTATCTGGGAACGTATGCAACCGATTTATATGCCAGAACCGACAACAGAACAGTGGACGTCAATTGCTCATGGCTTTGAAGAAAAATGGCAATTTCCACATTGCGTCGGGGCGCTTGACGGGAAACACATAACAATAAAAAAGCCAGGGAAAAGCGGATCCTCATTTTATAATTATAAACATACTTTTTCACTTGTACTGATGTCCCTGGTTGATTCAGACTACTAATTTATCACTATTGATGTTGGCTCAATGGGAAGATTCAGCGACGGAAACACTTTTGCTAATAGCGTATTGGCAAAAAAAATTAAGAAACAAATTTTGAATCTCCCACCTCCTTCTCTGATTCCTACAATTGATGATCCGATTCCATACGTTTTTGTAGGAGATGAAGCGTTTCCTTTATCTGAAAATTTGATGCGGCCATACCCAAAGCGAAGTGTCACTGATAACTATGAAAACAAAGTGTTTAATTACAGGCTTTCGCGGACTAGGCAAGCTGTGGAGTGCTCTTTTGGAATTCTTGCTTCGCGTTTTCGTGTTTTTTCGTCACCTTTTGAATGTAAAGTAAGCACTGTTGTGAAAATTGTAAAAGCATCTTGCGTACTGCACAACTATTTAAGAAATTCTGCAGTAGTGCAAACTGGAGGTGATATCACCGAACAGGATTTGCCACAGTTCCAATTGCGTCCACTGCATCAAACCAATGCACGAAGTGGATCTCAAGCGTTTTGGATTCGTAAAAAGTTCGCGGAGTACTTTAATTCACCCGGAGGTTCAGTTCCTTGGCAGAGAGATTGCGTGTTAAATGGAAAGTACTGAGAATGTATTGTAATCAGAATATAAAAAATTAATCTTTAAAGCATAATACATTTATAATTTTTAATAAATATAATACTTTTTAAGCTTATTTTTTAATGTTGTAACACCTTTTCTTTTCTCAATCATTTATATTTAAATTAAAGTTACTTTTCAAATTCTGGTTAGATAGTAAGTTTATTTCGGAAAAATTTTAATATCTACCTCCGAACGGAAAAGCATGTTAAAGGGGAACGTAACTAATTGGTAGTTCCTCGTAAATAAAATCATTCCGACAAAATGGCACACATCTGTATAGAAAATATACAAATATACCTACAAAGCAGTTTTGTTTTCGCCGAAAATCTGCTGTACATAAAATGTTATCTAAAACAAATGAAGGGTGCAGCGGAAATCGGCAATAGTCCAAAAAAAAATAAATTTACACGACAATAAATTGAATACATTGTAAGTAAACTAATTCAAGAAACACTTTTGATTGAAAAAAAACAACCGTTTTCCCATGTACCCTTCAAATAAATTTATCTTAATTAATTAAAAAATTATAAAAACTTACCAGATTTTATTCCAATTTCTTGGGCTATTTCTTCCCAAAGCAGCAATTTTAATTTGACTTTTAAATAGTCAGCATGTGACGTGTCGTATAATATTTTTCTCCCTCGAACTGCCTCAATTAATTGTTCCTCCATCGTAGACTTCGCTTTCAGCACAACTTTTCACTCGCAGGTCGTAGTCACTAGTGACAATCTGCGGCACGACCACAAACCTCCGCAGCTCACGGGCGCTCTCAAGCTGCGTCACCGGACCCTGCGTTCCAACATCCGGTGTAGTATTCACTTCTTTGTTTCACAGAATCTCGCGATCAGTCACCTCACCCCACCTCACCCAGCTGCGTCTCAACTTGCGCCCGGCCTTATTGAGTCCTAGTGACTGTTTATTTTATTTTATTTTTTTATTTATTTTATTTTATTTTCATTTATTTATTTATTTATTTATTTGAAAATCTCTCATATGCAGACGAGCATACTCTCTATACTTGTATATATGTATAAATATATATTAATTTTTTAATACAAGCTCTGTGTTTTTAAATTGCTGTCTCTCGTGTGTTTATTTCAACCATGGGGAAGTCACAATATGTAACCCTCTTGAGTGTTACTTACACACACACGCATATATATATATATGTATGTATATATATATATATATATATATATATATATATATATATATATATATATATATATATATATATATATATGTAGGAAGGAGTTAGTACTCCTTCCTTTAGAAGTGAATCATTAGACTTAATTATTTTGAACATTTAATTAAACTAGACGATGTTTACAAGACAGGACTAACACTTAGTATGAAATTAAAAAATAAACACAGAAGCATCAAAAGAGCTAAACATCGGGAGCTTGCAGAACAACACATCCGCTTAAAGTCCTTCGTGCCGCAGTAGTAGGAGTGGAAGTTGTAGTAATAGTTCAGTTGTGTTGCCAACCTCATTCTCACACGGCCGTTCTGACTTTCCAGACGTCCGCGGCTGGGTTGTCAACAATAATTCTGAAAAGATAAAAAAAAAAGAGCAGAAAAAGGAAAAATATTTCAAAAAATCAAGCAGTGTTCAACACAGTGGTATTGGTGTTCAGTTTCTGCACCACTGTTTCATTTTGTCCGCTGCAGTTGATGTTATGGTTGGACCATCGTGATGCCCTAACTTTCGAACTTCGTAACGATCGTTGGGGTTGATGTTCGTGATCTCATATGGTCCGAAGAACTTTGGTCGGAGCTTTAATCCGGTTCCAAATTGAGTTCGTTGTATTGCCACTTTGTCACCGATCTTGTATTTACAAGCCGGTTTACGCCGTTTGTTATATTGTCGTATGTTTTCTTCCTGTAAACGGAGGATATTTCGTTTAGCTTCGATACGTAACGCTTCTTTGTCATCAAGAATTCTTTGGTGGTGTTCCTCGTCAAGAAGATTTTTAATCTGTAGATCCTCTTGTTGTTTCATTTTAACACCAATTAAAAGTTGAAAGGGTGTGAATTTTGTACTGGGTGTGGTGGTACTATTTAAGATACGTTGCAATCTTGGGACATATTTAAACCATTTGTCAGGTTCATCTAGAGCTAACTTAGTTAAAACGGGAATAATTGTGCCATGAACACGCTCAACCTGACCGTTGCCACGTGGCACACCTGTTGCTATTGAAATGTGTTCAATTGACTGTTCCTGGCAGTAACTTTGAAATTCTGAAGATGTGAATGCGCTACCTTTGTCAGTAATGATTTTTGAAGGGTTGCCAAATATAGTTTGTTGCAAGGATAATTTGTCTAAGGCATCTTTCGTACAGGTGGACTTCACGGGATAGATCCATACAAATTTGGAAAAGGCATCAACTACTGTAAAAAGATACTTATAACATTTTTTTGTCGATGGTAAAGGTCCTAAAAAGTCGCAATGGTAACATTCAAGGGGTGCATCACCTTTTGGAATGGGGTGAAGGTATCCTTCTTGTTTTCCAGATTTTCGCGAGGACAAAATGCAAGGAATACAGTTCGAAATAATTTCTTGAACTAATTTCTTAAGTTGAGGAATGAAAAATTCACGAGAAACAATTAATTCGGTTTTTTGTGAAGCAAAATGACCTTGTGAATGGGCGTTTAGCACTATTTCTTTCTGCATCATTTGTGGTACTACTAAAAGTTCGGCATCCTGATGAAGTTTATAAAGAATTCCGTTTTTAACAAAAAATTCATCAGAAGGTGTAGATTCAAGCATAGATTTAATTTGAGATATAAATTCATCCTGGTCTTGGGCATTTTTCACCTTTTGAGTGATATCATTTGAGGTAATTACAAGAATGGGGTTACGACTTAAAGCATCAACATGTTTCATCTGTCTACCGGGTCGATGACAAACTTCATAATCAAAGTCTTCTAACATCAATGCCCATCGAGCAATTTTAGCTGGTAGGTCTTTTTTGTGCATCGTTTTTTGGAAAGCATCACAATCGGTGATAATTTTAAATTTTGTTCCCAACAAGTAGTTTCGAAATTTTTTTAGCGCTTCAATAACGGCAAGAACTTCCAGTTCATAACTATGATATTTTTCTTGTTGAACTGTAGTTTTACGGCTAAAATAATGAATAGGATGAAACTGTCCATCATCGGATTGTTGCAAGAGCACAGCGCCAAAACCTAAGGAGCTGGCATCAGTGTGGAGTTCTAATGGGTATCCCTGTTGAAAAACACGAAGAACTGGATTTTGTGAAAGAATGTTTTTCTGTTGTTGAAAAGCTGCTATTTGTTCAGGGGGTTTGGGAGCTTCAATAACTTGAAATTTTGGTTCAACCTTTTCACTTTTGACGGATTCATTCTCAAGGGCATCATCATCGGCATCAAATATTTTTGGTTCAAGAGTTGCTTTGATAGTTCCAATATCAAAAGCATTATCATCATCGTTATCATGAAGCAAATCTAAATCACTGGCATCAGCATCATCATCATCACGTTCAAAATCAATTGGATTATCCATTTTCTCTACCCTAGAAATCTTATCTTGAGTAGATGTTAGAGGTTTTTCAGACATGCATATTTGGCCCTGATCTTGAATTTGTTTTTCTACAATTTTCTGTTCCGCAAAAGGGGGTCGTCGAGAACGTTGATTTACGGGGATTTCATCTTGTAATAAAATAGTCCTTTTAATTTCAGTGTCTTGAACTTTATGGGGTTTGTAGGAAGTAACGATATTTTGAACTTCCTCACGAATTTCAGAATTCAAAATGTGTGAAAGATCAAATGGGAAAGCTTCGTCATCAGGAATATTAGCAATATTAACGAAGATGTTATTATCAAGAGTAAAACGAATACCGTCTTCATCAAATGTAAATTGGGTTTGCTGCAAAAAGTCGATTCCGATAATCACATCAAAAGGAATCAAGTCATCCTCTAGAACATGTATTTTAGCAGGTAAAGTAATGGTTTGAATTTCGATGGAATCCTGAAAGAATCCGATGCTGTGAACTTGGTTTTTGCCAATTCCTGAAAAGGGAATGTTGGTGGGCTGCAATGGTGGCGAACCAATTCTTCGATAGGTTTTCTCATTGATGAGGGTTGCCTGTGACCCAGTGTCACAGAGTGCTGTCAATTGAATTCCTGCAAGTTGAATGTCAACATGCATGGGATTTTTCGATGAAGTTTCAGGAGAAAGTGCATTTACAGTTTTATCAGAAATAGGTTTTTGAGAATCAGGTTTTGGTTTAGAATTTCGATAACTTTTAGGGCAATTAGCATGAACATGACCAAAACTTTTACATCCGTAGCATTGTTTACCATGTGACTTATTCAAACATTGGTTGCTTTTGTGACCTCTCAAGCCACAGGAAAAACATACTGGCTGTGTATTTGGGCTACGTGTATTATCGACTTTCACATTGAGGTAGGAAGCATCAATTTTTTTCTGATTATTTTGTCTGAAATTTTGTGATCTGTTAAAGATTTGTTCATAAATTTTCAACTTTTCCTTAAATTCAGGGATGGATTTACAACCGTAAAGAATAACTTTATTGTTTGTTGAATCAGGAATTCCGTTTATGACATACTCAAACAGAGAGGAGTCATCGAGAGAACCTTTGTGTGCCAAATCTCTCATAGCTAAGAAATATTCTTGTAGGGTTTCAAACGGTTTCATACGTCGAGATTCCATTAATTTATGTAACTGAATACCGTTAATTTTGTCCGAAAATTCGTCTAATAAATGGTGCTTCAATTGTTCCCAATTTGTAATTCCACGAATAGACCTAATTAAAGTTTGAGCGGGACCAGTTAAACATTTTCTAACAAAAGTAATTTGGTGAATTGGATTGTTTATCTGATATAAACAAAAAAGTTCTTCAACGTCAGATATAAAATTCTCAACACTGTAATTATCACGAGACGAGAAAGGTTTTATTAAATCAACAACGTCTTTCAGACTAAACAACTGGAAAGAGAGATTCGCAGTTTCAACTGAAGGCAATGAATTTTGATGTGATTCACCAACGGAAATGTGTGTATTTTGCTTATTCGAAGATTCTTTTGCGTCAATGGTGGGGGAAAAGGGAGATCTATTTTCCTCTATAACGCTGTTAGTTTGGGATGAACGTGCACCCGGAAGTGAGTCATCATTCACTTCGCATTCCGAAAGATCAGAAAATTCTGCTTTTAATAACGATAAATCAGTAAGACTCATAAGAATGGTATTGGCACATTTGTCTGGGTCAGTTGAAAATTCTAAATGAAGTAGATTACAAATAGAAATCAAGTCTTTAAGTGAAAACTCTTTAAGTACTTTCTGTTTCGTTGCTTCCAACACGAATGGCTGTTTAAAACCTGTAAATTTACGTAATCTGGTACGATTTTGTCTGTCGCCGTCTGTACCAAAAATTAAACGATGTAGAACCTTTATTTGATTCGTACCACCAATTTTTAATGATTTTGCAATATTGGGGTAATCGTTGAGAGTAGCCATAACTATATACTAGGTTCAAACAATTATAGTACACAAATATACAAATATTCAAAACCAAAATCAATAATTATAATACGTAGTTACTCAAATTCAAAAGTAGAAAATAATATTTCAAATCGAAATTTTTTCAAATACCAATTCAATAATAAAATATTGATTCTCAAAATATGCATCAAAATAAGTAATCTTTAAAACAGGTTTTGTTCAAGAAAACAAAATTATGAACTAAAATAAGCATCAAATATCAAATAATAAGTTCTTCAAAATAATTTCTCTGGTTGAAGAAAACAGATGACGTAAATTTAGATATGTATCAAGTTAGATATTACTTCAGCAAAATATTCATCAAATTAATCTTCAAAATAAATCACTGTTGAAGAAAATAGAGGATGTAAATGCAGCATCAAAATAATAGTTAAAGTTCTAATGTTAAAAGCATCAAAATTGGGAAATCGAAAGTATCAAAATTGTGAAATCGAAAGCATCAAAGCATTCTGCAAAATAAAAAATATTCTCGCAAGAAAACAGCAGAATTAAGTTCAACATCAAAGCGCATCAAATAAGCAAAGTTGTCATCAAATAAACATTCGCTTCGTCAAAATTATGCATCAAAATAATAATATAATAATCTTCAAAAGTATTCAATTCGCGATCTTTCAAAATATATGTTATGTTGTGGTTTGTTCAAGGAAACAAGATTCTTCAAGTTAAATGTCGAAATTTTCATCAAATCATCAAATAATTTCATCGAAATAGAATTCTCTTCAAGAAAACAGAAGTGATAAATTCAACGTCAAAGACCATCAAAAGTGAATTTAGCATCAATTAAATTCCTGCATCAAAAGAACGTTGAAATATCTTTCAGTTTTCTTAAATCATCAATAAGTTGAGAATTCCCTTAATCATCAAAATTTTCTTGAACAAGCGTCAACGTATGCATCAAATAATTTTAATATGATCCAAGTTACTTACAATTCTGGTTTTGGTTCTCATCATCCCATCAGAGTATCATCAGAGTCCGTGGCACATCACTTTGGCTTTCGCTTTCGATATCCAAATCCAAAATGACAGACAACAGTAATCCAGTCGAAATCAAGTCGAAATCAAGTCGAAATCAAGTCGTATCATCGAAAGAAAATAAAGTTTTTTTTTTTTTTAAGTTCAGCATGCTAGGGGTATTTTTCGAGTCCGAGGGCCGAGCACCCATGTAGGCAGGAGTTAGTACTCCTTCCTTTAGAAGTGAATCATTAGACTTAATTATTTTGAACATTTAATTAAACTAGACGATGTTTACAAGACAGGACTAACACTTAGTATGAAATTAAAAAATAAACACAGAAGCATCAAAAGAGCTAAACATCGGGAGCTTGCAGAACAACACATCCGCTTAAAGTCCTTCGTGCCGCAGTAGGAGGAGTGGAAGTTGTAGTAATAGTTCAGTTGTGTTGCCAACCTCATTCTCACATATATATATATATATATATATATATATATATATATATATATACAGTGGACGCTCGTTAATTCGAACTCGGTTAATTCGAACTTTCGGTTAATTCGAACTTATCCAAAGGCCCCAAAACACTTGTATTGGAGTTAATGTTAAAAATATCTCATTAATTCGAACTAAATTTTCATCACTTCGGTTAATTCGAACTAAAAATTTGACCAAAAAAAAATTCTTTCTCCTCGTTTAATGGAGAAAATACACACTGTATTTATTATTTTGTGTGTCAAAATTTCTTTTCTGTGTAAAGAGGCACATGCCTGCATTCCTAGACTATTGCATGTCCGCTAAACGTTAGTAGCTATTGTCCTTCTTATTAGTGCTAAACGGAAAAAGCAATTTTCCTATATTTGGATCGATTTTCTGAGAATTTCAGAAAAACTAGTTTTTACTACAGATTCTAGGGAGCTGCGTCAGTTATAACTGCAGTGCAGACAAGTTAATGTGGTCTAGTTTTTCTTCCTCATTTTGTGGTGTGAACGTGTAAAAATTCAGGATGTCTACACGTGGAAAGTACAAAACCCTAACTTTGAAGACAAAGGTAGAAATTTTAAAGAAAGTAGAGAATAGCGAATGTAAAACAAAGTTAGCAGCTAACTATGGAATTTAAAAAAATGCCTTGGCAACTAATTTGAAAAACAAGGAGTCAATTTTAGATTCATGGGAAAAATAAAAATTTGCTAGAGGAAGGAAACGCATGGGAAATGCGTGCCAAGAAGTTCTAGAAAAAGCTCTACTGCTATGGTTCCAGGATGTTAGATCTCAAAATTTTCCGATAAATGGGCCCCTAGTGCTGACGAAGGCTGATGAATTGGCAAGTAGAATGGGTATTGACGATTTTAAATGCAGTGATGGATGGCTTTCTCGATTTAAGTCAAGGCAAAATATTTCTTATCAAACTATATAAGGCCAAAGCTCTGATGTAAACGAAGTCGTATGCACTAATTTCGGTAGGAAACTGCTAGGGCTTTTCTCTACTTACCTGCCGAAAGATATTTTTATTGCGGCCATAATAGACAAAGCCATAATGGACTCTGAAAGCATTAAAATTAAAACTCTGAAAGCATTTATTCAGATCGAACCTTCCTCTGAAAATGAATAAATGTTTACTTCAAATCGAGAAGCTGGCTGAACAATGTAGGCATCATAAACAGAACCAAACATCCATTTTACAGTTTTTCCCCAAAGTGTAATTCATATTTTTAATAAAAGTTTACTTTATACTGCATATCTTCTGCTTCATATAATGATTAAGGTAAGTCTGTATTGCTTTTTAATATGTTTAACTTTAGATAATATAGTATAATATATTTTCTGGGGTTATACATACTAGGAGAGTTTCTTATTCAGTGATATACATTTAAAGTTATTTATTTTCTCTTAACATCGGATAATTCGAACTTCGGATAATTCGAACTTTTTTCTGAGAACCTTTGAGTTCGAATTAACGAGCGTCCACTGTATATATATATATACAGTGCTAGATTTCTAGAAATATAGGTGCCGGAATGGTAACCTTCCTGGGGTTGGTGGGGGGTATTCCAAATTATTGATAAAGAGAGGTACTTAAAGAGAGGTACCGGAACGCCGTTTCGGCGCGTTCCGCCTCAAATCTAGCCCTGTACATATATATATATATATATATATATATATATATATATATATATATATATATATATATATATATATATCTGTGTGTGTGTGTGTGTGATAATATTATTAATAACCTTTTTTTTCACTAAAATTTCACATATAAATATTCGATACACTTTATAGATACATATTAAAAACACTTTTACCAACAATGATTAATAAAACACTTTCATAAAATTAACTAATACTTAAATATCTGGGTCCCTATCGTTCACTCAACGGTGAGTAAAAAAAGACGGACTTACTCCATTTCAGCAGGGCTGATGTGCAGCGTTCTTCCATGGTAACACACTCTCAGAATCTGTACTCCAAAAAAGAAAATTGTAATCGTCTCTCCGTCCTTCTCCTCTGCATAACTTTTTATAACTTTTAATTTTCTATACCACATTTCTATTTTCTAATAAAATCATTTTCCCCTCCTTCTGAATCTAATATCAGACCACCTTTTTTCCAACTTCGATCCCCAGTGGTCCAGAATTCTTCTTTATTATATTTTTACATTTTTAATTGGATCTATCTGCTGTATGCATTTATTTATACCCCCGCTGTATCACCTGATCAGGTTTCCTGAAACATCTGGACGGAAATAACAATATCTTCCCCCCAACATCTGACACTTTATTCCCAAAGATAAAATCTTTACAGTACTCCTTCTGGGCACAGTTCAGCCATACAATAATGTTTTTCAATTTTTCCCAATGTTGACCACCATATCCTTTCTACACTTGTTTGGGAGGTTTTCATAATTATAATTTTATCACCCTCACATGAAGGCGGCTTTTCGAGCCACTCTCTTTACGGGGAAGTCGCTTTTGTAATATATCCCTGTAAAATTCTTATTTTTCCCTTTTCGCTCCTATACCTTTTCTTATTAAACTGCCCTTGTACGATTTTATGGCTATATATGAAATTCACCTTTCTTAAAATATTACTTTCAAAAATTCTATACATTCATACAAACTCTTTCCTATGCTTTTACATTTTCTTAAAAACCCCTCTCTTGCACAATAGGTGACCCACCTGCTTTTACTCTGCAAGTTTTAGTAAACAGCCTCAAAATTCTAAGCGAATGTAACTTTTATTTTGGTAGACTGAAAGGTCTAGCGTATATATATATATATATATATATATATATATATATATATATATATATATATATATATATATATATATATACAGCGTTTGTATAAAAAGTATCGGGAAAAGTTTCGGAAAAATAAATTTATTTGAGATAGTGCTACAATTCCTCAAAAGTCTTCAAAATACATCCCTTGAGCGTCGACACACTTTTGCCAGTGGCTTTTCCACGACTCGAAGGCTTGTTGGTAGGGGAATTCCGGAACGTCCTTAAGGGTACGCGTGCAAGCTTCTTTGACGGCACTTTAGGTCCCATGGTGGTGTCAGTTGAGGGAGGATTTCACTTTTGGGAATAGGAAATAGTCTGCTGGGGCCAAGTCGAGACTGTAAAGGGGTTGGGGAATCGTCACGATGCCGTTTATCGCCAGGTATTCGGCGACCTTGAGCAAATGTGGCTGGGTGCACTGGAACGAGTTCAGTGCAGATCTTTCGCATCGCCAAATTTTCAGTGATAATGCTGTGCACTGTCATCTTATCAATACCAATTTTATCTGTGATAATGCGAACACTTAAGCGACGCTGTGAACTAAGCACTTCACGCACTCGTTGCACGTTGTCGTCGGTTCTTGAGGTTGACGGCCGTCCAGCACGGGGCTCGTCCTCCACACTCTCTCGACCATCTTTGAAGAGCTTGCGCCACTTAAAAACTGCAGTTTATGATATGCTTTGATCCTTGAACACTTGACAAATCATGCCCAACGTCTCCGTACCCTGTTTTTCCAATCCAACACAAAATTTGAGGGCGTACCGCTGTTCAATCGTTCGCTTCAATTTGCGCTTGCACCGAGTCACTCGAGAGGGTTCCACTATAAACACGATCTAGCCTGAACGTACGTTCGCAGGCGACTGGCGCTTGGGGCGTCTTGAAGGTCACATCCCCCACCACCGAGCATGCACGGTACGAGCGCACTCCGACTTACAGTCACGTCAGGAAAAAATTGTTCCCGATACTTTTTATACAAACCCTGTATATATATATATATATATATATATATATATATATATATATATATATATATATATATATGTGTGTGTGTGTGTGTGTGTGTGTGTGTGCGTGCGTGTGTGTGTGTGTAGAGAGAGAGAGAGGGAGGGTACCCTTATACCATCCAGTACCATCTGATGGTACTGGAACATTGTACCAGATTTACAGAATGGACTTGGGGGGGGGGATTTTTAGTTATCTCATTTATTTTAATTTAATAACAATACAGATACGTTTCTCGTTGTTTACCGCGAAAACTATCCCACCCTCGTTTATATTTTTAATGCAACTACATTTATTTTGATTACGAGGGCAAATCATAGCCGAACCTCTAAGAGTTTTTGATAGAAAGTATTTAATAATTACCCGATAGCGGAAAAAATGGTAGTTGAAAGCCCGAAAAAGAATGAAATTAAATGATTAATTAAGCGCGACGCCGATTACCTTAATGGATTCAAATAACTAATTGGAGATAATAAATGGTTTTATTTCTTCCCTCGAAAACGACTTATAGATACTCTTTATATATTATTTTGGAGAGGAATTTTTTTTTACTTTGGGAATATTATCACCATACTCCCCCTTACCTTACACGCATAAAAGTTGATTAATTAAAGTATTAATATTTTACTTACTTATTGCAATAAATATCTCTAATGTGTTCTTTGACTTAGTATGAAAAGCATGATTTGGGGATCACTTTGTGTGTTTTATATATATATATATATATATATATATATATATATATATATATATATATATATATATATACACTGAAGTGCAACTGAATTAGGGATACCTACCTAGTAACGAGTTGGGCCTCCTCTGGCCTTGATAACGGCTGCCACACGACGAGGCATAGATTCAACAAGTTTCTGGAAACGTTCCACGGGAATATCTTGCCAAATATTGGCTAAAGCTGTCCATAATACAGTAAGGTTCTTCGGTGCTGTGTGATGGCCTTTCACGCCTTGTTCCAAAACATCACAAAGATGCTCAATAGGATTTAAGTCTGGGCTTCTAGGTGTCCAATTCATGACAGAGAAGTCAGAGGAATGCTCATCCAACCAGCCAGTAGCCAACCGGGACTTGCGAGAGGTACAGTTGTCTTGCTGGAAAACTCCATTACCGTGCGGATAACAGAACAGCATAAACGGATGGAGGTGATCACCCAGCAACTCTACGTACCGAATTGCATTGAGGGAGGTTGGTACACGCACCAAAGATCCCAAACTGTGCCACGAAAAAACACCCCAGACCATGATTGAGCCACCATGCTCTTGTACAGTTCCAGCCAGGCATGCAGAATCCATGGCTTCATGAGCCTGACGCCATATTCTCAGCCTCCCGTCGGCGTTAAGTAGTCGGAATCGAGACTCATCACTCCATGCTACTCGTTTCCAGTCCTCTACACTCCAGTCTCTGTGCTCTCTTGCCCAGGCAAGACGCGCAGCCTGATGGCGAGTATAGAGCAATGGTACTCTCGTAGGTCGACGGCTCCCGAAACCCATGCATCCCGAAACCCGACCGAAGCGAGCGTTGCACAGTCCGTTTACTGACTGCACGACTGGCACCGTCATTAAACTGGTTGGTAATTTGAGCTAATGTTTGGCTTCGCTGGCTACGTACAATACGCCTGAGCCGTCTCTCACCGCGCACTGTCAAGGCTAATTGCCCTTTGCAGTTTGCCCGATCGCTAGTTTTTTTCCACCATCCATGTATTCTAGGTATACTCTTGACACTGTCGACCTTGAACATCCTAGCTGTCTGACGATTTCGGTAATTGAATGGCCCATGCGTCGCGCACCTACGATTTGTCCGCCATCGAAGGCGTCTAAATCAGGCAGTTTACCCATACTGGCAATTCCAACAACTAATTCAGAACAACCACAGTACGCGCTATATATGCAGTTACCACAGCGCCCTCACTTGCGCATACATGATGCTCAGCGCTACACAATTTGCATAGGCTTTGCTATCCCTAATTCAGTGGCACTTCAGTGTATATATATAGTGTGTGTGTGTGCGCAAGTAATATCTTAAACATCATGCCCTCCATTTTAGTATTTAAATTCCCTTTCCTAAGTCTAATCCCCAGTAATATTAATTTATTGCTTTAAAACCCTTAGCCCTAGAACTTCCCATGAATCACATGTCCTTGCATTCCTACACGTGTATATGTCCGAATTCAGGAGTGGGTTAGCTTCCTGAGCCCCTAAATCTGCCGACTCTACAAATAATAGTCACATGTCTACCTCTCCCTCTCTTGTTTAATGCTGAAAGGTGATATTATTCCGAGCCGTTCTTCTGGAACGAACGGATGTATTTTCGCGCTAATAAACGATGTACTAAGAAGTTTGACCCGATGGCATTTAAATCTAATTTTCATTCCTTTCAGGCTGAGTCTAGCTCCATCCATGTAAATATGAGCTAGTTTTTTCCCTTTCAGGTTATAATTTAAGGACGTGATGTAATGGAAATATTACATAAATGTCTCTGTGTGTGTGTATATATATATAGTGGTGGACAAAATTGCTGACACTTTTTGAAATTGGAATATTTTTCAACTTTGAATTCTTATAAAAACTTTTACACTTCATACCGTGCAGTGATTAGCTGTCTTCCCTTTATACTTTTGGTCGGAAATGTCCACTGTCGTATGAACGTGCGTGACTGTCCGTTTTCGCATGTACGTGCGAATTCAAAAAGGAGGCTTATTAATAATAAAATAAACACTTTATTTGGTAGCGTTAGAGCATGACCGCTCTCTTTCGTTTTACTTCTACATCTCCTGTCTTTTTCACATTCCCATCGCTCACAGCGCCATCTCTTGCCGAGCAAATAGCTTTAACAGACTCAAATATCAAATGAAAGGAAATTTAATGCTTAATTCAACACAATAAATATAATTCAAATATTTGCATTACAAGAGAAGTTGTGCATTGAAAACAACACTTAGGGGGGGGGGGATATCCCTGTGTACATACGATGTCACTGTCCTGTCAGTATTTCTTTGGGTATCCTCAAGACGGCAGCACAGCGACATAGCATTGAGTCAACCAATATTTGGAGCTCTTCCTTCTCAATTATGTGGTGCCATGAGACATTTATAGCCTCAATTAATTCTCTTTTATTGGATGGATGCCTCAGATGTATTATTTTTTTTCAAAGTGAACCACAAATGTTCTATGACAGCGGTTCCCAACCGGTGGGTCGCGGAAGGGTTGCAGGTGGGTCGCGACTCGATCCTAAAACTATCAGAAACCATCGAATAAACCATCAGGAAAGATAAGAAAAATCGAAACTTACTTAAAAACAGCAATTTTACATATTGATAGATTGTGATAACAGTTTTCTTAACTGTAATTATATCAAAGCTGTATGATTTTTTTTTTTGCCTGAAAAATTAAAATGGTCTTTGTGTACTTTTATAATTGTAGTTTTTATCTTCACCTAGGAACTCTTGTTAGTGAGTATGAAACCACTTGTTGCATATATTGCAAACATATATCTATTGTTAAATAAATAACTGTTTTGCTACAAAGTGCTTATATTTTGTGAACCATTTTCAAATCAGAACACAAATTGTTTATCAATAATCAATCTGTATCTTCAAAAAAACATATATATATATACATATATATATATATTCCATATATATATATATATATATATATATATATATATATATATATATATATATATATATATATATATATATATATATATATATATATATATTTGCAATATTTGATGGTAAATTATATATAAATAAGGAAGGGATACGATACAAATAAGGTTTTTTAGCCCACCATGGACAGAGGAGGTATTCTGATAAGGAAAGGTGGGTCGCCAGCTGAAAAAGGTTGGGAACCACTGTTCTATGAGGTTCAGGTCTAGGCTGTTTCCTAGCGGTCACAGCACCTCCATGTCATTCTCCGTGAACCACTGTTGGCATATCCGTACAGTGTGGCAGGGAGCTGAATCCTAAGTGGTAAAAATAATTGGACATTATCTGGAAAAAGTTCCCTGATAGAAGGTAGAAATTTGGGTTGTAAGGTGGTGTCAATATTCTTTCTGCTATTCAGTGTGCCATATATGACATATCGGCGCTCTACAGCATCTGTTGACATACAGGCCCAGATCATAAACTTGAAGGATTCTTCGTTGTCACTTGAATGGAATCTGGATGTACCTCTTCTTTGATGCGACATCTCACATATTTTCTCCAATCACTACCAAATATCGATATCTTAGTTTCGTCAGTCCATATCACTTATTTCCACTGATCTTCTGTTCATGCAATGTGTTCTTTTGCTGGGTCGAGATGGATTTAGTTTGCATTAAGTATTATTAAATATTAAAATTACAATTCCCAGGTATGTATATGCCCAGCGTGTAAAATCCATAGAAAAAAAGAGACAACTCTTATGTATTAAATGATGAGGACCATATTTAAAATTAACAATATTATTTATTACAAATATCATATAGTTAAGTTTACTACATAATAAACACTTGTATAAAAGTATTAAAATTGATTAATATTCTTTAAGCAATGAAATTGGGTCCTCGCCATAAATAAAACAAAAAAAAAAAAAAAATATATATATATATATATATATATATATATATATATATATATATATATATATATATATCTTATATATATATTTCTTCTGTCCGTGTGTATGTAACTGAACTCCTCCTAAACGACTGGACGGATTTTTATGAAATTTTGTGTGTGCAATTAAGTTGAATCGAGAATGGTTTAGATTCACAATTTGATCCGATAGAAAATGTTTTTATATTTTTAATTAATTAATAAAAAACCAACAATTTATAAGGGGGTGCGTCCGGTAAATGGAATCTGTTACAGTTTGTGGAATCGGCCCTCTGGATAATGCCGTCCACGTTAGGTTTAGTTAGCAAACAGCGAGCGAAAAGATAAAACTAAATAAAATCAAAAAGTTTCAAGTCATATATTAAACCAGAATAGTAAATGAAAATAATAATCTTTCAAGTCAGATTTTATACTCTAAAATACATCAGATCCAACGGCATATTCATACTCTCGACACGCGATGGAAAATTCGAATCAACCACGCTAAGTGACACGTGATCTTTTTTAATCGCTACTGCAATCCCCCTCGCCTATATATTTGTGTCTATTGAAGAGCTAAAGACTAAGCTTCTATCCTGCTAACTTATTTCTGACTAAAAACTCCTCTGACATGTATAATCACCAGCCCACAACTTTCGAATAAGTTTCACTTTACTCAATAGAATACCGTGTCATCGTGGCGTATTCGGAAGGTCGCGCAAGTACCATGCTATCGACCCGGGTTCGAATGCAGAGTCGTGTAAATTTTGCTAGACCTGCTATTTCTGCATTTTTTAAGGCTTTTTTATTGCAGCTTTTATTTTATTATTTTTTTAATTATTATTTTATTTTATTTTTTTTAATTTTAATTTAAATTTAATTTTATTATTTTTTAAAACTATTATTTTTATTTATTTTTATTTTTTTTTCAGCTTTTTTATGATGAAATACCGAATATAGCTGAAATCTGAGGAGTTATTATACATTTATACATTTTTAATTGGGTTTTCATATTATTAATATGTATAACATTTCGTATGCTTTTTTTCTATGTTATTTATACTGCGTTTAGTTTTTTAATGGATTTTTGTAGGTTTATTATAAATTTATATATTTTATATTTTACTTTTCAGGATTTTGTGCTCCAATGATAAAGGCTAAATCTTTTCTATGTTACTTATACTGTGTTTAGTTTTTAAATTGATTTTGGTTAACAAACATTCTTAAAATTCGGGGCAATGCCGGGTACTTCAGCTAGAATTACAACGTTTGAACAGGACAACGTCTGTCGGGTCCGCTAGTATATATATATATATATATATATACAGTCAAACCTCGATATCTCGAACTTGAAGGGAGAGACAAAAAAATTCGAAATATCGAAAATTCGAATTATCGAAAATCGCATGTTATCAATATTAATAGAGAAAAATAAGCATTTTTACATACCTTTTTAAAAAGTAATCCATATTTTTATTTTAATAAACACTATTTACAAAATTCTTTGAAAAATGATTCAATTGTTTTTCGCTTCAGAGAAGAGTCTGAAATTTTATCTATTACACTTTCTAAGTGGACAGTGGCTTTAAATATCTCTTACCTCTTTGGTTGACTTAACATATATATATATATATATATATATATATATATATATATATATATATATATATATATATATATATATATATATATATATATATATATAAGCGTCCACTGCAAATAATCCTTCTTTGTTTGTCACATTTGGTGGCAAATGCCGGATTTCGTCCTCCTCGTCTTCTGATAATACACAAGAAGCTTTCGTCTGACCGGTGATGTCATTGTCCTCCCACTGACCGCACACTATTACCGTATCATCTACGATGACAAAGTAATTAAATTCCATGTTATCGAGGTGCATGAGCATCGAGGCTTGAATGCAAGACAACATAGGCATGCATTCACACCTGTAGTTTTTTTCTTTCACTCCTTGTTGCAATGATAAGAAATTCTACAATCTTCTTGGAAGCCATCCACCTCTTGATTTTTTGTTCCTGCCTTCATTTCCTGTTTTGTTAAAACCACCCCAACCCCTCTAGAAAGTAACCTTGAAGAGTAAAAGGAGAAAAAATAAAAGAAAGGAACGATGGTCACTGCATATGCATGGCAACTAACTGAAACGAGATAAGAAAACAATAAACAAGAATTTCAACTCCCATCTTGGAGGGTCAAGAGAAGTTGTCATTTGTGTTATCTTCCGTCTTTATATCCCTTCTTTTTAAAGTTTATGCAGGGTTTTATCACTGTAATGTTTGAATAGCTTTTCTATCTTTTAGAAATTTCTAAAAAATATTTTGGATATTATTTTTTTGTTTTTAGAAAATTTTTTCTTCTCCATTTATGGAAAAAAATTCAAGTTATCGAGGGATGAGCCAAAATAAATTCGCCAAACCAAGGTTTTTTTAACATTGAGTGCATAGGAAATTTAAAGGGAATTTTTATTTCTTCGAGATATCGAAAAATTCGCGAAATCGAGGTTCGAGTTAGCGAGGTTTGACTGTATATATATATATATATATATATATATATATATATATATATATATATATATATATATGTATGTATATATATATATATATATATATATATATATATATATATATATATATATGTATATATATATATATATATATACGTATATATATATATATATATATATAGATATATATATATATATATGTATAGATATATATATATATATATATATATATATATATATATATATATATATATATATATATATATATATATATATATATACAGTCGAACCTCCATATATCGAAGTAGCAAATTGCCGGAAAAAATTCGATGTATAGAAATTTCGATATATAGAATGGAGCTTAGTTTTATCATAATTCTCCTAAAAAAAAATTAAAGCTAATTTTCATATATGAAACTCCATTTCTAATTTGTATGCGAATCCCATTAAATGAAAGTTAATAACAAAAATGAATTAATATGAAAGATTTATTGAGTACTACATACCTTTAAAAAAGCAATAATCCAGACAGTGGTTATACAGAGGCTGTTCGCACAATTTTTAGACGATTTTGGTAAGCGGTAATAAAAAATCGTTTGCTGCAAAAGAAATAATTGCAATTGAACTATGTTTTTGAAAGTCAAAATTATCGTCTGCGGCTTGAAAGTTTTGTTTTTATTCAAAATGGCGTTTTTAACAAAGCAGTGGTTCGAAGGCTACATTTATGCTCTTTCCGAAGAGAAATATGTATACTCCGTTATCCATAAACAGTGTGAGAGTCATGGTTTTGTGATATCTAAAGCGTCAATAGGTAATATCGTCAACAAGAAAGGAAAAAATCGTCAAATTGGAGCCTCAAGTGGGACAAAAATTCCAAACAAGTATCCAAGGAAAAAACGGACATCTTCGACTATTGCAAAGGTACGTTGTTTAATGTTAAAAGAAAATCCCCCTAGTCAAAGGACAGTTGCAAAATCATTAAAATGCTCGGTGTCCACTGTAAACAAAATGATAAACGTTGATTTAAATCTTAAGAAAGCGAAAAAACGCTATGTGCATCGTCTTCTTCCAAATCATATCGCTGAACGCAGGACACGCTGCAGAATTCTATATGAGAAACACTTATCCAAATAAAAATGGAAAACAATTGTCACAATAGATGAATCATGGGTGTATTTAAATGACTGCAACAAAAAAAAAGCCATTTATTATCATAAAAGGGGAGAAAAAAATTTAAGTACATGGTTCAAAGAATCGAATTAAAGTTTTTCTAAGGGATTCATGATTGTTGCTGGTTTTTCTTATAATGGCAAGTTAAAAATAAAGAGAGTGGAAAAAAATGTCAAGATTGACTCCAAATACTATCAGGAACATATTTTATTGCCAATTTTTCTGAATGAAATACCATCGCTTTACCCACAGTGCCATCAATCTGTGAGACTCCATCAGGACAAAGCTAGCAGTCACACATCAAAATCCACTGTAAATTTCCTAAAAGAAATGGAACAAAAAACTGGTATCAAGGCCATACCCTTCACTGATATCCCTACTAAATCTACCGATGTAACACCTATGGATTTTTGTGGTTTCGGACTTTTAAAATTTGCATTATCCAAACGTCGTCCCAAAACCCTTACAGGACTCTGGAAAGCTGTTCAGGAGGAATGGGATAGAATACCTCTTCTGACACTTCAAAAGGCATTATTATCCTGGAAATTGTGGTGTCGAAAGATAGTTCAGAATAAGGGATGTCAAATAAAACATTTAAAACACAAGAATTTTATGTAATTTAGTTTTGTGAATACAATATACATCGTCTAAAAAATGTGTGAACAGCCTCTGTAATGATCACAGTTACATTTTTTATTTATTCAGTCCAATAAAAACTTAATCAGGGACCTTTTCCGCGAATTGAAGTCCATGACCTATTGTTTCAAATGTCAAAAATTTGGATATTTTATTCTTAAGTGGTATAAAATGTACCAATCTGTCTTGAAAAAAATTTCGATATATAGAGATTTTTTCGATATATAGAAACAATTTTTCTATGTAATGAACATGGAGATTTGCTAAGAGTTCGATATATAGAAAATTTCGATATGTGGAAGTTCGATATATGGAGGTTCGACTGTATATATATATATATATATATATATATATATATATATATATATATATATATATATATCAGAGATAAACTATCATAAGTGAATTTTCTTCATTTTCGAAATTTTTTATTTAAGTTACTCCTTTTGGGTGGAGCTTCTTTGAGGAAAACTGTCATATATGAGGCGGTCAAAGGCAAAGTGGTGTAAGTCCCATTTTCAACTGATTTTATTTGAGGGCAAAAATGTAATCTCCATGTTAAATTTATAGTGGAATTGCAAATAATTATGATTTGCGATATTATAATGATTATTATGAATTATAATTTGTTCAATTTCTAGAGAAATGTTTTGTAGATTTTGCAGTAAAACGCTTTTGACTTCCACCACTTGACTTACTGACTTACACCACTTTGCCTTTCACCGCCTCATATGTAAAATAAGATGGTGGGTTAAATATAGACTTATCAACTAACACGTATGTAAGTCCTTATGAGAGGTAAACCATCACAAAGCTGTTCTGAAAAGCTCTCCTGAAAAATTTGAATTTTGCACATATGATAGTTTACCTCTGACGTACAGATATATAATTATAATTAATCTTTTGTCATTCAGAACAGAACTATTAAAGGGAACTTACCCCAAATCAGGTTCTGTGTCGACACTGTTCGGCTCAGGATTCACAGGAAAAAAAGTCTATAACTGAAGTTTGTCGGCTCCAAGATCTATCTGCTCTATATTCAAGCAAACGCACTCCCCCAGTTTTTATCACACATCTTAATTTCTATTCCCGTCTCTACCTTTCAATGAGAATATTTTTATTTCCTTCTAAACCCACCTACATCTCCAAACTTCGATTCTAGTGGCCTAAAATTATTCTTTTATTGAATTCTCAAACCTCCTTGGAGTTCTTTCATTCTCACATGTTTTCCCATTCCCTTCCTCCATTTTTCTTATATATATTTTTTTAAATTCTCTGCATACCCGGTCAAGCCAAAACATCTGGTCCTCTCTAATCCCCTTTGACCCTACCATATTACTTGTTGCGCAAAATACAATGATCCTTTTCAATTCTTATATACTATATTCAAAGGACTTCTAACTGACCACCGGTTATTATTCATCGAAAATACCGCTCTCTTCAGTAACACAAGCCCCTTTCTAGCGCGGGCCTTTTCTATCATTTTTCCCCTATACTATAAATATTTATATTACGCGTTTCCCTTTCTTACCAACCTTCCATATAAAATTTTATAGCTATGCCCAAATGTAACCTTTTTGAAATCCTTTAAATTATATAAAACCCTTTTTTTTATTCTCCTAAACGTTCTTAAAATACCATCTGCCTCACGTCTACTTGACCACCTGCTCTTACATTTTACGTAAACAAGTACCTGCACCCGAGAAACTCTAAAAGTATGCGAATAGCGCCCTTTACACGTACGTTCTTTCCGGCGCGATTGAGTGCACGTGTGAAGGTGTCGGAGAGGAAGGGAAAGCTGCCCTTCCTCTCCGACTTTTGGAGCGTACTGCAAGTTTTCCCGCGCTTAATCCCGTAAGCTCCAAGCACTCCAAGAGCGTACGTGTAAAGGGCGCTGCTTGGAGCGTGCGCGCAATCCCGTACGCTCCAAGCACTCGCGAAAGAACGTACGTGTAAAGGGCGCTAATATTGTGTAGAGTAAGTTTGCTAGGCCAGAATGGCTAGTACTTCTGCCCACTGCATTCGTTTCCGTCTCTGCGTTTTATTGAGCAATGGCTTCTTTCAGGAAATCCTACCTTTTATGCCAACTTCCGTTAGTCTTTTCCGTACCGTTCTTGCGCTGACAAAAACACTAGTTACACCCAGTTCACTGCTAATGACCATAGATGACATTTATCTCTTCTTGAGGCAAATTCGTTTCGTTCTCCTATCTTTAACAGCTGTTGTGCTTTTTTCCAAGCCTTTTCCTTCTTTGTTTTGTATAGACTGAGATTCCTGATAGCGTAAACAAAACTTTAGCACTCCTGATGTTGTCACATTTCCACCAACTTCTGCGAAAGACCATTTTCTCGTAACACAATAATCCTGGATGTCTTTCCTTGGCGATATTGTTTTATACATTTTTTACACCGTCAATAGCACTAAACAATGCACATAAACATCCAATCGTAATTGCACTTCAATAACCAACTTTAATCTGCAAAATGAAACAGCCAAACTGGCCTTTCCCACCCTCGAACTTGACCTTTCACCTGCTCATAAACGACAGCTGATCACTGGTCCGCAGAACGACGATTCCGATTGGCTGGTAGTAGCAGTTAATACAATCCTGGTTTGGATCATACTTTTCCCCACCCGCTTATTCCATGGAAAGACTTTACGGCCAAACGATTTAACGTGTCAATACCTGGTGTACGCCCGAAGTCATGCAACGGTGATTGTCGGGATTCGAACAGAGCTTCCTCCGTTCGAATTTCAACGAGCTAACCACTGGGCTGCCATCATTGGAATATATTTCTTCGTATTCAGAGATATAGAAAAATGTATCAATTTTTCGACTGATTCGTTACTTTTCGTAAAAAACATTTGAAGATTCATAAAAAAAAGTCGGCAAAGCATTGCTATATTACTCGTTTTATTTAAAATTTTGGCAAACTTGAGAAAGGCAGAAAAGCGAATCTGCCAGAGTGATAAAAATGGCATCTTAGTGCTAACAAATTCAATTTTTACAACCACTTGCAAGTTTTCCCGTTATTTGTTACATAACGAGAGTATAGAGTCTTCAAACAAAATTTTACGCCAGATATCAGAATCTGATATTGACCATTTTTTCCCCCTTGGCATTACATATTACGCAAAACACCATGCAAACGCGAAGAGGTAGGAACACGAAAGTATCCGAAGAAAGGCAATAAGTTCTTAACGGTCACCGACTTCTGATCACTAACAATATTTTTAACATTCTTCGCTTACTTATTAAAGTGTAACCAGCTCTAATCAAAGAAAACTCTAATGGAATTTGTGATAACGTTATTGTTGGGAACGTTAGACTGGGATCGCAAGGAAATGATCATCTTAAAGCATTTTAATTACTTCAAAAATTAGTTGCCGTCCAAAGTTTTGTAACGACTTTCTTGAGAGAAAATTAAGTTTTTTCCCCCTCTTCCTTTCCCTTTAATGATAATTAGTTGTTGATCCGTACTTTTGGTTCACTGTCGGAGAAAACTTGGAGAAAATCATTAAGGTACTTTAATTGCTATATCGGGAAACCATTTACTCTCACTTTGCATTTCCAAAAATTATATCTGCCTTCATTTCCGATAGCTCTGTCATCACTGTCTTCTTTTCATTTATGACAAGAGTCGGTTTAATTATGTCATATCGGTTCGTGAAAATTTTCCTCTGCAGTTAGTTTAGCTCATTCATACGGATTAATTAGATTCATTTAGCAACGCTAACCTTATCCTAGTTGCAAACTACAGTGCTTTATCGGTGGACATTTTTCATCTACGCAAGCCGCTTTCTAATTCGTGACGAAAAACGCACGACATTTCATCAGATCTAAGCTTGAATATCGAGCTTAGCATCCCAATTATACAGGCTGGCCCAAAAGTCACTAGGCGCGGTTCATCATCATTTGAAAACTCACGAGTTCACGGACCTGATCTGGTGGTGTTGTCGATCAGGTGGGATAAGCAACAACAACAAAATGTCAGCTCACAAACATTACTAAGCAAGAAAAACCATAAAAATTGAAAAAAAAATTGAGATACGTCTTTTATGCTTAGGAGGGCAGATTTAGAAACCTCTACACAAGGAAAAATTTCCCATAAAGTCTTATCAAAACATTTGTCTTACTGGAACAATGTCGCAGTTCCTACTCCGGGGAAATCTAGCCTTGAGAGCCCGGCCCATTTTAACGTATACGATATGATAGTAACAAGTAGTTACAAGTACGTTGGCCAATCCTACTTACTACCCGATGTCGGAAAGTTCGGTCAAACGCCGGCGTCGGAATCCGACTTGAAACCGACTGGAGGCCAAAGGTCGATTTCTGATTCTATGCCGATGTCCGTTAGCCGTGTCGAATTTCACTTTTCGTCTACCCAAGTTATTTTTCTTTAAGATTTTTAAAACGGTAAGTTTTATACATTAGTTTTTGTTTTCTTTGGTACCATTTTTACCATGTTTTTATTAACTCGCTTTCTTGTTTGTTTGTTTGTTTGTTTGTGTGTGTGTGTGTGTGTGTGTTTGTCCGGTACAAATCTTGCAATCGATTTTTACTAACTTCCCGACTAGCTAGACATTTGAAACTTTTAGAATAGCTCAGAACACGATGACAATGCATTATTTTAATACTTTTAGCCATCTTTAAACAGAATTGAATTCTTTTTCAGTTAATTTTGTTTTGCAGACTGGTGCAGCCATCTATCGGCCGGGACGGGAACGAAAAGTTAAACGCAAGTTAACTTCCAATTAACTTCATTTTCTTTCAAGTTGATGGGATAATTCATTAAAATTTTAAAAAGTATTTTTTAATACATAGAATTGTCAAGTTTATATGAATCAACAGAAAATTTAAAAACATGGTATATAAAAAGTTCTTTTTATCTTGTAATTTTTTATTAAATTTAGAAAATCAGTTTAGATAATGAGATACGAGGTTGTGGATATTACCCATTACTGAAGCCTTTTATCATTTAAAGATAATATTTATATTTTATTGTGATTGTTTGATAAGTTTTTTTTAGCTTTCATGTTTTGTTTCGAAAAAAAGAAACATAATTTGTGGCATCAGATATCAATGCTGCTGTCTTCTGTCGTCATCGGTCTAGTTACGTATGGTGACGTCGGTCCGACGACGGATCCGTTACCGCAGTGGTAGGTCCGCCGTCGCAACTGGCGTCGGCCCGACTGTGTCGCGGACATGACGTCGTCGGATAGCTTCTGTAAACTGACGTCGGTCCGACGTAGTTATGTTACTAGGGGCTTTACTTACACAGATGGTTTTCTGAGTACAATATGTGCTTCATTGTTGTTTAAAATATACAGTGCTACACAGTCAAAGTCACGTGTTAATGTTCTATTCCAAGTGGAATGCGCCGGCATTCTCCTCATCGTATGTGTTTCAATCGAAAACCTTTCTAGAGAAGTGAGGAGAACTTGAGGACTGCGTAAAAAGCGACACAGAAAAGTGAAGATTTCATAAAAAGGAAAGCAACTCAAAACGTATGGCAAGGCAATTATTCCCCAGCACTTCTAAAACTAATTCCGATTTTGTCCGTTTAAGGGGACAGTGGACCTTCAAACCTAACTTTTTTTGTTTTGAACGGAGTTGCTTGAAATTTGAATATGTGATTAGTACCATAGATATGTAAAAGTGGTTAAAATTTAATGATGAAATATTAATAATTTATGAAATATGATTTATTAATTATATAAAAAATTGGCCTAATTAAAAATGTTCCATGCGCCTTTCTTTTGCATATAATACGGTAATTTTTATTTACAGGATACCTTATAGAACTAACAATGAAACTTATTGCTTATTTTAAGCATTCGTTAAAAATATAAAGAGAAAAAAATAATGATAGTGAAAACACCCTTTTTTATTACGGAAAACACCTATAAATCATCTTTTCAATTACAAAATTTAGAAATTCCGAGTTACAAAGCATAATTTTTTTCAATAAGATTTATTTGATATACAGTTAAGTATATAAAACTGAAATTTCAAAACAATACGATCATTAGAAATGCGCATGGAGCAGTTTGAATATTCGTATGACACAAAAATTTTTATTTTGAGAAAAACACATTTAAAGTTATTGCTATTAGTAACCGCATAGTATCTAAATTAAATACAAATGCCTATAGCTAGGAGAGTAATCGCAGAAATTAAAAATTCTTTTTGCAACACATTCCTACTCGTCCGTAGTTTCACAATTCAATAAAATTTAAAAAAAATCGAATTTTTGGACAAATTTCACAATTTTAAAAGTCCACTGTCCTCTTAAAACATGCAATGGCAGGTTACGTACCGTAACGTTGGGAACAAAAACATCTGCAATCACTGTTTCAAAAACTAATATTTGAAGATGGATTAAAAAATTTAATCACTTTCCACTTGTCAGTTTCAGGTAGCTGACATAATGAACCGACCAACATCTCATGTTGTCATTGTTTTACATGAATTTTCACCAATATCTAATAAACATTAACGAAAACCTATTAAAAATCTAATTCACGGGGTTGCTGTTATTGCCGCTAAGCTGCCATCCTAACTAATATAAATGATCTGCAGTTGCAATGATAACCATAGTTTTGGTCATGTCACAGAGGAAGAAAAATTTATCTAGTCTTATGATTGATCTTCCAGACTTTTAATGAGACAAGTCCCCTTTTTTCTCCACTTTTACTTTAAATCCACTTTTCGTGAGATGAATGACAAAATTAATGGTCATTTGTTTAATTCTCATATTACATAGTAAAAAAATACTAATGATGATTTATATAGACAAGAGGACAAAGCTATGGATATGTATATCAAACATATCTGCCAAAATGCTTTCAAATGGACTTCTGATAGTTCTTTTGTTTGGGTAGTTTTTAGATACGCATTACGCAATTAGTATTGTCCAAAAATTGGCCTGCTTTTTCTTTTTTCTTCACTTTTGTTGGCTTATTATAAAGGGATCAGCTAGATGCTAAATAACTTCTAGATACATATATAACTCAGTTTCTGATTTTTGGGGCTGTGATTTTACGAGAACATTTATTTTCAGTATAAGCCTCTGTAAATCAAACTTCCCTTTAGGGGGGGAAAAGACCTCTTATTTAATAAGAGTTTCTAAAAGACACCAGCTTTGAGTGACATTTAAGTGCAAATTTACCTCCATATTACGACTAAATATCTATTTAAAATTTTGGTTTAGATAGGGAAACATTCGACATGATTCGACGGGGATTACAGTTTCGAGAAGCAGGGACGGCTCCAGTCCAGAGTTTTTTTTTTTTTTTTTTTTTTTTTTTGAGGGGGGGGGCAATGTCGGCTCTTAGGGTTTTATATATACACTGCTGGCCACTGTAAATGCAACACCCTGAAGGAAACATGCAAATAACATGAAATTTACAACATGCATTAGCGGAGGTGAGATATGCAAATGATCAGAATTTCAGCGCAGACGCACATCACGCGCGCCTGTGGCGCCACTTCAAAGCGCTATTTAAGGCTTGGAGATTTCGACGATTTCAAGTTCGGCAATTTTGTTTTTCTTGTCGTTTTTTCAAAAATACGATCAATTATGCCTCGTCGAAAACAGCGATCATCTTTTGATCAAGTATCCGAGTTCAACAGAGGAAGGATAGTGGCCTACCGAGATTGTGGATTATCTTTCAGGGAAATCGGTAGTCGTGTTGGACGAAACCAAACAACTGTAATGCGGATATGTGATCGTTGGATGCAGGAGGGTACGACGGACCGGCGTGTTCGATCGCATCCACCTCAGCGCACCACTTCACGTGATGACAGGCAAATTGTGCGCATGGCAGTGACGGATCGCTCAGTCACATCACGAACCATAGCACAGCACATGCAGTCTGTAACGCATCATCCAGTGTCTGTGCGTACCATTCGACGCCGTTTACAGCAGAGTAGTCTGTCCGCAAGACGTCCATTGCTTTGTCTACCCTTGACGCAGAACCACAGACGTCTCCGCCGCCAATGGTGCGATGACAGAAGGATGTGGACGGCAGAATGGAATGAAATTGTCTTTACTGACGAGTCACGCTTCTGTCTGCAACACCACGATGGTCGCATTCGAGTCTGGAGACACCGTGAAGAGAGGATGCTGAACAGCTGCGTTATGCACCGCCACACTGGTCCTGCACCGGGTATTATGGTATGGGGCGGTATTGGATATCACTCTCGCACACCTCTAGTACGCATTGCCGGTACTTTAAACAGCCAGCGCTACATCTCCGAGGTGTTGGAGCCAGTTGTCCTTCCTTACCTTCAGGGCTTGCCCACAGCCATATTTTAACAGTATAATGCGTGACCACACGTGGCACGCATTGTCCAACGGTTCTTCGTCAATCGCCAGATTGAATTGCTTCCCTGGCCGCCTCGCTCTCTGGATCTTTCGCCGATAGAAAACATGTGGTCCATGGTTGCTCTATGATTGACCCAGATTCCATCCCCAGCTGCCACAGCAGATCAACTTTGGCAACGTGTGGAAGCTGCTTGGTCTGCTGTACCCCAAGAACTCATCCAAAGTATCTTTGAATCAATGCCGAGGCGTGTGGCAGCGGTGATCTCCAACAATGGCGGCTACTCTGGCTACTGATTTTGGCAGGAACCACACTTCCCAGAAGTCTATAAATTTAATCATTTGATACTTAGTCAACATGTTATCTACAAAATAAATGTTGTTGTGATATCTCTTGTCTTTCTTGGTGTTGCAATTTGGGTGGCCAGCAGTGTATATATATTTAAGAAATAAACATCGACTCATTTTAAATTTAAACTCATTTAGTATTAGGTCTACGATTATATAATTTTAGGCTATGGGAAAGAAAAAACACGCAGGGCTTTTTTTGGGGGGGAGGGCATTTGCCCTTATTCCCCCCCCCCCCCCCCTTGGAGCCGCCAATATCGAGAAGGTGTTTCTATCTTTAGAAATATATGAACAATTTGTATGATCAGGACGCTTTTCTTGTAGGAAACCTGAACTAAGCAGAATAGCGTATTTTTCTGCAGTTTAGAATATATATATATGGAATGCGAAGCCTTTGAAGATTTCTTAATAACTTAGAAATTCCGGAAACCTTTTTATTGCATTAATTACATCTTTCCTTCCAAGTAATTTAGTTACTTTTTGTTTCGTATTCCTTTTTAAGGATTGCAAACAATTTATTTTATCATGTGTTATTTCAGATACAGATTTAATACGAACCGAGATATTAAAATTAACACATGATAAGTTAAGCAAACGCCACGTCTTTTATGACCGACATACCATATTGTTGCTACAGAAATCCCAGTTTTGACACCTTTATAGCAATGTTTCATGAGTACCCGTTATACACACACACACACACACACACTGAAGAGCCAAAAAACTGGAACAGGCGTGCTTATGCAAATAACGGAAATGTGCAACCAATCAGAGTAACGCGATGCGGTCGGCAGCGCCTGTATAAGATAACAGTTGTTAGATCGGTTGTTCTATAAGACAACAGCTGTTAGATCGGTTCCTACTGTTACGACAGGTTATCACAATGTATGGTACTTTGAACGTGGTCTTATAATCGGCGCACGAGAAATGGGACGTAGCATCTCCGAGGTAGCGATGCAATTTGGATTTTCGTGCACGACCATTTCACGAGTGTACCGTGAATATCAGGTATCCTATAAAACATCAAATCTCCGATAGCGGTGCGGCCGGAAAAAAACCTTGAAAGAACTGGACCGTCGACGACTGACGAGGATCCTTAAACGAGATAGACGTGCAACATTTCCTCATATTGCTGCGGATTTCAATGCTGGGGCATCGACAAGTGTCAGTGTGCGAACTGCTCAACAGACCGTCATTTATATGGGCTTTCGCAGATTCAGGCCCATTCGTGTATCATTGTTGACTGCACGACATAAAGCTTTGTTCCTTGCCTGGGCCCGCCAACATCTCCATTGGACTGTTGATGACTGGAAACATGTTGCCTGGTCTGACGAGTCTCGTTCCCAATTGCTTAGGGAGGATGTTCAAGCTGTTGGAGCCTCTGTTATGGTACAGGGCGTTTACAGTTGGCGTGATATGGGACCCCTGATACGTCTAGAGACGATTCTGACAGGTAGGTGATGAGTACATAAGCATCCTGTCCTATCATCTACACCCATTCATGTGCATTGTGCATTCCGGCAGACTTGGACAATTCCAGCAGGACGATGCGACGCCCCACGCGTCGAGAGTTGCTACCGAGTGGCTCCAGTATCTCTCCTCTGACTTTAGACACTTTCATTGACTACCTAAATCCCCAGACATGAACATTATTTAGCATATCTGGGATGCCTTGCAACGTGATGTTCAGAAGAGATCTCCACTCCCTCGCACTCGTATGGATTTGTGGACTGCCCTGTAGGATTCATGGTGTGAATTTCTTCCAGAATACCTTTAGACATTAGAGTCCATGTCACATCGTGTTGCAGCACTTCTGCGTGCTCGGGAGAACCCTACACAATATTAGGCAGGTGTACCAGCTTTTCTGGCTCTTCTGTGTATATGTGTATATGTGTGTGTATGTATAATAACAATTTACACTGCGATCTATTATATCTGATCTAGTGTTCTGGCTTTGATAATTGACACCTGTGTGTGCGATGAGTGTACACTTTTCAGTGTATCATTCATTATTGTAATCTGATTGGTTGTTGCCATGGTTAGTTACTGTGTGAAAAAGTGTGATATTGTACATATTTTCATGTCAGTTTAAATGTTTTACATGTCATAATGATTAGTTAATCTATTACAATATTCTCCTCATTGAGTGAAGTGTCGACTTTTTATGCCGTGACATAGATATATATACAAAAAAAATAATAACTCAACCATAAATTTATTCAGTAAATGTTAATACGGAAATGTCCCTGAGAGAGACAATGCGCACAATATTTGAAGAGTTAGTGGTGTGAACAATGCTAGTTTCTTGGCAAATAGGGTATGGGAACCAAACCTACCATATATTCATAATAACCTAAGGAAGATCCATAAAAGTTAAGTGATGAAATGGCAAGCACCTGCAATAGCCTACGCTCAAGTGGCAAGACTTGAGTTATCTAGTGCTGTAAATTTCAAGCCCTAAACGTCAGTGAAACGGAGGTGATAAAGTTGTTCTTTACTTATAAGTTTAAAAGGGACAAGTTAGCCTAATACAGGTTCCTGGCATGAAGTCTAGAAAGAGTTTTTCCAGTAAGACAGGTAAGATTTTTTTCTTGGGCACAACTTCGGCTCTCCATGCCGATGGCGGGATATCATTAACACATAGACCTTGTTGAAACTGAGTACGTCAACGTTGCGTTGCGTCAGCGTCACTCGCATCGAAATAATTTTAACCAATAACAGACCTTAACAGTTTTGTGGCTAATTGTTTGGAGGTCTGGGATTGGTTAAAATTATTTCAACACGGGTAACACGGACGCAAAGCAACACGGACGGAGTGTGTGAACAAGTCAATGCAATTCAGCATTTTCGAAAATAACTCCTCTGAAAAAGATGGAAACTGTGTACCAGATTTCCCCTGGCAGCTACATTTACAATGTAGAGAAGACTTTAAAGTAGATTCAAAGGTAGAGACAAGATTCAATGTAGAGTCAAAGTACAGTATATCCAGAATCTGGATTCCAGATTAGAGAAGTTTCAAAGTACACTCTTAGGACAAAAAAAACGACGCACCAAGAAGGGGAAATGCAAATTGGATACAAATTGATATGCATACAGGTTTTGACGGAAAATGCAAAATTTTAAAGTTTGTCGACCAATGAATGAACATATGATGCTGCAGCACATGTTAACTGCGCAACTGGAAGGATATTAAAGAGGAAAAATTTCGATTCCAGGTCATAAACTCTTTGCGAATTCATTCCGTATAGTCAGGTAGACCGTAACTATGCCTCGCATACAGGTGCACGAACAGTATGCGCAGATGTCAGCATTTGAGAGAGGACGTATAGTTGGGCTCAAAGAAGCCGGTTGGTCTAATCTGCGAATCGCTCGACATTTGGTTAGGGGCGATGCTACTATTAGACGATGTTGGCAGGAATGGGTGAAACATGGCCGAACACAACGTCAAGAAGGAAGCGGTCGGCCCAGAGAAACGACAGAACGTGAGGCCCGAGCAGTCGTCAGAGCGGTAAACATAGCCCCAGATTCATCATTATCGTCGATCGTACGTGCAACTGGTACTTCAGTGACCGCAAGGACCGTTCATAGGCGGCTCAGAGAAAGGGGCCTGAGCTCACGGTGCCCCATGCGCCGACTACCATTGACCTCTGTACACCGACAATCCCGTTTGCAGTGGTGTCGGGCACATTCGACCTGGAATGTCGCTGACTGGAGAAGAATTGTCTTCAGTGATGAGTCCCGCTTCGTATTGAGCCCCGATGACCAGCGAATACGTGTCTGGAGACGCCCCGGACAGCGGTGGGATACCACCCTGACTGTCTTCCGCCATACGGGCTGACAACCAGGAGTGATGGTCTGGGGTGCCATTTCATTTCATAGCAAGGCCCCTTTGGTTGTCATCCGCGGCACCCTTACAGCACAGCAGCACGTCGACGATATTCTACGTCCTGTTCTGTTGCCCTTCATATCATGCCCTCCTAGGCTTACATTTCAGCAAGATAATGCCCGCCCGCACACGGAGAGAGTTTCTACTGCTAGTCTTCGAGCATGCCCAAAGCTACCTTGGCCAGAAAGGTCACCGGATCTCTCCCCCATTGGGCACATTTGGAGCATTATGGGCAGGGTTCTCCAACCAGCTCGGGATTTTGACGATCTATCACGCCAATTGGACAGAATTTGGCATAATATACCCGGGAGGAGAGCATCGGCCACCTCTATCAATCAATGCCAAGCCGAGGAATCAATGTAGGTGGACCAACGCGCTATTGACTTTTTCATTTTGTGAAGCTTTTTCTGTTGAATAAATCATCCAATCTTTCTCAAATTGTAATCATTTGTTTTTCTGTACATGTACATCACATCTACCGATTTTCGTCCCATTCGGATAACTCCTTCTTGATGCATCGTGTGGTTTTTTTTTTTTTTTTTTTTTTTTTTTTTTTTTTTTTGTCGTCGTCGTCTAAGAGTGTTTATTTTGAAGATAAAGATTGAAAGTTGATCAGATTCATTGTAGATTCAGCTTCTACAGTAGCTCAAAATAAAGATTCGTTATCTACAGTAGCAGAAAGTAAAAGTTTCTTTAAATTAATAATAACCTTTACTGGACAGTTCCTATTGAATTGTTAAATGGCGTACCAGTGTACCACATATCCCAGCATGGCATGAGAATTGTTGAATTTAAGATCATATTAAATCCTAAGCGAGTATGAATGGCCCGTCAGGAAATTTCCGCTCTGCTTCAAAATTCTCGAAAATCCATTTGCGGTACTAATCACCCATTTTCTCCCATTGATTACGATCTGTTTCTCTGTATGTGTTCCTTTACAGACGAGTCGCCTGAAAAATGCCCCGGTTGAAAGAATTGGTTCTTTGCGCCAAAACGGACGTCAGTTCCGTACTACTACTGCAAATGTCGATAAAGCTTGTCACGGCCCGATAACGGAGAGACTTTGTAACAAAAAAAAAATACAGGGGAGTGATTAATGGAGGCCAGGTAATTAATTTTAATTACTTTAAAATCATTTAAAGCGAGAAGTTTCTTATCGACTTTTGCGAAAAAGATACAACAATATTACTTCCAGAAAGTCATCCGGCAATTAATCACTGAGACACATTCTTTTCGGAATGTTAATGTTTCGAAATCCTTATCGAGGGAGAGAGATCTTTGTTTTCGGGATGAAGTTTGTCTAAAATTAAGATCTTGGGGAAGGAAATTTATTAATCTGCTTTATTTCTCAACGGCGACGTGTTAGAAATTATCGACGCGGAAAAATTATTATAATTATATTCCGAATTTAAAACTTTTTTCTTGACTGTGATGCATTACTGTTTTAAGAAATTTTTCTTGTTCTGCCACGACATTTACGTGGGGAAAATTTTTAGAATTAATTATAGTGGTGTTATTATTACGTTCAGATACTAAGGAGTATGCATGCATGCATCCAAACTGGTGAATAAATATAAATTGAGATACGAACAAAAATTTTAAAAAAAACGGGCAGTAAACGACAAAAAACATAAGGCAAAGCTAACAGCCATAGAATATATTAATGCAGACCCCTTCTCGGATTTATTTCTAAACCAATGTACTCAGACCAATTAGGCCAATTCAAGTTTATTTCTCTACCAATTGGTATTCAAGTTTATTTTTCTTGACTTTATGAAGAATTCAAGTCTGCAGTGCTTGACTTTGAATTGGCTGCAGTGGCTCCATCTCTATTTACAAAATATAAATAAAGTTTTGTTTATTAAAAATGTGTACTTTTGCACGAAAATTCAGATTTATTTCAAGATAAATAATTAAAATATTTCATACAATATATATATATATATATATATATATATATATATATATATATATATATATATATATATATATATATATATATATATATATATAAAGCTAAAATCTGCAACTTTTTTATGGCGTATTTTAGATTTTGTCTGTAGTGGCTCCATCTCGGTTTAAAAAATATAAGTAAAGTTTGTTTATTGAAAAGTGTACTTTTTTTCGTTTTCCGAGGTTGCGCGTCTGAGGGCCACCGGTGGTGAGGTCGCAGCGGAGTGCCGCGATGGATGTTAGGCCCTGTTCACATAAAATCCGTCAACGTCAGCGTTAAAGGTTTTGTTGGCGTTGATTGGTTAAATGGGTCAATGATTGTATATGATTGGTTAAAAATTTTAACGTTTACGTTTACGTATTCTTTATGAACAGACCCTAATGCCTACTCCACACCAACGGCTACGGAGACGAAAATCACGTATCTTCGTTGTTGCGCATGCGTATTACAAACAAATTTTCACTCCCACGTTTCGTCATCGTCTCTGGTCTCTGAGGTTTCAAGTTGGAAAAAGTTCAACTTTTGTTTCTGCCGCCATGCTCGACAGCCAATCAGAATAGAAGGAGAAGATTATGCGCATGCGCAAATAAATTGCCTCTTCTCCCCGTCTCTTAGCGGTGTAAATGCTTTTATGACAGCCACACAGACAGGTGGCAAAATGTGTCTGTCTTCCGTCGCTGTCGCCGTTGGTCTGGAGTAAGCATTAGAGACCGCTGAAGTCTGTGCCCCTTAGTACATAAATAAATAATTTTAAAGTTTATTATTATTATTATGTCCTGTTCTTGTTTAATCCCTTTCCTTATTGAAATACGTTTAACACATTTGCTCTCTTCTAAACTACTAAACTTTTTTTAATTGAAGTACATCACCATATGATGCTTTGTGTCGTATTACTCGTCCATTTTATTTATAGGGCGTGATTATTTGGTGGTAGTACAAAAATTATCTATTTTAAGACAAGGGGTATTTTGGTGCGTTGTGTTATAATTATTTATTTTGTTACCCAAAGCTCAGGACGTAATTAGCAATTAACGAACAACTTTAAAACCCGTCGGATCTGCTAAATCAACCTTGCTCCACATTAAAATACACAGTAGATAAATAATTGCTGACTCAAGGTTTAAAACAAAAACAAAACTTAATTATTTACACTGTCCTAATATTTACATTTTATCTCACAAATATAATTAACATAATAGTTGCTGTACTCACTATCAAAACACGAGCAATTGAAACAGGGTTCTATTCAGTTTGAATTTCTGATTCAGGGAGCGTAAATACGAACTACACAAAATTCTAAAAGCTCCTATCCAAACTAAATACACGATATTTTCAAATACGTAAAACTCGCACTAACTATCAATAGCAAACGTGGGATCTGAACTAAACAAAATCAATAGAAACACTCAAGTCTTTTAGTTGAGAGCGACCTTCGGGTGCTGTGATGACTCTGGTAGGGGACTCTTTCTGTGACGTCAGTTGGAACTCGGTAGGTTCTCTTTAGTTTGATGGGGCACGCTTCCACGCTGGGTTATTTGTCACTGTAGACGGACTGGAGGCAATCTTCTCTGCTATCCCTCTTTATTTCGGATTCGGGATCAGCTATCAGTCGTCACTCCACACAGTCTTTCTTTCTCGGGAAAAATCAACCGAGTTCCGACGCATCAAACCCCCTTAGTTTTATTTTAGCTCCGGGAATATTTGACCGGACTTTTGGGGCAATCAAACAGGGGCAGGTTTTTCTTCAGCCGACCCAGGGTAAGGCCTCCTGGACTCCGACTGACTTCCACTTCTTTTTTCTCAAACTCACTTCCAATATTTTAATTCCTTAAACGTTCCCGCCTCCGGAACCATTTCACCAGCCATTCAGGAAACTCTCGACTTTTTATTTGTCAAGTTTCAACACCTAAACACCTCTCATTTGCTACCCTCTTTCTTAATCAAAAACGCTCCTCTTACGCAATGATCCAAACAGCTGACTGACCACCCGCAAAACACCGCAAAACCATGTGGTTTTCTAACGCTCCCCTCCAATCAATCACCCACAAAGAGTCATTGTAACTTAACGTCACCAATGGTGCCATCCTTCTCTTATCTCCGTCTAGCATCTAAAAGACCTCACACACTCTAGGCTCATAAAACTTTTGTAAATTGGCTACCGTTGCCGACAAACGCTTTGCCCTATAATTACGTCGGCATTAAAGACGTCCCCGCCCTTTTAACACAAAATGTAATGAATCAAAGCTTTCAAAGTTTTTATTTTCTCTTAAAATATTAATTTTAATTTTTTTTAAGCGCTTCATTACACTTTGCTCTTCTAAAATTCTCTTTTAACTAAATATTCTCCTATTCTTACTAGCATATCTTAGTAGTATACCTTAGAAGTTGGAAACTTTAACATAACTCAGCTTCGAGCAACTGATTTTCCGCACAACCTCTTTTACCCCCAAAAAACTTTAGTTAACAGTTAATTAACCCCAAAAAGCGAAATGTATAGATAAATGGATATATATGTGTGTGTGTGTGTGTGTCTGTCTCTGTGCGTGATAATGGCTCCTAAAATTGATAGATGGCTCGAAGGTTACGTAACTGCGCTTTCCGAGGAGAAATATTCGTATCAACAAATTATAAAGCGCTATAAAAATCGCGGTTATGGCATTTCAAAAAAAGATATTTATAATATATTAAATTTGAAAGGAAAAAAGTCTAACTGAAAGTTAAAACGAGATCATGACAGAGAAACCTCATCCTAAGACTGTTCGAACGCAGGTAAATATCAAGAAAGTGAAGTCTCTGATCCTAAAAGAAAATCCGCCGACTCAAAGATCCATTGCATCGAAACTAGGAATGTCTTCTGGCAATGCAAGTAAAATCATTCATAAAGATTTGAAGTTAAGAAAGATGTTTAAACCTAAAGTTCATCTGCTTTTGCCAAAGCATATTACTGAAAGAAAAAGAAATTGTAGAAAATTATATGAAAAACACCTAGCTGCTGAAAAATGGAAATTTGTGGTAACATTCGATGAGGCATGGGTGTATTTAAGTGACTGTAATAAGAAAAAAGATCAATTTTCTATTGCTCAACTGATGTGAATGACCGTACGAAAATGGCTTCGTCAGTATACAGTAAAGTTCCCAAAGGGATTCATGATAGTTGCAGGATTTGTTACAACGGCAAATTAAAAATCAAACGAGTCTCAAGTAAAACCAAAATTAATTCACTCTACTATCAGCAAAATAATTTAGAACCAATTTTTAAAGAAGAAATTCCAGCCTTGTTAGGAAAGGACATTGATAAAGATGAGCTTTCATATGGACAAAGCCACTAGTCACACGTTTAAATCAACAGCCGCTTATTTCGCAAAGAAATAATCAGAAACAGGAATAAAGTGTATCCTATTTAATGTAATACCTGTAAAATCGTCTGATGCTTCTCCAATGGGCTTTTGCGCTTTCGTTTTATTAAAATGGCATCCAAGAACACTGAACGGACTTTGGAAAAACGTCCAAGAGGAATGGGATAAAATTGACATGACAGTACTAAGAAAAAGTTTACTTTCATGAAAAATTCGAGCTAGAGCTATTGTCAAGAACCATGGCTATCAGATAAAAGTAAATCGCATCAAAAAATACGGAATTTATACATAAAACTTAACTATCTAAATCATTTCCATAAAGTGCGAACGACCTTCTGTATAAAGGGTGTCGGTGATGTGTCGGTGAATTTGCACGCCAGTATCGCAGCTGAACGTCCACTGAGTGGCCAGGTTACTTTTTTCCGATGAATCCCGTTTTATGCAGATAGACGTTGGCGAATACGGCGTGAAACGTCAGAAAATAAATACCTGGCAACAATTTTCACTTGGAGTTGTGGTAAGCATCTCCATTTGAGTTTTGGTAATCTATGCGTTTAACTACAATCAGGCAGTTTCGTGCAACGTTACCATTGCAACCGCATGAAAAAGAAGGGTAGAAAATGGATGCCATGCGTTCCACACAAGGAGGTCTGATATGCATTTCTATATGAGTTTGAGTAGTCAATGCATTCAACTACTAATGCTTTGCCCTTAGTTTATGCACGAGTTGAGATGTGACATGCTGCGTCTAAACTCCCTTATATTTATCATCTTTTGCACTTTTAAGTACATTCAATTATTCCGCAATCAAACAACTTGATAGTTACTGATCTTTTCTTTTACGTGTAATAAAGAATCAAGACCTCTTTTCGTGAGAGCTCAAATTATACGTTCTTGATCTGTATTAACGCTTTTAGGGAAAATAACAATTAGTTTCGACGAAAAAGGCCCGATAAATCTTCTTGCAAGAAATTCCTACAGCAATTAAAATATAAATAGTCATTATTACTGTCTGTCTGCGCTGCTTTTCTGTATTCTTTAATAACAGTTACGGCTTCTTGTTAACGTAGCTCAAAACAAAGGTTTGAATTATCTTACGGTAGTGTGTAATTAAGCCAAGCAATTAGCGCGGGTATAGGGCGCTTAGCAATTCGTAGGATTCTTTAAGTAGGATCATTAAAGTTTATAAAATGTCTCCAGAAAAGTTCGAAGAATCTAAAATGAAAATTGAAGATGTGTTTGAAAAAAAACCCATTTAATTTTATGAGTTCATTCATGTGAAAGGCATTTATCATGGCTCGGTATTGTAGTAGTTATTACTTTCGCCCAGAAGAAGAAATGAAGATTTGGTTCTTGAACCGGCCAAGTTATTTTTCGGTTGATCTCACTTTTATCAGTCAAAGACTTTTTTAAAAATCAACGCTTTCTTGTTGGAATGTAGCGCCATCTCATGACATACATTTGAATTATAAAAGTAAAGACCGCGATCTGGAACCCAAAATGATTATGAAGTACAGTCATACCTGGGTACTCGGCGAACTCGGTACTCGTCGCATTTCGACTCGAAAGATTCGTTTCGGTTCTCGTCGTTTGCTCGGTACTCGTCGCATTTCGACGCGAAAAAAATGCTTCTGTACTCGACGTTTGCTTGATACTCGTCACACATGTTAAAACTTGAATGAGACAAGACGGCGCCCCCGCATCCTGTCTCTCTTAACAAAAAGAAAGACCGAAATAGGTTCAAATATAAAATTTTGTTTAAAAATATCACCCTGACCAGTGTTGCCAACTTGGGGGTTTTCCCCCTAAATTTAAGGGTAAGTTAGATGAAAAGGTGTGCTTTAGGGGCCACATTTTTTGTTAGTGGTTGGGTTTTAAGTTGGTGTTAGGGGGGAACAGGGGAATTTCGAGATGGCACCGGGGGGGGGGGGGGAAGGGGGCTCTTCGTAGAGGTTGGCTACACTGATCCTGACAAAGCTCTACCAAACCGAAATGTGGACATATTTAATGATCAAACAATGTTTCACTTCAGAAACATTTTGAAACGTCGGCAGAAGCAAGTTTCTCTTGATAGATGTGTAGTGAAACTCCCTAAATCTGAGTCTACAACAGGGATCGGTGGTGTTAAAAGACTGAAGAGAGAAAGAATCCCTGTGCAAGCACTTAAAGTTTTATTGGAAGGAGACTCCCCTTCCAAACAATAACCTCTCTCCTCCGCTTCTTCGCCTCTATCCCAACAGGCCTTTCACTTCTTTCAGTAGAGGTTGAGGGATGATAAATTTTATTTTATTTTATCTTATTACTATGTCTGTCTAATTTAAAGATTTCGCATAATAAAACAACCCCATCAATTTATATATTGCCCAGTGAAATGTGAAATTTCTGGTTTTCAGGAACGAATTAATTCAATTTACATTGCAGTTTTTGGAAAAAAATTGTTCGATATGAGTCGTTTTCGGTTCTCGTCGGGCCTTCTGGAACCAATTAACGACGACTACCGAGATACCACTGTATTATCATTTACTTCAGTTATTAGTGACAATTGCATTTTTTATTCATTTGCAAGAGAAATAAAAATAAAACGTTTTTGTCAACATTCTGTTATTTAAAAAGAATTTTTATAATGGCCGGGGCAGAAAAACTTGGAAAGCGACGACATCTTGTGATAAATATAAGAGTTATAGATATAATGCCATTGACATAAAATCCTTTTTTTTTTAAACTGTGCTCCAAAATTACTGTGTAAATGAAAAGTTTTTCATCCCCTCATAAAATGTATTGGAAGGTATGCAGATCCTTCTGGGAGATATTTGGGAGGAGTGTATATGTTACGGCCATTGTCCGAAGTTTGGGCAGTTCGGCGAGAATTGGCCGGCCAAAGCTAGAAGTGGCTAGCTATTTCGCGAATTGGCCTGACTTCGGACATTGGCCATAAAATATACTCTAACTCCCCTTTTACACTTATTCTTTAAAACAACCTGATTGGGTCACGAGTGCAACTGAAAACCTCGTGTATTTCGAACAAGTGGGCTGTATCATACACCCCAGGGATCATGCAATATTCTGGCATTCTCTAACAAAAAGGACATGCAGATAACTAAGAGGCATGTTCACTAACATATTTTTAGAATTAAAAATATCTAGTTTAAGAATTCCCCCCTCAACCTCATAAAATAAAAACTATTTAAAGAAAAAGTTCTTTTTCGAATTTTCTCCCTATCGCAACATTTACTTACGCAATATAAGACAGTGATGTACAGAATCTTCAGAATTAATGTCAGTCTTCTATTTATTACACCATGCATTTTGAATAGCCACTTTAGTTCCATATAACACTGAAAGAAGAGAGAAAAATAAGAATCTAACACCGTTCATTTAGAAACAAGCTATTTTGTATTATCCAAAGCACTTGAAAAAAACGATTCTTTTAATTCAAAATGAATTCAATAAATTTCATACGCGACATGGCGATAGATTTTTTTCCTTCCACAACAAAGACTAAAATCGAATTTCGTTTCCCATAAAACCATTTACGAAAAGAATGGAAGTAAAATATGAAAGTAAGATTGAATTTTTATGCATTCGAGAACAAACATTCCTAGAATTTTCATTTATTTGTAATACAGTTTCCTTCATTCTCTTTTCAAGAAAAATCGTTTGTATCACCTGCCCGGACGAAAAATAGAGTTCATTTTTTCATTTTTTCAGGCATTTTGGCGTTCTTTCTGAACAAAGCGAAATGAAAGTAAATTTTAATCGAAGATGTATTTAAATTCAAAGTTCCTCCAATGGACAGGAAATATATTTTATTATTCCGTACATTTGTTATTTATTATCGCTATATTTCTTACTTTTAAAAAAAGTTGCCCTTTTTTTTTAAATCTGTAGTTGTGTATGAAGAGAGATTTTCGTTGAACATGCTATCTTGAAATTTTCATCAGATAAGACTGAATTCATAAGTCACAACGCTTTTTAATGAGGCAATTTCATTCTTTACATTTCAGGATTTATGACTTTAATTTTAAATTGTTGTTTGTTGTTTGCCAATGCGGGGCAAACAACAAACTTGTAAAGGAAGATATTCGCACATAACCCGCGAGAATCGTTGGTTTGTCTTTAATGGGGGCACTAGTATCAGCATCGGTGGTTCATATCTGTGGTTGTTCAGTTGTATAAATCTGTGGAATCTCACACATCGACGACTATCAAATAAAACATAACAACATTTAATATTCACATCGCTCGTACATAGTACGTATTTCTCGTACGCTATCCAGAAGGTCTCTGATCACAAAGCATTCAAATCTGCGCTAGCAGCGCCATCTATATGAGTGGGTTTAACCATTTCTCCCCACTTAAAATCCTATGGATTTTATCTTTCATATAATTAATCAAACAAATAAAATAATACTAATTAAATTCTTAAATCACATACATCAATTTGTAAACTATACTGTAAAAGAGTAAATATGTAAATGGAAGTAAAGTTCAAAAATAAATGTTCAAGAATAATATAAAGTTCAAAATAAAAAATATAAGTTCAAAAATCAAAAGTTCCAGTATCTTCAGAGTTATCGGGAAAAAGTAATGGCACAACCTTGTTGATGGCTCGTTTTAGAACAACTGTAGATGTCTTCATCTCAACTACTCTCACAAGACCATCGTTACCTGGAAAAACTTTTAGAATGCGCCCCATTGGCCAGTCCATTGGCTTGGTATTGGGATCCTTCATTAATACAAGCTGGTTCACCTTAAAGTTTGGATTCTGCGCAGTCCATTTCATTCGTGACTGAAGGTGATGCAGGTATTCGTTGTTCCAACGGTCCCAGAACTTGTCTCGGAGGCTCTGTATAAGTTTCCACCTAGAATGAAAAGACAAAGAATCCGAAGCAGTATATGGTTCAGGACAAGATAAAATAGCATTTCCAGTCAAAAAATGTCCCGGAGTCAAAGGTATCAAGTCATTAGGATCCGAAGAAAGAGGTGATAATGGACGTGAATTTAAAACGGCTTCAATTTGAGTAACTAGCTTAGTTAACTCTTCAAACTTCAGGATAGTCGATCTTGTCATTTATAACAGAATGCGTTTCATCGATTTAATATTTGTCTCCCACAATCCGCCAAAATGAGGAGAAGCAGGTAGAATAAAGTTCCATTGAATTCCTTCTTCTGCAGTTGGAAATTCAGTTGATTGTACGTGCTTCACTATAATTTCAGTAGCATGTTCAAATTCAGAAGCAATTATACCGCCTGTTTTCCGAAATTCAGAATTCACTTTAAAGTTATAAATAAATCTTAAACACAAAGCACTTATTCTAATTAATCTACTAAACAAAGAATATCTTGTAATCAAATCGTTTTCAGTTTGGTTCCTTTCAACTGTTGTATTTATAGCAACTGATTTCTTAAACTCTAATTTATCGGTGTTTATGTCGGTTTCGACTGTTGGTTCTAAAGATATGGGCCATTCAGCTTCCTTCATCGTCAACCACTTGGGTCCATGCCACCACATTTCGTCATTTTTAAGTTCACTTAAGGATAAACCTCGACTTATTAAATCAGCAGGATTATCCTTCCCCATACAGTGATGCCAGTCCTTAAGGTTACTTAATCTTTGTATTTCTTTTATCCTTTTCTTCACAAACACTTTGAGTCTGTTTGGGTCTCCTTTAATCCAATAATAAACAATTGATGAATCTGTCCAAAAATACTGACTAACAGGAAATTCAAAGGCATTTGTAATTTTATGGCTAATTCTTGCAGACAAAAGCGCACCCATGAGTTCCAATCTAGGAATCGAAAGTGTCTTCAATGGAGCTACCCTGCCCTTCGATGTTATGAACCTAGAAATGATATTTCCATCATCCAATTCTATGCGTAAATACACAACAGTACCGTACGCCCTTTTAGAAGCGTTTGAAAAGGTATGCAGTTGAATGGAAATTGCATTGTTCGGCAATGAATTTTGAAAATAATATCGAGGAATACTTATCTCCTTTAAATATTGAATCTCATTACACCATTTATTCCAAGAGATTTCTAATTGTTTGGGCAATTTGTCGTCCCAGTCTAATTGTAAACACCAAATTTCCTGAATTAAACATTTAACTAGAATAGTATAGGGACCCACGAGACCCATTGGTTCAAATAGTCGGCCAGCTGCTTGTAGCAAGTATCTTTTTGTGTCAGTTCTTTTAGAAAGAAATGTTTCCAGACCCTTAGAGTCAAAATAAAATGTATCAGTTTTCTCGTTCCAACCGATTCCTAAGATCTTCGGAGCTATTAACTTCGTGTCTAAAGATTCGTCAGATTCATCTACATCAAATTTTAAATTCTTCAACTCTTGACTTAGTTCGGGAGAGTTGGTTCTCCATTTCCGAAGGTCCATGCTTGCGTCTCTAAAAATCTGTACACTTTCTTTACAAGTTGTCAAAGCTTGCTTGACATTGACTTCACTACTCAGGAAATCATCAACATAGAGCGATTGGCTAAGATGCTTAGTAGTTAGAGGAAATGTATCTGCGTATTTTTCCAGGTCATGTTTTATTGTAGCTGCAAGGAGGAATGGACTTGATTTCACTCCAAATAAAACACGCGTCATTCGGAACAATTCAAACTTCTTGTTTTTATTATCGGTTCCTGGATCTTCATCCCAGTAAAATCTTGTGTAATCCCTCTCACTTTCGTCTTTTTCAATCATCAAATAGGCCATTTTTATGTCGGCAACAAATGCAATCGGGTTTGTTCTAAATTTGATCAAAAGGAGAAATAAGTTTGGTAAAAGATTAAGTCCTGCATGTAAACAGTCATTCAAGGATAGTTGTCCCTTCGAATGCGATGATGCATCAAACACGATTCGTAATTTTCTCGTAACTTTATTAGTACGAATCACTGATCTATGTGGCAGATAAAATGTATTTTGCTGAGTATTTTCTTCCTCTGCTGGAACACGCTCTATAATATTCTCGGAAAGATAATTTTTTAGAACTGATTTATATTCATAAAATAAGGAAGGATCATTTTTAAAAGATGTTCTCAATTTCACAAATCTATTCCTTGCCGTTTGTTCATTATTTCCTAACAATGTTTTCATATTTGGTTTCCAAGGAAACTTAACCTTGTACCGCTTATTTTGGTACGAAATTCCAGCTTCAAATTCAGACATTAAATCTTTATCAATATTTTTGTCCTCAAATTCCTCTGCCTCTATGCCCAGATTTTCTAAGTTCCAAAATTCACCGAGCTGTTTAGATATATTATTTCCGTTGACCATAACACTCATTGAGATTTGCTCTTCACAATCTGTGTCTCGCCCCTGTAAAGACCACCCAAAAATTGTTTCGACTGCTACAAGAGTTTTGCTTAGACGTGTAATTCTTCCAGTAACTACCTAATAGTAAAAGTCTCCCCCAATTTGAATAGATATCTCTTTATTGTTAAACTCATAACAATCAGCCATTTGTACATTTTTCAAATACCTAAATTTTTTATCAATATTTTTATCAGGGGTGGGTAAATGTGTAGCCGAAATACGTTCAATTTCTAGCACTTCTATTTCTGTACATAAATTCGGGTCGTCTCTATTTTTTAATCTAATTTTAACTACATTAAATGTCTTTGATTCCGTTTCCTTATCCCCAAATGAGCAAATAGAAAGGTTCTCCTTTCTAACAATAGGAAAGTTAAACTTTTCAGAAATACTTCTTAAAACGAAACTTTTCTGACTTCGTTATCGTGAAAGAGCCTTATAACTTCTTCATTATTGCCATCAACTAACGCAGCGCACGTTTGTAATAATGAATGATTTGTTTTAAAAACTGTCGAAACTAAACTATTCGTTTCCTGCTTCACAGTAGAACTGTCGATGCTTTGATTTCCAAAATATTATTTTTTCTTTGATTTCTTCCGAAGCTTCCATATCTTCAGAAATCGTATCAACAGTTAAAATTTCTTCAATATCTCCATTCAAAGAATTCAAATTACTTTCTTTTTCGATTAATTGTTTTAAAAATACTTCAAACTGATCAACAGTTTCGACTTCGTTGTTGATCGTTAACTCAATTCTATTAATCAATTTTGTCAACATAGAACGTACCGTTGTACGCTTCTTCTTTAATTTTGAAAGTTCTGTCATTTTGATTTTTCTATCCAGGTATAATTCAATTTCAATAAAAATTTCTCTTGCATGGATTCAATGTCGCGATGATATCAATCACTTTCCCTTTGGCGTTGCACCAAAATAGTATCAACAGAAGTGGTTCATATCTGTGGTTGTTCAGTGGTATAAATCTGTGGAATCTCACACATCGACGACTATCAAATAAAACATAACAACATTTAATATTCACATCGCTCGTACATAGTACGTGTTTCTCGTACGCTATCCAGAAGGTCTCTGATCACAAAGCATTCAAATCTGCGCTAGCAGCGCTATCTATATGAGTGGGTTTAACCATATTTCACCATCTATATGAGTGGGCACCTTATAGGTGAATCAACACCAACCCCTGGAGACACCTCAATTTTAACCTAGCACCTCCATGAGAGACATCTGGGGGGAGAGGGGAGGGGTTGAAGGAAGGAACGCAGTACTTTTTTACTGCGCTATCGCCTGTTGGATTTGTATCCAACAGAAGGGAGAATCTCCGTACTTGTTTTCTTCTTCAGGCGTATGGCATCGGATGGTGACCGCAGGATCGTACCTTCTTCCCCCCCTCTCTGACCTCATAGGACTTTTCGTTCTAAGGATTCAACATGCCCATATCGGGCCTAAATACGACGTTAATGTTAAGTTAAAATAGAGTAAAATGAACTTAAGTGCTAAAACTGGTAAATGTTGCATAAGAGTTAGTCCCAATTGCAATTTTACTTGTCGAAAGCGGTTTTCTTGCAGACGATCAAAACGATCGCCTGCTTTTCATTCAGAATGCCTGTAAAATAGTAACTCCATTATCCGGGTATCTATTATCCGGATTTTCGATTATCTGGATCACACAACAGAAATAAAATTTCTGAAAAAAATGAATCTCTATTCTTATTTACGCAAAGAGCACTTCAGACGTGTGCCCGTGTGCATTTGTTTATGACGAAAGTGCCGAAAGGTGCGCACAGAAACATAAGCATAAAAAACGTTTGTGTTTGTAAATGGTTCGCAATTTCGTAGCTACGAAAACAAGAACCACACTCAAACAAACTACTATAATAGACTTTAAATAAACATTAATGTAATTTATTATGCACTTGTTGTCATGTATAAGAAATTATCTAATAAATTAATGATTATAAAAATTAATTAATAAATTTGTTTTTTAAAAAAAGTATTCTGGCTTTTTCAGTATTCAATTATCCGGATTTTTCATTATCCCCACCCCGAGGAATCCGAATAATCGAGTTTCCACTGTATTTCGTTCAAAGGAATATATATATATATATATATATATTCGTAGACACCATTTTCGTAATGAACAAAGAAAGTCGTTGCTGATTTTACTTAAGGCAAAACAGCGCATTTCAGTCACTAAGTACACTAAGTACTGACAGAATTCATATCATGAAAATTGGTATATCATATAATCTGTGTTCATAAAATACGAAATGTACTCGTAAAATACGAAAAACTTTGTCGATGATTTCGTTTGAGTCTCAGTTGTGCATATCAGTAAACATTATGTCCCATAACTGTAGAATTTGTTACTTGAAAACACCAATTTCGTAATAAACACAGAATATCGCAGCTGATTTTACTTGAAGCAAAATTGCACATTTCAATCACTACATGCTGACAGGATTCATATCAGGAAAACTGGTAGACTGTATTCGTGAAGTACGAAAAACATTATCGCTAATTTAATCTGAAGCTCAGTTGTGCATATCAATAAAAATTATATCATATAATTGGTAGAATTAGTTACCTGCTAATTGGTAGACAGTATTTTCACTATGAACAAAAAAAAGTCAGTTGATTTTACTAGAAGCAAAACTGCACGTTTATATCATTAAGTACTGACAGGAATCATCTCACACAAATTGATAGACTCTGCATTCGTAAAATACGAAAAACATTGTCGCTGATTTACTAGTTTGAAGCTCAATTGTGTATATCAGGTAACAGTTCAAAGAACTTCTGATCATCTTGCGTTCGATACTGCAATTGAAGTTTCAAACGAGAATTCTCGAATGCAGTTTCATTATGCAATACATTAGCTACCTGCTTACCTGACACCCGTAAAAATTTCTTGGGGGGGGGATTAATCAAGAGCTGTGCTGCCGTGCTGAAGGATGATTACTGTCATGATAACTGTAACTGTAATGTTGTGATTGTGAATGATTAACTGTGTTTGTAACTGTAAATATGTGTATCTTAAGAGTCCGGTTGTAATGCTGATGTGAGCATCTCTGTGATGTGAGCATGTTGTCTACTTAATGTTAATAAAGTTGTATTTTAATGGAACTGCTCAAGCCTCGTGCTTAATTGTGTCAAGATGAACTCATACATAGTAAAAGGAATGACAATTACGAGTATGTGGATTCATTTCTTTGGAATGTTATCCTAAAAGGATTAATAGAAAAGATAGCTACGAAACTAGTGAATGAAGGTAGGGAAATAAAATCTTAGAAGATTCATTTTAAATCAGGGTTACTAAAACTTCGGCCCATCTTTTATGTGCAGCCCGAAACACTCACGATCATTATCAGGTACGTACTTTTGTAAACACCTGGTATTCTAAGTTTTTAAAAACTTGAGATGCGCAGGAACAGTCCTAAATAATTTCAAATTATTTATCTGTCTTATCCATGGAATTTAAGAACAGATTTCAGGATTCACGAAGCGTTAAGATTTGTCTGCTACTTGTGGAAAATCCCTGGCACTTAGTAACAGCAAATATTACACAGCTAGCTGCACTGGGATACGATTATGCAAAGCTATTTGACAAATTTACCAAGTATGAATCTGTTATTTTAAAAGTTATTTTTTAAAAAAGGAGAGAAAGAGAAAGAATTACGCCGAAATTGGGAAAGTAGTGCTTGGAAAATGCAACACTAGGCTAAAATGTGCCCACCTGCCGGTCACTTTGTATGCATCAACATTTCTTTGTGAATCATCCTATTCCAAAATGAAATATGCGAAGAGTGTATGTACAAATAATCTTACTGATTGTCACCTTGAGGACGTATTGAGAGTCGCAATTAGTAGTTATATTTGTCTAAAATACCGTAAGACGGTGACTGCAGGGGTAACTTTGTGACACAGTAATTTTTTCGTATTTCGGATCTTGCACCGCGACCGTGGTACCGGGCAGGTAAAGAACAGCACCAACAGCTTGTCCAACATACAGAAACACCTAGTGGCCAGCGTCCGAAGCTTTTGAGCACACTTGTGTTTTCAGTGACTTTGTGATTTCAGACACAACTTTGTGTTTTCAGTGTCTTCGACATACACTGAACAATACGCTGGCCAGTGTATTGTTCAAACGGTACTTACGTATTATAGCTGTTTGGTACGTATTATAGCTGTTAACTTTGCGGTTTGGCGAAAAAACGGCAATAAAGCGCCAATTTTGCGCCCCATCCTTTGTTGATAGGATTGTTTTCGCTATTCATTGCTTTTCGCTATTCATTGCTTTTCGCTATCTGAGCTTCCGTTTTAAGTTTCGTTTTGAAGATTTTCTTTTTTTAGGTTATGAAAGTTATTTGATAAAGATCTTTTATAAAAGAAGTTTTACGAGAAATATGACAGTGTATTACCTCAACTTTGATAAAAGATAACTTTTATAAAAGTTGGGCTCTTCGTCAAAGTTTTATAAAAGATTTCGTTGACCGGATGTTATAAACAACATTTCGAGCAATAGCATTTAAAAAAAATACAAATGTGTGGAAAACGCGGGAGATTAAGAACAAGATTTCGATTCGAAATAATTTTAGCTCTAATTAAAAATTTCGCCCTAATGACAAAACAGAAATACACGAAAAATATTCAAAATGAGTATGTGAAAAATAAGCAAATCTTTCGTAAAAAAAGTCTTAGGATGCTGAAATTTTGCATGGTGGTTACTCCTAAGCTCTACATGCCCACTAAGAAATATTTTTAAAAAGTACAAATTTTAAGGGAGTTAAAAGGGTCTTAACCCCCTCCCCCTCTGAAAAAAACCCATTGTATCTCTGAAACTATAGGACCTAGGAAGCTGAAATTTCGTATGGTGGTTACCCTTAAGCCGTAGGTGCTCACTAAAAAATCTTTTTGAAAAATGCAAATTTTAAGGGGGTTAAAAGGGTTTAACATCCCTCTAAAAAAGCCCATTGTATCTCTGGAATCATAAGGCCTAGAAAGCTGAAATGTTGCATGGTGGTTCCCTTAAGCCCTAGGTACATACCAATAAATCTTTTTTAAGAGCTCGAATTTTAAGGGGTTTAGCCCCCTCCCCCCTAAAAAATCCCACTGTATCTCTCGAAGCATAGTGTATAGAAAGCTGAAATTGTGCATGGTACTTCCCCTAAAGCCCTGGGTACACACCAATAAATCTTTTTTAAGAGCTTGAATTTTAAGGGATTTATCCCCCTTAGATAGAAATAACTTTTATAAAAGATCTTTGTCAAATAACTTTGATAGTGTAATAGGGGTATTTTGAGGTCATAGCATTTCTTTTATGTATAAAGTTTATAAAAGATGCAAATAACTTTTAAAAATATCTTTGTCAAAGAACTTTGATAGTGTAATATAGGCCAAAAGTAAGAAGATGCAGTGTCTTTTTTCCAGATCCGTGGAATTTTGTCCAGTCAGCTTGTATGCCCGAACTTTCACAACATGCGTGCCTATTTTAATCGATCAGTAGCTGGAGATGTAATATTAAAGATTGCGGTAAAACAGTCAGAATTCACAAGGAAAACTGGTTCTACGGTTCCCGATAGCCATTCTTAACGTCTTTAAGATTCATATAATGCTGGTTGGTGGTTACAGAAGTTAACCTCCATAGAATGGTGCAAACAGCAAATGGACAAGGCAGATAGAACAACGTTTGACTGGTTCACTTTTATGCGTAAAATTTGTGCCCATGTTTTAAATTCCCGCTTTATTATGAAAACTGGCGGACACTGAAAAAGTGTGGAAGTAGATTAGAGTCTTTTCACTAAAAGAAAAAGTAACGCAGGCCAAATTTTACCACAACAGTGGATTTTCGGCGGTGTGTGCCGTGAGTCGGGAGAGGTTTTTTTTGGTATAGGTGCTTAACTGCAACGCTTATGTCGACTATTCGCGACCATGTCGAGGAGAGCAGCACAATATATACAGACTGCTGGAAAGCCTATAAAACGCAAGGACTGGAGAAGGCTGTATTTAGGCACTTTACTGTGAACCACAGATACAACTTCGTCGACCTGATGACCGGTGCGCATACTCAAACAATAGAAAGACTTTGGGGATCTGCCAAGTGGCGAAACAAACAACATAGGGGGACTGCTCACCACCATCTAGATTCTTACTTCTCCGAATTCCTGTGGCGTGAACACGTAGTGGGAGCAGACAAATTTTCCAGTATTTTTTCTACCACTGCAGAATTGCGACCTCCAGAAAGTGTTATGCATGTTTAATGGCAGCTTTTTATTCATATTTATATTTCATATTTATTTTTCTTTTTACATCCTCATTTAGAATATTTTTGTGTACACTCTTAGACACACACACACACCAAAAAAACAAAAACGCACCAAGGAGTTATCTGAATGGGACGAAAATCGGTTCATGTGATGAGCATGTACAGAAAAACAAATGATTACAATTTGAGAAAAATTGGATGATTTATTCTGAAAAAGTCAATAACGCGTTGGTACACACGCCTCTGGCCCTTGTGCAAGCAGTTATTTGGCTTGGCATTGATTGATAGAGGTGGCAGATGTCCTCCAGTGGGATATCATGCCAAATTCTGTCCAATTGCCGTGTCAGATCGTCAGAATCCCGAGCTGGTTGGAGGGACCTGCCGATAATGCTCCAAACGTGCTCAATTGGGGGGGGGGGAGATCCGGCGACCTTGCTGGCCAAGGTAGCGTTGGGCAAACACTAAGACAAGCAGTAGAAACACTGCCCACTCGCCGTGTGCATGCTGACATTATCTTGCTGAAATGTAAGCCCAGAATGCAGTGATAGGAAGAGCAACACAACGGGGCGTAGAATATCGTCGACATACCGTTGTGCTGTAAGGGTGCCGAGGATGTCAACCAAAGGGATCCTGCTATGAAATTCAATGGCACTCAAAACCATCACTCCTGGTTGTCAGCCCGTATGGCGGAAGACAGTCAGGTTGGTATCCCACCGCTGTCCAGGGCGTCTTCAGACACGCATTGGCTGGTTATCGGGGCTCAGTTCAAAGCGGGACGCATCGCTGAAGACAATTCTACTCCAGTCAGTGGCATTTCAGGTTGAATGTGCCCGACACCACTGTGTAGCGTCTTGGGCCTTTTCGGGGAAAAGGGCCACCCAAGCAACAGCCCTCCCTTTACGATTGCTGTCTTTCCAAGAAACCATCGTGGGTCGCTCTTGCGCCCCCTCCCCCCCCCGGCGAGCTGAAAAAACAAAAGGAGAAGCAGTGCGTGGGAGGCAACCAGAGAGGGTGGCTGTTTGTTGAGCCTCGAATTTGTCCGTCGAATACGGTGCGAGAATGCGCCGTTGTGGACCGATTGCCTGAAAATTCCTGTCTCGGCTCCCCGGGTTAGTCCTAGTGACTTTTGGAGAAAGATATCGCTATTGAGAGACTTTTTGAAAGATATTTTGTTCTTATAAAATCTCTCATATGCAGAGGATTCTAGACTCTCTGCCTTGTACATACTGTAAATTTTTATTTGTATAATACAAGCTCTGTGTGATATAATTATCTCTGGTGTGTCTCATTTTCCACCAAGGACGTTACAACGGCAAACGGGCTTGTCGGTGTACAGAGGTCAATGGTAGTCGGCCCAAGGGGCGGCGTGAGCTCAGCCCCCGTTCTCTGAGCCGCCTATGAATGGTGCTTACGGTGACCGAAGCACCAGTTGCACATACGATAGATGATAATGATGAATCTGGGGCTGTGAGTGCTGCTCTGACGATTGCTCGGTCTTCACGTTCTGTCGTGTCTCTTGGCCGACCCCTTCCTTCTTGACGCTGTGTTTGGCCATGGTTCACCCATTCCTGCCAACATCGTATAATAGTGGCATCGCTGCAATCCAAATGTCGAACGATTCGTCGATTAGACCAACCGGCTTCTTTGAACCCAACTACACGTCCTGTCTTAAATGCTGACATCTGCGCATATTGTTCGCGTACGTGTATGCGAGGCATAGTTACTGTCTACCTGAGTACACGGAATGAAATTCGCAAAGAATTTATGCCTTTAAATCGAAAATTCTCCTCTTTAATATCCTGCCAGTTTCGTAGTTAAGATGCTTTGCAGCGTCACATGCTCATTCATTGGCCGCCAAACTTTAAATATTTGCATTTTCCGTCGAAACCTGTACGCATATCAATTTGTGTCCAATTTGCATTACCCCTTCTTGGCTCGTCGCCATTTTTTTTTGTCTAAGAGTGTATTTCTATTTTGTCTTTAATATGAAATTTTTAATTAGATCCAAAATTATCTATAGCAAAATCTTGTTCTTCAGCTGCCGTTTTTTTTTTTTTTTTTTTTTTTTTTTTTTTACTTTTCCATGTGTTTTCCACATACTTTTTTAAACATGCTGCTGTTCAAAATGTTGATGCATGTTTAATAATTGCTTTCGTATATTTCATACTAGCTGAATACACGTGCTTCGCCACGGATTACATGAGTGACATGAATTATGTCATTTGGTTCATTTAATTTCAATTAACTTTAGCAGTAAAGGGGGATCATTTCTCAGAAGGAGTTCATCGCATAACTTAACGACAGTGATCCGACTTTAAATACGAGTTTTGGATATTTCATTTTTATTTTGGGGATTTAAAACCACTTTACAGCCTCCTTAAAAGTTGCTTTTTAAAAATCTTTCTTGGCCAGCACCTAGAGCCTAAGAGGGACCGCCATGCAAAATTTCAACTTCTTAGGCCTTATTGTTCCAGAGATACAGTGGGTTATTTTTTTTTTGGGGGGGGGGGGGCTAAACCCCTTAAAATTTGAACTAAAAAAGAGATTTATTGGTGTGCACCTAGGGCTTAAGGGAAACCAACCAACAAAATTTCAGCTTCACAGGCCTTAGGGCCTGTTCACAATAGGAGTCCGTTGCGTAGCGTTAAGGAAAAGATGAAGTTGAGACGAAAATAAACCAATCATAGGCGTTTAAAATTTCATTGCTAATCGTCTGGAGACCTATGATTGGTTTATTTTCGTCTCAACGTCTTCTTTTCCTTAACGCAATGCAACGGACTCGTATGTGAACAGGCCCTTATGGTTCCAAAGATACAGTGGGTTTATTTCTTTTTTTTTGGGGGGGGGGGGGAGGCTAAACCCCTCAAAATTTGAACTTTAAAAAAAGATTTATTGGTGTGCACCTAGGGCTTAAGGGAAACCAGCCAACAAAATTTCATCTTCCCAGGCCTTATGGTTCCAGAGATACAGTGGGTTTTTTTGGGGGGGGGTCTAACCCCCTTAAAATTTGAACTTAAAAAAAAGACTTATTGGTGTGCACCTAGGGCTTAAGGGGAACCACCATACAAAATTTCAACTTCCCGGACCCTTTTGTTCAAGAGATACATTTGGTGTATCTTAAAGGTGGAGGGGATTTAAGCCCCTTTTAACACCTTTAAATTTTTTTATTTTTTAAAAATATTTCTAAGTGGACACGTAAGACTTAGGAGTAACCACCATGCAAAATTTTAGCAACCTAAGACTTAAGCTTCGAAAGTTTTGCGTTTGTTTTAACATATTCATTTTGAATATTTTTCATGGATTTCTGTTTTGTCATTAGTACGCAATTTTTAATTAAAGCTAAAATTATTTATAATCGAAATCTTGTTCTTCATCTGACACGTTTTCCACACATTTGTAATTTTTAAACATGCTATTGCTGGAAATGTTGTTCTTCCGGTTAGAAACTAACTTCCGGTCTAACTTCCGGTTAGAAAATAGGTTGCCACTGTGAAATTAGGTGTTGGCGGACGGATATTGCGCCAAGGGTAAAAAGCTGCCATGTTTCAGCTATAAAATATAAGTACCGTTCAAACTTGTTGTCACTCCCCCTCCCCGCTTCGGCTGAGAGAGGTTGTTTCCTGATGGAGAATGTTAATACGGCTTTCGAGGGTCTCCCTCCTTCCCCTACGGCTTGCTGTACGGTCAGGCCCAGATTTCCGCATGGGCAAGTGGAGCACTTGCCCAGGGCCCCCAAAATTATGGGGCCCCCTAATTTAGTATAAAGTTGTACATAGTTTTGAGAATTTGTTTTTTGGTTAATATAGTAAAGGGGTGCAGTGGCGGATACAGAAAAAAATCCTGGGTGGAGCACAGTGCACCCACTATAGCGAAAGCATGCTTACGTCCATAAGCGTTTCTGGTTGAATTTTTTTTTTTTTTTTTTTTGGGGGGGGGGAGTTGTAATAACTCCAGACTGTGATTTATTTTGAATTTCAAAAGAAAATTTCATTAATTTATTTATTAACATTAAAAAGTAAATTAATTAATTAACACTTCTTATTAATATTCATTATTTTCTTCAGATTTTTGACTTGTCGGTCGAAATTTTTTTTGAATTTCTGGTCCCGATCTAAGGGAGGCCTGGGTGAATGTCCCACATGTTCATGTGGAAATCTGGTCCTGAGGAGGGGAGACATGCCCCCCTCTGGATCTGTCCTTGAAGGGGGCCCCCTGAAGTCTGCTTTGCCCAGGGCCCCATTGTGTCAAAGTCGGGCCCTGTGTACGGTTTCTGATCTCGATTCTTTTGATATCGACAAACTAAGTTCATGGCTGCTTCAAACTCAAGCTTGTTCTAGTGTCGGCCACCAAGATGATTTTAAGAATACTCTTGACTTTATAATCACGGCCTCCAAAGAGCTGATTTCCACCTACAACCACGCTGATGGGATCGAGAAAGACCTGACCCACAACAAACTGCAAGGTATGTGGAAATACTTTGTTGCTTTTGCTCAGCGGTCCAATCCAGTAACCTTAAATGATTTAGCAACAGCGGTTAGTTTATATACTAGCAAAACAGTAAAACATTCGAATAAAGGAAAAAGAACTAAAGTTTCAAATGAGCCGCAGGTTAAGCGAGTTGCTCGCAAGGATCTGTTGAGCATAGCTCAATCTGATGCTTTAGAACTGAACAACAAATACGAACCTATTCAAGTAGATGATGATTCAGATGCTGAGATTGAAGATCAGGCTGAGCAAGTCAAAAATGATCCCAAACCAGAGCCCTTTTTCGTTAAAATGGTCCCTGGCTACCATGATATATTGCGAAGAATTAGAGAAACTATCAACTGTGATTTACCTAAAGTACTTTCCGGCAATTTTATTAAAATCTCCCCTGCTACCATAGAGCAATTTAGGATTATCCAAAGATTACTAATATCTAGTAGAATTGAATTTTTCGGCAAGAATCCTAAGAACGAAAGACCCCTTAAAATCGTTATTAAAGGAATCCCTACCGACACCCCCATTGAAGATGTTAAGGCCGAGCTCGCCAGACTCAATTTTGAAGTCGGTCGAGTATCACAACTAAAAAGATATAAAACTAAGGAACCACTCCCTATCTTTTTATGTCATCTTAGACAGTCTGAGAATCTGAAAAGCATCTATGAAGTCCCGCAATTCCTTGGCTACTTGGTCAGGATCGAAGCATATAAATTTAAAGGCACTAAACAGTGCTTTAATTGCCAAAAGTTTCACCACAGCAGTGAAGTATGCGCTTTGCAAGCTGTGTGCATGAAATGTGCTGGTACCCATCCCTCTGCTGAGTGCACCAAATCAAGAGATACCCCCGCCACTTGTGCTAATTGCGGTGGAGACCATCCTGCTAATTACCGCGGTTGCAGTGCCCACCCCGAGCAGGTTAAATTACGTCGCAATCAAATAAAAACTATCAAGGAAGTTGCTAAGGCAGGCAATTATTCCCCCCAACTCACCATCCCCACTACCACTGGTAATACGTTTATTAATAAACCTATCAACCCCACTATCTCATACAGTCAAATTGTCAAACCATCTATCCCCCCCCCCAACAAAACTGCTTCAGCCCCTAACTCTCCTAATAACATAACTGAATCTCAACCCTCAAACGAGCCACAAATTGGTAATCTTGATAGCTCTCTCAATAAGTTAATTAAAATCAGGGATGTCCTTAAGGAAATTAAAAGTCTCTGTAATGAACTTAATATCCCTGACTTTCAATGCCTAATTAACTCTCTCAGCTCCCCCTCTCTAAATACCGTTCTTTCTGCTGCCTCTAATGAGACAACCAACTCAGCTGCGCCGTAATGCTCTCGTCTTATTCCCCTGCAATTTCTGTTCTGAGCTGGAATGCTGACGGCTTGTGTACACGAATTCATGAGCTACGGGAGTTCGTCATTAAGAACCCCGTAGATCTTATTCTGGTACAGGAAATTAAGTCCACCACCCCTCGATACCTTAATATTCAAAACTACAAACTTTACTTTACCCCCCGTCTTGACCCCACTAATAACTCCCCACTCCGTTTTGGCGGCACGGCGATCTATGTCAAAAGGAATATTAAACATAACCATCTCCCCAGTCTTAACCTTCACACTTTAGAAAATACAATAGTTAAAATCTGGATTAATAATAACACTACTCTCACTATTGCTTCTACTTACCTTAGGGCAGTGGTCGGCAAACCGTGGCTCGCGAGCCACATGTGGCTCTTTGGCCCCTTCAGTGTGGCTCTTCCACAAAATACCACGTGTGATTGAAACTTCGTGATGACTGGTTTTCTTATTCCTGTTTTAACATACTTAGTTGGTGTTTATGGACCTTTAACTTTAGGCAAGTGCTCTGAGTACAGACTAGAAATGTAGTTAAAATCCGCACCCCAGCGGTTGGCAATTCCACCAGCCTCTGTCCGAAGCACTTTGCCTTCCCTCCAAGGTACCCCCACCAGCGACACTTTCCCCTCCACTCGCTGTCGTTAGGTTGGGCCGGTGGATACGCAGCGCGGGGGAGGCCGCGACCTTCGAAATCCGAAAATCTTCAATACCAAAGGTCACGGAGAGACGAGAGTGATTCATGCACAAGTTGAGCAAGTCAGCAGTCAGCAGTCTCATTGTGCCCGGGCCCCAACGGACTCACCAACGTGGGACAGTATCTCCCCTCCCCGTTTGTTTTTCTGGTACATCCACATTCATGCAGACAAGTACCCCCCCCCGACCCCGCTTGACTCCATTTGACCCACGTGACCCCCCGCCCCGCCTTTGATGTTCTGGCTAGGACCGCTCGATCGGAGGATCGGCGCAGAACGCAGTGCCCATAAATCACTGGCTTCCCCCCAGAATACTGTGCAGAGCACATGAATGTGAACGCCTTATTAAATGTGTGGGAAGAAATAACCACCCACTCTTCTCCGCATTTACACAGTCGTGAACGAGGATGGTCGAATAGCGGGGAAGAGTGAAAAATGGGTGTGTAAACGGAACCCTTGCAGATAACTCCGCTATTCTCCTCCCCAATCGTGGCGTTTTTCAAGCCCGAGTCAAAAGGACGAGTTCCACCTCTCCCCCACGTTGGGGAAAACTACGTTGGGGAGCGGTTTATCTGGCCCGAGTCTATGGCGACGGGGAGGGGGTCAAAGGACAAAGGGGTGAATGGCGTCGGGAAGTTGCGAGACGCGGAAATGGGAGAACGGTCATTCGGGTCGATTAGTCACCCTCCTGGAGCGTGACTGATGTCTCGTGAATGGACGAGGGGTGGTTGATTCGCGGTTGTGTAAATGCGGGGTAAGATAAGGGGCTTCCTTTCGACCTCTTGGCCACCTGCACCACAGTGTCCAAGCATGGGGAATGAGAGAGAAAACGAGAGGGGGTTGGCTTGCGACAATTTGAGCCCCCCAGAATCAGTGTGTGGGGGGTCAAAGGAAGATGACCCTGAGTGGAGAGAGAGTTCATGACGAAAGAGAACAGTCTCTCGAGAAAACAATCTGATCGGTTGATTTTTACTGTTAGATTTTTAGGTTCGATTCCGGTACGGCAAACTGTCCGGGTGAAATTCTGAGCAAAAATCGAAGGAGAGGTAGATCTCTCAGTGAAAGACTGTGAATGGTCTTAGTTAAGCAATTATCTCAATAAATTATTACTATTATTAATTGATTTCGCTTAAATAGCCGTTTATTAGCGAGTTTTCGCCGAAAAGTAGTGAAAAAATTATTTTCGCATTTATTCGCTCATATCGGCAAATTTCGCATTTATTCGCATCTGTTTCGTAAATACGAAAATTACGTATCCCTAGTTAACAGTTGCAATACAAATCTGTATTTGCATAAAAAAAACTATGAAAAGGACTTATAAAAATGGCTCCGCAAAAAGGCAGGAAAAAAGGAGGAAAGATACTGAAGCAAAAGAGGGTTCTTTTTGTATGTCTTCCTGGCTAACCCAGCAACCCACCGAAGATACAGAATGCATTACAGAAGAAACAAGAGGTGAGAAGGAATTTTTATTTAAATGTAAGGCTACAGGTACCTCAGTTTAGATAGTAATTTAAAGTAACCGGTGTTATATTTATATTTATAATTTAATACTTATGGTGACAAAAATAAATAAATAAATAAACCTAATTCAGTGAAGTATCCTATAGCGCGATATTTTTATAACGTAATTTCCATAAAATGCGGAGCGGAAATTGTGACAGCTGTCCTATAACGCGATCTCCTTATAACGCGTTTTTCGTACAAGAACATTCCAACAACTCAAATGGCTTGAAAAATTTATCTATCGCAGCACTTATTTGATGAGTTAAATTTTCGTAGATGGCATTTATGGGGTATTCCCCTGTTTATCAATTCCAGTTATCAGGGAATTTCCCTCAAAATGAGCAAACAATAAAACATTACTCTCTTTTAATTTATTCTAAGATTGTCTTTAAATGTGTTCAGACGTATGTGTAATAAAGTTCTTTTGACTTGTTTAATTTACGTTATTGCAATCATATAATATTAGAGAACATCTACGTAAAATTTTTTATTTGCCGTATTACACAAGTTCTAACTTTTTCAAACTGGTTCTAACTTGATCTTACTTGTTCTAAGACGCATCGTCATGGTCGGTCATGCTTGAACGCGTTCAAAGTAGCGTCAATCTCGTTTATTAATTGTAATTACAATTTATTTCTGAGATTCTATATAACGTGGTACGAATTTATATAATTTTTATCAATTCTGAGTTTCTTATAACGCGGTTTCCATATAACGCAGCAGTAGTTTCCATATAACGCGGTATAAATTTATCGGATTTATATTATTTCTATATTTCTGATAACGCGGTTTCCATAGAACGCATTTTCTGATTTGAATTAATTCTGAGTTTCTTTATAATACGGTTTCCATATAACGCAGTACGAATTAATCGCGATATAGGAGACTTAAGTGAAGGCTAGTGGTAGTCAATCTGGTCCCTACCACCCACTAGTGGGCCATAAAGTTACCTGTATTTTTCCAACCAGCTGTAAATCCTACAGGTAATTTAGCCATCACTTTGAGAATTGTAATTATTTTGCGTTGGTAGCTTTATTATTATTGCCGTTTTGGAAGTAAGAAAATATGTTGTGATTATTCATTGGGGTTAAAAATATATAAAATAATATAAACTTGTAAATAGAATAAGTAATGCTATTCTATCTACGGCAGTTATAAAATGAAACATTTTTCTAGGTGCCCTGTTTGACATGGCTACAAAGAAGAATCATAGGAAAACGGAAGACAGAAACCGTGAATTTAGAGTTGAATGGACCGAGACTTTCGCGTTTATTCAAAACTTAAATGGCCTTCTGACCTGTATTTTTTGTAAGGAAAAATTGACTCATAACAAAAAAACAAATTTAGAGAGAAACTTTATGACTAAACACGTGTCATTCAATAATAAATATTCTGTTGGTGATGCAAGGAAGAAATCAGTTGAGGAACTTCAGAAGAGTCAAGAAAAATCAAATTCTGTATTTAATTACTGGATGCAATCTTTCAACAATGTTAATATTGCAAGTTTTGTGGTTAGTCAAGAGATTGCTAAGAGAGGAAAACCATACACAGACGGCGAATACATAAAAAGTTGTTTTATAAATGCATCCGAAGAGCTATTTCGGGATTTTAAGAACAAAGAAGATATTCTAAAAAAATTAAAGAGTTTCCATTGTCTGCTAAAACAGTGAAAGATAGAAGAGCCAAAATGTCTTTGAATATAACCAACCAGCAAGTCGAAGATCTTAAATTGGTTTCAGCTTTATCAATAGCAGTTGACGAGTCTTGTGACATAAATGATACAGCGCAAGTTTCACGTTTTGTACTATTCATTTCATCTACAGGTCCTAAAGAGAAACTTTTAGGATTATTGCCACTCAAAGGTCAAACACGTGGAGGAGATATAGCAAATGCTGTAATTCAGTGCATTGAAAAACATCATATTCCACTAGATAAAATTGTCTCAATTTCAACAGATGGGGCGAAAAGTATGACAGGCGTAAGAAACGGGTTTGTTGATATTTTGAAAGAAAAATTTAATCACGAGATACTTACATATCATTGCATCATTCATCAAGAAGCGCTTTGTGCTCAGACATTTCCAGAATAAAATTGCAAAGTTATGGAACTGATGATTAAGATTATCAACTCCGTTATAGCTAAAGCTCTTGATCATCGCCAATTTAAAGAATTTTTAGTTGAAATGGAGAGTGAGTACGCAGATCTTCTGCTGCATAACAAGGTACGTTGGTTATCAAGAGGACACGTTTTGAAACGTTTCGCTTCTTTAAAAACAGAAATTCAAGCATTTCTCTTTCAGAAAGGTGTTCACTATCAAGAACTAACGGACGATCAGTGGATTCAAAAATTTTATTTTATGGTAGGCGTTACGTCTCATCAGCTAAATCGTAAACTACAGGGGAAAGGAAACACAATTTTTTCGATATTAGAAGAAGTTATTTCATTCGAAAACAAATTATCTCTTTTGGTCAAAATTTTGAAAGACAAACTTTGATTCGCTTTCCGAGCTTGTTGAAACATCGGCCAAGAAAATAATTCTGATATTGACATATGCTATTTCAAAACAACACTTTTAAATATGAGGGAAGCTTTTCTCAACAGGTTTCAGGAAGTCAGAAACAGCAAAGCGACGTTAGCCTTTGTTAATAAAACTCTTAATGGTACTGTAACAAAATTAATTTTTTCTCCCTTTAATATTGACATTGGAAACTTTGAAATGCAGCTGCTGGATTTAAAAAACAAAGAATTGTGGAGCACGAAATTAAAACATCTTTGTGCTGATCTTGAAATATTGAAGAAAAACAAATGTGAACTTAGTTCACAGCACAAGTGGTCTGCTTTGAAAGACCTGGAGAATGAAGATATGTTGATTTTTAACACCTGGAAAAGTATTCCCGACTCATATAATCAGCTGAAAAAACTAGCGTTTGCTGTTCTTTCCTTATTCGGGTCTACATATTCATGCGAACAATCATTTTCAAGCATGAACCTTATCAAGAATAAATTGAGAAGTCGTCTTATTGAGAGAGGTATATTGAGATGGTTTAGACATACAGAGAGGATGAACGAAAGGAGATAGACCAAATAAGTATACAAGACGAGTGAGGATGGGAGAGTTGGAAGGGATCGACCTCAGCGAACGTACCTCAATCAGGTTGAGGACGTTTTTAGCAGAGGTCAGCTTAGGAGTATCCTAATAAACAATGTACCAACCTATATAGTTCAAGTTTAAAAAATTTGGCTCTCAAAGGGAATTTCAATCGTTGTACTGTTGATATTTGGCTCTGTTGACTAATGAGTTTGCCGACCACTGCCTTAGGGTAATTAACGGCAGACCCATCACCACTGAACTTGATCAACTCTTTTCTCTCGACCACAAAGTTATCCTCTTTGGCGACTTCAATGCCCATCATCCTCGCTGGAACCCCCATAACAATCCTTCTGTTAACAACTATGGTAACGAAATTAACTCTTATTCTCTTAACAATTCTATTGATATTGCCTTCCCCTCCTACCCTACTAGATTTGGCCTCTCTGGCTCCCAGTACACTATTGACTTTGCACTTCTAAACAATATTAACTTCCCATATGAAATTAATACTTTGATTGATCTCTCCTCCGATCACTTACCAGTCAAGCTTGACATTAATTGTAACCCAACGCTTCCCCCCATCATTCCTCCTTTCCATATCAACTGACAGTCCTATACTAATCATGTTGATAACTCTCCCCCACCCTTTGACCACATTAACAGTCCTGCTGACATAGATAATGCTGTTGCTTCCATTACTGATACTATTAAAAGCGCCCTTGATTCAGCTAAGGTCCACACTTCCCCCCACTACTACCATAAACTTCCCCATTACATAGTTGACTTAATTAAATACAGGAACCATGCTAGGAAAAACTGGCAAAACACCCGCGACCCCACCCTTCTCTCCCTTTATAAATCACTCGACAAGCAAGTTAAAAGTAAGATTAAAAAGTTCAAAAATACCAAATGGAAGGATTTTATTGAATCTTTAGCCCCCAGTGATAACTCTATTTGGCAGTACCTTAAGAAAATCAGGAAACCTCTCAAACCCCTTCCCCACTTTAATACTAACAACGGCACCCTCACTAATGACTTAGATAAAATCGAGGCCTTAGCTGACAATTATGAAAATCAGTTTAACCCCCATGCAAGTGTTTTTTGTGCTAGAACCATCGATAAAGTTCATGATATTGTCCAAATCTTTAATAAGAATCACAATAGTACTATTGATAGTACCAATTCTAGCGAAATCATTGCTGCTATTTACTCCCTCCCTAATCGTAAAGCTCCTGGTCAAGACGGTATTAATAATAATGCTCTTAAAAATCTCCCCCTTCACTATGCTAATTATCTCACTGACCTAATTAATTGTATTTTTAAATTTAATTACTTTCCACAAGCTTGGAAATCTGCTAATATTTTCCCTATCCCTAAACCTGGTGAGGATCCCTCCCTACCTAAAAATTACAGACCCATTAGTCTCCTTACCTCTCTTTCAAAGTTGACTGAGCATATCTTTTGCACTCGTCTCCATAAATTTATCAACGATAACAATATTCTTTCTAATGCCCAATTTGGTTTCAGACCCAAACATTCCACCTCTCATCAACTGCTCCGCGTCTCTGAGTTCATCCATGATGGACTCCAGAACAGGATGCAAACTGGTGCTATCTTTTTTGATATCCTTAAAGCCTTTGACACTGTTTGGCACAGTGGTTTAATTTATAAACTTATTAAATTTAAAATTCCTGCTGCCCTTATTAAATTTATTCAATCTTATCTTTCTGACAGAACTTTTGCTGTATGCTATTCTGGCAATACTTCCTCCCTTCGTCCAATTAATGCAGGTATTCCTCAAGGTTCTAAATTAGGTCCGATGCTTTTTTCCTTATTTATTAACGATATCCCTTCCACCCCCCCACTCAACCCTTGCCCTCTATGCAGATGATACTGCAATCCTTGACAAAAATCACAACATCAAATTCACGCACCTCTACTTACAACGCCACATCACCATCCTCGAAAGTCATTAGTGAGGGTGCCATTGTTAGTATTAAAGTGGGGAAGGGGTTTGAGAGGTTTCCTGATTTTTTTAAGGTACTGCCAAATAGAATTATCACTGGGGGCTAAAGACTGTAGCGCTTTGACTTTGACTTTGACTAGAAATATTTCGTGAGGTGCCTGATAGGGCCTAAATTGGCCCTTTACCCTCCGTATGAATATGTGGAATACTGCTGCTTGTTTACTTGAAGACTGTAGCGCTGTCTCAGCACGCCTGGGTAGTTATTCCATTAAGATCCTGGACCTTATTGCTTCAGCCAATCACTTACTAGCTCCTCGGCCAATCACTAAGCTCCCCGCTCCCTCCTCTCAATCTCATCATCTGCTTTCTCAGTCGGCCTTCTGCTCTCTGGGTAGTCAGACAGCTTCACCGTACCTGCACGGGCTTTTCCCCGGCTTTGCTCACTTCGCACTCGCAGATCCTGTGGCTCGTTCTTGACTTGTATAGTTTCTTTAACGTTTAATTTTTCTGTACACTAGCACTAGTCAAAATAATTTCTTTAATGTCTCCTTTTACAGTAACTTATCACTTAACTTAGCTATTCACTTAGTCACTCAATTATTATCACTACTTTTAAGTATGAGTTAATTCTTAACTTTTATGTAATTTACACTAAGATTTTCCTGTTTAATTATTAACTTACTCCCTCTTTGGTTTTTTTTTTTTTTTCGTCGCTAATATTAATTCTTATCTTCTTGGACCATGAGTAAACAAGCAGCAGTATTCCACATATTCATACCGAGGGTAAAGGGCCAATTTAGGCCCTATCAGGCACCTCACGAAATATTTCTAGTCAAAGTCAAAGTCAAAACTTGTTGTCAATGCTCTTCGTTGCTACTTTTATGAAATACTAGCTGAAAACCCGCGCTTCGCTACGGAGTGTCTCCATCTGGAAAATAGTTATATTTTAAATTAATATTAATACAGCTAGCAATTAATTGTTTAAAGATGAAATTAATTAAGTTAAGTTAATAGCGGTTATAATTAAGTTTTTAAATTTTAGAGTAATTAATTTTACATAGTGGCATTATGCCACATATGTTAGTTAATAATTAAAATAAATTTTTTAAAAGAAAAAGGCGTGCCGGAGAACGGCTAGGTTTGAACTGCTAGTGTCAGAACAGAAGCCCACCGCGATAGCACCACGATAAGGATCGTTGAAATCTTCGGAACAAAAAGCGGTAGAAGACAGTAGCGGAAACAATGGAGATTGTTAGGATTAAGCCCCTAACTTTATTTCTACTGATTAGATATGCATAATATATAGCCTATGTCCATCTGGAATAATGTACCTTTCAAACAGTGAAAGAATTTTTCAAATAGGTGCAGTGATTCTGAAGAATACCCTCCACGTACAAAATCGCTCTCTCTTTATATATAAGTACAGAGTACAGATAGCACCACGCTAAGGATCGTTGAAGACTTCGGCACAAAAAGCGGTAGAGGACAGTAGCGGTAACAATGGAGATTGTTAGGATTAAGCCCCTAACTTTATTTCTACTGATTAGATATACATAATATATAGCCTATGTCTATCTGGAATAATGTACCTTTCAAACAGTGAAAGAATTTTTCAAATAGGTGCAGTGGTTCTGAAGATTACCCTCCACGTGCAAAATCACTCTTTCTTTATATATAAGTATAGATAGCACCACGCTAAGGATCGTTGAAGACTTCGGCACAAAAAGCGGTAGAGGACAGTAGCGGTAACAATGGAGATTGTTAGGATTAAGCCCCTAACTTTATTTCTACTGATTAGATATACATAATATATAGCCTATGTCCATCTGGAATAATGTACCTTTCAAACAGTGAAAGAATTTTTCAAATAGGTGCAGTGGTTCTGAAGATTACCCTCCACGTACAAAATCGCTCTCTCTCTTTATATATAAGTATAGATATAGATCTGAGTTTGAAGGCGTTGGCGTAGGCAACTCAGTTAGAACACTTGTCCTATGGTCCTAAAACTTGTTGTCAAGCTATTGAATCAAACTTCGGAAACTTTGTGGGCTGAAGGCTAACACCTTATACAACCAACTACTACAGGTAATTATTTTTTATTGTCAATATGTTGGTTAGATTGTGGAACAATATAATTTTTGTGTAGAGATATTTCCGAGAGATATGAAAACATAACCTAAATATCGAAAGGTGACGGGGTTACATTGTGACACATTAACACTGTCACAAAATAGCCCACAAGGTCAACCCACCTCCTCCAGCCGCTCGATGTTACATTTTTCCGTCCTCTAAAATACCACTGGAGAGAAAGAAGTATTAACTATCTGGAAAAAAACTACTCAAAGGAAGAGAATGTGCCGAAAGACGAATTTCCTCATCTTCTCAAAGAACTGGTGGCTGTCCTGGACACCCGGGGTCTCTTTGATGTCAAAGATATAGATAAAGTAATCGAGTATTTATAATAGGTATATGTAATCGTGTATCAATCTTTTGATAAGAGCTTTGTCTAACTTTGTGTCAAGTAATTTTTCTGCTTGGATTTCAAGGCGAAAACACAGATGTCACAAAGTAGCCCCACTCGGCGGGGAAACTTTGTGACACCTTTTATCTTTAATTTCCCAATTGTAATTAAAGATCCGGGTTAGCGCAAGACATTACTACGTAAGGAAAGGATGAACCAATATTTTGCAATTGTTTGTTTTTAAAATTCGTTCGTTATTTTGCAATTGTTCGTTTATTGTTCGTTGGCTGCTTTTAAAACTGATCGGCTGGCACAGGAAAAAGCTTAAAAACCGTCACAAAGTCTTACGGTATTCAAAAGTTTGTCTCAACATAAAAAGTCACACTTATTTTTAAATAAACGCTTGGATACGTTTAGGTTTTGAGTTTTGTTTTCTTTTTTACATTATTGAAGTATAATGTATATAATGTACTAAGTTGCAGCCCTCGTAACGTAGTTAACGTATGTATGGGGCCCGAGAAAAAGAAAAGTTGAGTACGGGAGCTCCAAATTAACAAATTCAAACCCTGTTTGCGAATTTCGAAAACCTGTGTAGAGAAATATTATGTTAAGAGATGGCGCTACAAGCCCATCGTTTTTGATTTTATTCTCAGAAATGTTTGGAATTTAGAATTCGATTCTCTCTTCTTGTTGCTAGAGTGATGAATCAGTTTTAAAATGTAGTTTTCCTTGAAGGGGATTAAGATCCCATAATATGTCTATTCTTTTGAATTTAGTTAATTTTAGAGGCTTTCCAGCCTATTATCATCTTCTTGCAAATATGTAAATATTGAATTTATTAAAAAACATGCAAACATGATTTAAACTTTGCATCACTTTCGTTTTGAAGTTTTTCTCACTACTTAGTTTAGTTTCTAGTAGAACATAGTAGTCAAATTTCTTCACCTGTGCAGCTTTCAAAATTTGAGAATTTGATAGTCTCTTTTAACGTTTATAAACCTGATCGGCACACATTTAGTTCATGCCCCATCACAAAAATTTCGAATCTACTACCATTACTATTACAGGTAAATAAGAGCTTTCTGATGTATGGTACCAAATACCGACAGGGTTAAGTCAGCCCAAAATCAGAGATTTAAAATGGGGAGGAGGAAGAGAAGCCCAAGCTGTTTCATGCTGTACTTAGTTTTTTGATTCAGGATTTCAGTAATGCAAAAATGGCTAATGAACGGTTCTCAAGAAACAAATTCACATTTAGCAATGAACGCCTGGTTGGAAAAACTGAGCTTAACAGCAGTATAACAGGTTGCCCGTGACACTAAATTAGTCGGCTACGACTAGTTACAATGTATGGAAGATTGGTTCGCGTTCCCCCCCCCCTTTTTCTTTAGCAACGCTGCACAACACTGAACTAAGTATAATTACAAGGTAAAAAGAACTTTTTATAAACCATATTTTTAAATTTCCTGTTGAATCATATAAACTTGACAATTCTATGTATTAATAAATACTTTTAAAAAAAATTTTTGATGAATTATCCCATCAACTTGAAAGAAAATGAAGTGAATTGGAAGTTAATTTGCGTTTAACTTTTCGTTCCCGTTTAGGCCTATAGATGGCTGCACCAGTCAACAAAACAAAATTAACTGAAAATAATTGAAAGTTAATTCAATTCTGCTTAAAGATGGCTAAAAGTATCAAAAACATGCATTGTCATCGTGTTCTGAGCTATTCTAAAAGTTTCAAATGTCTAGCTAGTCGGGAAGTCAGTTAAAAATCGATTGCAAGAATTGTACTAGACAAACACACAAACAAACAAAAAAGCGAGTTAATGAAAACATGGAATAAATAAATTAATTTTCCTGATTTACTTAATTAATTAAGGAAATTAGTAATTATTACAGGAAATTGATTAATTTTCCTGATTAAAATTTCATACAGCGAATATTAAGTAAAGAAGGAGCAGGGCTTTTTTTCTGGGACATTTCTTTTAGGTATTATTTTGGCTTAACTTAACCAAAATTTTAAGAAACTTACGAATTAATTGTTAATTAACAAAAAGTATTTTTTTAATTGCGAGTTTTTGTTCCCCTGTGACGTAGCGTGTGAAAACACGATACTAAAAATATGCATCTTTATCTGAGAAAACGCAGTATACTCACTTATTTTTTAAGTAAAAAAGCACTGAGAAGAAATATTTCCTCGTCTAACGATGTTTTCGAGTTAAAGGGTAATTTAACCTCGTTTAACTCCTACGTGGCTGAAAAAAAAAACATGTAGAGACTATTTCGCCTGTTAAGGCCTGTTCACATAGGAGTCCATTGCGGAGCGTTAAAGTATTGAAATATATTTAACCAATGACAAACCTCCAAACGCTTAGCAATGAAATTTTTAACGCCTATGATTGGCTTATTTTCGTCTCAACGTCATCTTTCCGTTAACGCTACGCTACGGACTCCTATGTGAACAGGCCCTTATACTCTGGTGTCTAATGGAGGTGTTATGGAATTACTGATTGATCAGATCGTGCCAGTTGCTTTGGTTTTATGTAAGAGACTTAAACAGTGGAATGTGACATCTTTTTAACATCAGAAATAATAACTTATGGAATGAACTATTGAAACAAACTCGCCCAAGTATTTTACTCACTGGCCTCAGGTGGGTGTTTTCAGAAATTACAGATTGACCAGATCGTGTCAGTTGCTTTTGAAACTACAGTTTTTAGTTTGTAGCTGACAATACTTCGAACGCGGAATGGAACAAAAACGTTTTGATATCGGGAATAAAAGCTTATGGGATTTGAAATAAAAACTCATTGGTACTTTCAACTTCAGATGAACCTTATTTTTCCTGACTTATCAATCCCTTCTAAGTTATTGCAGAGAATTTCATCGGATCACCAAGAAAATACATCGGGAAAGGCAAGATAAAATAAAACATAGGCAGAACAACAAACAAGCAATCTGTGCAGTTTGTCTACTCAGACTTCTAGGGGACAAATCGGATTGGTGATTAGAATCTGCCTCTGGCACAAACAGTGACTAATTAGCTTTTCAAAATGATATTGTAGTCTACAAGTTGAATGTTTATTTTCTATGGTTATTTTTTTAGTTCAAAACATCAAATTAAATTGTATTACATCGTCAGCAACTAAGTATAAATGTAAGGGCTTTTTCTCTGACGAAGATCCAGCATAAGATATCTAGCAAATGAAGAAAAAGACATGATCATCTTAAATGGCACAATTCATTGTCAAAGAATGCGATTGCTGAGCGGCAGAATCAAACTGCATGTATGTTTGGTACTCTGTGACGTCGGTCGCCAATGCCTTGCATCAGAAAGTACTGCAAAGTAGTCATATTTGTCGTTGATGACCTCACAATTACGCCATTATGTTTATTGCTGCATTGCGCCAAAATATTTACGGCTGTAAAGTGTGATTATGCACACACCAGAACTATTGTTATTATTCAGTCGAATGGAAATGTATACTGACTAATGTCATGTCTAAAAAGCGAAGTAATTGTTCAATTTTAATACAATTCGCTCTGCTAAATTCAATGCTGACGATATTTACTGCGAAATCTGATCGCTCAACATCAAGTAATACCAGACCACGTATGATATTTTTTTCGATGTAAATAAGATCTACAGCAAAGGGCCTGTTCACATAGGAGTCCGTTGCGTAGCGTTAAGGGAAAGATGACGTTGAGACGAAAATAAACCAATCATAGGCGTTAAAAATTTCATTGCTAATTGTTTGGAGGCCTATGATTGGTTTATTTTCGTATCAACGTCAGCTTTTCCTTAACGCAACGCAACGGACTCCTGTGTGAACAGGCCCTAAGATACACCAATTTAGTCTCTTCGTGTATTTGTTGAAGTAGAAGACTAAATTTTGATCTCAGAGTTAAGTATGTAAAATTCACTGATTTGTTTTCAACCTGGCAACCATAAATCATAAAATGGTTGTGGTCTAATAACAATTGTTTCTCGGGTAATTTACTGAAGGAAGCATTCGATTAGTCGGAATATTAAATTTGCAAACCTGACGCATGGTAGACGTCACTATGGTACCTTAGTGTCCAAGCCTTCCAGATTATTACACGTGCGGACTGGATATCGTACCACCCGATTGTTGCTGTAGCTTGAGATAAAAACGGCACATGCGTGATGATGTCTATTTCGTCAATGTCTCAAATGGCCGTAACTCTGTTGCGTCGTCTGCGAGAGGGCGGTTAAAGAAGTGTTATATAGCGATATATTAATATTCAAATAGAATTTATTTTTGTGAATTATTTTGATTTCGAGCAGGGTAAGTTCATTTTACATATATCTTGCGCAATTTTAATTTGCGTAAAAACCATGCGCAAAGGACACTTAGAAAATGTCTTTGAATTCGTATTTATGTTCTGAGCTAATTTTTGTGTTTAGTATATGGGTCATGCTGGGTAGTTAATGCAGTTATCTCATCTGATTAATTTTTAAAATAATATACGTTAATGTATAATTTTATAATTCTAAAGTTCCTTTTATAGTAAAAATTTGTTTCATCCTAGTCGTAAGGTTGAAATGGCGTCCAACTATAGTTACTCTGTCTGTAATAGAAGAGCCCTAAAATTTAAAGGGCGTTGCATTTATGTTTTGAGAAAAGACATACGTTATAGGTTCTTCGAACATCTAGAGCAGGGGTTCCCAACCTTTTTCCTACATCGTTCCCTTTACAAAGAATGATTTTCTTCATCAACCCCCCTCACATTTTTCTCTATAGTATACAGCATATTTATAATACAGGTAACACTCCTATAACACGGTAGATAGGTTCCTAGAAAATGCCGTGTTATATGAGACCCAGAGACTGTTAAAAAAATGGGGGTTACGTTCTGAAAACTTATTAAAAACAAACATTTTTCTAAAATTCCATATAGGCAACTTAAATTTTATTAAAAATATAAATGTATGCATAACACAAACGAAAAGAAACACAAAAAATATTTCATTTGTTCAAAAATGTTTCATTGACGTTCAAAAAGGTTTCATGCGACCTTAATTTAATAAATTTCTTCCTCGTCACTGCTTAGTAGAATCAAACGAGAACGTTTTTCCGATTGAACGATATCACCTTCACTTTAAGAGCTTTATTTTCATTTGGATTTTTTGCACCTTCTAGCCTCTTTAAAAAATCTGTAATTTTGGTTTATTTGCTGTTTCTTACAAGGTCATTGCAGATTCACGGTATGGAGATAAACAATTTTGCAGCTCCCTTTTGAATTTCCGGCTTCTTTCAGCGGAAGGGTCTGCATTCAGTAAAAATGATTCAAGATTTTCAGCTAAGCTTAGGCCTTCTTGTAATTTTAGAGTTATAAATGATTAAATTATAATCAGTTTATACATTTTCATGTAAAGCCACTATAGTTTATTATTCTTTCCCGTCATTATTTTAAGGTAATTTAGTTTTTAAATGTGTTAAACAAAAATCATGTTATCTAGTACTATAGAAGTACAGTGTTGTACAAAGATTTTCGCATTTTTTTTTTCATCGTGTTAGAGCGAAACCGTGTTGTAAGATACCGTGCTGTAGGAAAGCTACCTGTACTAATAATTGCACATAAAACACTTACAGATAATATGACTAAGAATATGAATAAAATATAAAAAAGTGGTTCATTAGGTTTTATGTTTTATTATTTTTGTACTATTTTCAGTTTTAATTTCACAAATATAAACAAGATTTCAGAAACACAGATTGTAATTGCACAAAAGTTCGATTTCAATTAATGTGGTGGTTGTGCTTGATGCATTGACACAATTTTTTTAAAGTTTGGCCTGAAACTTTTTATCATCGTATAGTCACAATAGCTAACATAACGAATATATACATTTTACTAAGCAATTTTACAATGCGTGGATCACTCCGCCCTACGCAAATTTGTATTTATACATATTAAAACGGATATTATCTGATAATTACATTCCTTAAAATTTAAATTAAATTTTTAAACAAATATTTATCATCGACCCCCAAATAGACCCCTGGAATATTATAGATCCTTTTTAAACTTCCATCGACCCCCAAGGGGTCCACCTCGGACCCCGTTGGGAATCCTTGATCTAGAGTATTCTCATTGGCACTTTGCGAAGCTATGCGTACACCTACTGTTTTATGCTGTCATCTTTATCGGAAATTCTACTACAAACTGAAAAACGTTGTACGTTATCAAATCGCCTTAAACTTTTATCATTACAGCGTTTCAACTGAAATTGATACTCTGTTATATTAAGCAAAATATTATTACTTCTAACTTACGGATTTTAGGTTCAAATACCCTCAATATTCTTTGCTTACTTTAGGTTTTAAACTGTAATAATTATAGTTTATTAGGCTACCTCAATTGACTGCTTTATGAGCAGTTATGGTGTGTATCAATATAGGTATTAAACTGTGGAAGAAAGAAAACGTTTCCTTTATTGTTCAGCCAATCTATTTCATAAAGATGGAACACCCAAAGATGCATGGATTCTTCTTCCAGTGAATCTTTAAAGCAGTATATAAGACGCTCACTTGCCAATTCGGTTACGTCCAAAAAACAGAAAGTGGAGAAAAGTTATAAAATAATATACCGTAAAATCTTTACTATAATACGCATGCTTGATTTTGAGCGAAATTTTCGGAAAAAAAAATTAAATTTCGACTATAAAACGCACCCATAACATTTCAATATTTTATTTAAAAATTGCACAAATATTTATTAACTTGAATAAAATTTGTAATAAAACTAAACAAAAATGTCAAATTCGGTAGAAAAAAACGTAAATTTTAATTTAAAAACAATGTGAAATTATCAGTCTTAATCACTTTCATTAGAATACAGCTCATCTATTGTTTGTCGTTTATTCAATGTTTAAAACTATGCTTTTTTGTGTGTGTGTGTGTGTGTGTGTACACGAGTATAATATGCACTCTCATTTTTGCGGACTAAAATGTGAAAAAAGTGCGTATTATACTCAAGATTTTACGATACATTGTTTTTTAAAGTTTCTATGAAAATTCAAATAACCATTGTAGAACGTATCATTATATGTAGCTTTTATCCGACAACATAAAATTCTTAAGATAATATGGTACTATATAATGATGGCGTAATCGTTATCATTACAATTTTTCCTGACTGAGGGACTGAGTTGGCAAGTGAAAAAAGTAATAACATTCAATTGTCTTCAAATTATTTTATTACAGAAAAAATTGTAATGTTTAATAATTCCCAAGTACTTACTTCTGCAGAAGTTAGACTGTAACTGACTCATTTATTTTACTTTTCTGATGAAACAACACTAAACGATTTACCGTTATCAAGTAATTTCTTCTGCATTTGAATTGCATTATTGCAACGATTTACATTAAAGTATGGACTTGTTTGGCTTCTGAAAAGTTTATTATTCGATAGCCCAAAAATATTTTGTCATTTATTGGTGTTAATCCTTATTATTAGGAAAATTTATTATGAATGTAAAAAGTTAAAAGTCAGTCAAGTGCTTTGACACTAAAATTTCAAAATTTTCTTATAAAATGGACCCATTTGGCTATGAATGGTTCATATCATGCTGAAATGTCGTAAATATAACCTAGTTATATTTGAAAACTGCTCAAAACGTATATGTATGATTAAAAATCAAAAGTTACCGAGGTAGGTCCCGGTCTAATTAGCCCTCGTGTAGCAAAAAAATTAACGCAACCAACCAGCCAACCAACCAAAAGTTAATACGAAAATTGTCCAGGGCATCTTGGAATAAATTGATCACGTCGCTAATGTTTGAAATGATGCGGTAAGACCCATTTTCGTGGGTATACTACATCGAAGTTCTATTAAATTGCGTTATTTAATCAAACTTTGAAACATCCGTACAATCATTTGTGCTTCTTGACAATCTTTCTATCTGGTAGGCGTGTTAAATTACGAGATAAGCTTAGTTCTTAGACCTACAGCTGTCAGCGACCTCCCATACACCTTTAATATTCCAAAATCCTTTACCTTAGTAGTCAAATGTTTTTCAAAAAAGCTGTTTGAATATTTTAATTTCTGTCCTTTTTATGTAAGAGGCTTTAACTCTTTGTAAATTTTAAACCCTAAGTCAGTGAAATGCGAATGTTTCATTATAAAATGCCCATTTTATTGCTAAAGCTTACTATACAAAACTATTTCAACATTTTTCAGCCCTGCAGTACCTTTAGGGGTTTTATGTTAAGCTCCGTGGCAGTTGACCTCTTCAAATTTCTCTCCCTGTGACCAACAATAAATTTCAACTACGATTTTGATCTTTAAGTTGTACTTTAAATAAGCTACTGAAATGAAATTCCATTTTTTAGCGGTATATAAAGTGACAGAGGTTCGTGATTTAGTGTGCAAACATTTCTAACACTGTCATTCTCACTCATTAAACATCTATTCTTATTAATATTAAAAGGAGACTACTGGTAGAATGCATTTCATACGTCTGAAAATTTCCGCCAAAATCTGATAGTTGTTGTAGTTGCCATTCATTCGCGATCTAGCGCCAGCCAGATCAGATCCATGAGTCCATACCCCCTAGCAAAATCAAACGCCAAAAGTGGACATGAGAAATGGTCATCAAGTGCAAAGCCCAAACAATCGAGGATATGTTCAGGTGAAGCCGGATTCTCCTTACACTTAATACAAGTTGGAATAATACAAATACAATACTTAATACAAATCTGATAGTAAATGTGTGATGCATCTTAGTTCTTTAGGACCGAAAAAGAGTTATAACAGGTATGTTATGACCCAAAGTATAATTTACCGAGCAACAGCAAACTGCTAGCTCTGTTTTGAAAATAGGAGTCATCTTTTAATGACGTATAGTATAGTCAGCTGTAGAATTATAAATGGGGAAAATTGCTCACTTCAGTAATGTAGTTAAAATGCTAGTCTTAGGCTCGGTGCACACGAGCGATCCGGTGTCGTTGCGGCACCGCAGTTGCGATCAGGAGTACATAGAGTTGAACTGACCTACTCACACGGACGTAGGCGTCGTCGGTTTTTTCTGCTGTATTGTACTCCTGGTCGCAACTGCGGTGTCGCAACGACACCGGATCGCTCGTGTGCACAGAGTCTTAGGCCGGGAGCAAGTTGAGACGCAGCTTGGTGAGGTGACTCACCGTGAGATTCTTTGAAACAAAGAAGTGAATACTACACCGAATGTTCGCACGCAGGGTGAGGTGACGCAGTTTCAGAGCGTCCGTGAGCTGCGAAGGTTTGTGCTCGTGCCGCAATTTGTCACTGGTGACTATGACCTGCGAGTGAAAAGTTGTGTTGAAAGTGAAGTCCACGATGGAGGAAAAATTAATCGACGGAGAACAGTACTATACGATACGTCACATGCTGACTATTTAAAAATCAAATTAAAATTGTTGATTTGGGAAGAAATAGCCCAAGAAATTGGAATGAAATCTGCTAAGTTTTTATTTTTTTTACATAATTCAGATTAATTGATTTGAAGGGTACATGGGGAAAACGATTGCTTTTTGCAATTAAAAGTGTTTCTTGAATCAATTTCTTACAATGTATTTAATTTGTTCTCCTGTAAATTCATCCTTTTGGACTACTGCCGATTTCCGCTGCACCTTTCATTTGTTTTTGATAACGTTTTATGTACAGCAGATTTTCGCTAAAACAAAACTGCTTTGTAGGTATATTTGTATATTTTCTAGACAGATGTATGTCATAGTTAGTATAATAAATGACAAGAATTAATTAGTTGGGAAGATGTAGATTTGTAATTAAAAATAAAGTGAACACGTAATCTTGAACTTTAATTTAAACTTCTAAAAATATTTTATAATCATGTACATTAAAATAACACTGCTCCATGTTCCGTACAGACGATTCGAAATGATGCATTTTCTCGGAATGATTTTATTTACTAGGAACTACCAATTGTTACGTTCCCCTTTAATATTTTTTTTCCGTTCGGAGGTAGGTATTAAATTTTTTCCGAAAGAAACTTAGTGTCTAACCGAAATTTGAAAAGTAACTTTAATTTAAATTAAAATGATTGAGAAAAGAAAAGGTATTACAACATTAAAAAATAAGAAGCATTAAAAACTTATATTTATTAAAAATTATAAATGTATTATACTTTAAAGATTAATTTTTATATTTTAATTATTATACATTCTCAGCACTTTCCATTCGACACGCAATCTCTCTGCCAAGGAACTGAACCTCCGGGTGAATTAAAGTATTCCGTGAATTTTTGACGAATCCAAAACGCTTGATATCCACTTCGTGCATTGGTTTGATACAATGGACGTAATTGGTACTGTGGCAAATCCTGTTCGGTGATATCACCTCCAGTTTGCAATACTGCAGAATTTCTTAAATAGTTGTGCAGTACGCAAGATGCTTTTACAATTTTTACTACAGTGCTTATTTTACATTCAAAATCTGAACGAAAAACACGAAAACGAGAAGAAAGAATACCAAAAGAGCACTCGACAGCTTGCTTAGCCCGCGAAATAGCTTACACGGTAATAGTTTCTATTTTTCATCAGAAAATTCATTCTTGAGAATGAATTCTGTGCGTTTTTCTTTTCTTTAGATAATTGCTTTTCGGAAGCTTTTCACGAAGTAATGTTGAAATTACTTGATCTTCGAGTTCATCGGAATCAGATTCCAAACTTAGTAATGATTGTATATACATTGCCATCGCGCACATTTTCCTTTCAACACCCTCACTGGCACGCAGTTGAGATAGAACTGCCTTCCAACTTTCGCTCTCCCTGAGCGCAGTTGATTGAATCCTGCTTCCCTGCGTCACCTCACCAAGCTGCGTCTCAACTTGCGCCCGGCCTTAAGCTACACAAATATTAGACAATCTACAGTTTTTTTAAGTCATCTCGCCCAAGACCGATTTTTACGACTCAAAATTTTACTTGCTGGAGATATCAATCAGCTTTTGGGCTCAATGCATTTCAGTGGCTTTAGGAATCGAGAAATTCTAGCTAGATGGCATGGTATTAATATCTGTCTTTACTGCTGTTTGACCTTCTAAGGTTTTTTTTCAAGAGGAGATTGGTGACCCCGTAAGAAATCTCAGTTTAGTTCTAAGTGCGAATTTTTTAAATAAAAAAAAATAACGATGGTGCCCGCACAGAGGATAAATAAAAGGGTTAAGACTCCTCCAGATGCAAATCCATTTGTTAGAACGTGGGTGATGACTGCAAATTTCGAGATAATCGAAAACTCTAAGTGTGCTGTTGATTAACAGTTCTTAATCCCGTGGGAAGACTGATTTTTCCTTTTCGATATTAGTAAAAAAAAATAATGGTTGGAAGAAATGTCCTCTTATTTACTGTAATTCTACTGTTGATTCTGTTCACTTGGTGAAATCGTCAGGCTTTGGTGTTCCGTATTTGAAATTGGTATTTAGAGATCGGCCTCGTGATTAAGTTAGTCTGAGTTTACTTTCAATAGTAAACGTAGACGAGCAATAAATATTAGGCGAAGGTAATAGTCTTGTTTCACCCATTGTTAAAATTCTCCATTATAATTTAAGTTAGCCTTGCCACATTGGTTACTCGTTCAAGTTAATTAGTTGATTTATCAACTAATTATTTTCCCTCCCTTAATCGTTGTCAACAATATTTGTAACCTTGAGAATGGTAATCTTATATCACATACTAAGATTGATACTGAGGATAAGGAGTTCTTGCTCCCTGGTGCCTCTGCAGTCTCTTATGTCGCTGTCATGTCAATGGTAATAGATTTTTACGAAAACACGTCAGCAGCTTTAATATTAATAGGCCTGATATTTCGCATCAATTGTAATCGTTAAAATGTCATGGTCAGAGGGTGAAGAATTTGTAGCAAGAGGTTTTTGATCAAAAAAGCATTGCTTTGAGATCAACAAATCAGCGTATATCTTAAAATCAAATTATAAACACTCAGTTTAGGGATAAGCAAGAATTTATACCTAAAATATTACAAAAATGTCTAATACTTTAAATATTACTAAAATGCGTCGAGAAAACTTTTGTGGTGTAAAACTGCGCCAAAAAACTAGGAAATGTTGCTGAACATTCTAGAAAAACTTAAAAGTTCTACACTTGAAAAATTCGATTTGATAAACGAGGGTTGTGTGGTAAAAAAACATTTTAAAACCCTGCTCCACGGGAATGCCATTTCGAGGAGAAATATGCTTCACGTAAACAAGTTTCTAAATTTTGAATTTGCCTTAGGCTGTAGAGTAATGTATGATTTAGTAATCCAACATTGACAAAGTATGCGGTGTATTGAACTCCATCAATGAGGATGGTTCGGAGAGGAATTCAAGCCGTTAGGGAGGGTTTGGCAAGAACTGAATAAACAGATACCTTCTGAGTAACGAAGAGAGGATCTCTTGAACATATAACCGTAGTGTCTTCCTCCGGAATGACTGGAAGATATCAGTGGTATGATAGATAGTCTTAATTCTTGGTCTATATAAAATCAACTTCCGATCGAACAATAACAACCAAAGAAAGTGGGGAAATTGAGTAAATCGAAGAAATCAACATCTAAACTATGATCCGCTTATACCAGCCTCTGAAGTGTATGTCCCAATGCATTCTAGAAGCTGTAATGTATTTGGAAAACCAGGTCAAAATGCTAGAATGCCTTGTTTCAGTGATTGACTTAAGAAGTGCTATGGCGGATATGAAGCAGTTTCTTTTCTGTGAAAATGGTAAAGTGAAATCTAACTTGTAGCTGTATGTTATCAATGGGGGAAAAATGGAGGTTACCACAGCTAAGACCACGAGTTAGATTCTTGAAAATTGCAACTGTGGCAGAGATCACGTTTTAAGTAGCGGATTCTGTTAATGCTTTACCTAATAAGACTTTGGTCCCTCAAAAATAATCTGCCAAAAAATTATTCTTCCTGATGGGTAGATTGCTTTGATGATACATTGTTCAATTTTCTTTCTTTCGCAGTTTATGGTTAACGCCATTGTAGCCAAAATTGAGTTACAACTAGTAAAAAATAAAAAAATAAATTCTTTAACAGAATATAAGATAATCCTAAGAGCATTGGATTGTTTAGGCAAATAGGAACCAGCAACGGGCCAAACTTGGAATGTTTATCGATCGATGTCCCTATTTCCAGAAATTTCAATATTCCCTGTATTGTAGGTTTCTCGCTGAATTATTTTGACTGGTTGCTATCATGATTATCTTGGAGCCCGAGGTAGCACGTCGGCTTTTGGCACCAAGGGTACTTGGTTTTCGAATCCTGGCAAGCGCCATCAAATACCTTCGTGTCTAAGCCGGGTATGGGCTTGTTAAATCCATAGAGCGGAAAGGTCCTATGAGGTCAAAGAAGGTGGGAGAGGATACGATCCCTCGGATGTCGCCCCTGGGGATGTTCGATCAAAATTGAGGCAGCACCTGACTTAATCGGACTCAGACTCTTGGTGTGCCATTGTTAACCGGAGCCGCACCCCTCAGCCTGCAAGCCTATAGGACCTGGTCTGAAATACTACTTCCTAGGGGCATTAGCAACATGTTATTTTTGCCATTCTGATGTTGGTTATATCATGGCCAGAGGTTGGTATGGAAAAACTGAGCATCAACGTTAAGTCCAAATCAAATTTCTTTAATTAACAGCACTCTGAATCTTTTTTTTTTTTTTTTTAAAGCGTCAGGACATTTTCCTAAAATTTTCTCGGCATTATAAAATTGATTAACTTACAGTATTCAAACCCTTTCTAAATTAATTTTGTTCTAAAGTTTCAATCCATTATAAATATAACGAAAGGAATTCATTGCCCAATATATATAACATGCAAACCGTATACTTCCAATGTATTTTTACCTCCATGTCGGTGTTTCGCGTTGCTACATACACACATTTCTCATGTGATGCAATATTTGTAGCAGCGCGGTTTTCGTTTTTCATTTAATGTTTGTCAGCTGTGAAGATGTATATTTATGCTTGCTGTTTCTTTCAGAGAGACTGCCCGTAGAATATACGCCACCGTTAAGTTAACGTAGTTGGTGCAGTTTTTTTTAAGGCCATTAATGACGCCTATATCAGGTAAAATTTTAATTTAAAAACTAATCCTGTTTCGTCTCAAATCTTTAAATAACGATGACAGGAGCAAGTTTGAACATGTCAAAATAGTGACTTCACTAGAACAACTTAAATTATCGAACAATTTACAACAGCGGTGAATTATTATAAATATTTACTTTGTAAAATTGGTATTGTTATTAATACGAGTAAATTTCCCATTGTATTTAATGTCTTTATTTAATATATATAGTGAAAGATGTTTTAAATTTTATTTTCTGTATAGTGTGCAGTCATTTAAGCAATGAATGTATGAGCAAAATAGATGTTTTTAGCGATAAATTTGACCTTTGGGAGGTAAAAAATTGTTTTCAAATTCATTCTTAGACGTTAGAAAATTTGACGGATATAAATAGAATAAAAAATTTCTCAATGTTTCCTACACATTGATAACATATGTAAAATTATTTATATCAGAGGTCTTAAAAAATTTACATAAATATACCCGGTTGTGTTCGACATCACAATCATATTTTTATATCAATTTACTTTTAAAATTTGACCCTTATCAAATATAAAATTGTTTACTGAATCTTACATAGTTTGTTGTCAAATTATCTTACATTCTGTAGAGCATTTAAATCTCTCTCCAATCTTTGTTTAAAAGCCAGTTTAAGGAATTTAAGTCTACCCAGTGAGAGTATTAAAGTCTGAAATTCTATGAAATATATTAACTTTTGTATTAACTTTAATACATTACTCCATTACTAACTATTGAACAATTTTTCATGAAGAGAACAGGCCAGTTACATATGATTAAATACCAAATGAAAATAAATGTACTAAATCCTTTTATAAATTGAAAATTCTACTTTATATAAAAGCACATTTCTTACTTATAAGTGAGAAGTAGTGTTGGTCTAGGTATCAGCTAGTCATAATTGAAAGAAAAACAGTTTTAGCAGAAGAAAAAAAAGCTAGCGAAAACTATGAAAAGAAGTTACTAATCATAAATTAATTTATTTTTGATTTGAAAACAAAATCATAATGCATGGATATAGCATAATTTAAATTTTTTTCTTATTTTGCCTTTTCTCAGATAACACTGAAATTCTGCAGTCAGGGAAGTTAATATACGAGTAGCTGAGAAATATGTCTGTCTGCCTAAGTATAACAAGCAAAGGTTGTATCTTGTTTGAAAGGAATGATTCATAATATGCAAATGGCCCATTTTAGAATTCTGTACTATGACATATGTCAACTTTATAAATATATATTTGGAAATTAATGAATGGATGGAGATCCAATGCTTTAGGTTTACCTTCTGTGGTACTGATGAGATATTTATCTATAAATTATGAATTTAATTCATACATTCATACACACACACATATGTATTACTTTCCTTGAGTGTTATAATATAAAACTTTATAAATCCAATGTTTTTAGAGCAGTTTTATTCCAGTTATGAAAAATTACTTTTACTCAACTATTCTAGCGTGAAATTTTTCAGAATGTTAGACTAGTTTTTCTTGCGATATTAAGTTAATTGTTTAATTTCTAATAAACCATTCTACTTTCATAATTGTTTTTAAATGATTAAGATTTTACATTTGAAGAATGTTTGGTGTACCTGAGATAAAAGAAACATTTTTTTTTTTTCACTTAGAATCTATAAAATATATTCATCAGTTTTGTCACCTAAATCACTGTATTTCATTTTCCTTTTGTTTATACTCTTTGATCTCCCTCTCTTTTTATAAATTTTGAATGATTATAAGAATCGCTAAAATTTATTCAGTTTTGAATTAATAAAAATATTTATTTGTTCTACCATAATATATCTGTAAAATCTTCATTCTATTTTTTTAGTATAACTAAAATTTCTTAACTTTAATCTTATATTTCAGAAACTGATTATTCATATAATGATATGCCACATTGTACAAAATGGAGGTATGCATTTTAAATATTTCCTCAATATTTTGTCCTAAAATTTTAATTATAGATGTGAGCGTCTAATGATATCTTAATTCAGATTTTATTTTAATATAGTCTAGTATAAATTTTCTTTTTAGTTGAATTCATTATAATGTACCATTTTAGAAAGTTCTGTGCTCAAGTACAGTACAGCAATAGCTTTAATATTAACATTTCTAATTTTAATGATTTGACCTTTACTTACCAATCATATTTCATAATGACTAACTTTCGCAACAATATATTTAAAAAAATATTTTAATACAGGGACTTATTTTTTGACTAAAAGAGAAAAAAACTAATACGTAATTTTTAGCTATGTTTAAATCTGTTGTACATCCCGTAGTACTTGATCAAATCTGAATTCATGTACTTGAATAAATGTCAAGTTAAAAATAAATTTATATTACCTCTTCATTATTCTGAAAAATTGTTTAACTTCTCTGTAAAGAATTTCCTTTGTTTATTGGATTAAGCATTTTACTTTAATATCGACAAAGTTTATAAAACTTTTTAAAATACTTTGAAATACCTTCTGAGCCTTTATTTCACATATTGTTTAAAAAGGGTGTGTTTGCACAGTTGGTAAAGCCAGTAATCTGAATGTCACTGGTTCGCTGCCGGTCACTAACAATCTACTACCATGTACACTAATGGTGGCTGGTGCACAAAAAAATCTGTCATGGCTGCAATGTCCTCCAAGTTCTCAAAACTTAGTGGGGTCAAGTTTACCAGTCTCGGCACTTGACTTGGTTCTAAATTACAGGACCAGCTTGTAAGGGGTAATGCTGGCCACCAATACAGTGCCCCCTTAAATGAATGGCCAGCAGTCTCATGGTGTACATACAGGCGAATGTCTTGCAACAAAAGTGCCTCCGCATTAAAAAAAAAAAATAAATAAAATCGTGTAAAATATCTACTCATTCAATCTCTCAATCTTGATGTTAACCATGTATGATTTTAAATTACTGAAAAGTATATCATTTTATTTTACTGTTTAGGATATTACTGTATTTTGATAGTTTCTATATTCAGTGATTCTGTATACTTATATAGATTTAAAATTTATTATTGATAATTCATTTCTTTTGTAGGCTATATGTTTTTGATTCTGTGGCTGTATATAATTCGAAGTAATAGTGCTACACGAGAACACACGCTAACTGTTCAAGGTATTTGGGAAAAGTTTTACTGAGAATTTAACTTGTTTTAACATTTTTACTCATTGCTTTCAAAAGTATTTGAAAAGTTTGGGTCTAAAAAGGTTGAGAACCACTGGTTTAAACTTTAGTCATAACAAGATGAACAGAAAAGATGTTCTGTTTCCTTAATTTGTACTTTCATTAAGAATATTTGATTTATTTCTTCTAATGAAGGTCTTATCTTTATGTCATCAGTAGCTCAAAAGGGAAATTATACAGAATCCATGGCAACTTCAAGGAAATATTTGTTCAAATGTAACAGTTAATTATGAAAATTTAATTTGAAGAGTTTGTCTTCACAGCATAATATGTTGAGATAAAAGATGTCTGGAACCCAACCTTTTGTAACTAGCCTGAAGATTTGTTTCTCAGGGATAAATTTTTCTTTTTATGAATCTAATGCATATTAAGAATACTTTCAGTAAATTTATCAAACATTGTCCCTGGCATACCCAAATCTCATTTATGTTTAGTCACTAAGCCTCTCAAAACAATATTCATATTATTGTGCTCTATAATGAACTTTTTCTCAGCTTAACATTATTTCTGCCTCCCTATAAAGGCAAGGTTTTGTAAAGGTTCATAGTGTAGTATTTTCCTAATGAAGGAAATTTATTTTGTATTGTCATAAATGAAATGAACTGTTTAAATAAATAAAATTCAGTGATTTTGATGTTTGAAGACAAATTATTGTTACTGAGGTTTTATGTTTTTAACTAATCTGTATTTTTCTTTAAACTTTAATAAAAAACCTTCTACTGCATAAAAGCAGTGTGTATGGTGAATATAAAGATGTTGGTGACTGAAATTTTAGGAGCAAATTCTCTGAAGAGGGAATTTTGATAATATATTTCTGTTAGAACTATAAATACATGTAATATCAACGATACAATCTTTTTTTTTCTCCCCAAAATATCTTATGCATGAACTATATTTCTCTCTCCCCCTTTTTTCCCCTCTTTCACAATTTTCAAAATGCCTTTTGATTGTGTACAAATATGAATTGCCAAAAAGTATTAAAACAAATTTACAAATATTTTGGAATTGACTTAAAAACTAGAGTGACTGAAATATTAATTGAATACTTCAAAAGGGAATTATTACTTCCACATAGCAGTAATTTTATATTTGTCGAATTAAAAAATTCAACCTTTTAGTTTATATGGGTTTATTACAGCCAAGTTTATATATACACAGGTGGTTATCAAAATAATGGAAACACTAAGAAACATCAGGAAAACCTTAATTAATATGGCGCAGGATCATCTTTTCATGTAATACCACCTGATTCACCTTGGAATTGAATTGTACAAGACCTGAATAGTGGTTAAGAATATATTATACCATTCTTTAAGGAAAAATCATGAAAGTTCCTGTAGAGATGCTGTGGTAGATATCGATACCTAGCTGTATCCGCTTATACAGATCAGTGGTTAGATGACATATACTTGAAGGGATTGTACAGGGCAAGATAAGATATATGAATTCTTTTTCATGCTGTTCAAACCAATACTTGATTGATTCAGCTGTAGGTATAGGGGAATTATCATCCTGGAGAACGCCATCTCCTGCAAGAAACAATGCTTGCTCAATACTTGAGCTAATGAACTAAAATTTCGACATAGTCCTTCCCATTCAATCTCCCTTTTAGGGTTACAATAGGGCCTGAAGAAAACCATGAGATGCCATCCCATACCATGATAGATCTACCTCCATGATTGACAGTTGAGATGAGACATCCAGAATCTTACGCTTGTGTTCTCCAGACTTACGCATGTCCTGTTGTGAGGAACAATGTGAACAATGATTCGTCAGACTAAATACCGTTTTTCGACATATTACTCAACCAGGATTTGCGCTCATGGCACCATTGTGGACTATATTTTGTATTGGTATCTATTACAAGTGACTTGGAAATAGCTACTCTTCCATAAATGCTTTGTAAAGTTCCGATCTACCTCTAATGGTTGGTATTGGAACATGCAGATTGAGCTCTTCGGTCATTTTGGTTGCAGTTGTTTCCTTTCTTCATGTCACAATCAACTTCAGTACCTAGTCCGTCTCTTTCACTCAGCTCTCCCTTTCGTCCACTATTCTGTTTGGCAAAGAAAGTTTTTCCATGCACTCTGTATGCTATTATGACTTTCGATACCATAGCTCGAAAAACACCCATTAGCCTGGGGGTTGCAGTAACAGATACTCAAATTTAAATGCACTCTAACAATTTTGCCCTTTTCACAAGGTCTGCAAAGTTTGACATTTTATACTGTTCCCCCCAAAAGCACGATGTCCTTAGCTTCATTTCTGCTACCTGACAGTAGAATAATACATACACTATATTACATAAAAAAAATACCAGTGTCCAGACTTTTTTAAGGAATATGAGGCACATTCATAAACACCAGTAATATTGATGGGTGTTTTCATTATTTTGATTACCACCTGTGTGTGTATGTATATGTGTGTGTGTGTGTGTGTGTGTGTGTGTGTGTGTGTGTGTGTGTGTGTGTGTGTGTGTATATATATATTAAAAGCATAGCATGATTTTATAGCATGAAGCATAGCTTTGATGAATAAATGTTTGAAGATTTTACTTCTTTTACTTTAAAGAAATTTTTTTACATGATTCAGAAATACACCTAATTTTATGCGTTTTAAATTTGAGTATTCAGGATTTATGTGGTAGACATCTTTTTTGATGTGTACTCTGCATACCTGTATGAAATTATCACATTCTCTACATATTAATAGAATAAAAAATATTAATTTAACATTAAATTATCCTTTTTCTTTTAGAATTTTGTTCGGGAAACCTGTTTATGCATAATATTGAACCTGGTGAACCGTATGTACTTACTTTGAAGAGTGGAAACTCTTCTGCTGGTATCAGTAAAGTGTATCATAAATATTATAAGAGAAAATGCCGGCAAGAATTCAAAACAAGTGATTCTGCTGCTCATTTTGAAATCCTCATAGCTAATGTGACTATACCATCTTGTGAAAACTGTCGGTAAATATGCTTTATAAGTAAAGTATACTCTCAACTACTTACTATAACTGTGCTTTATTTTTTTTTTTAAATGAAATTTATGTGTGTATACAATTGCATGGTTTTATATCTTAAAGCAGTTGGGGGAAATTTGAAATTTACTTTGAATTAAGTTTTTTATCTTTGTTCTTTTGGGTAGTAGGGAGTAGCTAATTACAGAGAACTGAAGGGCTTTTTAAGGTGATAGCTGTTTTTGTTTAGAGATGGATACTTCAGATTGTCCCCAACCCATCCTCCTTTGTAAGGGAGCTCGTACATGTTCTCAGCACTTGGATAACTGTTAAAAATTTTTATAGTTAGTTTTATGATTTGTCTTAAAATTGAAGCTCTTTTAAATACTTACAAATTAATTGGCAGTTAACTCTCTCCTCTAGCATTAGTAGAATGATATATGAATTGAGATTTATTTTAACCTTCTAAAATTGTTTAATTTTGTGTTTAGTTTTACTAACTTTAAAAATTCACTTTTCTAGTAAACACCCAGTTCAAATTTCAAAGACATAAAAATGGTCCACGTCTGGAACCAGACAGCTACAATAAAGTACAAGTGGTCACTCATTGATATGCTAGTATATGGCAAGACATTTCTCATAGCCACTGGTTGCAGTTAATTGTTAGTTTTCATCACCTAATTCAGATGATAATTCTAAAGCATTTGAAATTGAAAATGAGCCAAAAAGAGTTTCTGAAATTTATTTGCTTAAAATTTTATTTCTTTTTACTCGAAAGTTTAGGAATTGATAGAATTATCCTCAGTGTGTTTGCATCTCATGTAGCAGGTTGTTAAAGATATCAAAGAATTTTGTGAAAGAGAAGCAGTGTGTTTAAAGTGGAGTTTTGGCAATTTGTTACTTTTTTATTAGGCATATACTGGTTTTGAAAGCTTTTAATGAGGTCAGTCCCCTAGAGTAATTAAATCTAAATGGTATTGAAGGTGCTATTAGTACTCAGATTATGACAGGTATGGCAGTTTTAGCATAAACAACTTGGTCATGCTAGGTTTTCCTAATTTTCTGGACTATGTATATTAGAGGTATTTTACATGTAGAATAAAGTACTGACTGTATACAAAGCTTTTTAAAGCCTATATCAGTTATTTAGCTTTGTGACTTTCACCAGTAAATAGCCCATCACACAAGTTTTTGAGCTATCATCATTGCAAAAGTTTCTTCTCATAAGAGCTAAAAATACATAACACTATTGCTTTAAAACCTTCTGGAAACAGAAAACATTTTCTTCTTTATCTGTAAGAAAGGAGCAAGAACTCCTTCATGCACAATAACTACTCCATTGTGATCAACCCTCAATAAATTTCACTGATCGCTCTACACATCAAATTTGCAATCCTGCTCGCTCTGATGCCTTGTGTTTATGTGTTATGCTGGCATATTTTACGGTTTGATTTGGGGGCTTAAGGGAAAGCTTTGTCTATAAAAGGAGTCCTTTTCAAAGTAAATTAATATAATGTTGCTTTGCCACATTTGAACCATCCCAGATTTATAGCTGAACATTTCGCAAATTCCTACAAGCTTTTAAAAATTTTCAAAATTGATAGGCCTCTAAAAGGCGCTTTTTGGTTAGAGTAAAAAAAATAAATAAAAGTCCTTTAAGTTAAGCAATTCCATTTTTTTAGCATGAAAGTTAGCACTGAAAAATGCAATTCATCATATGAATTTCCATTAAAACAAATTTAGTTCTGTTTAATAGATGAATTTGGATAGCTCTGATTTATCTACCACATCAGATTCTGTTAATCGATATGTTCGCAACTTTTGAATGCACTTTTTGAATCTAGAAGCAATAAGTAAGATCTGAAATTTTTATTTTTTTGTATTTCTATACTGTTATTTGGTTCCTTATCATAAACTCAAATTGTTAATGTAATCATTTGTAGAAATATAAGAAAGTTCAAAGTAACCTTCAGATGTCCTTTTCCCCCATCTAGATATGACTGGGAACCCTGATTTTTTTTTTTTTAAATTTAAATGATCTACTATTAAACTCTGACTTAACTCCAGATGTTTTAAAAACAGTGGTCAAAGTTTGTGTTTCATGCAACTATTGCTTTTAAATCCAATGCTTATTTTTTCATGAAGTGACTCATGTAATTTTTTTAAAAAATAAATCAAAATAGTCTGAAGACTGAAGTGTGTGTATAGGAGGTAAAAGGCACTAAGTTACAATGATTGAATTTTATAAAGGAGTTAAATTAAAATCCACTTAATGTCCTGTACCTTGATACAACGATTGGACATGGTTCTGTTTCTAACTGGTGTAGTTGCTTCTATATAAGCATACAAGTTAGAGCTTTACATCACTAAAATGAGCTGAAGAAAAATATGTAAAAAATCATTAAACTGTCTATTTGTAAATAATGGACTTGGCAACTTTTACCTCCGGCACACAGATATAATTCCCCCCCCCCCCTTTTTTTCTGTCTGAATAAGTATTTTTTCTTTTAGGTGCAATTATTTTGAAATATCAGTTTCTGGACACAGTAAGAGATTTTGTGGACATGAAGATGACTTTTTTGCATCCAAAAGCGATAAATTATTTATTGATTTTCATCCTGGATTATCAATGGCTTTTGATGTTACTCTCACTTTTACCGTTAAAAGTATGTTATAAAATATTATTAATACTAAAAATCTAAGTTGCTGAATTTTATAACTATATGTAACTGCTATAAGAGAGTACTCTGCTCTTTTAGACAAATCTGATAGCTTTAATAATTGCAGTTCACAATAATATCAAAAATAGTTAACTGGGACAAGACATTAATATGCTTAACTATGATTATTGATTAGTGAAACATAATGATTATCAAAAGCAAAGGTTGTTTCTAATTGTTATAGAAGATGAAATAGACTGTTTAACAGATGAAAGTAGCATATTTCAGGCAAAACTATTTACAATAATAAATTCAGCTTGATGGGAAAACAAAATTTAAAAAATATAGTATTCTCTTGGATAATCTATCCTCAATCATATCCCTAAATAAACCATTTGCAAATAACCCCCTTATTAGGGACCTCAAAAAGGGAAATTAGAAATACTAGGAGCAAATTCCACATCTCATGGGGCCCATGTTTGAATTGGAGAAATTTAGAGAGCTGACATGGAAGTGAAAGCTGCATCCTAGAATCCAAATTCTTGGTCCCTAATATTCCCTCAGCCAAGATCTGTACTGAAAAATAAAATTAAAGTAGAATGGTAGAACCTTTGGCTAAACCAGTGATCCGTGGATCTCAGGTGGTCTGCAAGAGCCTCGGGAGTAGTCCAGCACCCCATATAAAAAAGTTGCCAAATAAATGGGAATTTTGAAAGCAATATTCATTGTACTAGATGAGCCGAATATATCCGATGCCTATCGGGTGTTGAATTAAAATTTTTTAATTTTAACATAATTATTTAATTATTAGAATATGATGCGTTAGAATGTGAGTATGTTAATCCTGTATCCCTTTTGCCTGAGGGATATTCTATACCCCATACTCCCCCTCAAGTTGGTGGTGTTGGAGAGGTGTTCTCACGTGGTTCAATGTCGGGCTTAGTGGTCCGCAGACTTCTACGGGTTGGGAACCACTGGGCTAAACGGTTCAACTGGCAGGTCTTTATCTTTTTAATTTTTATGGCATTCTAACTTAAGCTTTGCTTAGAAGTTGTCCTTAGACATTTATATTAAAATGTATTTATTTATAATTATCATGAAACTTATAAAGGATACTGAAATATGAAAATAGTTTCATAAAATCATGGATGAAAATTTAAATTGGCAACTAGTTTCAAATTATAATTCTTCAGGATAAGGGAGCATTACGTCTGAGTCAACAATTCAAAAAATTAGTCTGTCTCTGTACTAAGTTAAAAATTTGACTGTCACATTTAGAGAGAAGCACATTTCCTAAAGTGTTATATATATATATATATATATATAAATTTTTTTTTTTTTTTATGGTGTTTTTGAAATTTCATTTTTAGCTGATTCACTTTAATTTGACAGGTTTCTCAATAGTCTTAAAGCCTTATTTTCCATAATTGTTTTAGAGGTGCCTTTTTTAATTTCTTAACTCTTAATGAGGAAGTTTTTAATTTCTTAACTCTTAATGAGGCATTGTCATTCTAATGAAGTATTTGTTATTAATTTTTTAAACTCAGCTCTGTATTTTTCTTCCTCTGAGTTTACACTCTAATGACCATTAGATATTTTGTGAATATGCAAAATTACAAAATATTTGTTTTTACTGACATTAATTTAATTTTTGTTTATTGAAATGAAAGTGTATAGCATTTGCTTGTTGAGGTATTTTTTGCTTTCTATTTTGAAGCATTAAAAATATTAAATCTTTAAATTTGCATTGATATTTTTCCCTTGTTTTTTTATACATGAGATTTCTTATCTAGCAATTGAAATAGTTAATTTTTAAGAAATTTTACTCCAATTATTTTAATTGAAAATTTTATTGGGATATTAGCTAATACAGCATGTTTCAGTTTAAGAACTAATATAAAAGTCATGGGTAAATCGTGAATACTTTTGTAATTTTATATCTGGATATAACATGTATGAAATATGAACTGTTAATTATGGACATTAAAAAATTCTGAAGAATTTGTTTTAATGGACAATTTAAAAACATACTTTAGACTAATCTATGTAGCCTTTAAAAAGTTGAAAGTGGCTTCCACTTTTAATTGAATATTTTAGGATTGAGGCCTTAATTTATTCAAGATCTGAATTCTAATTTGAGATTTTCTCTCAATATTTGTAATTTGTAGTTCTTAATTTTTCTTGTATGGCCAGATAAGTTAAAAGGTAAAGAGTTTATATAGAAACAGATGGAATTCTAATTGTCTATGTATAGATTTCAGATCTTTAACAAGCTATAAGCTGATTTTCAAAATTCTATCACCTGTTTATGGAGTATGCTTTCTGTCTGTCTAGTTTATCATTAAAGTAATTTGAATAATATTTTATAATGGATGTTTCAATTTTTTTTAAATCTTTTTCCTGTAGGAAACTTTTACATAATTACTGGTACACCCAAAGATGCATTTGTTCCAATAAACTTCATAGAAACTCCATATTTTCCTAAGTTATACCCTCCAAATTACAGAGCTGAATACATACTTCAGTCTGATAATACAGACATCCATGTTATGTTGTTGTTTTTAGATTTCTTGATCTCTCACCAGTCCTTCATTGAAGTAAGTATGATCTATTTTGAGTCTTTTTTTTTACATTGAGTAGTTTTTCCACATTCCTTAAAATCTATGAAACTTGATTTTCAAAATGACCAATATAAAAGTTTCAAAAATTTAAATTGTATCCTTTATTAGCTTTAAAATTTTATACTTTTCAAATCAAATTTTAAAATAAAATCTATGAAAAGATCAGAATAGGGATTGAAACATATGGAACAGTTACAGATGTGTATAATATACTAATGAATTATTGTTGATTAGACTTAACACTGTTGATGAGTAACAGAAGAAATATTTCATTATGTATTTTTCTTTTGCTCATCAACATTTGCTACATCATGTTTGGTGTAGTGGCTAATAAATTAGTTTTTCTTTTTATGTTTTATGTGTATACAGTGAAACTTCTCTATGTTGGCCATTAATGGCTCCAAAGAAAAGGGGTTTTCTTCCATAACATTAGCTCTATGGAGTCTTGGATCAGATCTGAACAAAATATGGCTGTTTAGAGGGGTGACTGCCCTGAAAAGTTTCATTGTATAATGTTTAGATTGTTGTTTTTACATAAAAGTTGGCTACAAAATTCTATTTGCAATGGCTATTCTTGAAGTAAAACAAGTATCAAAAATTCAGATTATTTAGAATATATCAGAAATATTTAGATATGAGCCCATCAAATTGTCATTAATATCAGCTCAAGTATGTTTCTTTGACAGTAATTGTCTTGATAATTATCTTAAACCAAAATTATTAAAATTGGTTAATAAACTAATTTCCTTAAATTTTACAGTTTGAATTTTAAGAGCTGTTGTTATTCTGTTTGTGTACATATGGTTTAATAAAATTCCATTGACATGGAAGTTTAATCTTGCAAGAAAAGAACCAAATATGATATGTGAAACAGCTTTTAATCACTTTTAAAATAGCTTTCAAATAATTTGTAATTGAAGCATACCATTTTGTAATCTAGTGGACTCAGAGTTACTTAATTAAATGTAGAATTTTGAATAATTGTCTAAAACCTCAAACTGCAAGGTAGAACCTTGTTTTAAGCAGTGTGCATATGATTCCAGCACTGTTTCTGAGACTTGTGTGTTTATTTTATATATATATCAGTATTATTTAATCATTTATTTGCTTCATAGAATATTTGTTTCTGTCATGGGATATAAATTGAATATCTTGTTACTTATTTGAAAGGTACTAAGTGTAACAGCTGAATACGTTATATTTATTTAACAACCAGCATGTATTTCAATCCTATCAGCCATTATAAACTTTCAACTTTTTCATGATAACTTGAAGAATAAGAATAAGATGAAAGAGAAAACCAGTAATAGCTCTAAAGCCACTTGAAGCCAGGAACATCCAACATGTAAAGAAAAGTATGAATAAGGTTTTTGACAGCATTTCTTCATCAGCGGTGTCAATACTGTCTAAAAACCAATGGATTGTTTCTGATGAGTATGATCTATCAAATAAACACACTCAGACACCGTACAATCCATTATTAACAGAAGAATTGAATAATAAATGAATCAAGTTTGAATAAAAGTACTTAACCAAAGAACACCAAGCCTGGCGCTAGTCAGAGTGGAAGTTAAGAACTTGTAACCGCAAGATGACTGACGTCATAAAACTTGCAACCATTGAGGTAGTGTTTACTCAGTTACAGACTTACTTAGGTTACCCTATTTTAAGACTTATTCCTTTATTTATTTAGTAGTAGTTATTATTTTTATTTTAACCTATTGTTATGTTTAACTTATTAATGCAACAGAACAAACTATTCATTAAGACAAAAACAACCAATTATGTTTTTGGATAGACTTACTGGGTAATTATTACGAGTTAGCACAGCTTTCAAGTCTATAATATGCTTATTCCTATTGTCTTTAGAACATAGCCTATTTATACGAACTAACTGATTTACAATAATGTTATTAAAAACAGATTTATGTAAACAGGTTAGATAATTTTGAAATTTAACAATATTAAAATTATAGTCAGATCTTTTGTTGTATAAGTCAAAAGTAAATTTATTGTTAGTACTTAATTTAATATTAATATCTAGAAAGTTTACATTAATATTATCATGGCTACTTTTAATTAGTTCCAAATTAGGAGGGTAAAAATTTAAGTCTATAGGGTTATTACTTTTATTAATTAATATTATATCATCTATATATCTAAATATATTGTAATTGCTATTTTCTATATTATTAATTTCAAAATAATATAAGTATAAATTAGCTAGCATACTTGAAGCATTACCACCTTGTGGTACACCTTTGGACTGTAAGTATATACTATTATTATGAACTATGTAATTATGTTTAGTTACTAATTCTAGGAGCCTATTGAAACGAGTTAGTTTAATTTCGTTGTTTAAGTATTGAATATTATTTTGTACTAACATTATGATTATCCTATTTAAATCAATTATATCAATATTATTAAATAGATCTTTAAAATCATAAGTTACAATATATTTACTGTTATCTAATGTTTGTAGTTTTCTAATTAGATTATAGCTATTATCAATAATACCACAAACACCAGATGTTATATTTTTATAGATTAATTTAAGGTATTTTAATAATAATTTACTTGCTTTTGTAGCATAAGTATTATGACCACAGGTTACTGCTCTAAAAGCAATAGGTGTTTTATGAAATTTTGGAACTAAAGTTATATAAGGAAATATATGTATGTGTGTGTGTGTGTGTGTGTGATAATATTACTAACTACCTATAATCGCCCATTCTGTACTTCATCTCTGCCATGGTAACCCGTCATTCTTGTGTTGACATAAACGCTTCGCCTTCCACATTCTAACTTCCTCTGCCAATTCTGGCAACCTCTTTCACCTAATTCGATTTTGGCGCTTTTTTGAAGAGACGCGGGCTGGCTCCAAACTGATTAAGATGTGTTAATCTTTATGTCGAATAAACTTTATTCATTAATTATGATTTGGAATCTTTGTTACGGCCTCGATTGCAGTATGTTCACGAGATGTCCACTCCGGACATTTCACACACACACACACACACACATATATATATAGGTGTAGTAGTTTTCTTATAGAAATTTTTCTTTTTTTCTATTGCAGAGGCACTTGTCGCTAGACATTCGATTTTTATTCGCCACAGTTTTGCTGGCCATTTATTATGGGGGCAAGAAATATATATTCATACATTTTGTCCAAGTGCTTTTGTTGACTTCTCAAAAGAAAAATCAATTAAATCAGTTGTATGTAAGGGTCATGCTAAAGGAAATATTAAAATACAGGGTTATCAGGAAAGAATCATCCAATTACAAAATTTAATATTTTCCACAATTACAAACAGAAAATTAAAATTAATGTCCTTGTAAAGGAAAAAGTTAATTTTTTTTTTTGCAGGTCTTCGATGACTTCCTGTAGTCACCCGTATAATATCATTACGATATTCCATTTCTTGCCAAACATGTTGTAATGTTTCATTTTTAACTGTTTATAAAGCATCACAAATGTATTGTTTAAGTTCAGGCAAACTTGGTAGGAAAAGGTGGTATGAACACAAGATCTTTGACATATCCCCAAAGGAAGAAGTCACATGGGGTTAAGTCCGGTGACCTAGGAGGGTAGCTGTGTAGGACCAAATCATCGGCTGCACTGTGACCAGTCGGCTACACAGCTATCCTTCTAGGTCACCGAACTTAACCCTATGGAACTTCTTCCTTTGGGGATATGTCAAAGATCTGTAGTCATATACCACCTTTGCCTACAAGTTTGATTTAACTTAAACAATGCATTTATGATACTTAACAAACTGTTAACAGTGAAACATTACAAAATGTTTGGCAAGAAAAGGCATATCGCAGTGATATTATACGTGTGACTAAAGGAAGTCATATTGAAAACCTGTGAAAATTTTAAAATTTTTCCTTTACAATGACATAATTATAATTTTCTGTTTGTAATTATGGAAAATATTAAATTTTGTAATCAGATTATTCTTTCCTGATAACCCTGTATATTTTACCCCTCTGAGGCTAGTTCAGTTTTCTTTGTTGTCATTTTATTGTACTATCCTGATCTTAGAATTTTAAGGTTTGGTTTATAAAATTTAAAACAGGTGTACAAGATTAAAAGCCATCTGTCTCTGGCATCCAAAGTCCCCTAATTTTTTCTAAAAGTCTATCATTATGAACTAGAAATGTTTTTATGGGGGAACTATTAGGAAATAACTAGGGTGTGATATTTCACTGCAATGAATCTAATTTAGATGTATCTAACCTTCAATTTTGAAGAAAAAATTGAAAATTAATATTTGTTCATTTTAAAATATTTTATAGGTTACTGGAAATAATGGCTCTCACTCAACTAGATTTTATGGTAATGTGTTTCACCCACCAGCTATTGTTTCACAGTCAAATCAGCTTGATCTGAAATTTGAATCGAATGATCAACGAGATATGCCAGGGTTCAGAGCTGAAGTTTGGTTTATAAAAAGTATGTACTTTTAAATAGCTTGTAAAGCTTATTGATTTGGTCAAGGGTTGTTAACTAATTGTAAGAAATATTTTAATTTTAGGTGTTGATCCTTTGTTTGTTCCATATACTGGTAAGATTTCATTTTTGCATTATTATTACAATTCACATGTTATAGTTTGTAGATACTATATATATAAATGAACTTAATTGTGGATGAAAACTGAACCAATTTAGCATATCCTTTCATGTTTTAGATTTCAGTTTATTACAAACTTTTGTCTGTAATATCCAAAGACATCGCCACTGAATATGCAAAATAGAATTGGTGAATTGTCACATCACTGTATTGGCTATAAATACATGATCTAAACTTAGAAAAGCAATACCAAAGGGGTCTTTTAAACTATCATATTCGGATCAGTTTATTGACATGCTATTGCTCATTCATATGTACTGATAATGGTAAGATTACACTATGTGGTTTTTACAAAGCTTCTTCATTATTCTGGGATTCCTAAGTCAGTGAATATCATATGTAAGTAGAAAAAAAAACATGAGGCTGAAACAAACAAAAATTCCACTATAATTTTCTGAAGAGAAAGGTGTGGTTTTTTTTATGGTCAGTAAAAAAATAGTTTAAAATGTGTGGATCAAAAAATTCCTCTACCTTAAATAGTTTAACGTACAGTTGATTAAAATGCTTTTTGTAGAAGAACATTGATTGAATAAATTATTAGAAGAACCATAATTTTTAATTACTTCAAATAATAATCTTACCCAGTAAAACCAAAAAATATTGAATATGTTAGTGATAGTATTTAACTTATGAATCTAAACTATTCTTAGCCCCTTAAGATGTAATTGTGTCATTATTTATATTCGTAACATTTTAAAACTAATCTAAAATTGCCTCAGTATATGCAATATAGTTGTAAAACATGTGAAACTAAAAATATTTTTAATTTTAATTTTTAAAAGAAAAATGGTAAGTTTAGTTTTAAATGTTTAATATGTAAGCTTTATAGATAAAATTCATAACTTTTTTAAAAAATGAGCTTTCACCTACAATTTATATAACAAATTGAAAGTCACTAACATGAATAAAAGACTGAAAAATCTTTTTTCCAAGTAAGATATATTATGCCTAAGCTTCTGGATTAGGTTAGTGAATATGTACAAGCTCGTGTTTTTTTCTGTCTCTCTCAGCTTGAAATAGATGTGCACCAAGACAGGAGAGACTCCCATAGTATTTTTTGAGGAAAGGGAGGCTATTAGGAACTATTTCAGTAGTTTTCAAAACAAATTTATTTTTCAATTTTCCATAGTCTGTTGTCATCAGCATAGTTCTTTAATTTCATTAAAATTTCCATTAATTATTTAAGACTTTCAAAACAATTCCATTTTTTATTTCTCAGCAAATTGTAAAGCATGCATATCTCGCTTCCTGTAGGTCTGTTTCTTCTCTGGTAAGATCAAAATTGCATAAAGTGCTCAAACTGGATTCTTACTAGTCTTTAAATCTTGGCCAATTCATTATGACCACCTTGGTTTTATGCAAATCAGCTGACATCACGCTGTTGCTGCTAGAGGATGCGACAGGTATAAAAAGAGATTGCTGGATAATTATAAAGCTGGATAATTGTATGTATAGTTTGTGAGGGAATAGGTGCAAAAGACAGTTAAACAGATTTTGAATGTGGAAGGATTGTAGATGCTAGAAGAAGTGGAACAAGTATCAGGGAAACTGCATTACTGGTGAAGTTTTGAGAGCAGCTGTTCATGTTTATAAAGAGTAGGCTACGAAAGAAGTAACTGGGTCTCTGTAAGGTGTGTTATCATCATAAGCTACTGGAGATTTTAGCTGAAAAGAGCTCCTAGACTTGTTCAGGCAAACAGAAGGGCAACAGTATATCAAATTACAGCTAGTCTTAACCAGGGGATGAACTTTGATGGTTTCTCAAAATACTGTTTGCCTTACATTATACCGTATTAGGTGTTCAAGTTAAAGGCCTGTTTGAATGCCTTTTCTGTCTGTAGATAACATCAGTTCTCACCAGTTCATACAAGATTACAAAGATTGGGAAGCAAATGAATGAAAAAGGGTAATGTGGTCTGATTAATCATATTTTCAAGTATACCATGTGGATGGCAGGGTGAATGTGGATAAAATAGCACAAAAGCATGAATCCTAAATGAATTGTCTAGCTTCATGCTGATGGAGGCAATGTGTTCCATACCATAAAGCCCACATTGTCCACAGAGGTTTGAAGAGTATGATGGAGACTCCACCTTGCTAAGCTGTCCTTCTCTATCACCAGATCATGGCCCAGTTGAGCAATTATAGGATGAGGTTGATAGGGGCATCAGGCAGCTGAATCCAGAACCATCAAATCTTAGAACTAGAAAGTACAGTTCATCAGATATAGTCTGATTCCTAAATCCACTTACCAACATCTCATAGAATTCATACCAAATAGAAATGCAGTGGTATTGAAAGCAAAAGATAACTTGATGATTTAATGAATAAGAGGTCATAATAAATTGGCCACTCAGTGTGTTGTATCCTTTTTGCTGATATAACATATTAAATAGTAATACTGTCTGCTTTAAAATGCAATCAAGTACATCTTAGTAAGAAATTACTTATTGCCACAAAACTGTAATTCATTGAGTTTTTTACCCCCTTAGATTGCAGTGGTCTAAAAGGTGGAAGTGAGGGCTATATACATATAAGGACTCATGAAGGATTTGGTTTATATGACTGTGTGTGGCATATTATGCCTTCAATTATGTCTGCAAATTTATATCTGTCAGTTTTTATTCAGTTACGGCAAATTGGTAAGTAGAATGTTATTTTATTTTTGTAGTAATTCTTTTAAGAATGGAGGGTACGTTTCTGGTTGTTCAGAATGCAACTTAAATCATTTATTAAATCATCAAATTTAGTTATTGTAATGTAATTTTCTGAATACATGATATTTCATTTAGTATTTGGTCTCAACATATTAAAACATAGGTAGGTGATCAGTCATAAAGTTTGATAAGTAGTTAACATTAGTCTAGAATGTGTGAAATACTCTACCAAAAACACTTTAAATATTTGTATACAGTCATTTAAAAATGTCTGTAATTAAATGTCTGCTATTAAAAGCTGAATTTAAAAAATATTGAGTATAAATGCTGCATGATCTGTTCGGGGGAAAAATGTCAACTGTCCAGGGAACTTTAGCAATGTCTAAATTTTAGTTTGCAAACTATAGTTATCAGTATACATCAAGATTCTTTTGGTGTTTAAAAGTCCTTATTTGTACTAGACAGTCCTTAATTTTTAGTAAATCTTTCATTTCCATTGCACTGGATGGGGTATGGCATAGCATCGAAGGCCTTCCAGGTTTTGACCCTAACCGGTGGAAGTAGACCACAGGTGGCAAGTATTCATCCCGCATGACTAGGGGTACATAAATTTTGCAAAAAAATTACAATATATAAAATTTTACATTTATTCACAGTAAATATATATATATATAATAAAAATTTCGCATTTATTTTAAAATAAATCACAATTTTACTTTCTTAGTTAGGTGAGTATCAAAATTCTTAATTAAAAGCTAAGATTGTAGTAATCCACATTCTCTTCCTTAAGTCTTTTGCAATAAGTAATGAGCGAATTTTGAGAGTGAGATCTCTCAGTTAAAGACTGTGGATGGTCTTGGATAAGCAATTGTTAATAAATTACCTAATTTTGCTTAAAAAGCCCTTTTTTACAGTGTTTTCACCAAAAAGTACTAAAAGATTAATTTTTGCATTTATTTGCATCTATTTCGTAAATATGAAAATTGCATATCATATGCATGACCGATCCCAGCACCCAGGCACCCCCACCCCAGGCCCACAGAGCAATCCAGAGTGGGAGCGAGAGCAGCACAGTACAGACTAGGAGAGTGGAATTTGGAATAAGTTAATTTGGATAAGGTGCCTGAAATGGATGCTCCAGAGGTAAAGAAAAAGAATAGCTCAAAAACATGCAAATAATGAAGATAGCATGAAAACGTGACACTGGGAGACAGAAAACAAAGCCAAAGTAAAATTTTGTGGTATTTGTAACAATTATCTAGGAAGCAACTAAGTCTAAACTGGTATCTGATCAGTTTTTGCGTGGCAAAGTCACGATCCTGAGCCCATCTCTTGCTGTTCAAATTAATCGAGATACTATGTCTATGATTAATCAGCATTTAAAGCACAAAATAAAGAACAAAAAGACAAATTTTGATGTAAAATAAACTAATACTACTTAAAGAGCTGATGTTTGACAGTTCTCAGCGTTTGAAATCTGTTGCATCCTTTTCAAATATAAAAATGTTTTGGAAATGATAGAAATCTTGGATGTCAATCCTGCTTTGCAAACAGATTGATATCAAAACTCTACATTATAAAAGTATAATTTTATATAGAAAATAGTTTTCAATTTAATAATGAAATAAATTATAGACTTAATGTTATGTTTCATCTATATATTTAAGTTGCTAAGCTGACTTTTTGGGCAGTCTATGAAAGAAAACTTCTGCATAAATTTACTTCATTTTGGTCTTAAATGAAAGATTGTAATCTGTAGATTTGTCAAATTTGGTTTTTGTAACCGCAATTTCTATTAATTAGCGATAATTTACAATTAAAAATTTATTTCTGTGCATGCTCGGTGACATGTTTTAATGATAAACATGTTTATTCCAATGAGTCTCTCTAGATCTCTCTCTGCCATTTTTATTTTTATAATTTTTTTTTAAATATAAGATTAAACCTGATGGAAATTGTTTATTTCACGCTGTTAAAAAAATTGCTTTCTGCGCATGCTCGGTGACATTTTTATTTCTGGCTTTAGATACTCATTAAGCACGATGCCGTTTAAACACATTAATTTGTTTCTCGCATTATGATTTTCAACATTTTGCAATGATGTGTTGAGTACAATTTGTGTATTAGTACATTTATTTACTATCTAGCCTTCATGTTTTGACGGGTACCAATTAGTGATTATTCAAAGCTGAAAAGTTGTTTTAGCTAATAAAGCTTCAGATAGCTCCTTTAGCTAAAAATTTTATATCTAAAGAAATTTAGGATGAAAAACTTCCAAAACAGCTAATGAGAAAAACCTATAGCTCAAGTTTTTTTAAACCATTTTGGCTCTCTTGGACTGAACATGTGAACTAAAAACTAGGCAATATTTTGTTTGATAGGAAATTTTAGCTATCTTCTAATACCTGACATTTATGTACCTTTTTTTTTTACTTATTACTATAACACCCTTTAAAACTGGTACATCAGGTTGTTTTTTCGTATTCACAAATTTTAGCTCAATATACAATTTTTCATTACAGGTCATAAAAGTTATCTAGAGTTTAGAGATGGTCGTTATTCAAAGTCTGAAATAGTGAAGAAAATTGACTGTGAGAATGAAAACTGTTCAAATTTTAATGCTGAAACTAAGGTTCCAGCTTCAAATTTCCTTTACATTAGGTTCAGAGGTTATTTAGAAATGTCTTCAGTTGTTAACATGTCATACAATACATATCACTTAGGAAGTGAGTATATTAAGGATACCATTCAAATTTTTAGTTTTGTTCTCCTGGTTTTAAACTGATAAAATGTATTATTAAAGTTCATTATTAATTAAACTTTTAGTCAGCATTAACATATAAAATTGCTTTAAATTTTAATTCAAATCCACAGAGCTAAATTTACTGTTTAATTAGCTTAATGTATGTGTATAGAGTAAGTTATTTGATTGTTATTGTTCTCCATCATTAAAGAATGTTTTGTTATTAACATTATCTTATATTCATTAAAACTGATAGTGTAGTAATTTTTATACTTTTTATTATATTTTCTTTTAATATCAAGCTACATTTCTAAACTACATGTATAAATAATTTAACTCAGTCAACTTCTTTATTTTAGACATAGTGAAAACACGTTTGACATGTCTAATTTGATGTCTTTCAAACTCAAGGCATTACCTTACAATTAGATCTTTAAAATTCCTAAAGGAAAAAAAAAATCCTCTGTAGTGTAATGAAGTTTCAATATGATTAAATGGCTGAAATTTTTTAATTGGAATTTTTATTAACGTTTATTTTTATGAAAAATTAAAAAAAATTTTAATGTCTGTCTAGATTGCTCTAAGAAGGAGTTCAGATGTAATGATGGGAGATGTTTATTATCAGATTTTAGATGTGATGGTGTTAAGCAATGTCCAGATGGAATGGATGAAGACACTTGTCCATGTATGATTTCCTTTATACTTATAAAATTTGCCTAAAAACTTTTATACTTGTTTTACCTACTTTTAATAACTCTTTAATGAATGGGGGGGGGGGGGAATAAGGTTTTTGTACTGTTTTGTATCATGGATGCTATGAATTTAAACTTTTGTTACAATTTTAAAAATGCAGTTCCTAAAATATTAGAAAAATGGGTCCCATAAGCTAAAGTTAAGAGCTGAGCTTTCACAGAAATCTGATTCCTCTTCAGAACGGGAAATTTCATACCTTCTTTGTAATAACAGCCCTTAAGGGGGTTATATACATACATACATATATATATACATACACATATATATATATATATATATATATATATATATATATATATATATATATATATATATATATATATATATATATATATATATATATATATATATATATATATATATATATATATATTAGCTGAAAACCGCACTTCACTACGAAGTACAGTCAAATTAAATACAATGGTCAATGCATGCAATTAATGTAAAAAAAAATATATATATATATATTTATAGTAAATACAACTATCAATGTATACAATTGATGTAAAAATATATATACTTATAAAAAAAATCGTAAGGGATATTTTTATAGACAAAATAATGTAGAAGAAAATATTCAAATTAAATCTAATAGGACATACTAAAGAATATAGTACAGTTAATGTAGTACAGTTTGAGGAACATATCTTTTACTGTATTTTAATATTTTTTTGTCCATTTCATTGTTATGGACGTGACGATAAATTTAAAGTACCAGAAAAAGAAATCACGTGATCAGCATTTAAGAAATTAGCCCTTGTGTACCAAAAATTGACTGTATCGTTCCAAACCAAACCTAACCCAGACTTAGGGTTTTTAGATGACCATATGGGTGTATGGTTATTTACTTTTATTTCAAAAATATCTCAATATGGGTTTTTCTTTATAAGTTAAAAATGTAGAATAAAAGTTCTATATGTATTTCTTATTATAAGCATAATTTAAATACAAGACATTTTAATGGAAAAATGCAGCTTACAATGACATTAGTATGTGTTTTTAATGTAAAATGATTCAAGTGGAGATCATATCGATAGAATAGTGATACCTCCCTCTTACAAAATCATCCCAGAATTTTAGTATCTGTTATGTAATATCAAAGATTTATTCAATAATTCCAAATGTGAAATCTAATCAAACTTCATGACCTATTTAACTATTTTACCTCACTTTTCTGCATGCATAAAGTTTTTTCACATGTAATAGAACCAAAACAAAAGCAAATTGTCTTAAACCAAAACCATAAAAGATTGTCTGAGGTCAAAACATTCAATAAAAAGATTTCATCAAAATTGTCATACTTGGATACCTAACACAGACCAGGAAGGAGTATGTTATAGACCAAAGGTGGCCAAACTGTGGCGTGCGAACCATATGTGGCTCTTTGTCACTTTCTTTGCTTTTTTTTTTTTGTCTTATGTTTCAATAATCAATTTTTCAAATGATTTATACAAGGATGCTTTATAAATTGTTTGCTGAATATTTTTCGTATATTTTCTTATTTCACACTTTTTTCTCTAATCAACATTTAACTGAATTACTCATGAACTGCAACAATATATGCCAGATTTGAATAATTTGACAAAATAATTAAAAGAAATATAAAGGATTCGCACTGTTTAAGAATTTCTGGTTGGGTGGTACAGTGGTATGGCCAACAGTTATTCTGAGTGCCTTCACCACCATGTTATGGAATTTATTCCCACTTGTCCAAGGACAAGGCTTAGATTATGGAGCTGTGTTGTCCCATAATAAAGAAGCCAATAAGTTTGCAGTGTGGATGGGCAAATGTCATAATAGACAAAAGTGCCTGCCATGTCGGAAACTACTATTTAAGAATTTAGAAATGTTAATTATTCTAGCAAAATTTATATTGCTATTTGTGTAATGTTATGAGTTCAATCTGGATATTTGTATGCTTATGACCTTTTCCCTACGTTTTTAAGAAAAATCCTACGTTAAAACATATTTTCACCCTAAATTTTTGAGAAAGGGGAGAAAAAGCTGTTTAAATTTTGGAAAATTCAATTAAAACTGTTACATCCAACAGCAAACATTTTCAAGGAACTAATGAAATTGTGGTAGAACATTAAGATGAGAATTTATAGACTATTTGAAATGTTAAATTCAGTTTGTTAAAATAACTTCAGACTACTGTGATTTATGTTTGGTTACATAGATTTGTTAGTGGTTAGTGTATCAAAAAAGTTGCAGTAATGCATGATAAAATTGTCATCAACTAGGTTATAAATGAAACATACATGTAGAAAATTAGGCATCCTGTCTCCTTTTTGAATATCTTTTCAGCATGGAATCACTTAGCTTTCAGACTTTTTAAGTCACCCTTCGTTGGCATCGCTTATAATGCACCTTTCTTTAGGTACTTTACAACTGTATTGAAGTTTTATTTGCTGTTGCAAAGAAATGTTACTAGATTAAAAAAATAATGAATCTCTAAGTGCTATAATCTTCACCTAGAGTTTCTTCATATTTTGAGCTCATTATTATTTAAAAAAAATTAAATATGCAAATATAACTCTTCATCCTTAAATTTATTATTATTTTATTTATTTTTAATCCACCACATGTGCACATACACGAAAATCCTCATGATGTATTTTCATTAGTTTTATTTGCTTACCGGAAAAGGTCATGTCTAACAAATTGCTTTGAATGAGGTATTGAAGTTCATGATTGCTCTTAATGAATTAAAAGCTAACAAAGATGGTTTAAAAACTTACAAAAAAAATTTCTTTGTTATCCTAAAAATATTTTAGAAATTTAGCTTTTAGCATTTATTTCCTGTTGTTGAATATGTAGATCTGTTATACAGAGCAAATTTTTTAAACCCTCTCATCTCCTCACTTCTTGGTTCTGGATTTCTTACAGTTGTTTTATAAAAAAATTTTAATTGATTATCAGGATGCTAGTGGAAAATATAACTGAAATAGAGGAAAAGAAAAAGGCTTAAAAAGCTGTGCAGTTTCATGGTTTTTCCAGAGAATTTAAAATTTGCAAGTTCATAACTGTTCTAATAAACAATGGAATTCTTTGTTACTTGTTTTTGATAAAACAGTTAATGTCATACAGTAATAATCAAAATGGTGTTTATTGCATTATTGGCAATTTTTTGCAAAGCAAAAAATTGTAGAAGCTGAAACAGTGTTTAACTTTACCCTTTAAAGTTTTATAGAGTGCTATTTAAAAACTCAATTTTATTTTACAAAAATGAGTAAATTATACTGCAGAATGCATAGGAAATAATACAATTTCCATTTCTGAACAACTTTAGTTTTGGCTCTGCAATTTGGCCATGCAACATGCTGAAAGCAAAAAAATTCGTGGGATATTTGGAATTTAATGGAAATAATTTATTCCTAACCGGGTCTACACCATCATTGTTATTTCTAAGCATTCTTTAACACATCAGCAATCACTAAAGCTTGCTAAAATTTTTTGTGATATGGTGATTTCAGTCATATATGATTATTTCAGAATGTATACAATAAAATTACGTTTAGCATTGCCCCTTGCCCCTTGATGTTTGGCACTAGCCAGTGTGGCAACTTCAGGTTTTACCCGCGATCCTTTTGAGCTTTAATAATAGCTACGGCTTCTCTCAAAAACCTTTCCCCCACCCTATACCAAACCTTTAGGGCTCCCCTCTGAGTGAACCGTTTTATTACAAAATACTATGGCGCCAATAACAGCACATCAGTGAAACTGCCGCCGCTTGGCGAAGACTGGCATTTGTGCGATCTGACCATTTTCACATTAGAGTTGCGATCCTTCTGATCCATAAAGAATATCCCCTTAGAACTCCAGGGCTGGATTTAACTGTTCAAACAAAAAAATGCAGGTAGGCAGGTGAAGACATATCTACCGATGTCTCTTTGTGGAGATCAGCATCAGCACAGGGCAAGATTTTTTTGTTCAAAAGCATCTGTCACATGAAAACAGGAATTTTCATTTAATGTTCTTAATCCTAACAAATAGAACTTATTCACGTATTTAATCAGTGTGGTAATAAATTGTAAGTCTTTTAAAGTTAAAAAAAAAATTATTTAAAATTTAGAAAAGGAAAAAAATAAAAGTTTTCACAAAAGCACGACAACATATCAAAACATAAATTTTACTGTTCTAGAAATAAAACGACCTAGGGGGAAAGACATCCGCCTTAAAAATGAATGACAATAATCGAAGTCAAGACTGAACAACGTCTTTTAAATACATCCCTAGTAACTGAGCATGGTTAGAAATTTGAATAATACTGAAAGGAAAACATCCAATGGAAAAAATTACAATCTTTGAGGACACTCCCTCATAAGTAATGACGTACGCTCGATGAAACGAATGACTTATTCATTTTGCCACGTTACATTCACATGAGCCATTTCGATTCATGAGGGCGGAAGAATAAAAACAGGGAAGAAAAATTAGAAGTAGGAAAAAAACCTAAAGTAAAGGTGAAGAAAGACATAAACAGATAATTTCCTAACATTGTTGCCTGTTGCCAATGCGTTAAGACAGAACCTTAATTTAAATAATGCATGCTACTTCCAAAGCATGTCTCTTTCAAAAGTTCCTGTTTCTTCCTCACTAACTAATATGGACTTGGTTAGTAATTATACCATATCTTAGACTCGTTGAACAATTTTTCATGTACATTAAACTTCAGATCTTTTTTAAAGGCCATATTTATTTTTTGTTTATCCTGCTTTGTTTTTTTTGTCTAAGATGTTTATCATATTAAACTTTTCAGCAACCGATGTTTTAGAAGATGAAGTTTCCCTTCATCCTACTGTTCAAACTGAAGGTCACACTGATGCCATCCATGTCAAACTCTTCAGTGTTGTGTTACTAGGCAGTATCGCTCTAATTTTTGTAGTGGTTGCTGTTTTAATTTTCGTGTACCATCGCTATAAACAAACTACCACTGCTGGACAGTTGTTGCCTGAACAAGCTGTTGGTGGTGAGCTGTCAGGTAAGTTAATTTTCTATAGAAAGAAGAATCCTTTAAAACCATTTAGTTTTTATTTTATTAACTTCTTAAGGAGCAATGTATGGATTGCATAATATCTTATTACAATTTTTTCTCCTTGAAAAAATTCATGCCCTTTGATATTAAAATTCAAAGTATTAATTTGATTAATAGATTTTTCTGTTCGATCAAATTCATTCTAATAATGAGATCAATGGTTTGAAATTATGTTTATACCGTTTAGAGTTGCTAAAGAATAAAAAAGAATTTTGCTAATCAAACCTTTTTGAAAATAGTTTATAAGGGGGTTAAACTGAACTGCAGAATTTATTCACTAATTCATATTGGTATAGTTATATTTTGAAAGGAAAATACTGTTTGAATTTTCAATCAAAAAGCTTTATTGAGTGTAATAAACATTCTGTGTGTTATATTGTATTTCTGGGACTGTCATCATGCAGCAATAGAAAATAAATTTAAAGGTATGATGGTTGTAATGCCATCAAATTATACTCTAGCAAAATGCTATGGAATCAGTTCTCTAAAAATGAGTCAATGACAAAAATTTGGTACTTTAAATGTGCATGAAAATTGATGTTGATGTACATCAGTCTTACATTATGAAAATATTAGCCTGAAAGATTCTATTTTGAAGCTGTGTCAGTAACTTGGTAAAATGTAAAGTTTTTGGTATATGGAAAGCAGCATATGATAGGGGGACAGATACTGGTAATAAAGTAACAAACAGCAAATTATGTATAGATGCAAATAACATTCTTTAATGTTTTCATGAAATAATGAGCACTCATGAGTTATTTTAATGAAAAATGTGGAATATTTGCCAATTACTTTAAGAAAGGAATTTTGACTTTTTGCATCAAGCTCTTGGTTTATAATTAAATTATCACTTGAAGAAATCTCCTGAACTTTAAATGCGAGAAAGATTGTGCAACAATGATTGATGCCAAGGATTCTAGAAAAGCAAAGGTGTTCACTTTGCTGTAAAAGTGAACACCTTTGCCTGCTTCTAAAACAGTACTTAATAAATATTGCCTTTATAAAGTTCTGTATAACAGATAACATCTATAAATGTCGAATGAAATTTCATCTAAATAAATGCTATTAAAGGAAAGTTAGCAGAGCTTAACTGTGAAAAATATGGAGAAACGTGGGATTTGCTGTAATTAAATTACAGAATTCTATTGTGTTATGTCTGTCAAATATTTCTATACATCAGTCTTTTAATTAAATAAATCTGAATAATAAACACTTGAGCAAATATTTTTAATTGTAGATAAATTTATTTTTAAATTAAGTGAAATCATTTCTAGAGCATATTTACATGCATGTTTTGGTAGTTCATAGCTATAATGGGACTGTAGTTATGATTCTGCACTAAATGAAGCAGGATTACACTACTGGCCAAAAGTATTGAAAGTTTGAGAAATCTAAATTTTTTCCCAAGAATAAACCCCCAAAAATATTTTTTCAATGCAACTGATATTTTTTAATGTCAATATGTTAAATTAGTTTAAAGACAAGATATGATTAAGTTAGTGAACAAATTATTTAATTTTATAAAAAAATAGCATATAAAAAAAAATGTACAGGTTATCAGAAATCAGCACCCATTTTGGTTCCCCGGAATAAAATTAAACAATTTCAAGTTCTGAGCAGAAAAGATAATGAGTACAATTGAACCAAAAAGCATTTAATGTTGTTGGGCTGCCTCTGGGTTTGATCACTCTTTTAGGCATGGAATTCACAAGGTTTTGCATGAGTCCAGACTGCCTGGTTCATACAGCAAAACACCCAGAAAGCCAAATGTTGTGGGGCTGCATGTCATATAAGTCAAATGGACGACTCCATTTTGTACAGGGAACTATGAAGAGTGACCAGTATATTAGTGTGTTGAAGGATTGATTGCTTCCTATTGCTCATGACATGTTCCCAAGGCAGAAATAGGTATTTCAGCAAGACCAAAACGAGAGATTCAGGAAACAATAATTAAAATTTGGCACCATGAAATACCAAAAGAAGTGTATAGTTCAGCATTTATTTTCATTGGATTGCAATTATCTAATTTTACTTAGTCCATATGCTTTATATTGAAAGTGTGATAGATATTTAAAGAGTATACTTCATATTTTTTCAATAAAAAAAACCATTTTTTTTTGCTAATTGTAATTGCTCTTTTTTTTTAGCTGTGCAACCTACTTTGTATACAATTAACTCGTGTGACTGTGATAACCCTCCATCTTATGAAGATTTTGTCAAAGCATCTGATAATTATCCTCCACTTCTGTATACAAGAGCAAAACAACGCTTCATTCCAGATGTTAACTCCACACAATGTACTACTAGTTTTTGCACAGGTGCCAGGGTACGACATTACTCAGCTGATTCTTTTAATGTCAGGAGCTGTGATGCTGGAAGTGATATATTTTTGAATATTTCAAGAGATGATTCCCATCTTATCCTGCCACCAACAACTTCTAACAGATATAATATTGAAATTAATCAAAATCTTCCATTCCAAGCATCTAAAAACACCATGAAAAGAACTTACTCCTTAGATTCTAAACTCAGTGATCTTGTAAATAAGGACTCTTGTAATTTTTTCTTATCAATAATACATCCTGTATGTGCTCATGTGCCAAACCATCAACCACATGTACAATGCCAAACTCTGCCTCCGAATTTTAAAATGAATCCATTCAAAACCAGTTCCTATATTAGGCCAAATGTGAATAGGCCTGCTTGCTTACAGCGTGATCCAAGTGTTAATTTTTCCAAAGATCGACGGTTCACGTGGTCGTTTGTTCCACATGGATCTGAAATAGTAACAATCGTAAAAACGAGATGTTTTAGTGATCCATGTAATGGAATTAGTGTTCATTGTTCATTATACTAATAATTTAATTTTTGATGTGTATATGAAGCATATTAAGTACATATGTTTTATCAAACAATTTATTCTTCAGTGGCAAAGAATGCCAAAATTAAAAGAACTGTGTTTATGTTCTTTGATAAGTGTTAGTTGAAGTTGATTGTTGATACGTATAAAATGATTATTAGTTGCTTGTTTCCTTCATTAAAGTCCAGTTTATGTGAATTTAAAAGTAATACAAAATGTATCACCTGTTTTTTGTTTTTTTTTAATATATAATGTTACCATTTTTAAAAGTGCAATTTTTTTTTTTACTTTGACTTTGTATTGTTAAAGCTAGACATTAATTTTTTTTTTTATAGTCAGGCAATGAAATACTGAATACTTGTTATATTAAGTAAAATTATGAATGCATGATTTTTCTAATAGTTTTAGAAATGCATAGTGATTCTTCTTGGCCATCATTTATAAAATTCAAACTAATTTTTTTTTTTTACGGAATAACTTTTAGACTAACATACAATTGTGCTAGTTAATTTTTGTTAAGTTTGATATCAGAAATTCTGATGGTAAAAATATGGAACTTCACTGCATTTGTGATAATTTTAATCTAAATTTTTACATACTTTCTAACATCTCTTACTTGTTCGACTTGATGCAAAATAGATAATTGCTAAATACAAATATTTTAAAACAAAGTTAAAAATTGTTAGCATAAATATTTTATTTTTGAACTAGTAGTTATAAGTCACAACTACATATATAGTAATATAGTTGTCAACTTTGTCTTCTGTCAATGCATGCTACTAACTTCTTTGTGTAAAAATTATTGTTCCTGTTCATTACACAATAAATTTTATTTGATAATGAACTTGTGTTTCAGTATTTGACATCTTTGTATTTTAGTAAGTTTTTATAAATAAGGACTTTATGTAGGATTTCAAGCAGTACATACCTCGCATCTTTTTTTAGAATGTTTTCTGTGGAATAAATACATTGTGATATTTTATATGAAAATATTGTGATATAGGACTGAGCTTAATTTTATGCAGAAACATATCTTAACTGTCTTATGACGTCAAAAGTTTAAAATTTTTTGTGAATTCCACTATGTTTAAACTTTAATTTCTTTTAACGCAACTAATATATGTATTTTTCTTGTGCAATTTTAACTGTTATCATTTCTTGTTAAAATGAGTTTTCTCCTGCTAAGACAATGAAATAAGACCTTTCAAATTTTGATAATGACTTTATAGTATTTCAATTTCAGTAATGTCAATAAAAATTTTGTGACACTAATGTATAGTCAGTAACTTTGACATTTCTTATATCAACTTTCCTGTGATTTAATTTTTTTGAAAAAAACTTGGGTAGATAGTTTTCTTTTGTTACTTTTATGCTCTCTAATGTGTTTGTTATACAAAAGAATAGGTATTTTTTTTTAAAACCCTTTTTGTTTTGAAACCATATTATCTAATTAAGATATTCAGAAGCCTGTAGTCAGTGACTAAATTTGTGAAAATGTGCAAACTATGATGAAATTGCCCTCAAACTCTAAATAATCAAACTTGCTGCTGAAACTTAGAGAACTTTTAATACTGATCAGAACACATTAGCACAACAAAGGGATTTAGGCCAGCCTCTCACTGACCCTTCCAAACTTCTATAAATGGATTCTATATCCATTGCAACATTCTCTAGTCAATGAGAAGCATTTTGTTTACTAGTAACCAAAATTATGTACAGTATATACAGGAGCTTCTAGACCAGGGGTCGGCAAACTATGCCACACCAGTTGATATTGTTTTTTTAAATAAAAAATAAATCGAATTATGTGCTATTATGCAACAGCAGACTGTTGAGGTTGAAAAGTTGTGAATAATTAGTGGTAAGTGTTAGTAAAATGTGTATAAATATCATGTAAAAGTATTACTTCATAATAAAAAAAAAGTTGTTTTTGCTGTGAGAAAATTACCTATTCATATCTTCATGTTTACTACTTGGCCCACCAAGCCTAAAATTTTTACAATCTGGCCCTTTTAAAAAAAAAAGTTTGTTGGCCCCTGTTCTAGATAACCGAGAATAACTATGCTTTGTCAAGTTTGAGCATTATTCTCTACTGATTTTGTTTAGGATACCGAAACAAGTGTAAGAGTAATGAATTTTTCAACATAAGCTGCTCTCTTACCTGTGTTGTGTGGGGGAAATATCTAATCTATTGCAAATCATACATCCCCCAAACTTAGGGGCCAGGTAATGGCCGAATGGCTAGGGCACTGGCATTCGGTTCAAATCCTGTTGATTCAAATCCCACTGTTGGCATATTTCTAGCAGTTCGGAATCGGCTTTAAACTGTAGGTCCCGGTCTAATTAGCCCTCGTGTAACAAAAAGTTGACTGTAGCACTCCAAACCAAACTTAAAAATCAAGTTAATGTACTAATGAGCTAATATGGGGCTTGCAAAATAGTGTTTCAGACTACGGTATCAGAACTAATCGGGGTAAAATTTTATCCTAGTCAACCACACTGAATTTAGCTAGCAATAATTGTTGCCACAGGTAAGATGGCTATAAGCAGCTACTTGGCCATAGAAGTATTACACTCTACCTCTCAAAATATTATCCTGATTATTAAATCCCAGGCCCTAAAAGTAAAATTAATATTTGAACCAATTTTGTTTACTGATCTTGAAATAGTTTAAAAATTTTTTTAAAAATCGTACATTAAATTTTGAGAATTTTATAATTAATGTACTTTTTTTTGATGAAAATTGATCCTCTTATGCTCTTGTATCTGTTGCATTAGTATATTACTTTTTTATTATTAAAAAAAAGGCCTATGTGTACAAACTAGGCCTATGAGTGGAAGAGATTCCTATCATTGTCTCACCTTCCACAAGTGCAACTGGAAAAAAAAGTTCCAAAACACATTAAATGTCAGTTCATTAAGAACCGCACCCTGAGAGTCTCAAAGCTAAATACTGGTATTTTATAAACCATGAATTCAAAAACTTGCATTTTCAAACATTTAGAACCTCATAAGCAGAAAATAGTGTGATCTGAAATAGCTAAGGCATGTGAATACTTTTTTAGTTGAATCCAATTGAGAGTGGGTGGAAACTCCCAGTTTAAGAAAGAATAGTTATCTTTCTGTTGTCTATATAAGTTCCTGTGTTTACTGTAAATAATTTAAATACTCCTCGATTGACTGGAGAACATCACAAAGCAAATTCAAGGTGTGTTCAAAAATGGTCAATTTCCTGAACAGCATGCCAATCGGCACAGAGTACTCTGCAGCTACTGGGCACACTAGTGACAGGTTTTTGACTACAAACTGCCATTTTCTAAGTTCCACTCTGAGCATTAGTCGTCAAGCTACATCTGCTGAACTGAGCACAAGCTGTTTCATCGGATTAGCGACTAAGTGACAAAGTATAAGTGTGTGCAAGTTTTGTTGCAAACATGGTAAAATTTATACAGAGACATTTCAATTGCTTAAACCAGCAGATCTCAACCTTTTTAGCTCAATGACCCCCCCACCCAAGACCAAAACTGAATAACGGTAATAAATCCGTGGAGTTATGGCAGATATTGATGTCTGAAAAATTCAATTTTATGTTTTAAGTTGATATGGCACACTAAAAATTGGTTCTTTAATGTGGCAAAAGCTGGTAGTGGAATTATGAAAAAATACATAATTTGGCAAAAGTTTTTTTTTCTCAACCCACCCCAAAATTTTAGTCCCTAATTGAAAAAATGTTTTCATTGAAGACCAGTCATATGCTTCAGGTTGAATATGAGCATTAACAAAAGAATATTTGGATTGAAACATTTGAGAGATTTTATAAGTTTCTTTTTTAATTTGTCAAACACGTGAAAAAATGACATACCATCTGCCATAATGAAACAGAAATATCTGCATGAGCATCTAGGTCAAACTTTAAGCCCACCTTTTGTGACCCCAAGTTGAGAAACTAGCTTAAATAAACCATAAAGGGATGACTAGAACAGTGCTATGAGTGTTTTAAGTGCTTTAAACAGGGCAGAACATCGGTTGATGCAGATCCCAGGCCTGGATGACTTTCCGTATCAGGAAACAACAACCATGTCAAGAGATTTGAGGTACCATTCATGAAAATAGTAATTTAACTACAAGAAAAGTTACCTGAATTGTGAAAAAATCTGATTTGGATGTTGCACCCATTACATTGTGCAAGCTCAAGTGTCATTCCTCATCTACAGTAAGCAAAACATCAGACATCTGTTGAGTCCATTCCTCATTTAGCCCCAGAAGAATTTTTCCCTTTTCCCACAGTTAAAACTACTTTGAAAGGATGTTTCCAAACCACAGAGGTGATTTAGGAAATAAAAGAACTGCACTGTTAAATGAGCTATAAAGTTATATAGCAAAAGCTTGGTTTTTCTCAAACACCACTCGTATAAATGCTTCCAGTAGAATTATGCAATGTCCGCTATTATCTTCAGTCACAAGTAGACAACTTTGAATTACTTCGCAGTGTTTTAATCAAAGTACAGCCAACAAGGGGAAGAAAGGGCTCAATTCCCCAGGATCAAGAGCACTAGTGGCTAGCATAAGACTTACTATATCTGGGGGGAAATTATTACTATCAGCTCTTGAAGCTCAAAACATCAGAGTTACCTCCTACCCTCTCTGTAACAATGATATACAATAGCTAGCTAAAATAAAATTGTCAATGAACTTCTTGGTCTGATTTTGAGTAGGTACCCTGCAGTTTTCCTCACCTGAGGAAGAGCAGTTGGCACATTGCTAAGAACTACTGCATCCAATCTCTGAGAGGGAAGGTAGTACACTGACAGTGAATTTTCATTTAGTTGAAAGTGGAACACTTACTTGATCAAGCATCACAGCCCCCTCCTCCATGTCTTATGAATAAAACTGCTCATTTCCACTATAAAGCAGATATCTAACCTTAGCAACTAAACGTCATTTTGTGGTAAGACTATAATGAATGTAATTAATCAACATAAGTTCATGTCTTATCTGTGCATTAAATCACCTTTCTTAAAACATACCGTTTTTGTATCATAATACAGTATGCAGATAGAAAAAAAAATAAAACGTGAGTAATAAAAATGTATGACTTTATTTTGGAATAAATTAAATTCATTATAACATTACAAATGTAAAAACACTCTACAATACTTTATAAAACTATGTCAATATCCCACTTTTAATATTCCGCATTCATAACTCACTTAATATGGGCTTTTTTTTTTTTAAATGATTCATGAAATTTATATTAAAGGATCAAGCATTAAGATAACAAACAAAACATTTAGAGTAGTATAAATTGTGTTTTCAAACTGATTTTAAATGGAATACTCTTCAAAATTAAGTTATAGGCAAGGTCCTTCCTTTCTATTATTATAGAGCTTCAAGTGAAAATTTGAGAATAAAAATTTGGTAGCTTTACTTGGTCTCTTTATGCACATAGTTAGAGTAGTAAATATTAATACTTTTAATAATTTTACCAAATTTCAAGATCTTTCAAAAGGAAAAGAATAATATTCAAAACTAGTTTCTACCTATCTTAGTTTTGTTTCCACAATAATTGATAAGAAACAGTTGAGAATTCTTATCTGAAACCAATAAGGGCCTGTTTACATAGAATCCATCAGCATCAGCTTTACAGATTCTGTTGGAGTTGAGAAGAAAACTTGTTCACATTGAAAGCATCGAGCACATCTGAAGAGTATTCGAAAGAAGTTGCACAACAAACAGAATGAATTATCATTAAGCCCTTGACTATAACTCTACACAGTAGTAAATTTTAAACTTTTAACAAATAAAGTAATAAAACTATGAGGGTCTCAGTTGTAACACATTTATCTTTCCAGTCACCCAAACCACTCTTCCTAGTAGCATGAAACCACATATCACTGTTGATCTATAATTTCCTTGCCAATAATAGGATTACAAAAATCTCTCCAACTGAACTGTAGATAAAACATCAGTATTCTTCTAAAATTTAATTACATTTTCAAACAGATTACAATTCTAAACATTTGCGACTTTTTTTCTGTCTTTCTTCAAGCATTTCTGTTGAATTACTGAATCCTCTGCTTTTGTATTCAAAAGTGTCAAACTTTAAGATCTAAGATGCTTTTGAACACCAAATTAAGGATAGTATTATCATCTGTCACTAACACTTTTAAAGAAGAAATAGAGGGACAGAAAAATGTCTCAAATGCATAGAGGGTAAGAGAAAAATTGTTCCCGACAAAATAAAAATTTTTATCATAAAAGGTTTTATTTTTTCTAGAAATTTCTATTAGAATTTTTTTTTTCACAAACCAGAAAAAATATTAAAACTAATCTGCTGCATAAACGAGTGACTGTAAATATACATAAAATTCCAAGATAGATAACAAGCTGAACAGAAAATAATTTTATCAGACAAGTGAGTACATAATAAAAAATTTTTGAGTCATTCATTCTATGTAATATCAAACTTAGAAATACATGAGTGGTCAAAAAGTACCAAAATGAGTAATAATTAAATTAAACATATATAACAGACACATCAGTTAAAAATATTTTAATATTTTTGCAAGAATCACAGACATAACTGCATTCCTCATTTAATTTCCCCTTAAAATATCTAAATGGACAAATTACATACAATCATCTAATAGTGATGCATAAAAATAAAAAAAAATCAAACAGAAAAATAAACAGTTTTCAAAGTAATTGGGAACAGATTATATATATATATATTTTTTTTTTTCTATGAGTGATTTCATTTCTACTTTAAATTCTTAGATCTCTAAAAATAAAATATGAAAATAAGACACAGAAACACAAACACGCTGTTCATTACAAACAGTAATGTTAATGAAAGTATATATATATATATAATTTTTTTTTTTTTTTATCTAGGTAACAGGGAAAAATAGGAAAAAAAATTCATGTAAAATACAATGAAAATTAAACAATATATATTAAAAACAAACTTTTAAAAAATCAGTTGTTGAACTTCATTTCAGTAACTCTTAACTTACCAGTTTTATAACAAAACAACGAATTATTATACAAAACTATGTATTCTAAAAAGCATTTTTAATTTCTTAATATGATAATTATATACACTGACTATAAAAGTCTAAATTTTAACCATGCAATAGCAAAAAAAAATTTTTTTTTAATCTAAACATGCTTAAAATGTGTGACAGTATAAAAGACATTTTTTGCTGAATTTCAGTTCTAAAATGGTTCCTTCTTATATTTAAATTAAGATAAGCAAAATATTTGAGTCTCCTTTCATTTATCTTGCTCATGAAAACTTGCCTGTCTCCAATTGGTATTTTATTAAAAATATTTTCATTCCACTAAAATTATTCTAATATGAGGGAAATAACACTGTTTTTTAGCTATGTTAAATCATTGGTTAACTATGCTTCCTGCTCTTTATTGAATACACAAAAAACTTTTTGCCAATGCATGGCACTTGTCTATTAAAACATTTGCACATAATCTGCGAGAATCGTCAGTTGCTTACCATGAGGGCACTGTATAGGTGAATACATAAAAACCTAGATAATTTAATACCTTTCGTTGGTTGCTTATGATGCAGGCACCGTATAGCTCAGTGATTCCCAACTGGTGGTCCACGAGACCCTCGGGAGTGGTCCGGTACCACATATAAAAAAGTTACGAAAAAATGGGGATTTTGAAAGCTATGTTCTTTGAACTAGATGGCTCGAATATATCCGATGACTATCAGGTGTTGGCCTAATTTTGAAGTATTAAAATTAAAGAATTTGTAGTTAAGTTGTACTATACACTGTGTACAATAGCAATAATAAATAATGTTCTCTAAAAAACTGTTTTACTTAAATCATCCATGAATCAATATGTTTCAATTTCAGACTGAGATTTAGGCTATCTAATTCTAAAGATTGAAAACAAGGTTGAAACAAAAAGAGTACATTAATACTGTATCCCTTTTGCCTCAGGAATATTCTATACCCCCATACCCACCCCTTAAGTCGGGAAGGGGGGGGGGGGCACATGGTTCAATTCCTGGCTTAGTGATCTGCAGACTTTACAGGTTGGGAACCACTAGTATAGCTGAATATATAAAAAACTAGATAATTTAATAACTTTTAAGCATATCTTTTCAGAAACTTTTAAGATATTTCTAAAGATTTATCCTTGTAACCTTTCTTTTAAAAGAAAAGTAATGTCAACTAATACAGTCATAAATAAGACATTTACTTGGACAGTAGACCTCAAAAATTAGATAAGTCAAAATCGATTATATTTAATGATATAGAATAGTCAATTATACATTTTAATGATGCTAATATGACACTATAACATATTAATTGGGAAACAAGATACTTCAGCAAATTCTGAATAATAATTGACTATGATAATGCTTTTCTAAACAGTAATCACAAATTATCAAATTTACACTGTAATATATTTTCCAATTAAATCTGATTTTCAAAACAAAACAACTTTGCTTTACCATACCGTAACACTCTTTGCAGTGTGATCGAATCAAACCCAAAGCTTTGGTTTCTGACATGACCCAGTTTAAACAAAGATTGCTTTGAATCCTTCTAGGGATGTCACCATATGGATAGATCTCTAATTCATTACTGGTGATGAAACCCATAGTGAAATCAAAAGATAAGTGGTCTTATTAATCTTCGATTGGATAAAAAATGTAGAAATTTTTGTAATACAATGTTCCAGGGATTAAAAATCATAATAAACTTTTCAGACAAAAATTATATGCTCACGGGAAAAACAATTTTGCTTTACCATACCTTAACATTCCTTACAGTGTGATGGAATAAAATCCAAAGCTTTGGTTTCTGACACGACCCACTTTAAAAAAGAATGCTTTGAATCCATCTAGTGATGTCACCATATGGATAGATCTATAATTCATTACTGTTGATGAAACCCGTAATTAAACCAAAAGATATGTGGTTCCCCAATCAAAGTCTTAGTTAATCTTTGATTGGGTAAAAAATGACATTTATGTAATACAATATTCCAGGGGATAAAACTCATATTAAACTTTTCAGACAAAAATTATATGTTCACTGCAAGGAAAAAAAAATTTATGGACTCTGAGAACCCTGCTAAAATGCATCTATTTGAAGCATTTTTTTTTCTCTCCCACAACAATATGTATAAAGCACATTTGTTTATAACTTTAAGGATAGAATCTGATGAACTAATAAGAGAAATGATTAAACATACAATAGAAATGAAGAAACTGGCTACAAACAGACATGGAGAGATAAGGATATTTTGCAACACATCTAACACTGGCAGTTTTTTCAAAATTGTATAGTTTCTTTTTTTTTAATTTTACCTTAAGAGTACAACTGTGAAAGAAAACTCAAGGCAGGTAAATGCAATGCAACGGCTTGGCTATTTTCATCAAATTCTAACTTTTTTAACATGCACAAAAAAGTATGAAATTTAAGATGTAAAGAAGTTCTAAATTTTATTACCTTCCAATTCTAAAGGCAAAGCATTTTTGAAAGTGCTCACAAAAACTTCAGGGATTGAAAGTTTTCTCCCCCATACGAAGTTCAAAATTTTGGATAATAAATATTTAAAAAATATTAGTATTATATAAAAAACACAAAAATGAACTAATTTTTATATTTTAGTCCATTTAAATAATATTTTTTTTTTGGTTAAAGAACAAAATAAATCATAGAAAAAAGAAATAAAAGAGATAGAAAATTTAAACATTTCTATATTGTATAAATAGTTAAAATCCTCCAAAGTAGAAGAAAATAACACAAAGTAAAATTAATAAGTATTCATATTTCTACAGCAAACAAGGAGATAAAAGTGATATGACTTGTTGTATAAAACACAAGTAAATTGAGAGGGGGGAAAAATCAAAAATATACTACATACCATTACAGACATACAAACAACCTAAATTTATAGAACAGTCTTATAGATACATCATAAATACAATTTTTTCCTCCTATCAAGTAAATGAACTGTTATTTAAAGACAAAGACGAAATTTCATCACATATGCTTTTGCAACTCAGCAATATAATACAGGGAGTGCACTATCACACATTCTTTTGACGAAATATGTTATGCTTTCCAGACTTGGAGAATTTATATATATTCAAAGTAAGAATGCATACATATATGCATACCTTCATCACTACAACACTCACGCTAAAATTCATAGATCTGAAAATGTAAACTCTACACATTTTTAGACAGCACACATTATAATTAAACAAACAATAAGTTACAGATTAACAAAATGTACAAATATTGTGAAATCTTTTTCTTCATATTTCACAGACAAATGCAATTAACTTAGCAACAATCAAAGCATGACAATTTCAAAAATTTTTTTTTGATGAAATTTTTATAAAACTGATAAAGTATCCTTCCAAATCAGAGATTATCAGAGAAATTAAAGAGAAAAAAGTTAAATGAAAAAAAAATCTTCAAAAGTAAAGAAGAATTTTTATTAAAATTAAGGGGACTCATCACTTTTAAATCTTTAAAAAATTGAATTTTATTTTTTTGCATTTTTAGAATATTTGAACATTTCTGAATCATTTAAAAAAAAAACGCGTTAAAATATTCCAATTAGAACATATAAAACTACGACGTGAAAGAAATAGTTCCGATGTAAACATACCAGTGTGTGACATTTAACTCACCCAGATGTGGTTTGTTTATCTTTACTCTCTCCAGTCTCGTCATCATTTCTCCCTTTTAGATTGTTTTTTGCTAACTCCGTGTTTATTATCCATGCAGTTATTTTTATCAGTAGGATCGGAGCAGCTCAACTTTTAGGTGCATTTTTCGTATATTGTTTACAATACGCCATGAGATTCACGTGTGAATCGCATTCAAATCCGGCTACGTTGTTACTGCGTACCAATCGTTTTGCTTGTTATAATTAGCATATATCTTTGCTATTTTATTTGTAAACCATGGTTAATGACGGTAATAAAAGAAAATCGGGAAAGAAACCAAAGAAATGTAAATTTAGAGGTAACCAGTTTACCAAGTAAGACTCTCAACCAAAACGTCTCAATTCTTCGAGTTAAAAGTTATATTGTTCGTTTGATGTTATGAAATTTGCCGAATTCAAATGTTACTCTTTTAATGATAATACATTGTTTTTAAAATTATTCAAGTTTGTGTCGTTTGCAAAATTTGTGGGGGAAATATAACCATATCATCAACTGTTGTCTATGGACTGTCAGAAAACATTGAAATTTTATGTCAAACCTGTGGTGAAGTGTCATCCTGTCGAAACTCAGCCATGCTGGAAAAAAGAAAATGCTTCCCTGAAATAAACTCAAGATTTATTTATGCCATGAGAACCCCAGGGTAAGGACTATCAGGTGCTAAAACATTTTGTGGCGGTAAGGACTTGCCTCCACCTATTTCTCTTTCAGCGCACAATTCAGTGATCAGACACATAAAAGATGCCTCATCTGTTGTCGCTAAAAGAAGCATATCTTCTGCTGTCGAAGAAGAAATTTTAATTTCTTATTACACTTAATTTATTATTACACTTAAAAGTGTAATAATAATAATTCAGATTTGACTGTTAGTGGTCATACATCCTTAGTTGGAGTGTGCACTGTGATAGGAGCTCTGTGTGGAAAAGTAATAGATATAGAGGTGCTTTCTTCATATTGCAAAGGGTGTGATTATTAGAAAGGTAGGAGATCTGGGGATGAGTATGAGAAATGGCATTGAGACCATTCCAATACATGTCAAAAAAACCATAGTGGTTCTGCTGCAATGATGGATGTTGTTGGAAAACAAAGAATTTTTCACAGTTCCAACATTATACACAATTTACGTTATGCACACTATATAGGTGATGGCGACTGCAAAACCTTCAATTCTGTCCAGCAATATGGGAAAGAAATCACCATAAGTAAAATTGAATGTGTCGGGCACATACAAAAAAGAATATGCACCAGACTGCGAAAGCGAAAGCAGGAAATGAAGGGCAAAAAACTGAGTGATGGAAAAACTTGCTAAAGGTGCTAAAGGTCGTCTTACGGACGATGTAATAAATAAACTGACTATTTATTTCGAAAATGCCATTAGAAAACACTGCACGTCAGTAAAAGACATGCAAAAAGCAGTGTGGGCAATATTTTATCACAAACGATCAACAGAACTGGAACCAACTCATCATTTTTGCCCAACAGGAGATGATTTGTGGTGCTCATATCAAAGAGCATGTGCACAAGGATATCTACAGTCTTTCAGACATAAAAATTCAATTCCACCACCTGTAACGGATACTATAAAAGATATATTTAAAGATTTGTCCATGCCATCATTGCTGAAAAAATGTTTAGGAGGGCATACTCAGAATCCAAATGAGTCTTTAAACTCTTTGATTTGGAAGATATTCTGGTTGTGGTTCAAACATTGTCCAGGTAGTGGTGAATGAAACCATTATATTATACAATAATGGTCAAGATTTTCGACTAAATATAATGGAGGAACTTGGCTACCAAATTAGTGATTATGCAACAACTTTTGCATCCAAGACTGATCAACATTGTATTCAGTCGGCTGAAAAAAAGGCAGAGAAGTCTACATTTGAGGCATGCAGAACAAGAAAACAAGCCAAAATTGCAATGGAAGCACAATAATGTGTGGTGTATGCAGCTGGACAGTTTTAAACTCCTTTGATGACAGTTAATAGATCGTAAACTTAAAAACTGTCAAAGTTTAACTTTAAAAGCATTTTTCTCAAAATCATGATTTTCCTTCTTGTGCGCACTATATAAAAAAAAACTACTGAAGATATTGCTTTCAAATTTTCAGGGTAAGTATAATGATGTTACCAAAAATATCCACCTAATTTTTTCTTAAAAAATTTATTTTGCGAAGAATTTATATCATATGACTTGTAATTTTAATGTGCTTTTTCAGTTTTTTAAAATCTGATTGTCCTGGAGTAAATATCTTTTGTTTTAAATTTTAAATAGGTGTAGAATTATACCTAATGTTTTTACATAACAAAAATGCAAAATTTTTTATTGAAACTTTGTTAATATTGTTGTAAGTCTGCGCACAGTGTAGCAGTATAAATTTAAAATTTTCAGAGAATGCACCAATTTTTTACTTCATAAACAAAATTCTTATTTACTTGTAACAAAATTAATTCAAGAAACATAATGTAAAAAGTTTAGAGAAGTAATACTGAAAATTTGATGTATAATGGATTATATCAAAAAAAGTTATAGAAGTTCGAAAAACAACCAAAATTGTGATATTTTTACTTGTGTAAAAGTGATGAGTCCCCTTAAGGAAATAGTACAAATATTTTTTCAAAGAATATGAGCATTTTGTTAATTAGCTTTGATATTGATATATATCTTTGACATTGATATATAACAGGAGTCTTAATTCCCCTAAATAAAATTTATTTAAAGTGAGTATTCACAATAATTCATTAGGCGTCAAGGAAATCACATTTCTTAATACATAAAAATTCATACTCCAGTTATTAAATGAATACTCAATCTTATTTAGTGTTATTCTTTCCCCTTTTTTTTGTAGCAAACTCCAGATGTGACACAATAAAAAAAGTATTTAATAACTTGCAAAAATCAACACTCCAGTTCCTAAATGAATACACAATCTTATTTAGTGATGTTCTTTCTCTCTCTTTTTTAAATATATACGTGGCAAACACCTGATCTGACGCAATAAAATATGTATTTAATAACTCACAAAAATTAGCACATTGAAGTTTTATGTTTATCTGCATTTTGTAATAGTTATTTAGACAGATTATCTGCCTTTATAGTTGTATTCATTATATTGCCTCACTGCATTTCCTTATAAACAAATATTACTCTTTCCTTTCATTGCTATTTGTAATTTTACAAAATAAATACATAAATAAAATAACCCTACATTTTCTATACACATAATACTAGTTATGATAAAATATTTATTAAAGTTTCATTCCTATATCAATATTGTTAGTATATAAGAAATTTTTTTGAAAATATATTATTTAAAGTTTTCAAAAATATAAGAAAAAATTAACAAAACAATTTGTAATGTTTAAAAAATAAAACAATATACTACTCACTGTTAAGACAATGGAGGAAGTATGAGTTTGAGCAACAGAAATATGATTTTATGATAAATGTTTTCAGACAAAATAAGGTTATGAGGTAAAAAAATATACATATTTTAAAACTGCTTTGGGCACTGTATTTCTTAAGCCAACTTTCAATCTTCAGTGGAATACTGCTCCTTGCTTCAGTCAAAATGAGTAGCAGAATACACCATAATCCACGTAACCTGCAAAATAATCTTTGTAATTAAACTATAACAGTCCTTATGTATGGAACAAGATTGAAGAAATTTAAAGAGAGACCAGGGAAAACTTAATGACAGATAATTTTTTAAGATCTAAAAACTCACTATTTAGGTTTTATAAACCCTTTTATTTAAAACAAACCTCAAAAACAACATTTAATGCTTGAGTCATGTATATATATTTTCCAGTTATGCATCTATACAATCAGACAAGCATATAGGATATAATAAAAGAGAACAGAAATTAAAAGAAAGAAAAAAAATTTACACTAGGTACTGAAAAAAAATTTAATTTCTAGCCATCACGTATAAATCCTATCATTCTCTATTTCAAGAGTGGTTTAAAAGGTTTTAGGTCAACTTTAAGAATGTGTGTGTAAGTAAAATATCAACAATACAAAAGAGTTCATTGCCTCAGATAGAGCAGTAATGTTTCTGCTGGAAGAAAAAGTCATTTAAACATTTTTATTTGACTGAAAATCTCATCTTATATAGCTCATTAATACAACTGTTAAACTGTTATTATAATAAACTAGTCGCTGTGCGACCAGCATGGTCGCTTTTAGTATTATATTTTCTTTTCAACAACTCAACTGAAAGAAACGTATGTAAGGAATGTTACTATTACCTGTCATCATAAATATACGTTGTTAAGTGGTAGTGTGATCTCAGACAAAAAATTTAGAATCATTGCAAAATTCTTTATAAGTCTGATTCTGAAACATCGGGATTAAAAAAAAATGAATTTCCATTACTTCAGAACAGAGTTAAAGATAAGACTGAGAAACCCAAAAACAAAGATTTTAAAAATTACATTCCTCTATGTATGTAATATTTTTCAAAATTAAGATATCTACCCTTTATCATTGCATCAAATAAGAAATTGTTACAAATTTTTTCACTAAAAAAGGAGTAAAAAATTCAGCAAGTACTAAAATATAGTGTGGATTACATCACTCTCTATATGTATTATTGTTCACAATTCAGATATCTACACTTAATCATACCAAATAAAAAATTGTTGGGAAAATTTTTTAACTTATAAAATGGAGTAAAAAAATTCAGCAAGTACTACTAAAAAAAGTGTAGACAATTACTGTTACTTAATATTACTATTAAGATATTATAATGCAATTATTAATATTTTACTATGATATTCCTCAAACTTCTTGATATACACAGTTGAGTATTTCAGAAATAGCAGATACTACAGTGACAGAATCAAAAGAACGGACTCTAGATAAACCTACATACAACTGTCCAGGACTAAACACTGGATTTGATAGGTCTAAACATATTTTGTCAAAAGTTTGTCCTCTTACATACATTTAGAAAAACCGATGGAACAAAAGAATAAATTATCTTGCGAGTTAAAATTATTCACATGTAAAATACAGCAATTAAATTGCACCAAATTACGTGCTATTGTCGAACCGCTACACACACGCTGTTAGCCGCTAATGTTTACATCTGGTAGCTCCAGCCATTGCCATTCGGACTGTAGAAATATAGCCGATTTTTGTGCCGCATACCTACGCGTTTTATATATATATATATAGATTTGAAAAAAAAATGTATGAAAGATTAACCTTTTATGAGTATTTTAAGGCAATCTACTTGAAAAAATTCCCATAATTACGGAAGCTATGAATAAAAACATGTCAGATGTTTACTGTAAATAGATTTAAAGTGCAATACTTCAAAGTGATTTATCTCAAAATGTGTTTTTTTCACATAACGCACTTGTTATCTCTAGAACTATTTCATATTTTTGCATGAAATTTTCACAGATAGTACATATTATCATTTGCTTGAAACTGAACCTAAATTTGTTTACAGATCTCTAGAGAATGTATTTTTTATGCATAGATAAAATTTAATTTATTAAGAAAAAAAATGCACTATTTTCAGTTTCATAGTAAAAATAGAAATATACCTTAAATATATACAAATTTAGGTTCAAATTGATCTTTAGTTTCTGCAGTATGTGTTAAAAGCGGAAATTTTGTCTTAAACTAAATTTTTTTTGGTGTATTTATGTGCGTTAGCTTTGATATTACTTTTGTCCAAAGCAAGCTGCTTATTATTTATGACTAACACAAATTATTTTTCACTATCAAACAAGAAACAGGTATATATTCATAAATCAAACATTGTTCTATTAACACAAAAAAAATTTATGATTTTAAATCTTATACTTCTCAAGATATACAATGTTGAAAGTGATACAATTTTTATACTTTTTCGACTTTTAACAGTCATATGACCCCTTAACAGTTTGCCAAGTGTTATTTCATAATAATTTAACTGAGTCTGCTTAATGTCTGTGTCTAAAGGTTTTAATTAGGCATTTATGCTTTTTGTAATTCATTATCTGTAACAAATATCAAAAGTATCTTTCAGAAGTATTCTGACTAGTCATATTGGACATTCAGCCAATAACTTTTTCTAGAGGAAAACTGCATAAAATGTTATAGGATATATGATAAATGAAAAGGGCATCCTGCTTAAGAACAATGTTTTTGATAAGTTTCTAAAAGGTATCCCCCCCTTTATAAATTGTAAAAGAGCAGTTTACTTAATCTATTCACCCCTTCTGTACCAGTGGATCCACATATGGATCCACTGGTGACAGAACTGTAAATTAACTTTTTTATGTAATTTTTACATAAATCGATGTAGATATCGTTATATTTTTATATGTATCGATTTAGATATTGTTATATTTCTATATGTATTGATTTAGATATCGTTACATTTCTATGTGTATCAATTTAGATATCGTTATATTTCTATATGTATCGATTTATATATCGTTATATTTCTATATGTATCGATTTATATATCATTATATTTCTATATGTATCGATTTAGATATTATTATATATATATATATATATATATAGATTTAAATATTGATACCTATATCTCTTCTTATTAATATGAATTAAAGCATCTCATTTATCTGAAAACTACTACTTCATATTTTAAATCTAAATGCCCGAAAAACTGGTTTTGCATGTAATCTTCATATACATGTGCTGGTACGGAAGGGGTTAAAGACCAAAAAGAATTTGCTACACACACTAAAGCTCCCAAATAGTGGCAGAGAATCAACTACAAACAATATAAGAGATACACAAAGAAGCCCAATTTATAATTGCAATAAATTTGCACCTAATACCTAATCTATATATATACAAATATATCTATATATAACAGTTCCGTAACTGACTGACTGACAGATAACGCACAGACCAAACCACTAGACCTAAAGGGCTGAAATTTTACATGGCGATTCTTCTTATAGTGTAGGGGGGCACAATGAAAGATTTTTAAAAATTCTTCATAGATTTTTTTAATTAAATTTTAAACCTGTTTTAGTAACTTTTTTTAAGTTCACATTTAAAATAATAATCTGAGGGTTATAAAATTTATATCATAAGAAAGATCGTAAAAATTCCTTTAAAATGAAATCTTTTTCGAATCTTTATCTCCATTTTCTGATTTTTGCTGAATTTTTAGAATTTAATTTATTACATACTGATCACATGGTTTCTTTTTCTGGTACTTTAATTAATTTTGCATCAAGTGCACAACGAAATAAATTGACAAAAAAAATATTAAGATACGGTAAAAGATAAAATTTAACCACCAGACTAATTGAGATGGAAGTTTTTTAAAAATTAAATTCAAATTAGTATGTTTTATGGATATTAAACATACAAATTAATTGCATACATTGATTGCTGTATTTAATTTGAATATATTCTTCTACATAATTTTGTCTATCAGTAACGATTTTTTATAAATATATGTGTGTGTATATATATATATATTTGGCATTAGTTGCATACATTGGCCATTGGATTTATTACAAACTTTATTTTTGGTATTAATTGCATACATTAACTGTTGTATTTAACTTGAATGTACTCCGTAGCGAAGCACGGGTATTCAACTAGTCACATATAAATCACAGATTTAACACCTGTTATGAACTCCTTTGCATAAGATAGATGGCACACACATTAAAGAGCAGCAAAATAGAGAAGAAAATCTGTATCATTCCATCATTAGTAAAAAGCTAAGGAATATTCCTTAGCTTTTTACTAATGATGGAAATTATTAACTTACTTTTCCAACCTGAAATTAACTATTATTGCTCCCACACAATTTACAAAATATAAGAATGTGAAGATGAAAAAAAAAAAACATGTGACATACATAGACAGGTAGTACATGAAAAAATAGCTTCAAATAATATGCAGCTGCCTATAGTCTGCATTAAGAATTGCAAAGTTTTAAACATATAATTTGCAGATTATAGACAGGATATTATGGTAATACAGAAATAATAACAGGCTGTTTTAAAACTGCAAACTTTACTATTTATCAAATTTAGAGGACACAACATGTGCAGTTGTAAATCATTTTTCATCTGAATAGTAACAAAGGCTGGAAAAAAAGAAAAAAAGATGGGAGCTTTACTTGTATTAAGGCATTGGCTCTGCAACATCTAATCACAGCTCTGATTTGTTAAAATACATTTTTGACTTAATGATAACAGTTTTTACTAGAAAATTTGAACTTATAATGCATTAAAATTAACAGTAACACACATACACACATTCGATACACTTATAATTTTTTTTTTTCTTAAATCACAGAATGCATATTTCTATAAAGAATACTCAAAAGAAAAACCTGACCAAATTCCCCAAATTAAATTAGAATAACACTAAAACTTAGAGTCATACAAAAGAGCAACATTCCAAAATTAATCAAGAGACCAATATTTACATGACTGCTCTGGCCAACAACCTAGTGTGTGCATCTTATCTTTTTTTGCATAGTATAACAGCCATGACAGCTCCTAGGATTAAACAAGTGTGACACAGGATTTTATAGCACTCCATGTGAGAAAGTAGGTCTTGTTTATAATCTAAATAGCTCAGCTATATAGAATGTTTATCATGGGTCACTGAGATCCCAGCAGCACCAACTGGGATTCTGAGAGAAACAACATCAGAGAAAAAATACAAATTACAAGAGTTTCCTTGTGGGACAGGAGAAAAGTCAAAATGTTCAATCAAATAAGATGAAGATAAGAGTGAAAACAAATTTAAAAAAAAAAGACATAAAGGTAAGAACTTAAAATTGTATTTATATCCTACACATCAGATTAACAAAGTTTCAAGTAAAACCTACAGCAGAGTGAAACTATGGTTACAACAACAACAACAAAAATAAATAAATAAATAAACAATTACAGAATACAAATGCATTGAAATGGATATTAACACAAATACTTCCATCAGAAATTTCAAACTTTTTTTTATGAATATTTTTAAAAGCTGACACTGAGATCCAAAACATGAAAACAAAAAATAAATAATTACATTTAACAACATTAACAGTTCCAATATTTTTGTTTATACCATATCAAACTACAAGTAACTGTGTCTTAAAGACACTATGGAAACTAAATTAGGTATATAGATATCTGTTAAATTAGGTTTATCTACACCCAAGATTATACAAAGCTATTTAAAGAGAAAATATGTAAATCACTGAGGGAGATGACTCCTATATTATAATTGTGATTAAAAATACACAAAATCTGACAGCAAGTTGTCTGGTAAAGACACAATAAAAATTTAAATGCTTAACAGAGCTATGAGGAGACAGGGAAACTCTCTTTGATGCAAGGATAATCCCCTTCTTCCTTTAACTCCAACTACATCTTGTTAAGTAAAATTCAACATAAAATTTCTTTGTCATTATTGATAGTACATCAATGGAGTCAATGAGTAATAGATTAAGTCAAATAGATGTAAGTTCCTGGGATGCTACAGTCCATTAAAATTTTGAGAAATTATTAGTGCTCTCATAAGTATCTTCTGGCTCATCATAATGAGCATTTAGAAAAAAGAATTCCAGATAAACACCAGTGAATCTGCACTGTACTGGATGATATATTATTCCATGCAGAAGAATTCATGTGTTAGGTATAGTTTTTTTGATGATGTTCTTTCCCCCCCCCCCCCTTAATTTCTAAGAGAAACTTGCTTTTTGGAAATTTTTTCCTTATATATATATATAAAACTACATTTTCTAGAATCCTCTTGATCAAGTGGCTTAGGGATGGATGGGCAATTAATTGGTAAAAATTAAAACAGTTTCATTTTTGTGTTTGCATTTACCAGTGTTTCTTTTTTCCTTAATTTTGTTCATATAACTTGACATTCAATCATCTATGGTAGGCTGTTTTGTCTATCTATCTATGTAATATATATATATATATATATATATATATATATATATATATATATATATATATATATGGAGAATGCTGTTTCATTTGTATGGCACGTCTTCAATTTATATTTGTCTAAAATATCTCCAATTTTATTTTTTCTCCATACACAAGAGACTGAAGCAGTGTGATTGTTCATCTTTATATGCTTGTTTCTATGCAACTTATCATATACTAGTCTATCATGGGAAATAATGAGCCACTGTTTACTCTTAATTTCCTCTATTTTAAAGATATCTAAAGAATCTTTAGCCTTAGTTTCCAGCATATGCCAGACATTAGAGCATCATTGAACGTCCTGAAACCATTTATATACAACTTCATTAACTGGTTACAAATTTTCCAAATGCACATTTTTCTGTCCAGAAACAATTGGTTGGTTTATTTAGCGATTTTATTTCATCTTTTTGTCTTAAAATGGTGGTTAAAGTAGATGTAGCTAAATCATATTCCCTTCTAGCATAAATTTGCTTCTTGCACTCTACAGCTTCAGTAACCTAAATATTTTGTTTAAAACTGCTATCAATTTCTTTTCAAAAACTGATAAATATATTCATTAACCATTGCAATATGAAGTTAAGATTTCAAGATACTGTTCAGCTAACTTAATAATTCAAAAGCAGAGAGAGGAAATTTTTTTTAAAATATAGACCTCAGGGCAAAAAACAAAAACAAAAAAATAAATTTCAACCCTTGTTCAGGGTGAAATGTCCAAAATCAACTAATAAAACCTCTGACCCTACAATCCTTCTAAATAAAATGATAAACTTTGCATGTTTAGATTTCTTTAGGATAAACAAATCAATCTTATCAAAAATATGGACTTTTCAACTTGCCTGAGATTAAACTTTCTTATTCTGAAACAATACATTCATTTATAATCTTTCAAGATTTAACTATTTTTTAAATTTGTATTAACCTGAATTTTTTTTTCAAACATGTTTATAGATAATTTCTTTGGGGATTAATTTGAAAAATTTGTTTCAATAAAATTTTACTGCCTTTATTAATTTTTACACAATTTTAAAATATCTGTACAGAATTATAAAATATTCCAATAACACATGAAAACTACATAAAATCTTACTAGGAAACTTGCAAATGAAGTCATGAATCCTTCCTTTATAAGTTCCCACGCTCCACCAAATTCTTCATCATCAACTTTTTGGAAGGCAGTAGTATAAGTGTATAGACTAATAACATTTAACAAACAAAACCTGGAAGATATGAACAGATATTTCATCACCAGTTAAATTATAGGCACTATCACTCACTTAAAATTAAATTTCTATAAACACTTATTTCTACATATTTTTGTTCACAGACAGTATCAAAGCAGAATTTTTTAGCATACAATAAAACTTGAAGCCTGAAATTTTGATAATATATTTCACAGAGGATATTATAAGCCTTTTTACAATAAATGAACACACACAGAAGAAAAACGAAATATTAGTACAAAATTATGGTTTTATCTCTTTATTATAGCATATAAACATTTCCATAATTTGCGGCCTTTGAACATATCCTGATAGATAAATATACACGACAGACTTATAAATAAAAATTAAATATAAAACTAAGAGAAAGCTATCTATTAAATGCAACAAAAAATTGTTCAAAACTTGGCTTCACCAACATAATTATGCATAAGAAATGACATTTTATTAATTTTTTAATATCAAGTTATTTAATGATCATCAATTTATCATTTTTTTCTTCTAAAAATTTCTTATATGACAACAAGTTTTAACATAACATAAATGTAAGACAAAATATTTATCAATTTTACATAGTCCATAATAAAAAAAATGTTATAGTTTTTTGACTTAATCAGAACAAAACATCCATTGTTACATTTTACACATAGTAATTATTTAAAACAAATTTTTAAATTTGCTTTATACATAAGGTCCTTTTCAAAAGTTCTGACTACAATACAAGCTTTTTATAGGATGAAAAAAATAAAATACATTTACAAACTGTAATTTGATTTATTACAGTAGACTGTTTGATAGCTGTCATAAAACTCATAATTTTAACATTGTCATAAATATCTTGCAGGTATAGAACTTTTGAAACGTCAGTAACAGAAAAATTATTATAAATAGGCAATACTTACAAAGCTAAACCTACTATTCCTTTCAAAGGTATGAGTCCCCAAGCAAAGCCTAGTAAAACACCTATGATTTGTCGAGCCCAATACACTACATCTAAAAATTCATCCTGTGGTAATAAGGATAATTCAGAATAGAAAAAATAAATTACTGCATTTAATAATAAATAACAAAGGAACATACAAATAATAGAACACCAAGCATATCTTAGATTGATTTTACATTTAAAAAATAATAACAAGGACCTATAGATCTGATAACATTCCTCAGTTCCCAACTGTTTGACATTTAAAGTTACCAATAAAGATTGTAAAAAAATATATTCTAGCTACTTTGGTCAAGATATAGTAATTTAAATACTGGGATAAGCAATGAAATTTTTACTGAGGTACTGAAAGACACTAAATAGCTAAAAAATATCTTGTCATAACAAACTTAAGTTTAACATTATATGATTCCAAAGTCCTCATAGTTCTAATAAAACAATACATCTCACTTTTTATACATGCACTTATAAATAGTGATTTCCCTTCTAAGTTAAAGAAATTATTACAAATGGTATATATTCATAATATGTAGCAATGTCTAGAAATTTTGACAGCACAATATTCAAGATAAAAGGCAAAAGATAAAATAGCAGAATTGACATAAAGGATTTAATTTAACAAATCTAAATTAGGGATGCGACGTCGACAACAAAACATCGATATTCAATATTAAAACATCGATGCTAATAAAATATCGCCCCAAAACATTGATGTTTCCGTCCAAATATCTGTTATGAGACACATTTGAGACATTGCTCAATCGTTCTTTTAACATAAGTGACACTGTTTCGTTCTGGTCTATCATTGAATCTGTTGTTTTTCATGATGGAACAGTATATAAAGGCACAGTTACTTTTAACAAGTGTTTAAAACCCTTGTCTTCAATGACTGAAATCGGCTGAGAATATCTACAAATATATAAAGAATTAGCTTGAAAAATTTTGCTGTGCATATCTCCATCATCTTTAAAAGAAATCACATTTGTGAAACTGTTTTTCAAAGTTTTTTGATGGAACCTAATAATATTGGAATACAAACTTACGGTTTCTTCTCTATGTTCCGTTTCAGTCACCAAAATGCTTGGAATGGTTAGGGCCGCAGCATCTGGATTGTGTAGTTTACTACCTTGAGCTTCATTGATGACTCAAAATACTCGTTGTAAATATCACCATATTTTGCTTTCAAATGTCCAGATAAATTCATGGTATTGCCAGAAGTTTGAGGGACTTAAGGCAAATATTGCATTTCGCCAATTGTCAGAGGTTTTGGAAAAATATTTCCAAACGGTACTTTTGGGAGGCATCTTACTAATAATATTAATGTTAACTTATATAAAACCAGAACAAAACAAAAACTTAAACGGCTGCTCTCGTGTTTATACTATTTATAAAATAAAACCCCAAGGAAGGTTCTGGAGTGTCAAGAACATTCCAAACGCTCTAATTGGTTCATTGGTTGTTGATTGCCAATTGTCGCGTTGATTGGGGATCGTTCCCCCTTTTGTATTCGTTCTTTTCAGAACTCATACTTACATTTAATAAGTGCGAAAACTATGCTACGTGGTTAATTTTTTTTATTATGGTACTTTCTCATTTAAAAAAACCATCAAAACAATATAAAACATCGAGCACAAAACATCGGCTTCAATAAATCGGTGTTTTTATCAAAACATCGATGTTTTGAAAACATCAACATTGATGTCGCATCCCTAATCTAATTGCAAAAAGACCTTGGCACAAAAGACCTATTTGTCAGGGATGCATTTATCACTAGAGTATGATTTCTTAACCTATGGTCTATGGACCCCTTGGGGGTCAATGAATCAATTTCAGGGGGTCTGCCAACTTGGAGAATTTTAGTCTGGAAACTCATTTATACAGCAAATCAGAAATTTCAAGACTTTATTTGAAACTAATATGGATGCAGGTGTTCAATTAGTAAATTAAAAAAAAAAGAAAAGAAACATACATCAGAGCCTTTGAATTTGAATTCAATCAGACATTGCTACACAGACGTATAAGTGTATAGTAGCCATTTGGTAAATAATAAGCCATTAAAGTACATTATTAAATCCCAAATTTAATATATTGATAGATTTTGTGATCCTGTGTACTTTATTTTATGCATGTCCTTCCCAATCTTGAATGGGTATACAATCTAATATAATTAGAATTTTTAATAAACTATTTGTTGCTATATTACATTTCTAAATTTTTTGTATGAAAAATTCTTGCATCATAAGAAGGAGAGGTCCATGGATTTCACCCAAATATCCAAGGGGTCAACAACACTAAAAAAGTTAAGAACCAAAGAACTTGCCTATAGGCACTTGCCTAAGGCTTGTTTAGATGTATTTATTATTTCCTGAAATAAATAAATCCCCTAGCTTGGACTTCTAAATTTAATTTTTAAAATATATACAGATTAAAAAATATTTATTACAATCCTATCATATTTTGGCAATATCCCTCGTTGATACTTTGTTGGCAGGAGGAAATGTGCATGACAGCTCAGCTGTGCATATGTATATATTGTTTTTCACGAACCACTAAATCAACGTGAAGGGAGGTATGAGGCAGAGGAAAATGTTTTTCCAGGCGAAATAAAGAAGCCATGGTAATCTTTCTTCACATAATAATATACTAGTATATCATCTAAAATTTTTAAGCATTCACTTAACCTTAGAGTATTTCCATTCTATTTCTCAATCACTTGCTTTGTGTCAGAAGCTTTGCTTAGATAGATAAAGGCCCCTCTTTTCCCAAAATCCTTTGTCATCTTCAGTCATATATTTAATATAATAAAACTGTCAAATAAGCAGAATTCATTAGTTTAGATACTTCACTCATAACTGTTATATGATAAAATATGATGGAAAATTCCTGTTCTATGGATTTCAAGTGTTTCTTTACATTGTCTACTGATTCATCAAATACATCACATGATGAGTTTATCAGCCATGAAATGACATAGTAATTAAATCCTTCCCAGCAAAGTTGGGAGGTTCTTTCCACACAAAAAAAACTCAAGGTAAGAATCAGCCCTACCAAAAAAGTCTTATACCTTTCTTGTCCTTGCTAAAAATCAATGGGAAAAGAGTTTAAAAGCAGTATGTAAAGGGGATCATCTTAGGTTTAAGGTATCTTTCTTAACACTGCATCACAACCAAGGTCTATACTAGCTTAACATTAAGGTAAATAAAACATTTTAAAAAAAGAGTGATGTAAAAAAATATTCTAGTTTCAAAATGATAAGCATTTAAAACCCAAGCTAGAAATCACTGTAGGTTACAATACGATATCAAAAATACCTCATGTGTCTGAGAAGTTATTTATATCACTGATGTCAAAATTGGTTACAAGTTACGAAAATTTTAATGATGCTGGGATCTTAATGGCCTGTACAAAAATCCAAATAGGCGCTTTGAATAATTAAAAATATGTCACATAATAATATATGATTCCTTATTAATAGCTTCATTCCGTTAATCCCCACAATTTACAATAAGCGTGCCACTTCCTATTAACCAAATATATGCATGTGAAAAAGAAAATTATACCTTATCGGGCCATTTTGAACAAGGAGTAAATGTACGGACCCAAACAGATGGTAAGTCCTTTTTTAAGATACCATTTTTCTCGGATTTTTTCTTTTGACTCATAGTGAAAAATTAATTAAATTAGGATATATCGACGTCACATTCTCTCTGTCCACGCTGCTTGGATGTGAACCCCAAAACAAATAAATTAAAAAAATACGTATATTACAGTCAAAGTTAACATCCAGTTTTAAGAAATTAATGGCTCATAATTAAACTTTCTCATTATTTCTAAATGAATTATTAGAAAATTTCATTTCGTAACATTTAAATTTTATAAACTGTTTTACTTCATAATGTATTTGATTAGTCACTGAAACATTTTTGCACTTTCTGTTTCAAAATACAAAATTTATTCTAAAATAAAGTCTACGTGAAGTAAAAATCAACAGTAGCACAGACAAAAAATATTATTCTTACAACTAATATCATTTTGTCCGTACTATTTAAATTTGACACAAAATTTAACAGTTCACCCTCTCCCACCTTCCTTTTTGACAGCCTTAACTGTCAGTTAAATGTAGGCGTGGTAATAACTGAGCATGCGTATATTACTTTATCAGAGAAAATTTAATAAATTTTCGTTTACAAATAGTTTTAGTTTTTGAAAAACTTTATAGTGACTCAAAATTTTTCACGTAGCTGTACAATTTTATTAACTATGTGAGACAACTTAAAAGAATCCAATTCTAGTACACTCAAAATCAAAACAAAAATGGGCGGTGGCGTGCGGCAAGTTTTCGGATGACGAACATTTTCTTTTTCTTTTTTTTTAAATACCAGTGAAAACGGGCTTTTGCGTGCACTGCACAGCATCTGAGCTGTGAATGCTCTGTAGATTTACCGTTAATTTGTTGGCATTTTTTGTGTTTGAAAACACGTTGTGTGATTAGCAATGAGTTCTAAAATTTGTTCACGTTGTGAAAAAACTGTTTATCCATTGGAAGAATTAAAATGTTTGGATAAGGTAAATGATTTTAATTTAGGCTTAACATTTATGTTTGGAGTCTGAGAAACTTGATATTTGTCCTAGATTTTAAGTTGTTGTTCTGGTAAGATATCCATGTAAGGAAATGTTCGAAATTTGTAAATAGATTTTCACATTGTACTTGATTCGTAGTTCATCGATTTTTTTGTGTGTTGTCTTCTTATTCAATGCCGGAGGTTGCGTATTTATGATCCAAAGTGATTACCTACGCTGTATTTACACAATATATTAATATTTGCAACTTTTTTAAAGAAGAAACCTCATTAACATGTTAATAAAAAAAAATAGTAAAGCTTTTCTATTATATGAACTAGTGTTAATCTTGTCACTTACTGTTTATCCTTGTTCCGACGTGCCGATTTTAAACATGACAAGGATCCGATATTGACATGACGTAATTTCGTCACGCTGTTTTTCTTATAATGCTTTTCTGTTTTCTATGATGGGAATATTTATACCTTTGCATTGATGTCTTCCCCAGATTTTGATTGTCTTCTAAACTATAAAATCAGAGGTTTTTTAAATGAGCTAAGTATGCTATACGAGATCATTACGATAACAGATATTGTGTTTACGTCAAATTTCCTTCCTTACACTTTCGTTAAAAAAGGATAATTTTTCAGAAGTATATTTTTGAACATCATATGGAAATATCGCTACAATTTGGAATTTGTACTGTAATTTTAGTCGAATAAATATAAATTTTATTATTCTAAAATAAAATGAGTCTGAAGAATACTGTTTTGTAATTTTAAGGCAAAGATAAGACAAAACACACTCTTAGCTTTACTTAAAAATCTCATAAACACTGGAAATTTTGTTGATTATTACATTTTATTTCCTTCAAACGCAGTATTTCAAATTTCATGGATTTTTTTTCATTTGCTGTTATAGCGTATCGCAAAATTGTGATCGGTATAAGCTATGATTATCATACCATTTAATTTATGTTGTTTTTAACTTTTACCATCATTTCATTTTGTGGCACTACTCGTTTCTAGGATTAGAAAGCTTCATTCTGCCTTGTATCAGTGTTTTGATATTTATTCTATTAGAATTGAAAAAATTACTGAATCCAATATCCTTTTCTAAAATTATATTCATGGACATATATGATTTTTAAATAAAATTTTTATTGAATTTGATTTTTGTTCATTAATTATAGAGGTAAACAGTGATTAATTTTATTAAGTATTTAAACAATCTTATGTCTTCTAAAATAGTTATTTTTGCATATAATTTTTCTGTTGGGATAAAACAGAAAATAATCTACAGTGTAAAAAAGAGTTTGCAAATTATAGTGAAATAGTTTACACCCAAAGTTTACAGAAATTGTACTGCATTAACCATGTGTTATATTACATTACTTGCAGAATCCTTATCTTTTATAATTCTATTTCTTTAAATGCAGAAGTTAGTGTAGTTGTCAATATTCTTACAACACATGTAAAATTAATATATGTAACCTTAGCTGTAAAAGATTTCTGAGATATGTTTCCTTTATTTTAGTGATTTCTGTTGTAGATTTTTATTATCTTCAGTGTAAGAACTAAAATGTTTTAGCCTCTTGGTGTGAAAAAAGCCTGTATTGCATATACATTTACAATAATGAAAAATGTGTTTAAGGAGAAGCAAATCTGTTTTATTCAGTAATTTCATTATTTTCTCATATTTAATGTACAGCTCCTTAAATACAATTAAATCATTTTTACTGCAGTATAAGTTTTTAATTATTTTATATTAGTTTAATTTTCAAAATATCAGATTTTATTGGGTACACTATACTTTGTTTACTTTAATATGATTCACCAACCTCAAATTCATCTGAAGCTCTAAGTTACTATTTTTTTTTGTTTTGTTTTTCCAATACTAATGTTTCTTTTTAAGAATGTTATACAAGACTAATTTTGAAACTCATTACGAGTTGAAAAATTTATAAGGAGATCAATAAATTCTAGTTTTGTTTTAAGTGAGTTTTAATGACATTAAAATTTGAAATTGAGGTATTAATGCTATAAACTTTCTTTTTTTTTTTTTTTTTAAGCGAGTTAACTTATTTTCTTTTGTGACATGTTTTTTATGTCTTGGTTTTACTTTCATATTTCCTAAGTCTATTTTTCTATTTCAAAATATTTTAAATATTTAAGTTATATGATTATTAATGAGCATATCATTGGTAACAATTTGTAAAACTTCTTTTTGACAAAGCAACAAAAATAAAGCTATCTAACATCACATATAAATCAATGGACATATTTTTAAGTATGGTATGTTATAGATCCATAATAAAACTTCCTCACCCGAACTTGAAAGTTAGGGCTCTCTGAAATTAAAATTATGAAGTTTTAACTGTAGGAATTTGTTTTATTAGTGTTTATGTATCCATTTGTTTAAAATAATTTTTTGTGATTGTTTGTTATTAAAAAAAGTCATTATTACTTGAAAAATAGGTGTTTTCTTTACATAATTTCACTATAAAAATGTAGAAACAAATAACTAGAAATTTTTTTCAAAGCAGTCTACTTAAAAATAAGTATTGATCAAAAATTGAAAGAAAGGGGGAAATTTCAATTTAAAACATCTTTTGAATTTTTAAGGGGATGTTTGAAAACCTAAGGGATCTAGCGAAAACTCTTCTATTATTATTTCTTTTAACAATCCCATAGCAGGATTAATACTGTTTATTCAAAATACAAAGATTAAAAGCTTTTTTTGAGCTTCTTTATCAATAACCTTCTGTTTTGTTGTACCTTTAAAATGAATCCTTCTTCGTAATCATTTAAAGCAAGTTTTTTTATTATATTTTCAATAATAGGAGTTTAAAAATTAATCAAATTTACTTTAGCCAATAACTTTCATGAATTATGCTTTTATACATTTTTTTTTTTTCCGCTGGGAGTCACTGAACCTAGTTTCTCATTTAAATTTGTAAAATATATCTGCTCTTTAAAACCTTATCTTTTAAGTCTGTCATTGAAAAATTATACAAGCATTTTTATATTCTATCTTGTGTCAGTATAAGTTGAGTATAAATTATATGATTTGAAAACAAGATAAATATTTTTGTAGCTGCAAGATTCAGTTAACTTTTTGTATACCCAAGCCAATTAACCCAGCAACAAACCTTAGAATCAAATTGACTGTTTTACATAAAAACTTTTTTCATACTGTAGCATCCAATATATTTTTAATTTTCAAGTGTTATTATCTTTTTAGGCTGTTAATTTAAAACCAGAAACTCATCAAGGTTATTGAGATTTATTAAAATTTGCTTCAAAATTGTATTTAGTGTCTAGTTGTAAGTTTTATTTTAAATCAGAGCTATAAACTTCAGATGTACTGTGAAATGGTTCTCTCCCTCTCTGGTTTATAGGTGTTATGGTAAACAGGAGAATAAGGGCAGAGTCTTAGGTAGATGATATAATGCTGCAGATTATAGAAGGATTTCTTAAAACAAGCTGAAATTTTTGGTTATTGATTATGAGTATTAATAATGGTATTTTTGTTTCTTTGATAGGAAATATATTATGTAGTTATGATTATATTTTAAGTGTCATTTAGCTTTATGTACATTTTAATTTCAGCTATGGCATAAACAATGCTTCAAATGTCAAGAATGTGGGATGACATTGAATATGAAAACTTATAAAGGTTATAATAAGCAGCCATATTGCAATGCGTGAGTATAATTATACATATACCTTGTGATTTATAATTTTCAATCTGAATAAGATGGGAGACAAAAAACACAAAGTACATGGTGAAGGTGCAAGTCTTTTATTAGATACCCATTCACAGCAGCAGAAATGTTACCTTCAGGTTCTCCTTTGATTTCATCACTTGTGAACATACAGTAGCAGTGAAATGTTCTCATTGAAGATATTGCTGAAATTGTTTTTTTTTACATTAAATAAATGTTTGACTTTATTTAAGCAGTCATCTATTATTTAAGAATGGGCTGTGTAGTGTGATTTTCATGAATCATGGTAACCTGGTTTAGACATTTCATCATCTGTAATAGTAGAATTTTCAGTTGTAAAAGGAAAATATTTTAAACTGTTGATATGAGTACATTTAGCCCTTATGTAGCCAAATTTGTCTAAAGTAATCATAAAAGCAAGTCTAATTTTTATTGTTCTTGATTTCTCTTATATGGATTTCAAGTCATGAAGTTCCTTTTCTAAATTCCATGGTAAATAATTGTCTTTCCTCTCCCCCTATTTTAAATCGATCAATTTCTATGCATCTTTGAGCTTTAATAATTTTTCCTTCATTAAAATGTATAAAAAATATCTCTTTATGTATAACCGAGAAAGTTTTGCTTTAAAAATATATATATGAACTTTGTCTTAAGATTTTGTGTGAAAACATCCCCTGGTGTCATATTTCATCCTTTAAAAGATTACATCAAGGCATACACTGATTGCATTATATATATATATATATATATATATATATATATATATATATATATATATATATTGATTGCAGTTGTATGTTAAAAAATGCTATGTGCTTTGCAAAATAAACTGAGAGACATGTGATCATACTCCTGTAGATATTGATATTGCTATTTGTCAACCAAATGGCAGACTTAAATGTCTACTAAGTTATTAAAAAAAATAACTAGCTAAAATAACTATTGCATAATTCTTTCTTTCTAAACGCTGACATACCCTTAAATTCACGTTTTTAAACTTTCAATATGTTGTGAATAAATACTTCTTATAAATGCTCTAATACTGTATAAATAATATTGATGCTTTGATATGCATATAAATGCTTTAATACTGAAATGATTTGATATGCTGAAGGAAAATAAAGCATAGTACCAACTTACTCCACGTCCTTTTCCCCGACTAGCGTGAAATTCATTACAGCGAATATCCGGGTTGTGAGAAAAGGACGTTGGAATATAGATACTGTTTACAGAGTTCTTTTTTATTCTATTTAAAAATAAATAAATTCCTGCACATTACGTCACCGTCGAAATGGTGTCTGAGTGCGTTCTGAATTTCTACTTGTACGTCGCGATTGTTGATTGCACTCCTCTAGACTAATTATTTCCGTATTGCATCTTTTTGATTGTTGTGTAGACACTGTTTTTAATTTATACTTGTAAATTGCAGTTAGAGAGAGAATGATAACTAATGTAAAACAATCGTAACATTCCTTAAAGCTCAGTCCCATGGTGTGTTCGTATGTTGTCCTCCCTTTTCCCTGATGAGTTTTCGACACCTTCCTGTTTTTGTTCCCACTTTCACCTTCTGAGTCAAGTTTCCCGCTTTATCTCTCATAATTCACTACAAGTCTCAGAGAGCACTTACGACGCTGTTGCGGAAGAGCATACCGAACTTAGGCAAGTGGTTTTCGGTTTTTAGTTACAACGTCTTGAATTCTCTCCGCCTTCAAAAAACCTCATCTTTTTTTCTTACGGTGATATGCATCAGCGATTCACATTTGATGAGTCGTGCTTCAATAACTTTCTTTTAGTGCGAGAGATTTCTTACTTGAGTGATTTGCGAGTAAATTGTTGATTGTCTGAATGAATGTTTAATGAATTGTTTTAAATTTTCAATGTCAGTGATTAGGAACTTTCCGTTCTTGTGCACCAATAATTCAACAGAACGATTTGAAGCGCGAATTGTTTACAAAACTTTTTCTTCTCTTCTATTAAGCATAACTTGAAGCAAAGATATGAGTATAGCATTTTAAAAACAATTACACGAGTTCCTTAATGGAAGGAATAAAAATAAGTCTTTATTTGCCTCCGCGTAGTGAAACTGATTCCAAGTGTTTTCACCTTTGTGCGTAGTATGATATCCCGATATCCCACGAAAGTGATTAGACACTCATTAAGATGTTCCAATTAAATTATTGTAAAATAAAATATACTAAAATGGATTTTGCATCTCTCATTTAATTTTGCAGATCCTTTTGGTTTTATAAACGTTTCATTAAAAAAAATGAAATTAAACTAACTACAAATTACGGTAAAAGAAAATACATTAAACTTTCTGCTGGATCAAATTTTTCTGATGTTTTACTGCTTCGTCATTTAAAATTTAGAACACGGTAAAACCATTTCAGCATGGATTCAACAAGCGGTTTTTTTTTCTCTTTTTTAATTCTATTATTGAGAGCAAAATAATTAGTATGAAATAGCGCAATTATTTTTTAAGAATCATAAAAATTTTTCTTCTCGGTCTTCAGTTTGATGTCTTTAAGAAAATAATAATTTTGTGAGCTAAACGGGTCTGATAACTTCTGTCATGCTGTATATCATTATACATTACATTATGGTTGTGAATTTTAAGTCAACTCGGTGAAAAAAAGTTTTAAATGCGATTCTTGCAAAAATAAAATCTGCTCTATCCCTCAAAATTTAATATAAATTCTATCTACTCGTGTCATGTCTTTTCATAGTTACAGATTAAATTCTAACTTAACCTGGTAGCTACGGAAACATAAAGGAACATTCGAGATTCAATCATCCACGATAAATTTCACGAGAATTTGTCGCTCTTTCAAATTTAAGGCATTAACGATAATTTAAATAGCGGAAATGTAATTTTCAGTGCATTTTCATTACTGTTTGGAATTTTTTTTCTCTCTCTTATCTGACGTTTTTAGGATCGATAAGTTCAGAAATTTATCTTATCTGTAGCTATAAAAAAAATTATCTGTTCTTCACCCCGTATGACACTTACTAGTTTATTTACTAGATAAGTTGTTGATTATCATGCAAGTGTAATTAGGATTCATGCTGCTAAGATAAATACAAATCCTCCCCTTAGATAACCATGATTGTGTCTGAGCATGCTTAATCTTACTTGTGAGTGTTATGTTTACAGTTTGTGTCATTCTATTTAGGGGCGTCACAAATAGTACATGAGGCGAAGAATCTTTGGCTCACACATGACGTCATCTTGTGCTTTAGTTTAACTTGTTTTAATATTTCGAATCTTTACTAGGATGAATTATCAAGTTGCTTAGAAATGTGATTTGAAAATAGATAGGTAGAATGGTGTACATCATTTTATTAAATGTTATAGTAAAACATTTTAAATTTTTTCACGCGTATTTTGTTATAAATCGGCAGGGGGGAAGGGATAAAATAAATCAACAGACTATAAATTTAATGTTTTTACGTCTCATCTTTATCTTTATTAACCATAAATATTTTTGCCGTGGTTTGAGTTAATATTTTTAGGTTTTATAAGTATTATTTGGTATCTGAATAAATATAGGTAATCAGGTACAAACTGGCATTGCGGAGCAGTTTGATAGTTTAGGGAGTAAGATATCATTCACTCCGCGTAAAGTGGCTACCAAGTCAAAATACTCCCGAGATCTGTGAAGTTTTGACTTATCATTCTTCCCTGCAGGATATCTTTTGTGCTTTTCTCGAGCAGTATTTAAAAGGAGATAACACCTTTTTTAGTGAAGCGTCATTTCTTGAATACCACTTAACTCCCTGATGGGCATATTCAGTCATGCGTTAGACAAATAATTTTAAATCCTTGCAATATAGTTAACAAAAATTAATTTTTTTTTAATGTGAGTATATGTAATACACGTGTACATAATTTACTTACATACACACACATATATGCAGGAAAGGTGGGGATACGGCGTATTCCCACCTTCTTTTTAAGTACTATTTTAGCTTAGCTTAACCGAAATTTTAAGAAATTTACGAATCAATTGTTAATATATAACAAAAAGTTGTTTTTTAATATATTGCGAGTTTTTTTGTTCCCCTGTGACGTGATGTGGGAAAACACGGTACTAAAAATACACACCTTTATTTGAGAAAGCGCAGTATACTCGCCTCCTTCTTCTTCTTCTTTTTTTTTTATATTTTATTTTATTTATTTTATTTTTTTATTATTATTTAAATTACTGCATATATGTATATAAAATAGAAACCGTATTTTTAGGCTTGGGTTATTAAAACTTGGACTGAGATTTTAATGTTTTTCTTTCTCGTTTGTTGCAGCCATATTATTGTAGACAATTTTTTTTTCTCTCTCTCCCTAACTTAAATCTATATTCAGTGGCCAACGTATTTGCGGGTAAAACGAGATAAATGACTTGAAATTGTTTTTATAGCAAAATATATGATGAGGTATATTAACTTAACGGAACGTTTATCATCTAAAATATCGAATGTTAAAGTCAGATTCAACTTCCTTACAGTTGAATTAGGTTTTGAACTCTGTATGAATGCTATTCTAGATATATTTAGATGGAGATTAAAACTCCTTAAGACTTATTGTTTATAGAAAAAGAAATTTTCGTTTTACGTGGTTGAACGTGGGTCATGTTTAACTTCGGCATTTTCCTTTTCACATCTATCTTGCATATGCGATGATTGATTTTTTTTTCCGGAATTTTGGAATGTTTATGGAGTATAATGAATTCATTTATAATTGTTAATTTTTCTTATTTGTCTTAATAACCATGTACGTGGCCAGAGAATTTTCGCAAACGTAATAAAATTCAAAATTTAAAAAGAAAAAAAAAAAAAGGAAAAACAATTTAAAATTAGTCTTCCAGTCAGGGCTGCGCAGGTCGAAATCGGATGAGGGTCATATTACTTTATGGAATACTGCCGCGGCCCTAAAAAAAAATAAGATGGGAAAGCGAAAAATATTTTAATCTAACAAAAAAAATATATATTACTGATTATTTTAAAATTTAAATAAATATTAATATCTATAGCTTATATATTTATTTCGTAGCATTATAAATCTAAAAATAATGTAATTTAGTTTTTAGATTTATAGTATGTGTCAGCACAAAAAGCTTTGCGGCTACAGAGTGAGTGCTACCGGGCCGTATGTTGTGCAGGGCAATTCTAGATCATGAGAACTGGTGGATCCGTCATCCGTCAATTTGAATTAAAAATCTCAAACTTTGCACGATCACCAAATATGATTGTTGCATTATAAATGTAGTCAAGACCTTGTCGATTTTTAAGACTAATTGTAAAACAATTTTAGTACATTATTACGTTTTAAAAGTTTTCAAACTCAGGTTCGTGATTTTCAACAGCATGAAGTTGAATCCCTCCCCCCCCCCCCTACACACACACACACACACACACACACACACACACACACATACAAGGCGTATTTTCTTTCAAGACCGGTGTTTCTAAAATGCCCTTCTCTTTAGAGGCCCAGTGCTGCTTAGCAGAGTCGTTGCTTCTATCCGCAATAGTAGGAGTGATGGTTTCATGCAACTTCTGCGTGTGGGAATTCCAGTACATACGCCGAGATGAGTAACACATTTTGTTAGTTCAGGGTTAACAACGTGGGTGAGGGTTACGACTGTCGCTAAGTTTGAAAGTTGCGTAAAATCCAGAAGAGCGGATTGGAAGATAAATCATCTTCCTCTTTTCTCATGCTTTTTTCATTATAAAAAAAGTAGTGTGTTTCGGTGAAATGATCTAACATTTAACAAAACTGGCATGCAAATATTTTAATTGTTGCATTGCTTTTAAAACCAGTATATCCATAAATGATGTACTCCCCTGCTTGTTTACTTTAAAACACATTAGTCTAATTATAAAACTTTTATCGTCGTTTTGTCAGTCTGTTTTCGCGTTTTGGTAAAAATGAAATTGTTTATTTTGAATATATACCTGACTTATTAAACTTGGAGGTTAAACAATTTAATATTTAAAAATCTACGGTTTATTCTTTATCAGTGTAGTCCTTTTTCCGAAAAGTAATTGCTTATGTTACTTTGTCTCGATTATTACCAAAAATTTCATTTCGCAAGTTATGCATTAACACAAAAACTTTAATAAATGAAATGCTTATAGTTTATAGCGCAGTGTTTTCCCGTTTCTTTTACAAAGATTCAACCTATTTTGTATTTATTTTGCTTGATTACTTGCGTGGAAGATTTTTTTCTGAATAAGCAACCTCCATTAAGGTTAGGATTGGACAGGATAATTCAGAAATAATTCAGAATTTCGTTGCTAGCTGTCTCTGATTTGTAAGAGGAAAAGATTTGTATCATTTCCCGAAGTTTGAATTACGGATGTTTCTTTTTATGGGTGATTTACATTTGGTTATCCAGTTCTAGTCGGCCAGTCCGAGATAAATTATAATGTTAATAGACGGCCTGGTTATAATGTAACCATCATTTTGGGCTTTTCCTTATTCTTCGATTCTTTTGAAGTAATGTAATATTCGTAGTTGAAAACTATCAAAAGCAGTGCTGTAAGTTAAAAAGAATGCAGATGATGTGCAGAGATTGTTACGTATAAAACTACATTTATTTTTTTAGTATGTGATTGCATTGAAAATAAAGTGGTCCGCACCAGGAGTTTTTAATCGGTGACATAACATACCCCTATTATAAACTGTGACAACTCTCATTATTTGTGTGAAAGCGGTATCCTGCGTTCCTTCTGCGCTTGTGTCATGTTTAGTTTTTAGACAAAACTAATAATAATAATAATTATAATGTGTTTGCGGTCTTCGAAGAGGAAATTAGAAGATCATCGCGATGTTGACCCATTTGCGAAGTAGTTCATTAGCCTAATTAGAACATCGGGGAAAAAAATAGGCGGAGCTTTCGTGGCTGTTAAAGAACCGACACATAGTAATATTTCTCAAATGTAACAGCGACTGGTGAATGATCATTTCTCATCATAAACTTTCATAGAACGTTAATGACGTGGATTCGAAGTATAAATATTTTCGGACCTGTATTCTCTGTTGCCCTTTTCAAAAAGGGTGTGTGGAAAAGAGAAAGTAAGTTATGATCACATGCATATCAATGCTTGCAGCTATTGATGCAAGTCATAACGTCAAAAAAAGAAAAAAGCTGTCGCTTTAATGAAATTAAAGTCCCTAAAATACCATTTCTTTTCAGAATCTTTAAGTTTCTAATGTTTATATACCTTAATTTATTTTTAAATCGATTTTTTCCTCCCCTTTTTTATACTTCAACGAATGTATGATTCCAAGACAAGGGTTGAGTTTGTCAAAAAGTTAAGATATACCAGTGAATAGTTGTGCCAGGTCATGAGGTTGAAATTGTTACACGTCCTTTTGAGAGAATGAAAACCTCTTGAGGTCCAACAGTGTGAATACGTTCAATGAACTGGCCCTGATAAGTTATGGTTCTTAAATAAGACAAAGCGGGGTACTGCTTCTCAAATTTTGGGTATAGAGATGCAAACTGGAAGGCATTCTTAAATGTGATGCCTATAAAATTTAGGAGCAAAATCAAACATCTTATCTTTTAAAACCCTACAAATCAAATCAGAAAATGTGAATACTTTTCCAATAAAACCATACACGGTTAAGTCCCACTGATCTCAAGTTTTACATTTTCAATTTATGATGTATTTTCTATGTAATAATTATACCTAAAAATGCGTAAATTGAGTGTATGGAAAATCGCGTTCGCGTTTATGATGCATTAGTAAAGTAGAATAACGTACATTAAAAAAAAAAAGAATTTTTAAACTGGTATACGTGGGCAATATGAATCTGGTCGTGTAGCTGAGCAGAGGACAATTTTGGTGGGATGACAAATTATATTTCACTTAAATCATAGGTATTTGAAATTTCATTGTATAATATATTTATAAAGTAGACTATTAACAGATTTACATTACACGATCAGTACTCAGAAAGATGCGAGATGACAAATGTTTTTGTTTTACCTATTATCATTTTAGTATTTTCAGTTTGCTGAGACGGTAAGTTATTAAGGATAACGTTCGATGCCTAACGGAATAGGCTGGCAGGATCATAGTCATCGCACTGGAAATAGTCGGATAAGGATAGTGGATTGCAAAACAACTTGCTATCGGTGGATTCATTCATTTTCGTTTTAGTCAACTTCATCTTGTTGATGGCTCTTTTGATATGGCAGGCGGCAAATTTTGAAAGTTCAGAGGTTCAGTGCAGTGCTGATATTAATGAAATCTTTTTCTTAAAAAAAAAAAAAAAATCTAAGATATGGCTTTATTTGTTTATTTATATTTCTATATTGGGGAAGTGCATATTTTTAGTATTTTCTTTCTGATATTTAGATCATAAACAGATTTTTGAAAATACTGTAATTTGATATGTCTGCAGTAGTGTATAACTTCCCTTTCTGTAAAGTGCCACTCACATGCAGTTTTTTACTTGATAGTATATAATGTATGGTAAGTTTTTATTCTAAGGTAGCTGTTGCTCGCATCGTTTTGTGTACTGATCGTGTATTGTACGAGTAAATCTGTTAATTGTCTGCTTTATAAATATATAAGGAAATTTCAAATTAATCTTTGCGGAATTCCGTAGAGTTGGGAAAAGCAGCTTCACCTTCTGTAGTTTTATAACCGTCTGGTCTTTTACTCTGGCATATATATTTTTCTTTCTGAAAAATTTTATTTGGATGGATATATAACTAACGAATTTAATGTTATGTTAGAGTATTTGAAATCCAGGTGTTCAGTATAGTACCTCGACATCCGCCAAATTTACAGTGTACAACCAAATATATATTATCACACTTATTTTTTTTCTTCAGCTTATTTTAATATTACTTATATTAACTGTTATAGTAAGTACAACACATAGTAGTTATTGCCTTTCAATGACAGTGTTCACTCTAGACGAAATTGAGGTCAGACTGTTTACCAAAACGGTCACTTAAAGTTTCACTTAGTTTCAAAGAGGGTAGGGTAATGCCTCTAGGAACTTTTTTTCTTTTCTATCTAATCAAACCCTGGAGATTTTTTGGAAATCTAAATGTTATAATATTAACAAATGTTGTCGTTCCTATCCAGTCTTTTACTTTTATAATTTGATGGTCCTCGAAACTCGATTTTAAACTCTGAAAATTTTGCCATGAGTACAAGAAGAAAAAATAATCATAGACATGTCTAGTTTTGAAAAATTATTGAAAGTGGCATAATAAATCTGTACGTCAGAGGTAAACTATCATAAGTTTTCTTCATTTTCGATATTTTTTATTTAACTAACTCCTTTTGGGTGGAGGTTCTTTGAGGAAATCTGTCATATATGCAAAATAAGATGGGTTAAATATGGACTTGCAAACTATCGCATATGTAAGTCCTGATGAGAGGTAAACCATCACAAAGCTGTCCTGAAAAGCTCTCCTGAAAAATTGGAATTTTGCACATATGATAGTTTACCTCTGACGTACGGAAATTGTACCAAAATATACGCATGCTAGTCTGAAATCTTGTTATTCTTAAATGATGAAACTTGGTCGCGCGTTTGTATTTACAAACGCGCGATCGAGTTATAATAATAATGATTGTAAAATACAAACTTCCTGTATACTGATTGTGGGATTATATTAATAGAATTACTTATCTTCAAAAGTTTTATTGGGGGAAGTGAAAATTAAATGGAAAGTTCAAGAAATTTTGGTAATTGTACATTTAAACACAGAGAAATAACGCGAGACTCAAATTTGTAGTAAATGATGGACGATTCAGGAATATGTAGACCAAATTCAGTATTAAAAATGTCTGCACTGCTTCGCAACAAAGGTGAAGGAATCTTGCTGGATATAGTTTGAGATTTTCAAGGGAGGGGGGAAGGGGTTATCACCGATATCTGGACATTCAGGACCTTAGTCTTTGGACATTCGAAAATTAGGCCGTCCGAAGTGTCGGGAAGTATTATATTTTTATAGTCTTTCATTGAGAGTTGTTGATAACTCTTAACGTTTCACTTTCACATCATTTCCGTTCCGCGAAATTTTTCATATGTCTCGAGACTGAGGCAACCTCATTTTCATACTTCTCTGCAATTTTCGTCTTTTTTTATGCTTGTGGATATAAGCATCAGGGGTAAAATCCTTTTCGAGATTCAGTGGGTAATTATAATGTTCAGAGAACATTTATACTTATATTTTAAAAATGCGATAAAGCGTTTTAAAAAAACTTCAGCGTATTTAAATATCACAAACATGTTCGTAAGCGTCACATACATACAGCCTTTTTTTTTTTTTTTTTTTTTTTTTTTTTTTTTTTTTTTTTTTTTTTTTTTTAAATTGCATTATGCATATTACGTTTGTTCCTTTTCCTCCGGAATATAGTGGCCAGTATCCCCTTCGGTCACGAGATCAAACCCCGGTCTCCCGGTCCTTGTTTCGACCCCGTTTGCTTGAATACCCGTCCGGCGCATTCAAGTTACAGGGACTTGATGGTTATATAATGGGTCAGGGTTGTTAAAACGGCCTTGCGAAAGCTTTGACTAGGGAATAGTTAATAATATAACTGCAATCTGAATACAGTACATGTAATGGAGTACCACCTCCGTCTCACTGTGTATGCCTGTATTTGTGTATTGACTTTATTGTTGATACTGCAACTTCAAATTTACTAAGCATACTGTGTTGGAGTACAGTGTATTGCGTTACATTTTTATGTTTGTTAAATGTGGTCACTAGCATTAAGAGTTAATCTGCCAGGGCTTATAGATGGGGTTTTCATATACTTTCGCGGGGGCCTTGCGCTCCCAAATCGTGAATTTAATGGGCCGGCTGTGTTTTCCAAAATAATTTTGAGCTCTCACATTTTAGAAAATTATAGACATCTTTTATCTTGATTAGATAAATTTTGTTGTAGACTGAGCTAACAATTTCCTAAAGTTGTTTCCAAGGCTTCGAAGATAAGCCTATTTTGTGCATAATTTTTAACTCCTTGGTTTCAAGTGACTAATCTGACTCTTCACAGTAACGTAATGATCAAGTATACATCGACGACCGGCATTTGTTAACTTTTTAGATACTTGAGGCCTTTGTCCCAAAGAATCTGGGTCAAAAGGATATATCCGTATTTGATCATCAAAAAACCCAATCACTTTTACATACAACAATTATGTTGCGGGAAGATCTCTTGTTATTACTGTGATATCTTCAGGAGTCTGATTAAAAATATATATGGAATGAAAGTGTACTATAACTATAAATATCTCTGCAATAATGTTTTTTTCTTTGTTTGTTTGTTTAAAGGAAATTCAACTTTTAATGTAAAATGACTCTGAATACAACGTGTACGTACTTTTATTATAGTTGATATTTTATTCTTAAAAAGTTTTATTTGGGGGAAATTGCGATTTTAAATTATAACTTTAAGGAAAGAAACTTGTGGAAAACGCAAAATAGGAATACACAGCTTCTTAATATACACACTTTAAAAGAAGAAAAATCAATTTTTATTTAATTTTAATTAAATTTAATATTTATAAATTAATTGTTGTTATAAAATAAATTTTTTACTGTAAAGCTGCGTGTGTCTGTTTTGTGATTTCAAAATTCTTAAATAGGTTTAGAACACCCTATTAAAAATAACTCTTTTTACAACAATATTTCATCCTAACCCCGTTAATATTTTTGTAGAGGGGTTTTGCTGTATATTTATAGGATTTCATTTAACACCTTAAAGAACCTGTTTGGTTTGCTTTAAACTTGGCGTTATTCCCGGAAGTTTTTGCGTAAATTTAAAACACAAATTTATTTCCACAGCTTATGTTAATAATTCTTTGCATGGTCTCCAGTAATGTGCTTTCTGTTATTCAGTAGCACGTAAGAGGATTGAAGTATATATATACCGTGTGACACGTCTTGTTTTATTTACTAAGCAAACTTTGCTTCTTCTTGAAGGGTATTTCTGTTTCCGGTGCTAGTAATTGGGATAAGAACATTTCCTCATCTCCTGATAGTCTGGTCCTTTTTAGAAATAGCTTTTCTTGCAATATCCGTTGATCGTCTTTCAAATAATCCGAATTTTCTGATTCATTCCTAATATATTGCACCCCGGCAAGAAAAGTGGCACAGCTCAAAAATGCAGCATTTGAGAAAAATCTACTTAAAGAATACTATACAGCTTGAACTAGCATTACAATAAAACTGATACAACTGCCCTCATGTGAACAAATTGCGAGATACAGATGTGTCGTTTTTCGTGCACGATGGGGCACTTCATACATATTTTTCAATGACATAGCCTCAAAATTGCTATTTTTTGACTTGTGTCACATTTCTTGTCGGGGTGCGAAATGAACCATTCACGAGCCAAATCGATTAACTCCACTTTTTGAAATTTTTTAAAAATTTTAGTGTCAAACCACTTGATTGATTCCTAACTTTTTATATTCATTGTAAATTTTCATAATAATAAAAATTAACATCACTAAATGATAATTTTTTTGGGGGCCATCGAATAATAAGTAATTTATTTCAGAAGCTAATTAAGTCCATACTCTAATGTAAGTCGTTGCAATAATGTAGTCACTAGCATTAAGAGTTATCTGCCAGAGCTTAGAAATACGGGGTGGGGTGTCCAGGCTAAAGGTATCCAAAAGTTATGACATTTTTTTTACGGAACTACCCACTAGAATTTAAAAATATTTATTTAAATAGAAAGAACATCTCACCAAGTTTTAATAGCAATCATAGATTTCGATGTGTACATCTTTTGTAGCACGACTAACGTCTAAATCAGTCATTCCCAAAGTGGTCTATATCGACCCCCAGGGGTCGATATAGAACTGCAAGGAGTCCATGCCAGTGAAAAAGAAAATTGGAGGGTGCATGAGATGTAAATGGGGGTCCACACCAAAATTTTGGTTTCCCGTGAATGTAATAATCCGCCTAACACAGATAGTACCTATGGAGGTATTTACGTAATACGAGTACTTTAATAGATAGATATATTTCCTAATTAAATGCATATTTAATAAAATTGTGTAAGAAATCTATTCACTTTTCGGTCTCAGTACGTGTAACTTGTGTTGCGACATCATGGACTGGAACGGTTACAGTGAGGGCAGCAGGTGGCCGTTATATTGAACTTGTCAGTTTCCCAATTTAGCACAGATAAACTGCCAGGATGATAACCTTTTTAGCCTATGTTCAACATTTAAATGTCCTTCACACAGACTTTGAAATTAGGTTTGAAAATGTATTGACTATGGATATACCACAGTGGATTATCAATCCATACAGTGACATTGAAGATACGGATGTCATATTACAAGAAGAACTGATCGGTATAATCACCAACGAAGAACTTAAGGGGCAGTTTAGAAAGGGATATCAACAATTCTGGCTTCAGAGAGACATACCGGTTACATATCCTGCATTATGGACTATCGCGAGAAAGTTTTTGATAGCTTTGCCAACTTCATACCTCGTGGAAAGGGGTTTCAGCGCGGTTGTCAATCTCCTTACAAAAAGAAAAAGGAAAAAAAAAAAAAAGAAAGAAACAGATTGGAAATCACTCGCCAAGGAGATTTAAAGTTAAACCTGATTAAATTGAAGCCGAATATTGAAATTTTGCTATCAAAGCATCAGGCTCATCCCTCCCATTAAAAGCATTGATTTTGTTGTGTATTTATTCTATGCAAAAATGTTATTAGATTTGCATTTCGTGTCGTTTTAATTAATAATTGTATAACTATAAAACTTAACTTTTTTTAAATTTTAAAATTTTTCACTCTACAGTAAACCCTCTCAAAGTGATTAGCTCTGTGTCAGCTTCAAAAACACTTTTAAAGTTGATGAATTTGTAAAAAAAAAATCAGTATTAGGATAGCAGGGGGTCTACAGGACAAACAAGTTTGGGGACCTCTGGTCTAAATGGTAATCCACCTCTTCTCCAAGTGTTTCGTAGCATATCAAGAGTTATTAGACTTTTTTGCTTGGGGATTCATTAAATCCGTAGTGTATAAACAAAAAATTGAAACTGTGGATGAGTTGAAGAAGCGTATCATTCAAGCAATTCGTGTAATTACTCCTGATATGCTACAAAACACTTAAAGAGTACTGGATTACCATTTAGACGTTTGTCGTGCTACAAAAGGTGCACACATCGAAATCTATGATTGATAGTAAAACTTGGTCAGATGTTCTTTGTATTTAAATAATTTTTTTAAATTCTAATGGGTAGTTCCGGAAAAATAAGCCATAACTTTTGGATACTTTTAGCCCGGACACCCTGTAGTTTGAGTTTACATATACTTTCGCGAGGGTCTTGCGCGCAAGTCGCGATTTTAATAGGCCGCCTGTTTTCATAAATTAGTTTGAGCTCTCACATTTTAGAAAATCAAAGACATCTTTTATCTTGATTAGATAAATTTGGTTGTAGGCTTATGAGGTAGTAGACTTATGAGCAGAAGCAAGTACTGGATGTTAACAGTATATTGTTTAGTGTTGTTTCATCACACAAAAAAAGTAAAATAGTTAATCAGTTACAGTCTAACTGTTGAAGAAGTAAATACTTGTGAATTATTAAACATTTCAATTTCGTTTCTGTAGTAAAAAAAAAATTAAGACTGAATTGGATGTTATTACTATATTTCACTTGCCAAATCGATTAACTCCCTTAGTCACGCAAAAGTTGTAATAATTATAACGATTACTCCAAAGATCTTATACATTTTATAAGTCGTTAGATAAAAGCTGCATCTGCAATAATACATGCTGCAATGCGCATTTGAATTTATATTTTTAAAAAAAATGAATATTATGTCATCACAATTCACCACTTTTTGTTTTATGAACTTAATCGATTTGGGTTTTGAGCGGCTCGTATGTAACGCAGTGAAAAGCGATGACATCGAACATAAATTCGCGTCTCCGGTCTGCAAGCATTAGCAGCAGAAGGACGCAGATTAGTCTCCGGTCCCGAAAGTGTTAATTGGAGATTGGATCTGGTCGCGTTTAAATTTATTCTGATTTGTCTGTGCAGAGTGTTTGATGTTAATGAATATTGCGGTATATAAGGTTAGAGTAGATGCTGGTTTTCAATCATGGTGCAGTACGTGTCGTACAAAAGTTCATTTTAAATAGTTGAACGTTTTGTTTCGCTATGAAATCCCCTTCCCCTAACTCTGGTGCGCGAACTGTGGGTCGCGATCCACAGAGGAGTCGTGGATAGTTTGTAGTAAATATATATAATTGAATTATTTAATTAAAAAATGCTTTAAATTTCCTATAATTACATATTTATCTAATATTATTATTATATATATATATATATATATATATATATATATATATATATAATATGTACGGTGTCAAACAGTTTTGCAGGGCTGTACTTAACATTGCTGCTATTCGATTCCAGGGCCCGGTTTAGAAAATTCTTGACTATAGGCACAACTCGGGATGGGGACCCCCTAACACTGGTGTGGGTGTGAAATTTCCAAAATTGACACACACACACACAAAAGAAAAAGATCCTGATTCGTTGTGAAAGTACCATTTTACCAAGAATTGGCTATTTGAAGCGTAGAAGCCTAGAACATTATCAAATAACAAAAAGCAATACAGCATATTAACTTCATCATTAAAACACAAATACAGTGCAACCAGAAAAACTTATTAATCCCTTATATACACTATAACATGCATATGATGAACTATACAATTAACTATACGTATGATGAACCAATCAGTAGTAGTCAAACCTTTAATAATATCTATATATATAAAAGAGCTCGTCTGTTTGTTTGTCCGCTATAGAATCATAGACTGTTTCACCCACCGGGACCAAATTCGGCACAGTTAATGTTTAGGACCCGAGAAACTTAACGCAGCAAAAACGAAATTTGGGGCTCAATTAGTTTTTTAATTAATTTTTTAATGATTTTTGTGCCCCTAAGCGCACCTCTTAAATGTGGATACAGTCCCTTCACCACAACCAGTCAAATACGATACGCGGGGGAAAAGAGGGTGGTTTGAAAGTTGGACGGGGGGGGGGCGAAGTGTTTATTTTATTTTTCTTACGTTTAGTGGAGTCGTGGGTCTAAAAAGGTTGAGAACCGCTGCTCTAGAGAATTTTAGACAATGGCGTTCAAACTAATAGAACTTAATAAAATTTGGGAGGGGGAGAAAAGTTTGCCCCATGGCCAGTTTTTGGAAGCCTTCTGTTGATCTAAATATATTAATTGTTTGAGGATCATAAAATGGGAAGAAGTTTAAGAGTTCTACAGGTTTTCTCCCCTAAGTTCGCGAAACAGAGTTAACATACGATATGTATTTGAATTACTTATTCCGTGAAATCATATAAGAAATCTTTTAGAGGTTTGGGGTTTTTTAAGCAGTGGGAGGAAAAGCTCTTTAAACAGAGAAACATAACGACACATAACTTTCTTTCCGAACTATTAGTCCATTAGTTATATTAAGGCATAAGAAAATTAATGAAATTATTTTTAAAGAATGATTGCCCGGGTAGATATATAGATATAAAATTTTTCATGCATTCCATCAAAAAAATACTGGGCTGCACCCCCCGCTCTTCATGTCCATCTGGCCAGACAGAATGCGATTAGCGCGTCTCCACTGAAATGATATACAAAAAATAAGAAAGAAAGAAACTTTGAGCCTAGGCTTCATTCGGAATCCCGCCTTACTTTGATTAAATAAAGGGGATAAGGCATCTTGCACTTTACCTCTTGGGTGATGTGGAAAAAACTGCGTTTTTAAGGGAAAAATAAAAAATTAAAGGCAAATGTAAATTATAAAACTTATTTCTAATAACTTGACATCAATTTTTTTTCTGTAAAAAAGTGGTGTCAAGTATTTTTCATATTGATGAGAATGAAATCAATTTATTGACAAAAACTGATGCAAAATATTTTAATTGATGTAAATTTTTTTTCATATAAAAAAGTTGCTATTGAAAAAGGTAAAATTAAAAAAAAAAAAATTGAATTGGGAATTTTTTCTTTTAAAATAAAAATTTTGGGGGCCACTAGGCCCGGGCCTAATAGAAAATCAGGGCCTGTTCGATTCTACATATCTGTGTGAAACTGGGTTTTGAAAATGAGAAATTTTAAAAACTGTGTACAACGATGGAGGCTTAATTCGGAAGATGATATAAGAGAAACGCTCAAATGTTTCAACAAATATTAAAGAATTATTCGAGGTCTAGACTCACCCGTATTATTCACTTTTATCTATTTTAGTTTTATATAATTAAAAAAAGTTTATAATTTCGATGTTTTAATGCTTATGATTTTGAAATCAGGGTCTATTTTAATTTTAATTCTTGTTAATTTTGACCTAAATGACATACAAATACATATTGATATTTCGATATGTAGTTTTTGACACGTGAGATTAGGCAAAAACCAAGTGTAGAAGGTAAGCAAAACATTTTTTTATTGCTATTAAGCAAAGTAAATATATACTCACGATCTACTATACGTTGATTTTAAAAGTAATTTTTTTAAACTTTTTAAATTTATTAAAAAAATTTGCTACTACCTAAAGTGTTTATTAGGTGGTCGACGATTTCTTATTTAAAGAAAGTGGGTCACGGTCAAAAAAAGTTTGCGCACCTCTGCGCCAACACATAGATTTTTAAGCTAAGCCGACTTTTTCAGATAATGTGTAAGAGCCGTTATATGTGTCGCCCGAAAATCTCATTAAAACTTTAGATAGATGCCCATGGTGGGCATTACTGGAAATGCCTACCCATAAGCTGGATATCGGAACTAAAGAGAAGTGCAATTATGGATATTTCAGGAGCATCATTTAAGAAATGTTCATGATGAATCTTCTTATGAAATAAAAAGATCGTCATAAGGGTATTACGATTAGCTTTAACTGTCTGCGTTATCTATGAAATTCAGTCCCTGTGTGATATATAAGTTCTGTCGGCATATTAAAACTGTGTCATTTGATTATGCCATGAAGTTGCTGTCACCTACTGATAGTGGTTCGACGATCGTACTATCTAATGAATAGGGAAAAGGCCGTGTTCTGAGATGTAACAACTGAAGTTTGTATCGTAATTAACGCATCAACAACTTAACTTATTTAGGCCTTATTCACATTGCATCCGGAGCGTTCCGTAGCGTCAGCGTTACTCGTATCGAAATAATTTCAACCTATCACAGACCTTCGAACAATTAGCCACGAAATTGTTAAGGTCTGAGGTTGGTTAAAATTCTTTCTATACGAGTAACGCTTACGTTACCAACATTCCGGATGTAATGTGAGCAAGGCTCAACTGCTTTTGTTTAGCATGGCAGAGGGATTTTTTTTGTACCTCTGACTTATTGATTATGTGCAACAAACTCTATTAAAATTTTCTCACATTCGAGAAACTATGAAAATGCTTTCGTGGCGCTTTTGTTAGAACTGTCAAAATACTATAATAAAAAATGCTAATGAAGAAGTTAACCTTGACTTCATATGCGATAAGATCTCTGTGTATCTATTGTTCTTCCTTGTCTTTAACTTTTACAGCTTTTAATTTACTTAAATTAACAGTTAAGAAACTCAAAAGTGATAAGAGCTGGACTATTAAATAAATCATGTTGAGTTAATGAGGTGTTTTGAAGACTATATTAAAAAAACTTTTTTTAACAATATATATCAATTTATTTTGGATTGTGATCTGTTTTGTTTCCTGAACTTATGGAAAGCGGTATCAAATGCATGAGATTCACATATATCTGCATTAGATTGCGCTATTCTTCTTATTTATACGCTGCTCGCGTTGGACGTAATAATGCTCATATGAAAAACCGGATATGTTTAAAAAAAATCGATGGTATGGTAACACATGTCGGCATTTAGTCTATAAGGCCTATTCGATGAAAATAAAACAGGGGCTCTGCCGGTGCCCAATACTCCGATACCATAGTCTTAAGGTTTGATTTTTACTCTCTGATAACATAAGCGAGTCTTTTCAGATCTTTTATCACTTTTCTTACCAGTGGTTGTTAAACCATTTAAAACGGTTCATTTATCATCATTATTCATTCAAACCTTTCAAAACCGAACGTTGTAAACGTTAGTCGCTTTTACGGTCGAACGGCAAACATATGTTTCTGAAAGAAAAGGGCTTTCATTATAATAAATATTGACATCAGGAAAAAGTTTGTTAAAATTAATTTTGTTTACCTTTAGCCGTAATCTGTATGCGTCCGGAATGTCTAGGTAGGCTAGAGACCAAGTTCAGCCAGAGGTATGTTCTAAAATATAGAACCCGAGCCTACTTTAGTCGAGTCTCAGCTTTAATGGACATTGTTTGTCCACTGCCCTTGAACGAAATCTGTTTTCAACTTTGATTTCATGCCTACATATTCATGCCTTAAATAGATGTGCAAACCAGCATTTCCTTAAATAGATGGGCATGATTCTGTCAGAAAAGTTCCATTACCCACTGACCCCGTATTTTTTATCTGACGGTCTCCCTCTCTAGGAGACCACCAATAGTTTCTAGAACATTCTTACTTTTGCACCATAAATTTTAGTATGAACCTGGCTTTTTTATTATTTTCAATTTTAATTATTTATTTGTTTGTTTTTGTTTTTTATATGCTGAAATTAATTCACGTGCACATTCTCATAACTCACCTCCCCTGTTCGCATTTTTACCAGAGTCATGATTTAGCTTCAAAATCATTTCGGTAGTTTTGTCGCTAGTCATTTAATGAATAACTGGAGTATTATAATCGACTTCTGCCATCCCGCTATTCTATCTTATTGGCAGTTTACGATGTTTGTGGATTTCAGAATTCCAGGCCTGGATTGTTCAAACTGTCTTGGAAAGAGGCTCATAGCATTCGAAACATGTAACGCAGTGCAGTGAAGTTATATCAGTCAATAGTTGTAAACGGTCTGCTGAGGTCGTGGATTGAAACCTTAAATGTTTCAAATTCTGGCACGTAAATAAATTTCATGCTTGAAAAAGCTTCCATTTAAAGATCTTCCTGTCTGGCGCATCTCTGTAATAGTTATGTGCTCATTTTCCGATGACATAACATAATACATCAAATATTATATAAAGTATTTTTTTAAATAGTTTCTTAGAAGAACTAATATTACATTGTACAATTTGCAGTAACAATCGTCAATGAAAAATTATTTTTTTGCGTGTCGGCAGTTTTTATATAATGCTTCAAATAGTATTGGAGAAGCGCCAGTTAGGTTACGAAGACTCAATGCTCTGTTAACTTAAATTATCTAGACTTGGTGTATGTCCAACCATAAAACTTATGAGAATTGTTTACATAAATAAATCTTAACGTAACTGGATTGAGATCTATTTAAGGTTCGTAATGGGGTTAAAAAATTAAGACAATTTTTTGCTACCTCATCTACAGTTCCAAATTATTTTTTCTTTGCGCTAATTAAAGCTGTATGTTTATGTATAAAATGAGCTTGCCTTAACTGAAACTGGCTGATTAGAATAATGAAACATTTATGGCTGTCAATTTTACCAAGAAGAAAAAAAAAAGGTGCAAATGCATGCCCCCAAAAAGAAAACGGTTTTGTCTGATGATTTCTTTCAAAATTGCCACATGTAACGTACGTTTAAATTGTAACTATCAAATCAAATATTTATTGATATATTACATTCTGTCCTCGGAAGTAACAATTAAAAATTATATTGGTTTTATGTAAGGAAAATAAACTACGGGGAAACGTTTCAGTTTCTGATAACCATTTTAAGAATTTTTTTCTTGACGCAAATGTCAACGCGTATCAAAAGAATAGAAAAAAGTTTTGTTTTTAATACCAAACTACAAAATAAAATGTTCCCCTTTATTCAAACTTTTTCCCCTTACGAACAAGATTGAATGTGCGTGCGTCCAGCAGCTATTTTTTATTGAATTTTTAGTAGTTATCTTCATCTCTTTCATTGTTTAGAGATCAAGTTGAAAGTAACAGCGTGTCTAATTATGGCTTCAGGCATTTTCTGTATGAGCTTATATTGGATTATGTAATGAATCTGTATTGACCTTGTCTTAGATTTTTCGACTGACGGGAGATCACTCGTCTTCTTTCGACTGCTCTTTTAAGGCATAAGAGTTCATCTGCAAATTTTAAACAAACTTTGGAGTGCAATTTAGATGACCTACCGAACTATAATCTATTCTGTTTCGAAACCAAAACGTGTAAACGCTGGCATCATTAAGTAGCCGTTTTTCCTGTTTAACATAATGGAATTCTTGAGCAAGAAGGTCAGAAGTGAGCTGTTCCAAATTCATCAACCTCTGGCATACTAGTCCTTTGAGCACCCAAGCTGTTTTGAATAGCGATTTCTTAGAAAAATGCTCTCTGCTAATAGTCGTATTTCCTTCGAACTAAATTCTTGAATGATGGACAAACATGTTATTTTTGACTCTGTATATTTGATATCTAATCAAAATATTAAATATTCTTATTTATTTATTTACCCTTCAATGGTCACGGATAATGTGATTTGATCTTCCTTAGGTCAGGAAGTTAATTTTAATTTTTATAAATTATTTAATTTTCCGTTTAGAAGCGATAAAACTATTTTATTATCATTGAATATGTATTTTATTTCTGCGTTAAGGAGAGTAGGGTATGTACCACTTTCTGCAGATCATTTTCTGAGAAGTGGTTGAGATTGTCTTCAAAACTTCTTTAAGCACATGTATATATCAATAACTGTAACAATTTGGGTAGCCAATAGTATTGAATTTTGCGAGACATCTTGATTTTTCAGTTCTCGCCAAGGGTATTCCAAAAAATCTTAGGCGGGTCGTTTTGTTCCCGTTTATAAGATTTAATAGTAATGATATTCAGTAAGCATAGCGTATTTGCTTTAAGTATAAACAATAAATCTTCACTTGCAGAATCGATTTTATATGCTTTGATTCCTGATCGTTGACAAAACCTACGTATTACGATTAGAATCTATTACTAGTATGTGTGTTATCTTAAGCCGATAACTTGGTTTGAGTTGCTTTTCATAAAAATTCTTAGAAATTAAAATAATCTTAATGGAATTTATTCAGTAAAATGTTTTATGTACAGTTGGTTGTTCTTTGATTTTCTTTAAATTTAATCAGTCTAATTTTAAACTAATGGTTACTTTTCGTAAGTATAATAGAAAACTATATTCAGTGGATTGCTTGACTCAATCTATATATATAAAACAGTTCCGTAACTGTCTCATTCATTCATTCACTGACTGACTGACATACAACGCACAGACCAAACCGCTGGACCTAAAGGGCTGAAATTTTGCATGGCGATTCTTCTAATAGTGTAGGGGTGCACTAAGAAAGATTTTTCAAAAATTCTTCTTAGATTTTTTAAAATTAAATTTTTAAGATGTTTTTTAAACTTTTTTTACGTTTGCATTTAAAATAATACATTGAGGGTTCTAAAATTTATATCACGAGAAAGATCATAAAAATTCCTTCAAAATGAATTTTTTTTCGAATTTTTACCTCCATTTCCTGATTTTTGGTGAATTTTTAAAGATTAATTTTTAGAATTTAGTTTATTAAATGCTGATCACGTGATTTCTTTTTCTGGTACTTTCAATAAATTTATCGTCACGTGCATAACAACTAAATAGACAAAAAAAATATTTTTTTCTCTTTCTAATGCAGCAGACGATTGGATATTATCCCAAAAAAAATGCATATCCCTTACGATTTTTTTTATAAATATATATATATATATATATATATATATATAGATATATATATATATATTTTACATCAATTGTATACATTGATCATCGCATTTATCATAAATATATATATTTATTTTTTGGCATAAATTGCATACGTTGACCGTTGTATTTAATTTGAATGTACTCCGTAGCGAAGCGCGGGTTTTCAGCTAGTAATGAATGAGCTTTGATTCCTGATCGTTGACAAAACCTACTTATTACGATTAGAATCGATTACTAGTATGTGTGTTATCTTAAGCCGATAACTTGGTTTGAGTTGCTATTCATAAAAATTCTTAGAAATTAAAATAATCTTAATGGAATTTATTCAGTAAAATGTTTTATGTACAGTTGGTTGTTCATTGATTTTCTTTAAATTTAATCAGTTTAATTTTAAACTAATGGTTACTTTTCGTAAGTATAATAGAAAGGTATATTCAGTGGATTGCTTGACTCAATAATGAATAAACATTTAACTCCCTTCTCTTTGTGTATCTAGTTTCAAATATACCTATTTAAAAAAATATATTGTCCAAATTTATCATAACTATGTATTAATGACAGCGAAGAAATACATTAGTAATTCATATAGATCATCGGCTGATTAATTTGTATACATCAGTAATCCAAGGAACTTCGTAATTTGATGTACCAATGAAAAAGCCTCAATTTTTTGTGGGCTGGTATTCCCGAAATTTTCGACTCCAGTGTCGGGCAACCTAGTTACAACTGTACGAGTTATATTCTTCTGCTGAAATTTAATTATTTTACGTTATTCTTCCTAAACAGATTTAAAAAGTTTTGTATGAGTGAGACGCAAAAACTATTAATCGATTATCTACCAAATGATCATTTTCATTGAACATGTTGCCGCGCACCAAAAGGAAAATTTTTGAAGGAAGTAGATAGCGCATATATTTAAAAAGGTAAAAAGAAAAAATATATAGGGAACGCTTGTGTCTGTAGCTCATTTTCGCACAAAGATACCGTGAACTTCCTTGACTTTTGCTTCATACTTGAATATTCCCATTGGTTTAGTTCATTAAACCCACTTCATTAGATTTTATTTTCCAGATTTATTTAAAAATGGTTTTTCTCTTAAATTTTTATTAAATATTTATTTCTTGTGGTTTTATCCTTATAATTAAAGTTTTTAATTTTTCGGAGTTGGTACCACGATTTTAATCATTCTCATGTCTCTTATTCTCTGTGTTTTTCAGAGGTAAAATTGCACTTTACCCCAAATATTTTTTTTAGTTACTATTAAAATATAACATTCGCTTAATATAATTACCAATAAGTGATAATTATCTATGTATTGATTAAGAAATTTTAAAATTAAACTGAATAACTTTGATGAAATTCCAATATCATACTGTTAAAACACGCTGTTGAAAGGTATTTGACTTTTAAGTTGAAAGACGCCATTTTTTAATAATCGAGATAATTTGTTCGATCCTCGTATAATCCCTTGATTTTTAGACTGAAAAATTAGCCTTCTTTTAAATGACGGGTTGATCTTGTGCGCTAGTTCCTATCAAAACGAAACGAAGCTTTTGTTAAAGGTCTTAAGGTTTTTTGTTGTTTGTTTTTAAGATTTCGCAACTAATATAAGTAACAAAGAAAATTTATGGTGTGTAACTACTTTTCTGCTACAGTGCCTTTTTTGCTTATTTATTAAAAGGATTAGTGTTTGTAAGCGTATGCTTTTAGAATAATGATTTGATTTTATATGTTTAACGCAGGAGAAAAAAAAAAAGTTTGGTTTTGTTATGCAGAAAAATACTTGAATGGGTTTTTCAACAATTGTACAATCTTGACATATGTACAATCTCTCGCAGAAGAAAGAATAAATATATATATATATATATATATATATATATATATATATATATATATATATATATATATATATATATATATATATATATGTGTGTGTGTGTATGGAGGAGTGTAGGTTTTGGTCTGTTAAAGAGCTAATGCAGGGGCTTTCAAAGTGTGCGCCTTGCCTCAGCGGACGCCATACGGCTAATAACAATAAAGCCCTGTACACAAACTGAAATTTTTTTTATCTTCTTTTTTTTACCTCTATCACCTCATGGTTATATTTATACTATGAAGTGAAAAGTAATCTAGTTAGAAATGTTATTAAAATTTTACTGTTATTGTACGGTTCATAAGGGCGCCTTCGGAAATGATTTGTAGATCTATGGAACCGCGGGTCAAAAAAGTTTGAGAACCACTGAGCTAATGGATTACTCATTTTTATTTTATATCGTGGTATCTATAGCCTTTTTTTCTTTTTTCTTTCTTTCTTTTCTACAACTCGGATCTATGCAGTCATTAAACATCTCTCGGTTTCCGAATGATACTTATTTGCTTTCATCGATTAAACTGAATATTCGCGCTTAGGAATTAGTTTTAATCAGCATGTGACACGCGTACGTATTTTTTTTTATGAGTCTGAGACAAGAATCGGAGTTTTTGCTTGTAATTTGATACTTCAGAACACGAGCCTATAACAAGAGATATATTTCAATCATAGTTTGATTTCCGTTGTAATTTCGTATCAGTAATGTCGAAGAGTATTAAAATAACTTCGAGGAGCGGAAGCTGTACCTACATTAGTTAGCGAAGGCAGGAATTTAGAGAGGAAAGAGGCTTGCCAAACGTTTTTTATTCCTCGTGTCTGGTCGTAATCGCGGAAGTTATAATCGAGGAAAGTTCAGAGCACTATAAAAATGGTTATTAAATACCAGGTTCAATTCCTCAAGTTCTTGCCGAGTTTTAATATAAGGGAATCCATTTTTATTTTAACTAGGCAGAAGCCCGAGTTCTAATTCAAATATTTTAATAATTAAAGGTTTTGTAAGATCTCATTTTCTTAGTTTTAGAAAAGTTTTGAAAATGTTTCCGAGGTAGTTAAAGAATTTACATGTTTTTAGTTTACCCGTTTTAGTTATTGTCTTAATTTTAAATTACTGATGTTTAGCACAAAACGATGCTAGAAAGTTAGCATGCTTTTAATTGAGAACTCTGAAGGTTTGGGGATCTTTGTTAAATGTTTGGAAGTAAAATTCAGTGTTCCTAAACCAGAATATTTCTTTAACGTTTCGTAGCTTTCCAGACTTTAAAATGTTTAATGTTATAGGTAGTTCTTAATTTTTTTTTTTTTTTCCCCGCCATGTAACTAACTTATACTCGAAAATTTTGAATTGCATCTTCAAAGAGTTTTCAAAAAATTCTCAAACAACAATTATTGATTTTTATTTTTTTTTTTTAATCTTTACACGAAATTTAAATCTCATAACTTTAACTTCCATGTTTTTAATTATCATTTGCTGTGGGTTCATCTGTAAATATCTTAAAAGTTCCGTAAATCTTGTTTTTATTGTTTACATTTCATTTATGTTAGTATTTCCAAGTTTTCATTACTCTTAATTTGAATAAATATGTTTAGTAAACATTGTTAAACTTTTAGTGTGTGTATGTATGTGTATATATATATATATATATATATGTGTGTGTGTGTGTGTGTGTGTGTGTGTGTGTGTGTGTGTGTCTGTCTGTGTGATAAAGAATGAGCACAATACTTTAACTCTGAACCTTTATTTATAAATAATATTTATGCTCAAAAGGAATATAGTGTAATTAGCATTCTAATTTCATTATTTTTTCACTAGGTTGTATAATTTCTGACAAGCTTAGGTTCCAACATGTAGTATGTCATCTATTACACACTAGAACATCTTATCTTTCCCTATATAGAGGAGAAAAAAAATTTTTTAAAAGGGCAAGTTCTAACTTTTTAGCTAGGAAAAATATTCCTTGAATTAAAATCCAAAATTTGTTTAGGAATAAAAGAATCTTCATTTATTCTTAAACATAGGTGGTATGCATGGTGCTGAATATGTAGAATGTACTGAAGCAGTAATATTATGTATGTATCAATGAAAATTATGTGTTTATACAAGTATAGCTCAAGAATTTTATTTATTTATTATAAATGCCCAGAAAATGGCTATGATGCCGTTTATTCACAGTAAAGGGCGAGACTGCTGGCTATTCATTTAAGGACATCAAGAATAAATTATCTGAAAAAGAAATAATTTTCATAAATATATGTTCTTAAAAGTATGTAGAAGATTCTTATATTATAATTTTACATATTACCTCTTTTACTTGCAGACATTGTCCGCAAGCAAAGCATACTGCAGTTGCAGATACACCAGAAATCAGGAGGCTAGCCGAAAATACAAAGCTCCAGAGCAATGTAAGTATTTGGTATCGCAAGAAATAGAATTTAAATTGGTAGGATAGTTTAATTGGATATCCTCCTTGAGGACTTGCATTTTCTTCAGAAGTCAAATATATTACAAACATCAAAATTCAGTGTTGTTTATAGTATAAATGAATTTGTTAATTTCATTAACAAATTAACTTTAGTTACCTGAATTCAAGATTTTTTTCTCCTCACATTTCATTGTTTGGATGTAGGAATCTTTAATTCTGTATGCCAGTTTTAAAATTTAAGAATCTTGAAGATATAATTTATTTGTTTTAGTTTATTTTATGTTAGACAAAATGTGTTTGGGATATTGTAATTTTTTACAGGTTTTCTAATTGCTACTTGTATTGTTGTTGATGTTTGTATTTGTAATTTTTTTTTCATTCATGACCATTGTTTTTTATTCTCTTGTTGTTTGTTATCCCTGAACTATCTTTTTTCCCCTTACATGACTGTAGTTATTCTGCTTTATAATGGATTTTTTAGTTTGCTTTGCATATAAATGAGAATAATCCAAAGGTTTAAACTTCATAATTACATTCTTTGCAAAATAGATGAAAGTAATATTTTAATTTATGTCTTTAAAGTATTATAAAATGCAGCAAATTTATCAGTATGAAATATCTAGTAATACTAATTTGAAGTCCCCTAGAACTGTATGTAGGATAATCGAATTGGATAGTATTTAAATTGTTTGAGTTAAAAGCTGCTTAATTAGTTGTGTTAAAGAAACGATGCTGGTGTGTGATTGCCTTAACTTATCTGGAAATATTTATTGTATTATAAGTTGTTTAGGGAATTTCAGTGTAGTATTTTTTAACTAGCTATTCTGAAAACATAAGGCTACAAAAATAATCTGTTTTACTCTAGGTGGCATAGTAATTTTGTAAATATTTATGAAACTAATGTCTTAACTTCTCTTAATAAGCATAGTAAAATTGCAGAGACAAAAATATTACAGTTTTAAGTTGTTTCTATGTGTTCAAAAAACATAAATTTTTGAAAAGCATATTTTTTTACTGTAAATTACATTTTGATATTTTTCACTGTAGGTAAAATACCATGAAGATTTTGAGAAAGCTAAAGGCAAATTTACTCAAGTTGCAGATGATCCTGAAACACTACGCATTCGCAATACTTCCAAAATTATCAGTAATGTTTCTTACCACGGAGAGCTTGAAAGAAAAAAGCAGATGGAGCAGAAGCGTCATTTGGTTCCAGAAAAGAATGGGGTTTCTGCTCCAGTTAATGGTACTATATTGTTTCCTAAGGTTTAAGTTTAGAATTTATGTCATGGGCTATGCTTGAATGAAAATTAAGTCTTTTCTTTTTGATTTAAAAAAAATCATTGGTGAAGTAGCTTATTAAAAGTGATTTTTTTATTATATTTAATCTGATTTTTAATCAATTTATTTATTTATTGATTTGAGAGCTAGAAACTTTTATTTATCTGAAACTGGCAGGGGAAAAAATAGTAAAACAAGAAAAAGAGAACAACTTAGTTTGGCTGAGGATATCAGAGTTTAGGATTCTGAATAGAACATTGTTCATTATTTGACTTATATTCAGAGGAAACTTTAAAAAAAAAAATTAAATTGTAAGATTTGTTCAGATTACTAGAAGACAGCCACATAAGTGTTTACAACAACATGAATGACTTGCCAAAGTTTGGGAATAGTTAAAATGGATAAATAGAAAAGTAATAAGTAAAAAGGCGAACAGTTTCAAAAGTTCAGTCATTATAGCATTTTCCCATTAACCGTACAGACTTAACAGGAAGTGATAACCTATAGAATAACATCCTTAAACGAAAAAAAAAAAAAAAAAAACCTTAAATTTTTCTTGTTATGATTTTGTACTCTGTTTTGAACTTTTGTTATTTTGTAAATGATGAAGGAATTGATAAAAAGAACATTAGCTTAGAATATTTAAAATAAAACATTTTTGCATTCTAATTAATATATTTCCACAATTCCAGTTTACACTTGACGAACAATTTCAATTTCTTAAAAGTAATCAGTATGATAACAAAAATACTTTTTATTTAGAAATACTATTAAAGATATTAATGTTGCTTGTTCAGAGCCCATACCTTAAATGATTATATATTATTTTGTTTTCAACATTATCTCTTGTAATGAGTTTTTTTAATTGTTTTGATTGAATGAAATGTTTTAAACTGCCGTAATCTAAACTTATCACATTGAACAACCATTTGTCCACACTTTCATATAAGAAAACATGTATTTTGCTATGAAATTCTGTTTAAAAATTTTTAATTATTGAATCTAAAGGATTTTCTAATGGAGAATATGAAGAAATAATAATCAGCAGAGGTTAGAAATTCCTCTTGATGTCTATTTGAATTTAAAAGCTTTCAGCTTTAAATAAAGATAGTAATGCTTGAAATAAATTATTTCAAAATTATCTCTACATATCTTTAAAATGAAGTCTACAGAGTTCGTAGTTTCATGAAGAGTGTTAATAATTATTAAATCTTTCACAAACAACAAAAAATTCATTTTATCTTTTGAACATGAACACTGTGTACAAAATTGCATATAATTAGTTTTACAGTTACCATATTTGGCATGATTAAAGAAATGATCTCTCTCCTTTTTTTTTTTTCTTTCCAATTTTGAGGGTTTTTTTAAGGGCAATTTTCATGGTATCCATTAAGGATATATTTTCTCTGAAACTTAGCTTATTTGTTAAGTGTATCTTGTATGCATTGTATAAATTTTTTAGAGCTTGTAAAATCGCATGTATTTTTTAAAAATCAATCATGTTTTGTACAATAATGATATATTTTGTTAACATTATGTGACAATATATTTTCTATTTTAGGTGGTGGAGAAATAAGTAAAACTCCAGAATTCAATGATTACAATACTGCCCATATTGCTAATACTGCCCATGTCAGTAATACTACTACTGCCCATGTCAGTAATACTGCCCATGTCAGTAATACTGCCCATGTCGGTAATACTGCTCATGTCGGTAATACTGCACATATTGGTAATACTGCACATATTGGTAAAAAAAATTTTATATTTTTAAATTGGAATGAAATGCTTTTTTAATACAAATAGGATTTTGATTTCAGCATGGACTACCTACTAATGTGTGTAATTTTATTTTCTTTTAACCATAACCAGAGCTCCTAATATTGCCTATAGTACTTATTTGTTAATATGACCACAATAATTTTCCTTTACTTTGGTGTAAATATTAAAGTTAATTTGGTCCAATAAAAAATTAAAATTATTAATTTTGGATTATTTAGGGTTAAAACTTCAGTATATAATATCTGGTATTTTTTCTTATGAATGGAAATTTTATGAAATTCATTTTTACAAATAAAACTAAAAAATATTATAACAAAATATTGTACTAGCCCCCCCCCCCCAAAAAAAAAAAAAATAATAATAATAATAATAATAATAATAATAATAAAAATAAATAAATAAATAAATGAAAACATTCACAAAACCATAAGCATATTGATTTGCTTGAAATATTTAATCTTTGGAAAAAAGATATTCTTTCTTTATTCATTCATTTGCAAAAGGTCAATTATTTGGATAAAACTCATGAAATTAAGTGCATTTATATATATAACATGCAATATGTATGTTGTACTTATAAGAAAAACATCAATTTTCCCCCTGAGTTAACTTGAATTTTTAACCTCCTAATTTTCACATAATTTGCTTTAATTCAGTAAATTAAGAGAGAACATTATGAATGAATGCTAGACTTTACATAACCCTCTATAGTTGTCATATATTTTTACAGTTAAAAAAACAGTTTATACGTGAATTTTTGCTGCATTGCAACCCTTACTTTTCGCATCGTTAGTTTTGAAGTGTTCCCTTTTGCTAAAATAGTAGATTGATGTACTGTTCAAAAATATAGGTTGTGTGCTGTAGAGCTGTAACAATAGGTCTAATATATGGCATGAGAACTCTTCTGATCTTTATTTTCCTCTGCATGAGGGTTTCGGAAAGTATCTTTTGTTATGTGGTCTGTTAATTTATAAGTACCAGTCTCTCTATTTAATGTGGCTGTCAAACTTCTCTTTTATGGTGATGGGATTTTCAGCATTGTTTTTCTTCTGTATGTTATGAATGCTGCCTTTGATTCTACCTGAAATGTGTTTAACATTTAATAATTTATATTAACATTTTTAATCTTAATTACAGAATCAAATTTTAATTTTTTACTAGTTTTTATTTTAGTTTTAATACTTTAAATTTTTGTGAATTACTGATCATCTTTAGTGTTATTTTATTTGTATGATATTCAAAGTTTAAAATTTCTGTCTCTGCTACTAAAAATATTAAAAATATTTTTACTTTACCTGCATGTAATATAAAATATAGTGTACAAATGTATGTTCATAGATATTTATTACAAGTTTATTTTACATTAAATGTATATTGACACTCAGAAAAGCAAACATAATCTTATTTCTCTAATAAAAATCCACTTTCTACAATTTAAATTCCTTTGTGTAACTTATTTTAGGATAATTTTTATTTTATGTGTTGTCATATTAATATGCATATGAGATCTTTCTGGTAGTGATATCTATTTAAATATTCTTCCTTGCTAAAGAATTCTTAAAATTTGTGAATTAAAAAAGCAGAAAGAAAGTAATCCTTTTCTTGTATTATCAGATTTTAAGATCATTTATGTGTTATTAATCAAAGTACTTTTATTAAAAATATTGGTCTCGTGTATATAGAGTAACATTTTGTTATGTCTTATATTCACTGAAATTGCAGGGGGGGGCAAAAAAAATACTGTAATCTACTTCTACATGAAAAATATCTAGAAGTCAAAATTTCAAAATTAAAGGAAGCTTTCTCTTCATATTACTTCAGCAGTATTTATGTTAAATCATCGTATGGTAATACTTTGAAAGAATTGTCATCAATCCGGCAGGGAAAAATTTCTTGAAGGAAGAGGAAATATATAAATATAAAAACCTAGATTTCTCTAAAGATGCATTAAAACAAAGTTCTCCTTCTGTACTTTGTAAAGCTCCATGACTCCAAATATCTTTTAGGAGTTCAAAATCCTGTTACAATAGGTTTCGTCTCCCCCCCCCCCCCAAAAAAAATATAAATAAATAAATAAATAAAAATAATAATAATAATAATAAATAAAAAAAAAAAAAATAATAATAATAATAATCATTGGAAAGTAAAGTGTGTTGGATCAATCTTAAATCATTTACAAACTATTTGAAGTGTTTAGATTTCATATTGTCTTCTTGCCATTTAGAGTAGAAAAATATAATTGTCCATCTCTCTGGTTACACCTAGCTTTATAATCCCCTTTTTATTTAAATGACTTTGGTTTTCTCTTGCTTAAAATGTACTGTTCTTGTAGTTTCTTGGGGATTAATTATTCTTTTAAAAAATTTAAAGTGCTAAAAGAATGATAATTTTATTTATTATGCTGTGTACTATTTAGAAACAGAGCAGACACTATAGCATATTTGAAAATTACTATATTTTGTGAGAAAAAACAATTAAATTATCGAAATATTGAACAGCCATTGGTAAGCAAACAAGAACCTAAGAGTGTACATCAGTTTGCATGAATCTGCTGATATATATATACAGGTGGTTATCAAAATAATGGAAACACTAAGAAACATCATGAAAACCTTTATTAATGCGACGCAGAATCACCTTTGTCATGTAATACCACCTGATTCACCTCTGAATTGGGTTATACAAGTCATGAATAGTGGTTAAGAGTATATTATACCATTCTTCAGAGAAAAATCATGAAGGTTCCAGTAGAGATGCTGTGGTGGATATCAATACGTAGCTCTATCTGCTTACACAGATCACAGTGGTTGGATGATATATAGTCGAGGGGGATTGTACAGAGCAAGATATTTGACTTCTTTTTCATGCTCTTCAAACCAATACTTGATGGATTTAGCTGTATGTATAGGGGAATTATCATCATGGAGAACGCCATCTCCTGCAAGAAACAATGTTTGCACCATAGGATGGACTAGTGATCTAAAATTTTTACATAGTCCTTCCCATTCAATCTCCCTTTTAGGACTACAATAGGGCCTGAAAAAACCCATGAGATGCATCCCAAACCCTGATAGATCTATCTCCATGATTGACAGTTTAGATGAGACAGCCAGAATGTTACGCTTGTGTAGGTGTTCTCCAGACATACGCACGTCTTGTTGCGAGGAACAATGTGAACAATGATTCATCAGACCAAATGCCATTTTCTGACATATTACTCGACCAGGATTTGCGCTTGTGGCAACATTGCGGACGATTTTGTATTGGCATCTATTACGAGTGGTTTGGGAATAGCTACTTTTCCTTAAATGCTTTGTTTGTGAAGTTCACTTCTACCTCTGATGGCTGATACCAGAACATGCAGTTGCAGATTGAGCTCTTTGGTCCTTTTACTTGCTGTTGTTTTCTTTCTTCATGTCACAATCCACTTCAATACCTCGTCCATCTCCTTCACTCAGCTCTCCATTTCATCCACTATTCTGCTTGTCAAAGGATGTTTTTCCGTGTCTAAAGCAATTTGCCCTTTTCGTAAGGTCTGCAAGGTTTTATATTTTATGCTGTTCCCCCAAAAGTACGATGCCCTTAGCTTCATTACTGCTAGCTTCATTACTGCTTGCTAGCTTCATTACTGCTATCTGACAATAGCAGTAATGAAGCTAAGGGCATACACTATATTATATAAAAAATACCGGTGGCCAGACTTGTTTTTTAAGGAATACGAAGCACATTCATAAACACCACTGATATTGATAGGTGTTTTCATTATTTTGATAACCACCTGTACGTCAGGCATTGGTCAGGGGCACATGCACCATTAATACATTAACATGATTGGCAGTTGTACTATAGTGATGGAGCAGATGAATTTGCATGAGAGACATAATATGCACAAGAATGTAATGCCAAAGAGAAAAATTTTTCTCTTAAGGGCAGCATTTTTGGAAATTAATTATTCTTTAAAAAAATTATTCATATTTAAAACACTCAAAAGCTGATAAATTTATTTAAATTCAAATTTGCCTAAAACAAATTTATTTTGTTAAAAGATTGCAGAATTTGGATTTCATATGCATATATTAGCATAGTATTTTATTTTTATTTTTTACAGCATGTGGAATTAAAGTTAACAAGAACTACTTTGAAATATCACAAAGGAAATTAAGTTTTAAGTTGAGTAACTTATACTAACACTTTCTTAACTTGACTGTCATTTATACTTCTTGTTTCTATTCTTCTGTGTTTTGCTAATATATCTTTGGCTATGGGGAAACTATTAATCCCTGTGTGATATGTGTGTGCTCTAACTGTGTTCCTCCGCATCTACAGCAGCCACATCCCAGCCCTTACAAACCCAGCCCCCTCCTGGCCGTATTTCTGACTATGAACCTCGTATTGCCCCTGAACATAAAGATTCACCATATTCTGCCAAACTCACTTCAACTGTCATCTATACATCCCAAGAAGGCCCAGGTATATAACAGGCTTGTTATGCAGTACAGTTTATGTATATGGAGAATGTAATGCATTTTGTTTATGAAATGTCTGGATTTTTAATTAATATGAATAACTGTGATCAGAATTAAAAGTTTGATTTTGCCTCTAGCATATTCCATCAATGAAAAACATGTATATTAAAAAGTAATGTATAAATGTTTGTTAAACTTGTATACTGTGTGTAGTAAAAAATAATTCAGCTACATTTTGTTTTATTTAAGTGAAAAAAAAATTGTTATACCTTGTCATTGTAAATAATTGTGTGAAAAGGGATATTTTTTTTCCAGTGCGGCAGGTACTTTGTCTTGAGGACATTGACCCATCCGCACCATTAATTTGTTGGCTACTTTATTATGGGAGCACCTTATGGGTGAGCCAACACTGTTCTCTATGAGGGAACAACACAAGAACATCTTTATCCAAGATTCGAACCTGAGTCCACTTCGTGGAGTCTCAAGATGCTTACTACTATGTAAAGGGGTTATGAGATTTTTTTAAGGAACAGTTAGGGTGTTTTAAAATAAATTTTTTATAATTTGTGTCATGCATGAAGGCATGTTTGTTTATTTTTTATTTTTACTTTGTTATTTTCTTTTTTTCAATAGAGAAATTTTACACCATTAAAACTCTTAATGGGAGATATAAATGCTTTGCTGAATTTCAGACATCAGTCAATTTGAATTCAATATGTGATTTATTCATAATAGAACAAAGTTGTATGTAGTATGGCCCAGTGTAAACAAGTTGCCATAACTTCAGTTCTATAGGGTCTTTAATATCTGTGTTTGTTAGGGAATGTTATTTTCACTAATATAAGTGTTGGGTGTTTGGTGATGATTATTACGAATGGTAGAATAAAATATTTATGCAATTTCAACAAGCCTTTTGCATTAATTCAAGTGCTTAAATAGTTTGGTGAAATTTGTTCATGATATCACTTAAAAGTTAAAGTGATTAAATGCAAAATAATGATATTAGTAATAATAACTAGATTAAAAATTTTGCTAAGAGGAAGAAATTTGCATTCTTTATTATAAATTTAAAGTAGTTTTAAATCCAAAATATAGTTTATTTGGGGGGGGGGGGGACAAAGAACTGAATTGATATCTCATTCATAACAAGCATGCATGCATTCATCAATATCAGTGAATATGGAGGATATTTTTGGAACTTGCAAAAGGTTTAACTGTATCCATAATTGTCTTATATACTTTAAAGTTGAAGTCATTCTGAAATATTGAGTATTTAGGAAAAAATAAAGGGAAGGGTATTTATTATATGTAGTTAGATAATTTAATGTAACCCTCCTCATATTGCTAGTGACTTTTTGGAAGCGGTTAAATTTTCATATCTCCTTGTGTGAGTAATATTGTCTCTTTTCAGATGTATCATAGTAATATTACTATATACGAGACAAAATCATTTTTTATGGTCTAAGATTTTTGAAAATGATATTGTATGTTAGGAGATTTTATTACATTTACAAGATTTGATAAATCGAGAATATAAACATACAACTTTTTTTTTTTTTTATCAGTCGCATCACAGATTCTAAATATATTACTCTCTGATGCTTTAGCTGAAAGAGGAATTGAGTCAAAACTGATTATTGTAATTGCTTATTCATAATCATGCATGCCCATACTTAAAGCATATTTTTAAGTTTACAAAATCTCTAGGTTTTGAATTAATTACAGGTATTTTTGGATATGAACAAGTTAAGAAGGCTATGCTTTTAATAATTGATTATTAGAAATTATCGTTGAAAAGTTTTAAGAAAATTTACCATGAAAGTATGGTTATTTTCCTTAACTACTGATGGTAGTCTTTCAGTTATTAAATGTTATTAATTTAATAGATTAAAAATTAAAGAATTATATCCTAATTTCACTGTAAAAATTAAGGAAAATTCGACGATGGTTTTTCCATTTATTTGTACTTTAAAAATGTTTCTTTGCTTGCTTGCTTAATATTATGAAGCATGCATGTTTGAGTGTTATGCAAACTTTTTTTTTTCTTTAAATACTATTTATTTTTTTATTTTTATTTATGTAAAATGTTATTGATGCCTGCTGCCCTTATTTTGTTTTTCCTATATATTTTATTTGTTTCGTTATTTTTAAATTTACTTTTAGTTCAGCAACCCCCATCACGTAAAATAGGATCAATCGCAGACTATGATCCATTGAATGACAACTACGGTTCTCTGGGATCAGGTTATAGATCTGTAGGTCATCAAGATACATCGGGTATGTACAGAGGTAGGTTCTATATAAAAGGAGTGCCATAATTGCAGCAATCTGGGTGGGCAGAGACAAATCTGTCATTCATATCACAAACTTTTTTTTATATAAATTATTTTATAATTTTATTCATTTCATCTTGTGACTGCAGTTATTTTTCTTGTTATTAAAGTAGTTTCATGTTGTTAAGGTAGTTAAAGGCAATGTTTGTTAATGCTCTGACATATGGGAACAAATAATATTTTCATAGAAGTGTGAATTTCTAATTCTTTTAGTTTCTCGCTTATGAAAATTTTTATTAATTTCAAATAATTTTTGAGGCAGTGATATGTAATTTTTCTTAAATTTTACTTGAGTATCTTGAAAACTGTTACATGATTCTATTACTGAACTCTTTCTACAGCTTTATAATTTAGAAAAGTAATATTAATAATGTAGAACAGTAATATGTGAAAAAAATTGGTTCAATTTAGTTCCTATCCAACTTCATAGAAAATGTGTATTCTAGATAGAGCTACCTTTTAATTTAATACATGTTTAACATTAGTTCTTTTTCTGTACATTGTTGAAAGAAGGGGAAGTTTTTATTGAATTTATTAAGAGAAAGATTTACTTTAGGTCTGTTCTCTTTAGGACATACTTTACATATTTTTATAGAGTCGTAAGTTTTCGAGTGTCTCCGTGCAGGAATGTAAAATATGGGTGCCACATTTTTCATTCCATCATAACGTAATATTTTCTCCTAACTGGATGTTATTATGGCCTATTTAATATCTGACATTTAATCCCTGTATATATAGAAATTTTCTGAATATTTACATCTCTGCTAGATACTTTCATGGCTCATAATCTAAATTTAAATATCTCATTGTAATAAAGCTGCCTCAATTCACATCCTACATTTATTTACTTAATTAGTTAATGTATCGAAAATATATCTGTGGCACATTATGTGGGGTTGCTAAACTAACTGGTAGTTTGATTTTCAAGTTAAAATTTCTTCTAGAATGGTATGTGATACAGTATTTTTTGCTTCTTGTCGTAAAAGAGCTATAATATTCGAGCAGTTTGAGTAATTTAAATCTAATGGGTAATATTTTAATAGTAAGCTTGAATTTGACAATTATTCATTTACGTTTTTCTTTGACATAATGTTGGTTATTAAGTTGTGAAATTTAGAAGACTGTCAGACTCAAGGTTATCAAATTTTAGGGATAACTCAATGTCTGTCCATCCTAAATTGACACAACCTCTGGGACTTTGTCTCAACATACTTCTAATATATATAAAAAATTTTAAAAACCTGTTTTCCCCAGTTCTTTTAAAAGTTGGTGCATACTCTGATACTTCAGTAGCTGTAAAAGATTTGATAAATCTTTTAAGATTTTGTATATTGTGCTGACTCCCTGTTTGAGAGTGTGTAATTTCAATTTATTTTTTTTTTACATATGTTGCCTGTGTTCTATTTGTTAACAGGCTCTATATTTTTCATAAATGGGTTGGCCTGAATTTTTAAAGCCATAATGTTCCTACTTCATTCTGCCTTTAAGTTTCAAATCAAAGTCAGATAAGAGCCCTTAACTGCAGTTAATCTATTTACATTAGATTTCATTTTCAAATGTCACTAAATATGGATTTAATAATTAGCATTTAATGACATGTCATAATTTTGCTGTATTTTAACATACCTCATATTCCAGGTATATCATTCTGCATCAAATAGAAATTAAATTTAATTTATAATAATTCTGTTGTACAATAGTTGATAGAAGAAAATAATGCACTTTTTAAGTGCATTCATTTAGATTTAGATTCATTTAGATCATATTTCTATTGAATAAAACTGTAAGTTTCTAAAAAGGGATAATTCTACATTTTTATTCCAATTGATGGATGCAGTGATAAGACACTGTCAGATGGGATTACATACTGTCCGACCACGGAAGCAAGGTCCCTGGAAGCTGTTACGCATGCGCTAGAAAAGCTAGTCTACTTAGAAAATAGGGGAAAACGTTATATTTTCGGATGTGTTTGTTTATGAAATACGGAATGTATTCCAGACTGCTTTTTGTCCGCAATTTTAAAGTTATTTTTTAAAACTTTATTTTTGATCGAATATGTGAATAATAATTTCAAAATAATAAAAAGAATGAAACAAATCTATTTAAAGAATAGGATTTCTATAGGAGAGGATATTTTCGGATTACATCACAATCAAAATTATCTAAAGCTACGTTTTCGGTGGTTCTTTTTTTTCTGACGTTTCCTCGGAGATTCAAATTTTGGAGTTTCTTCACCCTTTGCTTCTCTGTGTATTCTTTTTACACTGGACATTGATATCCCGGTCATTTCACTAGCTCTCTTTAGGGATTGCGAAAGTGGAACAATAACATTTCCTTCTAGTGCTTCTTTATCACACAATTTAATTACATTGTGTATTATACGTTTACAATCACTACGGAACGGCTTATTCCGAGCAGTTGTGTTGGGTAAAGAATCCATTAATTTTAATATAATAATCAAAATAACAGACGAGGAAAAAGCAAGCAAGAGCAGTTAGTAACCGATTCTAAAGAATGTCGAGAGAATACGAGACTTTCCCCCCTCCTTCTTCAGCAGCCTTACCTACAGCGTGAATAGAATCGTCTTGGCACTATGCCAACCGTGGTTCTTCGTACTGTGGTCGGACAGTACCAAAGGATTTTGCAAATAGGAGGCAGTTTTGTATGTATGGTCGTGATGCATATTTGAAGGACAGAATATAAATCTACATGCTACAGAATGTTTTTAGTTTGAATTAAATTCAGCCACACGATAGTTGAATGGCTAGGGCATTGGCATTCGGTACCAAAGCCTTGTGGGTTCGAGTCCAACTATTGGCATGCATGTTTGTAGCTGGTCAGTATTGGCTTTAAGCAGTAGGTCCTGGTCTAGCCCTTTTGTAACAAAAAAATTACCATAGCGCTCTTAACCAACCTAACCTTAAATTAAATGTGAATTAAACTAGAAAATTGTTTATCAACATTGCCAGTATAAAATGTGCTTAGCTTTGCTCCTTGGTCTAAAAATGATTCCTAATGTTATGCAAAAAAATAAAATTGTGCCTTGAAAGAAATGTGTCTCATCTTTGGCTGAAACATATTTTAAAGTTAGTGGTTACTAATTAACATCATTTTATTTCTTTTAAGTATTTAATGTAAGTACATAATTTTCATCACATCTTATGTTTGTATTGCATGAAATTACTCATTGACGGATGTATTTTGTGAAATGAAGCTCAATATACTTTTATTTTCTGTAGCACAAGAACCTGTTCCTTCTGTTCCAAAAGCTGTTGGGGTTAGTATTGAACATGTTTCCTTTTTTTATTTTTCATTTATTTAATTTTTTTATAGTATGTTATGTGATATATTGACTGTATATGTAAAAGTCTATTAAAGTTTAGTAAGTCAGTTTCTGGGAAGTTTATCAGTGCTACTATGTGAGACAAATAGCTTCTTTTACTCTGCAGACCAGTGATAATTTCTTCTATGCTAGTGGTAAAGAATTTCATAATACTTTAGACAAGATTTATACATTTGTGTTTTCCTTTGGTTTGCACTTATAGCAGTGTTTTTTCAAAAAAATTTATCTTGGTGTACACTTGAACGAGTTATTAAATTTCTGCAACACACTTAAATTATGATTTCTTTTAAAAAGAGTATACCTTTTTTTGATTTATTTATCAACACAAATAAACTGCAACATCACAGCTTAAATACTGCAGATAGTGACTAATGCAGCTAGTCATCGCAACCATTGTACTGTATAGTTCTTCTTTCCCCAAAGAAAACCCAGCATGATAGGTGGTGAGGTCTATCGCTGTTGTTTTGTATAAAGATGTAAAAAAAAATACGAAGCAATTTACTGTAATTTATAATTAAAAAATAATTAAAGTTCCTAAAATACCTTATATTTATTTATTTTTCTGCTTATTATAATTTAGCTTTTAACTAGCTTTACATATACATAATATATATTTACTGTATTTTGTTTACGTTTATTCTAACAATCGTATACTCTTATCAATTCAAGATAATTTTAATTTTGATATGTATGCGTATTGTGCTTTGGACCTCTTTAAAAAATAATTTAATTAATGATCTAAAATGTTTGTGGCACACCTAAGATTTTCTCATGGCACACTTGTTGAGAATCACTGACTTAGAGAAATGCATATTAAGATTTGATAATTTTGTAAAATGCTTAAATGGACATGAAAGGAAATAAATATGAAATGCTAGAGTACTTATTGTGCCCGTTTGTATGTTTAATTCTCTATGATTAATTGTTGCCACCTGAGTTGTGAAAATAGTCATGATTTGTAGCTATTGTGAGAGAAAAGAATATCAAACTGCATTTCAGTATTTACACCCCTTTGATACATGCTTATTTTCTACACTCATGTTAAGCAAAAGGTTTTGTTGAATAAAAATTTTCTCACAGGATATAACTCTTTATTTCTTTATTTTTTCATGCTGAAAGTATTCATTATACTTTGAATAATTTTGAATTAATTTTACTGTTTGAATCTTTATTTCATTAACATTTTCTATCCTTTTCCCTTGGTTTTTTGAAAAATCACTGTGTCTGTTTTTTTAATTTATTTTTTAAGTGAATTTAATTCTATGTAAAAGTATTACCTACTTAAAGTTTTGCTAAATTGCCTACAATTGTATTAAAATCCAAAATATTTAGTAATTTTCCAATCAATTTTCATCCTTTTTTGTAAATATTTTTCTATGGGGAATAATTGTTTGAAATTTTCATTGCAAGGATTTGCCCATTATATCTTTGATGGATTATTTAAAATTCAGTAAAAGAATATTGATTCATTAGCATGCTTAATTTCTTGTCAATCATCTATTAACAAAATACATGATATGGAATCACAAAATGAGATATATAAGGCACCATATCTTTCATGAAACTGTTGCATCTTTGTTTATTATGCATACTTGTATGATTGGACTCATTTTTTAGTGTTATTGTTGGGGTTTTAAAAATTTTAGACTTAGGCCCGTATGCCGATCAAACACTTACGAGAGCTAAGCTCTTGCAAGGCCCCTCCCTCTCGCAGGTGGGTGAAAAGTCATGTGCAGAACAAACAGCGAGAACTTTTTCTCTCGTAAATACGAACGTCGCGTGCTCAAAACTTGCGGCTAGTAGGGAGCTCTCGTAGACCGGTTTTTTCTCTCGCAAAGATGGCAATAGCCATTCCCGCATAAGGAGAAGGATGTTATCCCTTTCTTAAAGCAGGGAATGGATATTACAAGATACGAATAATCCACTTGAGATGGAAGACTAAGTTTTTATTACAAAAATTTAGACTGTGCAAACATGAATTTATGTGCTTATTACATTTTTTCTACATCTTCTTCAGCATTTATGAGCTCTAAAAGCTTATTATTTCTGACTAACAGCTTATTTTTGTCTTCCATTATTTTAATTAATGTTTCTTAATTTTGATTAATTTTTAGCAGAATTCCTTGCTGGAATGTTGTTTCGGCAGCAACATTTTTTTATTTCTTGTACCATAGTGTTTTTGGGTTTGAAGAGCCTCAGCTTCAAATTTATCTAACTCGGCTGCTTCTCTTTTTCTTTTTAAGGCTAGATGCCTCATGCCACGTACTGTTGAACTGTCTAGAAAATAATAAAAAACACATAGTAAATGAGATAGCTCATGGAACAGAGCTATTATTTCATACATAAAAATCAACATAAGTTATTTCATAGAAGTGTCACAGATTATATAGTAAAACTGCAAATGATTATGAAGAAGAGTTCTATGCAGGCGTTAACATAAAACTATGTATGTTACGTAAAACATACAATTGTTTAATTTCTATAAAGTATGGTACTATAAAATTTTTAAGTATCTCCAGCAATTTCAGTCTGAAATTTATATTTTAAAACTTAATACAAAAATTTTATTTAAATTTATCAAAATCCAAATAACTTACTTAATGATTGAGCAATATGCCAAGACTTTGTTTCTGCTGTTTTAGTGGTAGTTACAATCTTAGGGATTGTAATTCACTTTGTATAACAACAACTTTCTGGGGGGGGATTTAAATTTATTTAAAAAATTCAAATTTTCTAAAAGCATTATGAAACAAACATTCATTTTGTTAGTTATAATAGCTATTTTTTTCTCGAGGATTTTTCTTAGCTTTATGATTATTAAATACATAGTTGTAATAAATTTTAGAAATTTCATGATAGCAAAAATTCAAATATATGAATACCATGCCGTTATGTTTGTTATTCTCTTAGAACTTGTAACTTCCAAACAAAATTACAAACTTAATTTTCTTGTAATGTAATGTTTTGTTTCTAAAATAAAAATTGTTCATAAAATATGAATTTTCAATTTTATTTACTTGTAGTTCTTTTACATGATTACCCAAAATAATTCTGATATATGACATGACTGAGCATTGGCAGTAATCTTTTGAAGCACAATTATTAAATTTATATTTGCTATTTAAGTGTACAATGTCATGGTCTCAATCCCCCACCCTCAAATATTAATAATGCAGTGATCTTTTTCTGGTAACAAAGCCTCCTGCAACAAAATACTTTGATCTGTGTTTAATGATTAACTAACAGCATTTTTAAAAATTTATAATAAGATTTATAAACAAAAATAGAAATATCATATTCTTGTACACAAATGCCAGAAAAGTCTAACAGAACTTTTTTAGTACTTAATTGTCCCTTAAATAAGCACTAGGACATTTTAAAATTTTGCTTTAATTAAATTTATTTATGATAAATATCTTGCAATGTAAAAATATGATATATTATAAATAGCATTGAAAATGATTAAAAGAGATTCTAATAAACAGGTAATTAAATACAAAATTAATAGTTTACTTACCATCCATTTTTTTTCTGTTTTAAAACAGCCTACAAGTTAAAAAAAAATATTAGGATATTGCTAAAGTCAAATTACATTTTTTTCTTTTCAAATACAACTGAAATTACTTACCAATGCAGATGAATCGAATGACTCATCAGTGATGCCTTCACTGCACTTTTATCTCGATCTCCTCTACTGGAAAATTTGATGTCCTTTGAGACAATTTTATCTACAAAATGTAAAAGAAACAGCTAGCGCAACAGCCACATTGGTCGATGTCAAAGTGCGGATTTTTTCCAATACTGTATACTTTTTCTTGAACCCCAACGCAAGGAAGCAATTAAAATGCCGTGTTTGAGGCAGTTCAGTCGGACGGTTTCGCTAAATTGACCGTCGCCCTCTCCCCTGGGTAGGGTTAGTGGGGGGGACCCCTGCTCCCGCACTCGGGAGGAGAAAAAGGGCTTGGCTTGACCATATAAGGTTTCCTTATACATCTTGACGTCATCATTTGCGGAAGCGCAAACTGTTTGATCAGCATAGCTAAAATGAGTGCTTTCCCCCTACTCTTGCAAACTACCCCCGCTTGCGGAGCGAGAGTCGCATCTTTCAACCGTTTGTGTTCTGCATACGGGCCTTAATGTATCAATGTTAAATATCCATGCTGCACTTTGTTTCCTGTATTATATTAAGTACTTGATATATATGTTTGAATGTTAATATTGGATTACATGCATTATGTTAACGATTAACAGCTTATACTTAGAACCAAGTTCTTTTTAAGTAACTTAATTAAGAAAAGAAATTAAGAATTTATAAGAAATTTAATATAATTGTAAAATTCGATGCATATAAGCATGAAGATATAAAAATTAATGAAATTGAGGTACATTAACTTTCAATTTTTCCCCAAAAATTTGAATTTTAAATAAATTCTACTTATTGCATATATAGCCTTGTTTAAAACACTAGTCTTTAAAAGGCAATTTTTTTTCGTTCTTGTTTGAAACAAAATGGAAGATAGTTCACCTCAGTAGACTATAAAAGTTACATAATTTAATTTAAATCTTCTTTGCTTGAATAATTGAAAAAATTAGTTTAATTAAATGGTCTACATCAGTCACTAAACTATTTATATTTTGATATACAGTGGAATCTCGATCGATCGTTTACCGAATCATCGTTTTCCCGTATGTATCGTTTATTTCACCCAGTCCCCGACGATTATATTGCTTTGTTATGTTCCCGCATTTATCGTTCAGTTTAGTCGGCCCTTTGAAAAACGGTAGATCGAGATTCCACTGTATATAACACTGATTTAGGTTAAAAATGATCCAGCCAAATGATGATTTGAGTGCTGGCATTCAGCACAAGAGTCTATGGGATAGAGTCAGGAGTGTGCTTCAGGTTTTAGCTGCCCTGGGCGAACACATTTACTGGCAATAAAATTTCTCAACTATTCGGTATTTTGCAACTTTTTCGTGAAAACTGGCAGATTCCAACAAAACGGTTTATAATTCTTCAAATGACTGTATGTAGTGACTGACAGATAGTAGAAACTGATATTGAAAAAAGGGATTGATAATCAAGGTTTTACTATAACTGAATTGAAGATAAATCATGTTTTTCTAACCGAGAAATTTTTCAAACCAAAAGGGTAGTTTGTCAATTAAGATTCCTTCCACGATTCTTTTCAAAAAATTGAAACTTTTTTTTTTTTATAAGTTGAATTATAGAAACCATGAAAAATGAGGGATTTCTTAAAAAAAAAAACCATAACATTTAGAAAAGTGTTGCGATGAGGAATAAAAATGGTGGTCCTAAATTTTTAGCAGCCCTGGGCGGTTGCCCCGTTTGCCACCCCCTAAGCACCGCCCTGGATAGTGCCGCTCTTGGCATGAATGTTTGTAGTTGTTTAGATTTGACTTAAAACTGTAGGTCCAGTCTATTTAGCCCTCATGTATCCAAATATGACCATAGCTCTTTTAGTTATTCAACCCCAAAAATATTGGAGTTCATCAGAGAGCATTGGAACCTTCTACTGCAGTCCAGTAAGCATCCTAGTTTAAGACTTTAAGGTTAAATTTACAATGTATGAGTACATTTTTTGGTCTTTAACATTTTAAAATCTACTGATGTGTCGTTATCAAATGTTTCATAATATTAGAAATATTGGACTCTGATATGAAAACAGTTGTAAATAAATAAATAAATAAATAAAAAAGGAGAGAGAGAGAGCAAGGTTTTTTTAAATTATTTTATTGAAATGAATGATAACTAAACTGTTAAGATAATGTTTTCTTGGTTTATTTTATGAGTAAAGATGGTTTCTTGTTCTGTATACTTGAGAAATAAATCATGAAGTCAAATGTGCAAAACAGGCTTAAGATTAAAACCAAATGTGCTAGCTTCAAAATGAAATCTCCTTTTGTTGCTGAGCCTTGTGAATATTTATGATATCACTTTTATTTTGAGTGTATCAAGGAATGGAATCCCCTGTATTTTTTCTCTTCTTTCTATATGTATGCAAAATGGTACTTACTGCATAAGGAAAGTTTTATCATTACTTAATTTTTTTTTTCTTTAAAACTGCATACAGGGTTTAGCGAATCATTTCAATATGACAGACAGACAGTAGTTAAAAGTTTAAAAAAAAAAAAAAAAAAAAAAAAAAAAAAAAAAAAAAAAAAAAAAAAAAAAAAAAAAACTGATATGTAGATTGTGTTATACTGAAAAAGATGTTGATTAAAAACTAATTTGAAAATTGTTGGTTTCTACTAAATGAGAATAACTTTTTCTATGGCGCACATGACTATTAAATGTTAGCTTTTCATTATTTTAGGAAGCTAATGATAAAGACTCTAAAGGATCACTTTTAGGTGGCTTAAGAGGCTAACAATTACAAACTATCTTTATTGAATATTTGAAACAAATTATAAAATGATCCCTTGTAGATTGGTTTAACACCCACAAAAATGATTTTGGTTTAAGAAAACTTGCCTTCTATTCTGAGGCAATAGAAGCCAGCTCATGATAAATGCCTATTATATTGTTTTATTGCATTAGAAATCAGGTGTTGGTATTGTTTTTCCTCTTCTTTCCTTTCTCTGTGAAAAGTGTTTTTTAGATGAATATTCTTGATTTTTTTTCTTTCTTTCACAGATTTTTAGCAGTTATTAAACTACGTGCTATTAAACATGTGCGCCATAGAAAAAGTTATTCTCATTTTGTAGAAACCAACAATTCTTAAATTAGTTTTTATCACCTTTTAGCATTATTTCAGTGGGAACAGAATGTCCAGGTAATCGCAAGCTTAGATCGAGCCTATTCTCAAATCTCAGCTTCCCACCTGTAGTGTGAAACTCTGCACTGTACCTTAGAATAATTACAAGATAAAAAGAACTTTTTATATACCATGTTTTTAAATTTTCTGTTGAATCATATAAACTTGACAATTCTATGTATTAATAAATACTTTTTAAGAATTTTTTTGATGAATTATCCCATCAACTTCAAAGAAAATGAAGTTAATTGGAAGTTAACTTGTGTTTAACTTTTCGTTCCCGGCCGACAGATGGCTGCACCAGTCTACAAAACAAAATTAACTGAAAATGAATTCAATTCTGCTTAAAGATGGCTAAAAGTATTAAAATAATGCATTGTCATCGTGTTCTGAGCTATTCTAAAAGTTTCAAATGTCTAGCTTGTCGGGAAGTTAGTTAAAAATTGACTGCAAGATTTGTACTGGACAAACACACACAAACAAACAAGAAAGCGAGTTAATAAAAACGTGGTAAAAAGCATGGAAGATAGTTCTGTCTGTGTGATTAATCTGTGAAGTTAGCAGTATTCGAAGCTCACTACAATAGATAGGAGTAAATGCTATTGTGTATGTGCGACTTGTTTTAAGTTAATTTTATACCTGAAGTATTTTTGTAGGAGTGCAATTTTGTAGTTTTGTTTATATAAAATGTCGTGTGGTAAAATTTGTTGAATAATAGTTGTGTTTTTCCTTTTAGCGCACATTCAGAGCCATGTATGATTATGTTGCCCAAGACTCTGATGAAGTGAGTTTTATGGATGGTGACACCATTATCAACTGCAACCCCATAGATGATGGATGGATGACTGGAACAGTACAGCGGACTGGACAGAGTGGAATGTTGCCTGCCAATTATGTCGAGCCATTAAATTGATGACTGTTGCTATATGCTTTACTTCAAAGATTGTGACAAGTTTAAAAACAATGCTTAGAACTGAAACATTTGGCTCACTGATGCTCAATGATAGAAAAAAGTGTTGTGCTTGAACAACTAAAGAAAATAAAAATTAGTCTCTTTTTCAGTAGAACCCAACGACATTGTAAAAAGTCTGTAACAGTCTACTTAGACTAAACACATGAATCTCAGATTTTTGTATTAATAACATGTGTATTGTATAAATAATGGAACATAGATAATATGTACATTCTCTTTTTCTGGTCTTCAGATGGTGCATGGGAAATTCCTAATGAATAACACGAGTATTATATGCAAAGCATGATGCATGAATCAGCATTAAAACCTTTTACGGTGCTGAAATACTTAAAGCTGATTTGAATCATTGTGTTAAAATTTTTGCACTGTGCTTTAATTAGTACTTCTTTAAAACCTGCAATCATAGAGTGGTCATGAATGCACTGGAAGATAAGTAGTGTCTTGCAATACGTTTAAAATTTATATTTGCGTATCTGTTGAATGTTTACATATTTACATTGTATTTTTTAAACAGTGACTTTGTATGATTCTTTGCTGTTCTACTTTCAAATGAGTTTACTGAGCCAAATTATAAAAAATTTTGAGCTTTTTTTAAATGATGTTTGTAAAGGTTATGCAATTTTTAGGAGGCCACATTTGAAATGGCTTCAGAACTGCCATGTTTGTTTGTTTACGGCAGGACAAAATATGATTCCTTTTATATGTATAAATATATATAAATATCTTTATATAGTTGTTATATCAAATTCTTTTGTAAGTAATGCTTTAATTAAAGTTGGTGTGATTTTAAACTAAGGAGAGACTTGTCTTGGTAGACATTGCTGCACCACTTTTACAGATAATATTTGTTTTTCTATAATATCTTGATTCCTCTCTACTTATGCTTTTATACTTTATTAAGTCTGATTTGTGTTCATAGCTTTTTTACAAAATGAATTATGCATTAATGACTGGATTCCTTGAGGTATCAAGATTATGTTTTTCATTTTCATGTTATAGTGAATAGTGTATTTCTCCCTTGTACTTCAAGCTGTCTCCTCCTTCCAATAAAATGTTTTCTGTATCAATTTGTATAGTTGCTTTTATTTTTGTAACTTTTATGCACCCATTGCCATAAAAGTTATAGTTCTTGCCACCCTTAATTACAATGGAGCCTTAAAAGTGTGTAAAAAGTCATCTTCAAATATTTTTAATGGTTTCAAAATGCTGTTTATACTCCAAAAATAAGCACGAGGGATTGTCAGTGCTTTAATTGTACTAAATTAAGTAGTTTCCCCTGTAAGGAAAGTAGGGGTATAGTAGAGAGAATAAAGGGAAAAAATGAGATTGCAATACTTAATTGATGGGGTTCATTACTTTAAGAAATCTCTTACTACTGAACAACATAATATTGAGAATGTTTGATAGTTAGCATATATTATATTTAGCTGAAAAACCATAAATTAATTTATATATTTTTCTAAAATTTTGAGAGTTTAATATTGTTGAATTATTTGTTGTTGCATCACATAAACACACTTTAAATAGATTTCTTTTGGCATTTATCTTATGTTTTATAGGTGTTCAGTGTTAACTTTATTAGTGTCTTTATTTATTTATTTTTTTTTTTTTTAATAATGAATCGAGCATATTGTCATTTGGGAAATCAAGTCATGGAGAAACATTAAGTAAATGTCTTTTTTGCACTAAGAGAACATTGCTTTTTGTCTACAAAAGAAAGATAAAGTATAGAACTTTTGCTAGGTCTTAAAAATACCCCAAAAAGGTTCTTAAAAGTCTGTATAAAGTACTTAATTTTTGAATTAGAAAAAGAGTAGAAACTGGCATAATTTGGTATCAAAGCTTAAAGGCCAATCGGATATGAGGAAGTTGCTGAAAAACTTGTGGTCATCTGTATGAGCAATTACATAACCTGAAGACTTCATCTCTACCTGTATTTGTTGCAGTTCTATGTGTAGGACAACAAATATCTACACAAGACTGCTTTATAGGTATTCAAACATTATGTAGTGTACTTGGGCAAGTACATAATAGTTAACTGACATGAGAGTCTGGAAATCTATTTACAGTCTTTATTTTGTATACCATTATTCTTAAAAGGGTTCTCTTGTTCTGGAACATGTCTCTTAAAACCTGAGATGATTGATAATCTCATGTTGGAGATTGCCACAGAAAATTGAACAATAACTTAATGTAACACTAAATCTGAAAGAAGTTTCTCTCAGATTTAGTGTTACATCCAGCCTTGGTTTTCACACTAGCACTTGACCAAGGTTGTCACTTGGAATCTCTCTTGTCTCTCTCTTCTCTTCCCAGTGTCCATCCAAGGTCAATTATAGGAGCAGGGTGTACTAGGGGAGGCTAACAGGTCATGACCTTCTTTAAGAATGTTGAGAAGGGTAGATGTATTTTGGAACATTACAACTCCTAAAAGACCCTCCAAACATTTAAGTTTCTTTTATCTAGATAACGGTGAGAATGTATGAATTTTGTTGACACAAAGACTTTTTATTTGTATAGACATTTAAAATATGATTTTTAAATTACTTTTACTGTCAAATTAATTTTTACTGCTTTAAACATTTAAAATTTGTTTATAATGGGTGAAAAACTACTTGAAATTTTTTATTTTCATGAAGTATCTTCATTATTCCTAATTAAAGCTAAATATCAATAAGGAAAACTAAATTATCTTTTTTATTTTATTGATGTGTGTTAATACTTTCAAGTTTTTTAGTCTTTAGTTAATAATAAATATGTACTTTGTTTCTGTAAATGTGTGCATACATGAAATTCTGCCTTTCTTCAGATTTGTTGGTTTTGTTATCTCTTTTTGATAGCTTATGGACAAGAATCCCTCATTATACCCTCACAATTTTTTTCATGTCAGGTAATAGGTGAACAAGTTTACAAAATAACCTACTCTTACTGAAGTATTCATTGGTTGGCATTTTAAACAGTCTGATTATATTTCCGATATTAAGCTATGTCCCGAAAATGGCTTCATTTTATGAGGGGCAAAAAAAGTATAATTATTCAGAGCAATAGAATGTCTTGATATGTATGTAGTGATTAATATAGAGAGTAGGGATAGGGGAGCATGATGCAAAATTACTTTTTTTTTAAGGCAATTGAATTTTTATACAGATGATTGTTTCCTTGTTTTGCTTTCTTTTTATGCTGCATGTTTATGAAGTTTCATTAATTTTGTACATGTTTCTATAACTCGAGTACATAATTAAAAAAAATGCTTCTATTGGTCTGTAAAACAACTGTTAACCACCAATAAATGAACTCATTTTTGTTTTTCTTAGCTTAATAAAAGTTCATGTGTTGAAGACTTTTAAGATCTGAATGAAGTGTTTGGAAATGTAAGCTCATCTAGAAATTTTAACACTTCTAACTGATGCTTAAAAAAAAAAAAATAGTGTGTGTTATATTATGCCTAAATTCTTATTTACCATCATTCACTGATATTCATTATCTTGATTAGATGAATGAATGAAAATCAATATTCATTGACATTTAAATTTTTATTAGATTGCCATGTTTTTTTTTTTTACCCAATACCTATTCATGTAGTATTAATAAAAAGAATAAAATTGTAAAATTACTTATGTGGTGCCTTAAAAATAATGCTATTTTACTCTTTATCTCTAGTTACTATAATAATAATTAAAGTAGATCATCTATGAAATTAATTCCAAAAAGCATCTTATGCTTATAATTTTCAAATTTCCAATGCTTGGTATTTTAAATTCAGTATGGCTTGTATCTTGAATCTGTTTCAGATTTTGGTTATAACTCTTTGGGAACATGGAAGTTTTGTACGGAATAGTTCAATTACCTTTTTATTAATATTTTTGTCGTTATTCATTTTATCTCTCAGTAATCTAATCTGAATCTTAACTTTGACACACATTTAACTACTTAAATGGAATATTTTACTTTTTTATTAATCAATAAACTTTAAAATTTTTAATGTTTTAAGAAAAAGCTTATAATTTTTAAATCATGCTCTTTTCTTAATTGTAATTTTTGTTAATTTTAACTTAAATGAAATATATATTAATATTTAAATATGAAGTTTCAGTCACACGAGATTTGCCAAAAACAAGTGCAGAAGTTAAGTGAGACATTTTTAAAAAATTTTATTATGCAGAGTAAATATACGCCCCAAATCTGCAGTTCGTTGATTTTGAAAATAGTTTATCAAAATTTGATTATTTCCTATTTCTGTGTTTTATTAACATTTTCCTTTTATAAAAAAAAATTCTACAACCAAAAAATTATCATTAGGGTCGACAGATTTCTAATTTAAAGAAAGTTGGTTGCGGTCGAAAAAATTTTGTACACCACTGATCTAGATAACATTCTCAAGCAAATTAAAGCTATAAGAAAAGAATCCCCCTTAAAACAGAATATTAAGGATATATGCTTAAATGGTTTTCATAAAAACACCAAGATGTTTTGATAGCTCTCTTAACCATAACTGCTGAGGTGTTTCACCTTGAAATGATTGTGAGAGGATGTGGACAGTCAGTTTGGTTAAACAACTCACCCAAACTGAAGATTATTTGATTAAAAAAAATTGTTGAAAAAGCACTTCCAGTACTTCATGAACAATATAGCAAATACCTGTCTAATTTATTTAGAATTTAATTACTAAAGCAAAACATGCCGAACTTTTTTCTCGTTTTACAAAATTTTTAAGAAATACTGATCATGATAACTTCTTCCTGATTTCTCACTTTATAGAATTAACATTGTTCTTCGTAATCCTACGTTAAAAAAGAAATACGTTCTTCCATAACGGTCCTCCGGAAAGTAAAATATATATACACACACACAACGCATACATACAAAAGAGGTAAGTAATCCTACGTTATTAACCCGTGGTAGTTTCGTTAGAAGAGACTACCTGAATTTCTTTTTATTTGCAATCATATTTTTCCTAAGCTTAAATCTTGAAGAGATGTAAATATCTTGCGAAAAACTTTTGTTAAATGCTTATATGAAGCAACGTGAAATAAATTAAAATTTTTTTCTCTGTTTAGCTAAGATATTCGTCAATATGCTTAAATGCACATGATTCATAAATACACATCATTATGCAGGGCATAATTTAAGAGAGGGATTCGGCTGATGGGAGTTGGAGGTTAGTGTTATACAGACATGAAAAAAAAATCATCCTATTCCACGGCTTATGAAAAAAGCCTCATATATTTCTAAATTTAATCCCCTTTCACTCTTTCAGCTAAAATCTTTACACTGAAAGGTAAAATCTAATTAATGTGTATAAATAAACCAATTGCTCCTTACAACTCCGATAATAGCATTGTAGATTTAACAAGGCTTTGAAGTACAGGTATGCTCTCCCGATTCATATGTACGCATGAATATGATATATTAGGGCGCGTTTTGCACTACCAGCTGAGCTGCATATTTATTTGTTCGCCCAGTTTGTATACCACTGCGATTACAAGTCTTCGAATTACTGCTTAATAAATGACCATGAAAATTCTTTTAGGAGGGTGGAAGTTGGGGAGGAAAATGAACACTGGAATCACCTTTTTTTGCTACCTTTTTTTCCCCTCCTCCCGTGACGCTGCTACGGGTGGTATTCTATTCTTTCGAAAAATGTTGGCTAAGTTGGCCACTATCTCGTTGCATTTAAAAATAAAACGAAACCAAACCATTATTAGAAAGTAAACTCATCTGTTCATAAAAAATATTGACTGAAAAATTTTTCCCCGCAGGAAAGTCTAGATTGAACTTAACCGCGATATCTTCAACGAGGATCGTCTTACCAATTGCTGAACTTATTTCAGCTTATACGCACAATGGCTATGATATTGAAATTTAGATAAATTAACAGAATCTCGATCCCTTCCCCCAAAATGTTCAGATTTTTAAAATGTGTAATCTGCCAAATAATGAATGTTTTGCTCGTAGGACAGATTGTGGGGACATATCTCTATAATTTTAACATGTATGGGGACATTAATTTTTTTCAGATAAAAATGATATAGATTTATGAGAGGGTGGATTCAAGAATATTTAACTTTTATATTTAGTTAATCAATCTTTTAGCCTTTTCCGCAATATTTTCAAAGTTAGATGGGCATATGAAAGAACGAGATTTTAAACGAGATCTCACCTGTTTCCTACAGAAGATTATAAGAGTTTAATATAATGTCAAAATTTCTAAGATCTGCAGTATATAACCTTTTTATGAGTAATAATTTATAAAGAAGACTTAGTTTTAATATTTGTGGTTTATTTGCAAGCAGCATTAATCGTATCTTATTGTTATACTGTGATTGTACTGCTGAAATACTTAAACCTAAATTATTACTATCTAAAATAATTTTGGAATTGATAATAATGTTAAATACTAATTAATATAACGTTATACTAAGTATTTTCATGTATAATTTTCAAATTGTCGAAAACGAAACTACCAAGTTATAGTTTGATTATTTTGGTTATTGACGAAAACTAAAATGAGAGATAATCTCTTTTAATTTCTGCATATTTTTTTAAACATATATAATAATTTACTGATGATAATTCCTCATTACATAATCTTTTAGGAAAACTTTCAAATTTTGTTAAAAAACAAAACATAGATTGACTGCTGGGAAGGTAGGCGTTGACTTTCCTCCAGATTTTTCAGTCAGCTGTCTGCTCTTCTTCTCGCTAGGGCGCGCAGGATAATGTGTCTTGTCAAAATGGTGGCTCGTGTGAAATGGAAAGTTACTGATGTGTCTCTCATAATAAATTTATATATGTTGTTTTTTGTTGTCCATTGTTATAAACACCCTAAAGTTTGTTCACATAAGCATCCTCAACCTGACGAGGTAAGTTACTTTTTAACTGGTTCAATCTTATGTATTGTTGTTGCACGTTGTTTACATTGCTTCTGCTACATCTATAGAGCAGAAGTATCGGCTTGTCAAGTGTTATTGTAAACAGATGTGACATGCATTACTTGTTAACATGATTATGGATTTAGAATATTCGTTAAAATGATCTATAAATGGAGGAAAAAATTCGCTACGTATCATTAATTTTTTCGTTCGTTGTAAATTTTATTTATAAATAGTATAAACCATATTCCTCGAAAAAGTATCCTTTAAATATTTGTGTTCCTGTCTTTCATAAACTTGTCTTTTAACTATATTTAGTTTCGTATTCATAAAAGTGATGTTTCGTTGATATTAAATTATGTAGTAACCTCTTTGTAGGATTTGAAGAACTTCTAAAAGTGAAAAATCTAAATATTATTATTATTATTATGAGATTTCATTCAAATAAATATTTTATTTATTTTTTCTCTACCCATGAAAAATTGTACGAATTAAATTGAAATTTAAACAGTCCGTTTAACCATGATTCAGTTCCTACTATTAAATTAACTCTAGTGTTTTATCATTTTTCTTTAAATATTTATAGCCTTTTCATTGAAATCTGTGGATGTATTTGTCTGTGCACCATAGGATACCTAAAAATGGAAATATGCAGACATTTCTTTTTAATGTTTAATAACTAAACTATGAAGGCTGTTTGTGCTCTTTTATAAAACATTCCTATAATTATACAAAGTCCAAGAAAAAAATAAAATGTATGAATAACTTTAAAACTGTTTTATTATGAAAATATTTTTGGACATGGTTCATGTTAACTTTATATAAAAATACTGTTTATGAACCTATTACTTTTATTCAATATGTATGTTTTATTGGGATGTAAAATAATTTTTTCCCATGCATTTACACTCATACAGTTATTAATAAATTTAAGAATTTTGATACAGCAGATAGTCTTTGATACTTTAGTGAATTATTATGCTGCTATTTTTTGGAAGCATAAATTCTTTATTTTTCCAATTTTTTTTTTAGATATATTTTGGGGTTTTTAAATTTTTTTTTCATTCTATACACGTTTCATAATGAAGTTTGTTCACCGTATATGCAATATCAAAATTATACAAGTACTGTATATTGGATAGTGTAGCGAAACAATTTTTCAGATTTCTAGAGCTGAGAGTTGTTGTTTAGTTTTAATTTTCAGTTGTGTCAATTTTTGCTCATATTAGCTGCACTTATTTGATAATTTATTTACATTGGCATTATTTACACACACACACACATATATATATATTGTAAATTTTTGCTTGTGTTGATTATGTACAACTTTTTTTAAACCTGTAGATGTTATGGATTTCTACAGTTTTAAAATTTTTTTCAGATACTGTCACAATTCTCTTTTATAGGCATTAAGAACAGAGATGGGATTTTTCTCAATATATGTTTTATAAAACTATTTATTAAATTATTACATTTTTATGTAATACCTCCTAATCTTTACTTGTTTTATTCCCTTTTTACTGTGGGAAATAATATTTTGTATATCACATAATATATTTTTGTTTTTTAATGATTAATTTTATCAGTTTTCAAAGTAAGACCACAAAAAACACAGCAATTCACAAGCAATATAAGCATATGTTTTAGCCTAAGCATATATATTTTTTTAATTCTTGAATACATACTACAGATATCATATACCCAGGTACACATACTATATCTTTGTATGATTAGTATGATTGAATCATTAGAGTTGCATGCAAGTTTTTAGCAATTTTACCATTAAGTCATGAATGCATGTTTTTTTTTTTTAAATATATTGGTGTGAGTATGATTGATTTCACATTATAAAATATCAAATCACTTTTCATATTGACTGGACCATTGAGTTTAAATATTTTCTCAGCTGCATTTGGTACTTTATCTTTTGAACTGATCTGAATTTCTTATGGATAATACATGAATTTGAGATTTTTTTGCTGCCATTTAACATGTTTAACAAATGTGTTTGTAATTAATTTTATTAGAGATAAAACATATGCAGAGTTCCATTATTGATCCTTAAAAAAAAGTGAAAATGCACTCATTTGTTTAATTATTACTCACTAAATCCAATTTTTGTATTGCTCATCCACAAAAAAAAGGGGGGGGGGGCAACTTAAAATGTTTGATAACATTCATATGTACTCATCTAAATTCTAATATAAAAATAATTATAAAAATGAGTAGTTTACAGACTACTTGAGTGATATGGATATTAATATAGAAGGTAAGGTACTGTCACACAGCTTTTTTTCCTCTGTAAATTGATAAACATTAAAAAGTTAAAAATAAAATTCAATATATAAAACATATATAAAAAAGATGTGCTGCTATCTCTTAATATTGTAAAATCTCAGCAAAGACGTGATAAGGCTTGTTTGTTTTTACCGTGTTATAAATTCGTCCCCCTTCCGCCCCCCCCCAAAAGTTATATATGAGAAGGGGAAAAAAGAAACTTTGAAATAAAACTCGCTATGCCAGTTTCGTGGAAAAAGTTCTTACTGGACTCTGTCAGTCCCTGTATTGCAGCCTTGTCCGGTCTACCGCGTATAACGGGTTTTAGGAATCTTATTTTCCACTCCCCTTTTTATCAAGTATGCGTTTTTGTGCGGACTTAAACGTAAAAGTTTCCATCGTCATCAGGGCCTTTTTATCGCATGGGCAAATCGGGACTTTGCCCAGGGCCCCCTGATGCTAGGGGGCCCCAAAACCCCCTTGGTGAATGCACCTAGTACTTCTAATAATATGTACAGCCCATGGATAGTTCTTATTTTTATAAATGTTCGTAAGGGGAGGCCCCCAAAATAGCATCTGCCCAGGGGCCCCCAGCGTTCATAATCGGGCCATGATCGTCATTTAGAATATCGTCTATTCACTTAGGCTGTTAAGTGAATACGTCCAGTGTAGTATGACGAGCGCTGTGTCACAGTCGCACATTCTAACGTTAATCGTGTACACCAGTGTATCAGTGAAAAGTGATTACTATGCTGTGTGGTCGATTGTCTCGTGTGCGTTTTATCGTGTAACATTTATTTTAGTGTTTCATTTTAATTTTATAAAAAAAGGTATTAAACAATCTTCCGTTTATATGTTGGTGTTATTTGTTTGTGCTATAAAGTTGCTGTTAAGTGTAGTTATAACAGAAGTATTTTATTTGCGACTAGCCGCTGCGCGACCAGCATGGTCGCTTTTAGTTTTATATTTTCTTTTGCAAAACAACTCAACTGAAAGAAACGTATGCAAGGAATGTTACTATTACCTGTCATCATAATATACGTTGTTTAATGGTAGTGCGATCTCAGCCAAAAAATTTATAATCATTGCAAAATTCTCTATAAGGCTGATTCTAAAACATCGTGATTAAAAAAAACATGAATTTTCATTACTTCAGAACAGAGTTAAAGATAAGACTGAGAAACCCAAGATCAAAGATTTTAAAAATTACATTCCTCTCTGTATGTAATATTTTTCAAAATTAAGATATCTACCCTTTATCATTACATCAAATAAGAAATTGTTAGAGACAAATTTTTTCACTTAAAAAGGAGTAAAAATGCAGCAAGTACTAAAATATAGTGTGGATTACATCACTCTCAATATGTACTATTGTTCACAATTCAGATATCTACACTTAATCATACTAAATAAAAAATTATTGGGAAAATTTCTTCACTTATAAAAGGGAGTAATATGATATTCCTCAGACATCTTGATATACACAGTTGAGTATTTCAGAAATAGGAGATACTACAGTGACAGAATCAAAAGAACGGACTCTAGATAAACCTACATATAACTGTCCATGACTAAACACTGAATTTCATAGGTCTAAACATATTTTGTCAAAAGTTTGTCCTCTTACTTATATCTAGAAATACCGATGGAACAAAAGAACAAATTATCTCGTTGATAAATTATAATTATTCACGTGTAAAATACAGCAATTAAATTGTACCAAATTACGTGCTATCGTCGAACCACTACACACACGCGGTTGGCCGCTAATGTTTACATCTGGTAGTTGCAGCCGTTGCCATTCGGAGTGTAGAAATATCGCCGATTTTTGTGCCGCATACCTACGCGTTTTATATATACAGTGGAATCTCGATCTATCGATTTTCAAGGGACCGACTGAAATGAACGATAATTGCGGGAAAACGATAGATGCGGAAACATAACAAAGCAATATGATCGTTGGGACTGGATAAAATGAACGACACATACGGAAAAGCGATGGATCCGAAAACGATCGATCGAGATTCTGCTGTATATATAGATTTTCGTAGTCTTCATAAAGACTGTTTAAAAGATGGAAATACAAGTTTTTTTTTTCATTGATTGTTTATGTAACGTACTATGTATGAGCTTAGAAGACGTATATATACGTGTGTGTGCGTGTGTTTAAACGTAAAAGTACTTTACGTAAAAGTTTTTGCTAATTTTGCGTAATGCTTTCCTAAAATTTCACTTTTTCAACGCAGAACAGCCCTTTTTCATTAATGCGCCTATGCACAACCTAATATACAAACTATTAATGCCCTCTAGCCACGTGCCGTGTTTTCTCTTTACATTATTTTCCTGGCATTGGACATTCCTCGACCCCGCAATGAATGCTCGTACTAAACTAAGACTATCATATATGGACATGAAAATATCTCTAACCCACTAGAAAACACCATATGGACGCTCCATTAACTTAATTAGTAATTAAAAAAAGTTTCTAGCCAATTATCAGCTAATGAATCGATCTTGCCCCATAGCCCGGCATATAAAAAATTGTGAAACTTAAAAACACAGAGTCGAGTAGGCATAAAATGACATCACTTTTACCCACCAAACCCTAACGTATGGAAATGCCGGGAGATACCGACTATGGTAAAGTGTAATCTATTAAAACGTTCTAACTCTGGTGGCTCTGAAATTAAGATATAAATTCAGAAATATTGTTAGAGGGATAAACATTTTATTATTTGTAACACCTCATCGATTTAAAAAAAAAAGGCATGAAAATTTATACAAATTAGATATGAAAATTTGGAATTAAAAAAAAATTATATTACCTAGACATAGTGAGACTTTTTATACGTATAGTAATCCGAACGCAGTCCGACGTATCGAAAATAATTAGACCGGAATCAGCTTCGTCACGACTACGAGGCAAAGCTGAGTAAATCTTGTGTAAATTACCTTGACATTTTCAAATTTAAAATACAGGGGAAAAAAAAAGTTATCATCGATTTTTTGATATTCAGATTCTGTTTCGCCGCTGATTCTAGACTTTTCTGACTCATATATTAACCGTGAATGTAAGAAAATCCTTTTCAAAAATTCATTGGGGGCTGTCGTCGGAGTTTTTTACTGAGGACATTAAAAAAAAACAATCCATTTTAAAAGGTGGGAAAACTTAAGGATGGTGTATTGACAGAGGGTGGTGATCATAAAAATAGCAAGAAGAATAGTTAAAGGGTTATGAAAAAAGGCATGGCCTTACTAAAACAGCCTGGATGGTGGAATAGACAGATATATGCATGCAATTAAAAGTTCGTAAAAAAAAAAAAAAAATCGCCATGTGTCATTCTGGAGAATTAATCCCTACAAAAATGTGGAAAAATCTAGAAAATTCATTAACATCAACGTTAAACACCTGTTTCCGTCTTACACCTATCTCGCCTCGAATCCCTTTATTACGATTACATGATACTATTGCTAAAGCTTTCGTAAAGCTTCTACCATATCCCAGATCATGCAGAGCATGCACAGCAGGCAATATATCAGGCCATTGTGGGGTTAGCTTAGGTAAAGCCTCTCATAGCAGGCTATCCACACTTTAGTACAGTGGTTCCCAACCGGTGGTCCGCAGACCACAGGCAAGATCCTAGGGAGTAGTCCTGTACCACATATAACAAAAGTTGCCAAATAAGTGGGAATTTTATATACAATACTATATACAATAAACATTATAAAAAAAGTAATTTTTATGTATTAAAATTAAAGAATTTGTAGTTAAGTCGTACTGTACTCTGTACAATAGCAATAATAAATAATGTATTCTAAAAAACTGTTTTACTTAATTAAAAAGATTGAAAACAAAGTTGAAACAAAAAGTGAGTACGTTAATCCTGTACCTCTTTTGCCTGAGGGATATTCTATATCCCTCCCCCATACCCCCCCCCCTCAAGTCGGTGGGGTGGTGGTGGTCCGCACATGATTCATTTTCTGGCTTAGTGGTCCGCAGACTTCTACGGGTTGGGAACACTGCTTTAGTAGGATAGCAATAGGCGGAAAGAAGGGGGCCCGTTCTGCTTCATTTAGAGTCTTTTTTAAATCACTGCCATATAACATACTATGCAGATTCTCTGCAGACAAGCAGAACAACGAATATAGCACGTCAATGTAGGTTACCTGCAACAGGGCTTTTTAAAAGGTTCCACGACAGGAGGCTAGCCATAGCATTGATGACGATGCACTTTGCCCACCATCAAGTTCGTGAACGGAGCTCTTCTCTCTACTCGAGCACATAATACTATGATACGAAAGCATGTCAGCAGTAAGCAAATCATGTAACCAGGTGGCAGAAAGATGAACTTCGGAATTAAAGCCAGTTTTAATCATAATTTATTAAGGGAACAGCAATGAAAGTTGAAAGGTTCATTTCAAATTTCATAGCTGTCGGCTGATTGAGGAGTCTTACCTAAGGGCAAAACTATTTTAATTTCAAGAAAAAGGCGTTAATTCTCTTGTAAATGCTTTTTAAGGAAGCTTTGTTGGTTTAGAGCGCTACGGTTAACTTTTGTAACACAAGGGCTATAGACCAGACCTGCAGTTTAAAGCCGATTCTGATTGGTTACAAACATCCATGTCAACAGCAGGACACGAAAATGCAGGTACTGAACCAAACGCCAGTGCCCTAGCCATTTGGCTATTGCCCGACGAAAAAGAAAGGAAAATGTTTTGTATTTTTTCTTCATAAGTTAACAACGAGGTGAGCGAATCCAATAGGGTTAGTACACAGCAGCCTTAACATGGGAATTGGACAAGTTCGAGGTCAACGAATACGCCGACGTGTACCATACCCGAAATGTACCGTATGTATGTAAACAAAACATACCCGGAATTCTGTAGTTATGTCAATTTTATTTACTCATAACCAAGCAAATGACTGATTACACGCTTCGCTGTTTATGAGCAAATTATTGAATTGTTATTGATTTCCTTATAGTGGGAGTTAAAGTACACAAAACCGTTTAGACTTTTAAGGGCGACACGGCTAATAGTGCGCATTAGTTTCGTTTTCTTACGTCCCGAATTAGCGGGGCACGCTTTTAATTGGAGTCTGAAGGAGGATATTTATTTATGAGCCGGATGTTTTTCTCTTCCGAAATCTGTTTGCAGATGGGTTAATTGCAGCAGCCGGTGCGTTTCCCTAATCGGTCGCGCATGTGATTGAGGTGCGGAACGGAAAGGAGAACTTCGAAATTTTATCGCTGAAAATGGTGTAATTTGCTATGCATCCGGGGGTCGAAAATGGGGCTGTGAATTATAACAGGTAGGAAAGAACGCGTCTCATAAACCCATCGGTACCTGCTGTTTGAAGCCCTTAGAGTGAGGCTGCCTACCTAAAGAAGTTAGGAGGAAGGAATATTAAAATTTCATTTTCTCTGAAAACCCCCAACAAGCCCCTCCCATGGGAGGGGAAAACAACAACAAAAAAAAAACTCTACATCTATTTTGCACTTAGAATCGACGTGTTCTGAACATGGGCATTGGAATACACCCGTACTGTTTTTCATGCAATTTTTTTTAAACATTTCAGATCCTGAGGTGTATGAAAAAGCAAATTAGCCAGAAAGAAACGCCTGACATCTCTATATCTTTTAAACTATAACGATCGATATTCTCTTTCCTCTGATTGTACTTTTGACCGCATAAATATCACCATATTCTTCGCTGACAGCCATACTTCAATCCAGTTTCAATAGATTAACAACAAACAACAAATCACAACAATTTTAGTCCTCTGAATTATTGATTATTTTGAATTCTTTGCCATATTTTTAGACTTTTGATATTTTTACTGAAATTTTCTAAGGAACATAGCTGAAGGGGAGACACGATTAGTGTCTTAGGGCCTGTTCACATAGGAGTCCGGTAGCGGAAGAGTTAAAGTATTGAAATATATTTACCCAATGACAAACCGACAAACGATTAGCAACGAAATTTTCAACCCTTATGATAGGTTTATTTCCGTCTCAGCGCCATCTTTCCTTTTACGTTTCCGCTACTGGACTCCTATGTGAACAGGCCCTAAGTGTTCTAGAAGGAATTATTTGGGTTTTAAAAGTGCACCACATCCGAAAAATTGTCGTTTTGATAAATTAACTTGACATTTGAAACCACACTCTGTATTTCTAATGCACATATGCTAATAAAACACTATGATGTTATTTAGAAAAGGAAATCCTTTGAGGCAAAATAAGATCGATTAAGTTGATAAATGTGTGTGAAGTTTTACAGAAAATATACGTGACTAATGGGATTAAATGGCAAGTATTTTATTTTATACAAGCGTGTTATAACGGTTGTGATGCCTCTGCCTTTTGTACTATAGCCCAACCCACATAAATCTTAAAATAGGTAAAACGAAACATACTTTTTGTTATAATGTTTATCCTGCCTGAAAAACGAAAAATTCCCTTACCCTAAATCGGAAGATCCACTAGAAAGAGATTGTGGTTCCATCACTGATGTAGCGCAGTCATTTCTGAAACTGAAAATTGATTGATTTGGTTTGGAGCGCTACGGTCAACTTTTTGCAACACGAGTGCTAATTAGACCGGGACCTACAGTTTAAAGCCGATTCCGAACGACTACGAATATCCATGCCAACAGTGGGACTCGAACCCACAGGATCTGAACCGAATGTCAGCGCCCTAGCCATTCGGCCATCTCCTGGCTTGAAACTGAAAAATCCAGGACTTTTCTATGAGAACTAATTTGGCTCCCTCCAGCTATGTTTAGTTTTCTGCTTTTAATCAGTTGTTTATGAATTGAAATAATTATAAATCCTTTTCTTTATTTTGAGAAGATATTTTAATAATTACAAGATAAAAGAACTTTTTCTATACCCTGTTTTTAAATTTTCTGTTGAATCATATAAACATGACAATTCTATGTATTAATCAATAATTAAAAAAAATTGATGAATTATCCCATCAACTTTAAAGAAAATGATCAAATGCGTAGTCAATCGTTTAGCTCGAGAACTGGAAGCTAATTTGCGTTTAACTTTTCGTTACCGTCCCGGCGATAGATGGCTGCACCATTCTTCAAAACAAAATTAACTGAAAATGAATTCAATTCCGCTTAAAGATGGCTAAAAGTATTAAAATAATGCATTGTCATCGTGTTCTGACCTATTCTAAAAGTTTCAAATGTCTAGGTAGTCGGGAAGTTAGTTAAAAATCAATTTCAAGATTTGTACCGGACAAACACGCACACAAACAAACAAACAAGAAAGCGAGTTAATAAAAACATGGTAAAAATTTATGGTAATTTATGATAATTTAAAAGTGCGATACAGCTAAGATAGACTATACAGCTGGGAGGGACAATAGAGTTTTTCACATTACCAGAAAAATGTATGATATTCTAAAAATGTATGATAATTTAAATGTGTAATACTACAGGTAAGATGGACAATACAGCTTTTCCACATTACCATAATTTTCGCACATTCCGTCGGGTACAAAAGACAGCCGAAAAAAGTAAATAAAAATCGAAAGGTGGAAAGTAAACATACGGTAACGGAGGGAGGCCGTGGGACCATTCAAATCATCTCTGCGCAATACCTTTATCCACATCCACCAGCCATGGAGAGGGTCAGTGCAGTTTGTCCTTTTCCCCTGAAAAACCGTAGAGCATGCTCAAGAGTCGGAAGCGACGTTGATGCGCTACAACTGTTTTAAGAGGCAATCGTGGCCCAATGCAAGGCGAAATGCTGCTGTTGTTCGCTCCATTGGCCAAACTAGAGTATCAGAAAATCTCATTCCTGTATCATTTTGGGGAATTTTTATGTGAACATTTCTTGCGCTGGGCAATTAAACAACAACAAAAGAGATTTAACATGTTAATTTGATAGTGTTGAAAGGGATTCTCTTGATTAAAGCCGATGCTCTTTTGGGCGGCAAGTCCGTTATTAGAAAGCATTATATAAGATCTTAGTGATATTTTTAAAAACTTGTCAGGTAAATTAATGCCCGAAAATCGCAGAGAAATGTTTCCATTTATACAGTTGAAATGTATATTACAATGACCTGCAATTTCCTCGAAAGCTTTGTGTAAACGGTTTTCGTAACACAAACGAATACAACCTTTTAACTGCAAAGATTGGCTCTCTTTCTCTCTTTAAACCATTATAATAGTTAGGCAGTATTATGTTACAATTCGAGTGTGAATTTCCCTTACATAACTGTTTAAATCAAACGTTTAAGAATTTTCTTTAGTTTCATTCAAATAAAAATGTAAAGGTTTCGCTTACATTTATGACGTTATCTATATCAGTGGTCCCCGGGCCGCGGACCGGTATCGGTCCGTGGATCAAATTTTACCGGGCCGCCCAAGGAACATTAAATTATTTCCATTTTATTTACTGTAGTGTAGTTCTCTCGGGTTAGTGCGACTTTGTCGGGTTTGTGCTAATTTATACCTTTGTAACAAAAGAAATTTCGTAACTATTTTAAATTAGTTTATTGTTTATTAAACATTTCAAGATTATGAATTAAAATTGCAGTCATAGTCCCCCTCAGAGGGCCGCGGTAAAATTATCAAACGTTGACCGGTCCGCGGCGATTAAAAGGTTGGGGAGCACTGATCTATATATATAAAACAGTTCCGTAACTGACTGACTGACATACAACGCACAGACCAAACCAATGGACCTAAAGGGCTGAAATTTTGCATGGCGATTCTTATGGTGTAGGGGTGCACTAAGAAAGATTTTTGAAAAATTCTTCTTAGATTTTTTTAAAATTAAATTTTTAAGCTGTTTTAGTAATTTTTTTTAAGTTTGCATTTAAAATAATAATTTGAGGGTTATAAAATTTATATCACGAGAAAGATCATAAAAATTCCTTTAAAATGAAATCTCTTTCGAATCTTTACCTCCATTTTCTGATTTTTGGTGAATTTTTAAAGATTAAATTGTAGAATTTAATTTTTAAATGTTGATCACATGATTTCTTTTTCTGGTACTTTAAATAAATTTATCGTCAGGTGATAACAACGAAATAGACAAAAAATATTTTTTTTTTGCTAATACGGCAGACGATTGGACATGATCCAAAAAAATATTACAATGCAGTAAAACATATGTAAAAAAGCTCACATTTACCAAACCCATGGGAGCTAGAAAGCGAGGAAGGCCACCAAGTAGGTGGCTTGATGCCGTTGAGAATGATATAAAAACTATATATAGGGGAGACTGGAGGAGTATTGCCCTAGATAGGGGCAGATGGCGTAAACTTATTGGGACGGCCTTGGCCAGCAGTAGGCTGTAGTGCCCCAGAAGAAGAAAAGATATGTTCCTCAAACTGTACTATATTCTTTAGTATGTCCTTTTAGATTTAATTTGAATATTTTCTTGTACATTATTTTGTCTTTAAAAATATCCCTTACGATTATATATATATATATATATATATATATATATATATATATATATATATATATATATATATATATATATATATATATTTATATTTACATCAATTGTATACATTGATCGTCGTATTTATTATAAATATATATATTTATTTTTTTTTTTCGCATTAATTGCATACATTGACCATTGTATTGAATTTGAATGTACTCCGTAGCGAAGTGCGGGTTTTCAGCTAGTTAAATATAAAGTTTTAAGTGAAAATAAATTTTACAAAGTGAAATGTACGATTATTCCATCCGAGATATTGACATTACATCGTGTAAGCGAGAAATGACTATATGATGCCAAACGTGGGATTTAATTTTTATGTAAATCATAGGGGAATATTTTGTGCTGTGGAATCTGGTAAAAAGGAAATCTCTGAACATAATGGAGCCGTCTGGGTCATTATTCCGTTCTACATACTTGAGTTTTTTTTTTGTTTAACGAAGTTATTTGGCTGTGAATCAATTCATTTGAAATGATTTTCATGGATTATCGATACCGAATTCCAGCTAGCTCGATATTTTAGAACGAACCAGCATTTTCAATTTGAGTGGTATTAAGTCACATACTGATCGTTTCATTCACAATTAAATAAAAGTACGGCCTTCTGTCGATTTTCGTGCGTTTTAACTTTCGCGGTCCTGATTATTAGTGAATTTATCGCCAGTTTTCAAATGAGAAAATTTTTGGGACTCTATAGCTTATTTATGTACAAAATAATTAAAAGTTAAAAAACAGATCACTGTTCATAACTTTACTTTAAAACTAATAATTTTACTGCATTGTAAATACGGAACGAGTATTGCATCGCATACTATTTTCGCGTTCTGTATTGCCTGTCTTGTGTTGTATTACGTTGTTGATACTGTATTATTAAATTTAATAATCATACTCTAATTGCACAATGTATATTTTTTTCCCCAAATGGTATCACTATCTTAGAGGAAGGACATCAACCTGTGGTGTTTTACGTTATTGCATTGTGTATCTAAGGACAGTCAGTCTCTAGCAAGGTCGTACCAGTGTCGGAATGATTGTTTGCTTTTGCTCTGCCAATTTTTCTTTTATCTTATTCCGAGATTTCGTTACGACCATGAGAATAACAGATTCATGTGTAATTTCTTTTGGGTCGCTGCTGAAATTCCAGTAGTCACGCAACTATCAGTTGCGTTCTCGTCTCCAGATGTTTGCGGAACTTGGTTTGTGTGATAATTTTCCTCAGCATTTCTTTGGCATTTATAAGTCACCATTACCTCCTGATTTATCAAAGTAGATTATGTAAATAGTTCCTTTTGCCTCTCCCATTAAATTAAATTTGATGCACAGACCAGATGTCAGTAAACTTTTCCAGACATTTTCTTAACGCACGGGAGAACATTATACATTACATCTTAATACGTGAATCCACCGTATAAGCACTGATTTCACGGTGTCGTCTAAAAACATTAAAAGCAAGAGTCATAAAAAAAAGTTTCGACAACGCATTAACAATATCCAATGAAATATACATTTTGGTCAGAAAGATACAATAAAAGTTCACTTCAGTGCAGTGGAACAAGATGTGGTTTCCGCCTCCATCTGACAATAGACATTTGCCTGAATCCGCGAGCTGACAGATAGGCTTCGGTAACTATGTGGCCCGATACTAGCTTTGGCTATAAATGTAGCAACTTCTCTAGAAAACTTTTTGAGGTAAGGTCGTTTGGCAGGGGGGAAGAATAGTGGAAAATGAAAGTGAAATATATTTTATATTACCACCTGTGACAACCGCGGGGTTAAGGCTGCTGTGTTCTAACCTATTGGATTCGCTCCCCTTAATGTTAACCTATGGAGAAAATGTGTCTACTATTTACAGCTACATAAATGCTGATAGTCCAATAAAAATGGTATTTTCAGGTAGCCTGAACATTTCTACATCTTGCAACAGGGTTCATTTTATAAATTTCGTCCACCAAAGGAATTTAGGAGCGTTTAAAACACACTACACGAGATATTTTACCCGAATAATTTAAATTATAAAATATTTGCATTAAATAAAAAGGAAAAATGCCCCGAGGTGTAAAATTTCTCTATTGCGGAGTACAATTTAAAAAAAAAAATCTGTCAATCCAAGTCGGCAATCCTTGGACACATTTTCTCCATACGTTAACATTGAAGTGAGCGAATCCAATAGGGTTAGTGCACAGCTACCTTAAAAATGTAATTGTAAATCGCAAAATTTGACCCGAAGCGAAAGAACTTTGCCGATTCTTGCAAATGAGAAGTTTTATATTGGAAGTTTTGCTACACTCCTGTTTTTCAAGGTATCAGGTAATTTTTTAAAATAAAGATGCGTTTCGGAAGAAACGTTTTCGAGGTAGTGGCTATCGTATTTAAAGATTATCGTCAACACACATTTGATTCAACGATTACTCCAATAATATCCCTTTTACTGGTTCAGAGGATTAGCTTTGATGTAACATACCGTTTGGAAGGCCGTAATTTTATTTTCTTTGCTGGATTTTTTTTTCCACATTTATTACCAGTTAACGACCCTGAATGTCACATAACAAAGTTGTTTTCTCTTGATAAGGAGCTTTGCCGAGTGAAGTAAAATGTGACCGATTGAGAATGAACGGAAGTAATATGTAAACGTTCTGCGTAACATATATGTTGCATTGGTAAAGCAGTAAAAACTCTGTATCATCAGTTTGTGTGAAGAAAAAAGATAAAATGTCTTACATTAATTGTTAAAAGAAATAAAAAGTATGTATATAAACCAGATTTTACTGTGCACTTCCGTTTATTTAATAGCAGTTAAATTGGGAAATCCCAGTGAAAGTAAAAATTAAATTAAAAATAAATGTAGTCCGAAAATTAAAGAAATTTGTTTACTAAAATATATTTTGAAGTGTAATATGGTTTTGTCAGATGAGAAATTTAATAATTCAAGTTTTCACCATTTTCGTAAAATCTGGACCGACCCCCCCCCCCCCCCCCCGCCCCCAAGATATGAGAGAGGTTCTTTATATATACATGTTTTTAAAGTGGTGTATAAGGTTTCTGTATTGGGGAAATAAGGTTTCGCGAGGAAGGCTAAACTAATTATGTGGGAGGTCTGTGGGTGTTCCTATGTCGTGTATCGACAATATTTATTGACTCTTTGTAACTGTTAATTAAATGTGACTAAGATCAAGATTTAATGTGGTGACCATGAACTTCCCCTTGACTCATATTTAATTGCATGTAGGCATTTGATCAAGTGCATATACTCTATTAATTTCAAGAACGACCGCATCCAAATTGACGAAAGCAGCGTAGGAAACCAAGGAAAACTTGCTGATCTTTAGCTCTTGCTGTGAATACAGCAAGTTGGCACTGCAGCAGAGCAACGTTGTATATGTATCTCAAAGCAAGGTTGTAAGGTTATAGTGGACTCCGAAACATTGTTTAAACGTCGTCGAGACGTTGCAGCAACATAGAGCTATCGACTCTCTGGCGTTTCAGTGTGACATCGTTTTTGGCGAGAATTCATAAGCCATTGCTACGAACCTTGCGGTCCTTTCCTATGCTATGTGAGAAATTTATCTAGGATAACGAAAACTTTTGCCTACTTTCCTAATACGTGAGCGAATGGCTTTAAATATATCTTTTTTTTTAATCGCTGCAGGCAGCTTATATGCTGACGATTGTATAACTGCATTAAAAGTACGGCACATTTGTCTTCTAATACTGAAAATTGTTTCTCCGATTCTAGAAATCAGATCATCGATCAAAAGTACTGTAACAAAATAAGTTTTAAACTTCAGTACTTCATTGTTTTACGATTAGAAGCTTGCCTTTCTGGTATTTTCGTTTGAATTTAAATATTAAACTATCTCAAAATGGATTGGGATGTGTTCTAATTTTAACTTTGATTCATTCGTCTAGAGTACATATTTTGGTTATTTTGACTGTTTTGTCGAGTAAAAATTGCGTCATTTGTAGTATTACAAATTCCTGAATGGTTTAAAAGAAAATTATTTTCGCAATAAAGGGGTGGCCCATTAAATTTCGCGAACCGCATATTCTTTATAAAGATTTATGGCGTGATGAATTAAAGCCCATCTTCCATCCAGGATATTCACTAGACTATAAATTCTTCCACAAAAGCCGTAAATTTAACAGACTTTGTACTGGTTATCGATTTACTGGGGTAAGGGGCTTTGATCGTTGCAGTGCTTTGGTCCAGTTTCATTCTTAATGGTCTCATGTTAGCCAGCATCATTAACATTGTTACTTCGTGATTTCTTTTTTAAGGTTGGTGGCGTTATTAATTGAGTGATAAGCTGAGATTTTTATTGTTTTTGAAAATAATTTTAAAGGATCTTTATGCAGTCAGTTATTTGGCTCGCTATTGGCTGGGAAATATCGGATATGTCGGACGGCAACTAGATATAATAATGTGATTGTGATTTCGATGGAGAGTTGGATAGTTCAGTGTCATTTACTGTCACTAAGTAGAAAATCTGGTATTCTAGTTTCGGAACCCAGGAAAGGTAAATTGCAGGCAATTCATACACACACATGCACACGTATATATATATATATATATATATATATATATATATATATATATATACTAGCTGAAGTACCCGGCATTGACCGGGATTTTAACAATATTTGTTAACCAAAATCAACACAGTATAAATAACATAGAAAAAGTATATGTGAAATGTTATGCACATCTCAGAATTCAGGAATTTCAGCCTTTCATCATTGAAGCACTAAAATCTGAAAAGTAAAAATGTCAAATTGTCTAATGTTTGCTAACCAAAATTAATTTAAAACTAAACACGTTATAAATAACATAGAAAAAACATGTGAAATCTTATACACATGAATAAAATGAAAACCCAATAAAAAAATATATAAAATTATAATAAACTCCTCAGAATTCAGCTAGATTTAGCCTTTTATCATTTGGGCAAAAAAAGAAGCTGAAATTACAGGTTTAGCTGAAATTTCCAATAGAACCATGATATGACTCTAGCGTTGCCTCTTAAAAAATGAAGTGTTTGATTGAGGGCTGCAAACCATTCAACTCCTCTCCCCATTAAACTCCTATAAACATCCTCTACATATTAAATTCCTTTTCTCTCCATAATAAACTCCTCAGAATTTTGGTAGATTCAGCCTTTCATCATAGTACCACTAAGACCTGAAACATCCTCTCCAGAAATATAAATTTATTAATTACAATAATTAAACTCACGCAAATGTATGAATTTCATAAGTTTTTTAACCAACATTTGAATAATTCGTAAATGAAAAAGCATATGAAAATAAAGATAATAAGAACTTCCGGAATCGAAATTAATTACCCTTAATTTTTAATTAATAAAAAACCAACATAATATGAATAAAAACGATAGTTGTTTAAAAGCATATGAAAATAAAGCTATTATAAAGATAATAATAAAAAAAGCATATGAAAATAATGCTCGCGTATGAAGTTAACTTTATGATATAAAGATAGTAATAATAATATAAACCGCGTGCATAAAATATTTAGCTTTTCAAGCGAAATAAATTAATTTTTAGAAAAAAACTACTTTTAATCGAGAAATTAAATACATCGAACAAAATTTTGATTTTACCAACTTTGTACCCTACAATTTACACCCTACTTCTTTGAAGTTGGGTGTTGAAACATCCTCTTTGAAAAATTTACACCCTACTTCTTTTAAATAGGGTGTAAATATAAAGTTTTAACAGCGAATTGAATGCCAGTTAAAAATTATTGTTGTTTAAAATCATATGAAAATTACGCTATTATAAAGATAAAAAAAAACATAGGAAAATAATGCGTGCGCATGAAGTTAACGTTACGATATAAAGATAGTAATAATAATATGTATATATAAAACAGTTCCGTAACTAACTGACTGACTCGACTGACATACAACGTACAGACCAAACCGCGGGAAATAAAAGGGCTGAAATTTTGCATGGCGATTCTTCTTATAGTGTAGGAGTGCACTTAGAAAGATTTTTGAAAAATTCTTAGATTTTTTAAAAATTAAATTTTTGAGTTGTTTTAGTAACTTTTTTTAAGTTTGCATTTAAAATAATAATAATTTGAGGGTTATAAAATTCATATGACGAAAAAGATCATAAAAATTCCTTTAATATGAAATCTTTTTCGAATCTTTACCTCCATTTTATGATTTTTGGTGAATTTTTAAAGATTAATTTTTAGAATTTAACCTTTTACATGCCACACTATGATCAAGGAATAAAGTACCATATTTTGCTGCGTAACTTTGGTCGATAACTTCCAGGAAGTCGGCCCAACAGGTGTACTCCACTCATTCCTTTATTATATAATTTTATAATGTAAGGTTAAGGAAAATCAACTTTTATTTTAGCTCGGACATATCTTTTTGCTCTTCCTAATGATTCGTGAATGATAAAATTTGATGTAATAGTTACAACAAAACTATCGTTCCAATGGCACATATAAACTTCTCCATCGCATCGGTAATCAAACTCTCCACGTTGAAATTTCGATATTTCTTTTGCTGTTTTAAGAGAACATTGTCCCGTTCTGGAATCTCGCACTGTGCCGATTGCCTTAAAGCCTTTGTTAGATAAATCTGTCAGCAGACTGTACGATGTAAAAAAAGTTATCGAAAAATATTTTGCGTTTCTCTGGATTGTCAATAAAAGATAATAGTTCGGAGACAACTTTTGATCCAAGTGGCAAATTTTCATTTTTCGAACTTTTTCTACCGTAGATAGACATAGCATAAGAATAACCATTTGCTGAGCAGATCATCCAAACTTTGAAACCAAAGCGAATTGGCTTTCCACGTATGAACACCTTAGCCGAACGATGCCCATAACACGGAACCATGGATTCATCGATACTCATATTTTCATGAAAAAATCCAAATTGACGAAAATTTTTTCCAACCTCTTTATAAAAGGGAGAAATTTTTCCTAATTTATCGGCTGGTTCCAATTTACTATTATCAACAATGTGGAAATACTTTTTTAACATCCGAAATTTATTTCTGGGCATTGTATTGTTAACAATTAGGATATGCAAATCTTCCTGAGAGCTCCAATATGTATTTTCATCAGGTACTGAGTGGTAGCCACTAAACAACAGTAATCCAAGAAACTGCCGAATGTCATTTGTTCTAAATATTAAAATAATGTAAAAGATATGTTCCTCAAACTGTACTACATTAACTGTACTATATTCTTTAGTATGTCCTATGAGATTTAATTTGAATATTTTCTTCTACATTATTTTGTCTATAAAAATATCCCTTACGATTTTTTATTAATATATATTTTTTTGTTTTTTTTACATCAATCGTATACATTGATCGTCGTATTTATTATATATATATATATTGGCATTAATTGCATATACTGACATTGTATTTAATTTGAATGTAACGTTCGTTTAGGAACACCTCCTAAACGAACGTTTAGGAAGTGTTGGTATATGGAATACTAAAAGTTTAAAATAGTGGTGCCATCTATTGAATATCTGTGAATCGAGAATCGCATCCGTCAAAAATTGTTCGTTATCCTAATTGTTAGCAATACAATGCCCAGAAATAAATTATTGATGATTGTTTGTTAACCAAAATCAATTTTAAAACTAAACACAGTATAAATAACATAGAAAAGATTTAGCCTTTATCATTAGAGCAAAAAATCCTGGAAAGTGAAACATAAAATATATAAATTTATAATAAACCTACCAAAATCCATTAAAAAACTAAACACAGTATAAATAACATAGAAAAAAAAGCATACGAAATGTTATGCACATTAATAATATGAAAACCAATTAAAAATATATAAATGTATAATAAACTCCTCAGATTTCAGCTATATTCGGTCTTTCATCATAAAAAAGCTGAAAAAAAAATAAATTAAAAATAATTAAAAAAAATAATAAAATAAAAATAATAATTTAAAAAATAGTAAAATAAAATAAAGATAATAATTAAAAAAATAATAAAATAAAGGCTGAAATAAAAAAGCCTTCATAAAAAGCTGAAAATACAGGTTTAGCAAAATTTGCACGATCCCAGACTCGACCCGAGTCTTACGGTGTACCAAATGAACAGTTTTAACGAACGCGCCACGATTATACACAACACTGTTGAGTAAAGTAAGAAATATACGCAATGAGTTTTTTGGAAAGTTGCTATGGGTTGGTGAATATACATACATTTATGGAGTAAGAGGAGTTTTAAATGAGAAATAAGTTAGCAGGATAGAAGCTTAGTCTTTAACTCTTCAATAGACACAAAGACATAAGCTAGGGGGGTTGCAGTAGCGATTAAAAAAGATCGTGACACTTAGCGTGGTTGATTCGAATTTTCCATCGCGTGTGAGAGTGTCAATATGCCGTTGGATCCGATTTATTTTAGAGTATAAAATCTGACTTGAAAGATTATTATTTTCATTTATTATTCTGGTTTAATATATAACTTGAAACTTTTTGATTTTATTTATTTTTATCTTTTCGCTCGCTGTTTGCCAGCTAACCCTAACGTGGACGCCATATTCAGAGGGGTGATTCCACAAAGTGTAACAGCTTACAAATTGTTGGTTTTTTATTAATTAAAAATCAACGGTAATTAATTTCGATTTTTGAAGTTCTTCAGACCCTCGGCTGTTTTTAAAGACGCCTGTATGTAAAATTTCACGATCGTTGCTCCTAAACTGTGGATTTCTATACAATTACAGAGATACAAACATTCATTTTTATATATTAGATAAGATTCAAGTGCATTTAAGATTTACTTTATCAACCTGCTACACTAATTTAGGCAGAGGGACTGCACTCAGTTAACTTTTTCCTTACCGGATGGGATAGCATGTATCCCAAGAATACTGGCCCAAGAATGAATGAATATATATATATATATATATATATATATATATATATATATATATATATATATATATAATTCTTAAGTTATAATAATAAATAATACAATATTAATTTTGGTTTATATGTCCATTACCACTGTCTCCTTTGTAAGTCTGCATCTATATTTTCCCTTAACTCCATGGTCGCAAGGTTTGTGACGTCAGTCTCCTTGCGGTTGAATGCTCTTAACTTCAACATTGTCTAGCGCCAGGCTTAGTGTTGTTTGTTTGGATAGCAACATTTCACACATTTCTTCTGTTTTTTTTATGGATTGCTCGGTGTCTAGGTATGTTTATTAGATAGATCATACTTATAAGAAACAATCCATTGGTTTTTAGACAGTATCGGCACCGCTGATGAAGAGATGCTGCCAAAAACCTTTTAAATTCTTATCGTTCCATGTTTTTAATTTCACACTGCATAGTGTTATATAGCTTATGCTTTTTTTTCGTTTTCAACTTTGTCATTATATATATATATATATATATATATATATATATATATATATATATATATATATATATATAATATAAGAAATTTCCCGTTCTAAATAGGGGATCGAAAAAATGGGCCCCGTAAGTTAAAGGTTAATCGAGTGCAGTTAGACGTCTATGGATTCTCATATCCGCTCTACTCGATTATAACTAAAAAATGTGACTGAAATTACACCTAGAAGATTTGAATATTAGTTGACAGATTACTAAATGCTTTGAAATCGAAGCTTTTAGTAATCTGTCTATTATTTTATTTTTAATGAGAGAAAAAACATGAAACATAAAGTTCTTTTGTAATAACATTGGAGGAAATCCATTTAGATATTTCGATATGTACTTCATTTGTTATTTATGAAGTTATAACTTTTTTTTCCAACGTGGCAGGCACTTGTCTCGCATACGCATCGCGAATGAGTTGGCTACTTTAGTGTGAGAACACCATACGCGTTAACCAACATTTCATCCTATAAGGAACAACACATGACTATCCATGTCTTTGCCAGTATTGGAACCCGAGACCACTTTGTGGAATTTCGTGTTACTATTTACTATACCAGTTAGGCGGCAGGTTATTACGTTTGCGTACATATTAGACATAGTCATATAGTAACGACTTAGAAGCGCATACTTTTTATGTCTACATGCATGGTTTAAAAAAAATACTTGAAGTTATACTTCCTTCACCTCGGTCGCCATTTTGCTTTGCTATCCACGTGTTGTTTCACAAGAACCAAGGATCCAGGACTCAAAGGACAACTTCTTTTCCAGGACAATCACATTTATTTTATATACATACACACACACAACACAAATACATATAATTAAAGACAGATATTACTATTAAGTAAATCCTATTTAACGTTCTAAAAATCCCCTCGTTAGTAGTCGTAGCAATACACAGGTGACGCGCCTGTGCCCAACACCCCCTATATCGGATATAGGGGGTGTTGCTGTGCCAGCCTTCTCTACTCTGGGTCTATCCCCATCTGCCACTCTTCCTGTTGGGTCTTCGGGGCTTGGCGAAAGTTTTTTGATTGGCGGTCGCCAATGGTCCTCGCTAGCTGAGGTTAGTAGAGTCTTACACTGAATTTTAAAGTTTGTGATGCTCAGATTACTTAGTCCAGTATGTGGGATTCAGTCCAGTTATAAGCGTGTTTCAAATTGTTTAGATATGTAATTATTTTTCATTGATCAGAGATTTAAGAGACTTCCAGCATCAAAAAAGCCACGAGTGGACCACAATGTATGTGCACTGAGTCATATATATATATATATATATATATATATATATATATATATATATATATATATATATATATATATATATATATATATATATATATCTGATCTGTGGCTTGGTACAAGAAGTGCCTAAATCAGTTTTTTCCAAGACGACTTTCTTTGCTTATGTCTCTTTTGAAAAAATATTTTCCATGTGAGAAGTACCCAAGTCTGTCCGATGCTTTAAAAGTGTTTTCTAAACCATTGTACAGACTTGGGTACTTCTTACATTGAAAATAATATTTTTTTAAAAGAGACATAAGCAAAGTCATCTTTGAAAGAACTGACTTAGGCACTTCGTGTACCAAGCCACACACACACACACACACACACATATATATATATATATATATATATATATAATGTAATATAAATATGTATATACGTATATATGGGCACATGAGGAGGATATGGACCCAGGTATAGTTATAACTAGCCGTGGAGGCCTCCAAATAAGCACCCCCCCAAAAAAACAAAAAAATATATATATATACCGTTGTAGTATGAACTTTATATCATTTTTCAAATTTAAGTTTTTCACTTCCACTTTTTTGAAGCAAGAACGTCTCAAAGAAAGTATGATTTTATGCTGACATGATTGATACTGTACTTAAAAAAAATGCCCCACCACACTAGTATGAATCAGGATAGGGAAGAAAAAAAGATCCTTTAAGGAATCACATTAAAAAGCAGCAATAAACTGTTCGCGAATTTCAAAAGCTGATACGGCCTTTTCTGCATTGCAGTTGAGGAACAAATCGCACCATTGCAAGCAGCGACAGCAAAATTGCGCACCGTCAGAGTTGCCATTTCGCAACAGGAAACTGTGATGGTCAGAAAATGCCAGCTGAGAAACTGAAAAAGATTGAATTTTTTAAAGGTTTTTATCTTCGGTGAGATTGATACTAAATTATAATTTGTTTTTTTAGAGAGTGAGAGAAATCGAGTTAATTCTTCTTGCACTGTTATTATGGTGTCTTTTCCTCATCCGGAATGTATTGTCCGCTGGTCAATGCTCCTAGAACTTAAAAAATGAGGAAAACTGCCACTAATTTGTGAGTATTGTTGTCGCTCTTCGTTGCTTATTGTATCTTAACGCTTCCCACATTATCAGCTGGAGCTCTCAGATTGTGATCTATATGAGCGCACCCGCTAATGTCTTTAAACATGATGTGAATGCGTAATTTGTGTCCCAGAGATAGAATTAGTTATGGTTTTGAAAAATTGTCACAGATAGTATATTTGGTGTATTAGTATTCGGTTGATGTCTCTGAAGAATAGAATCACGTGAGAAAGATGGTAATTCATATACTTATCTAAACATCTTGATAATTCAGGGCAAGGTTTTGTTCTGTTTCTGCGATCACATTAATTACGGGCTGAGAGAATTGGGAGAACACTCGATGATTTTAAAATTTTGGTCAAAGTAGTTAATTTAAGGAGTCCAGAGATACAAAATTTTTATTTTATACGCAATTTGTAATGATTTTCTCTCCTAAATTGTCCTTCTAGAAAAATGCATAATATGCATATAAAAAAAAGTACTTACTTACAGAATCTAAAATTTAAAAAAAATTAAAATTCAAAATTCAAACTTCAGCAGATACAGTGTGACAATTATTGAGCTATATGGGAGAACAACAACAACAACCAAAAAAAAAAAAAAAAAAAAAAAGCGAACTTGATAACTTTTGAGCCATTGGCGAGATTCGGTGAAAACTTGGCGGTTGAATGCAGGGCATGTTGGGATTTTTTTTAGCATGCTTACTCGTATTGTTGTTCATTTTTGTTTGAAAATGTTGAAATACAGCGTTTCTGAGTGAATGGGAATCGCCTCAGAATCCTATTCTCCTGATCTCAACCCTTGTGACTCATTTTTGTGGGGCAATATTAAAGACAAAGTTTACGCAAATAACCCCGATACCATCTTTGAGCCCAAAGCAGCCATCCAGGAGGTCAAAGAAAGCATCGCTGTCTCGACAATTCAGTGAGTTTTGCAGAATTTTGCTCTTCGTCTGCACCACATCATAGCCATTGATGGCAAGCATATCGAACGTGTCATAAACTAAATCCGATTATCTGCAGTTACTTTTCAAATTTGGATAAAAGTTTTGAACTCAGTAGTTTTTAAAATTTGATTTTTTATTTCATATAACTCAATAATTGTCACCTTATATATCGGTTACTCAAGCATGCTTAGTAACTGATATATCTGCTGAAATATTACCTGTGATTGCTGATTTTTTTTCCTTTTCTGCATGGGGAATGTTTTGAAAGGATCTGGCTTCAAGATTTGTAAAATTTTGAATCTTTCTAAAGCGCAAGTTAGTTTTTTTTTTTCCTCAAGGAAAAATGTTTTCAAAACTTTCATCCGAAATCAAAAATCTCGATGACAGTTTCATATAAATAGAAGGAAAGTTATATATACTTTCACAACAGTACTTGCAAAGAATTTTATATACGAGTATATACTACGCACTATATACTTTTAAAGATGGCTGACCGTGATAAATTCCTTGCCACAATCAACAGACAGAAGTACAGATGTACAGTAGGGTACTCAACGCCTTTCTGACATAAGAGTCGGATCTGGCAATTTATCATTTTTGAAAATTTTATTCCCCCCTCCCCATCAGAACAATTTTTATCGTGGGATTACGTTCTTCCATAACAGTCCTTCGGAAAGCAAAATTTCAGACGCTAAAACCGTCCGTCCATCCGTCCTCGCGAGTTATAATTTTGGCAGCGTGCCAAACTCAGTCTGTATCGCTTCGACAAGCAGTAAACAGTTAAACGGAAAAGTACCAAAATGCGTTAAAATTTTGACATACATATATGTATATATATACATACGTACATATATTTAGATACATATATACTTAACACATACATACATATACTTAACACATACATACAAAATAAGTAAGCAACCATAAGTAATCCTACTTAAATAACCCGCGGTAGTTTCGTTAGAAGAGACTACCTGAAATGTTTTTTTTAAACTTCTAGAACAGCAAATTATGACTTAACAATGTTTAAAAGATGAGTTATCAAGGAACATATATTTCTTTGTTAAGTAAAATATGTTCCCAACTTTGCTTGGAAAATGTTTTTAACCCTTTCAGTGCTACCAGCCCATGCATGCGTTTCTGAAAATTGTTCTCCACGGGCTATGAACAAACTCAGTTATGTGTTCTTACACTACCATTCAATTTGAATTATGAATGCATTTATGCGTTCGATACCAACGATGCTTGTATGCCTATAGATAAAAACAAAACACAGTAAATATTGCGTTTTTACACTGCGCGCTTGTGAGATGCTTTATCTAGCTATTCATTAGGCTTTTATGTGCATTTATTAAGGGATTGAATTACATTTTTTATTACGGTTTTGAGATTGTGCCTGCGGGCAAAATCAATAGCTTTTCTATTAAAACTTCAAACGTATTCTGCTCATCTTGCGCTTTGTCGTAAAAAATGAGCAGTCCTTAGATCACTTCATTCAGCGCCGAAAGGGCTATGCAGAGGTTCCTTATCAAAATCCTTTATGCATTTCATATAACTAGAAAATTCTTATTTAGAAAGGGGCGTTGCAACAGTAAGGGATTAAGTAGTCATTAGTTTTTTTTAGTGTAGAATATTGGTCTTTATTATGACTATCCAAAATCGTAACTGATGTTTGGCGTAAGGTTAATTATTCTGCATTGAATAGCTACCAATTCAATTGAATTTGAGACTTACTAACCAATAGTTTTACATCAAAGTTTCATAAACTAATTTCAGGAGAAATACTGCACAATTTAACGATGGAGGACAAGAATTTTGAAATTATTCTTTGTTGTACTTTTAACTGCGTTCGAATTTGGTTGCGACTTAAGATATGATGTAAGAACTCTCCCGCTAGATAATGTGAGAGGCAAAACGGCTATGGAAACTATATTAGGCTTGATAAATATTATGGCGTGTGTTCTCCTTCGCTTAAAATGATCAACAAGTGGTGTGTTGACTTCCGTTGCATCTAAATGAACACCAGTGGCGCTGAACGTTCTGGTCGTCCTGGAGGTACCACGCCAGAAATTATTAAAAATATCCCTCATAGGGTAATTAAGGATAGAAGAATTAAAGTGCTTGATATTTCTGAGGCATGCCATCTATCGAGAAAATGCATTCCCAAAATCATGATTGGAACTCTGGCAGGACTCTTTTATGCCATCGTCGTAAAAAAAAACTGTTTCTGTAACGTCTTTAAAACGTATTCCGTTCATTTCACGCGCGAGAATTTAGTTACAAATTTATTCGGACCGCTTTTCTTTTTAACACTTATTTGATTAATAGAGCAGATTTACTCGATACTCCTGACCTTAAAAACGGCTCCTCGTTAGAGATGATTAGTTTATTTATACGATCTTTTCAAATGTCATGATCTGATTTAAGGTATAATTAATGAATTAATCAGAACTTTCATTTGTAAGTGAAATTTCACCCCCTCTCTCTTCCCTAGATTTCCGCTCTTTTTCGCGTCGAAATAAAATTTCCAGTAAAAGAGACAGGTACATATTTCGTACTTCATTCCGAAGCTAATTAATAACCCCACAGTGAAAAGAAATTAACATTTATAAAAGCGAATTGCGCGGCTGTATCAGCGGGCCACGTTCCGTTCTTCCCGTGAGACAATGAAAAATCAATTTCTGAAATAATTGAAAAGTCATAATGTATGTATGCCCTAACGAGGATTGCATTAATATAATACAAAGGTGATTAATGCCATAAATAAAAGTCTAGTCAATATCGTTCCCCCCAAATTCCATTGTTTTGTGTTATCTAGAAGAGTCACCTTTGTTATGAGGAGTATGTAAGAGGCTTATATGAAAATCGGGGAAAAAATTCAAAAGCAAGATAAGCAGCTTACACAAAAGAATTAATTGAACTCAGTGTTTGCGTAGTAAACAGGCAGTTCGTTTTTTTTTCTTTCATCTAAAGGTATTACAATTTTTCCTTTTTAAGAAAGGCGAATGAATTTTAATATTTCAAACATTTCTTTCGCTTTTTGTTCATAAAGATTATAAATTTAATGATGCATATTTTTCGCTGGTTTCTACGATAGGTGTTTGCACTCCTATCCTGAAATTTATTATAAATACATGCATTTATTGCTCATAAGTAGTGTCTATAGGCTTTCATTTCTTTTATTTTCGGATAGGCAAATAAGACGCATTTAGAAACTACCTTTAGGAATATGTGCATTCGTTATTAAAAAAAGGAATTTTTAAATTGTTTTGTTATTAACTATGAAACACACGTATCATTACTATTTAGCTTATACCTGTTTTATTATATTATTTTTTGTACTACAGGGTGGCTAATAAATACTGTGACAAATATCGAATCATTTAATTACACACAGATGAAATAGAAAATGGAAAATACAACAATATTATGAACATTATGCATAAAAGTTTACCATGAAATAATTTTACTCGAATCGACCGTTATCTTTATCTATTACTAAAGATAATCTCTTACGCCACTGTCCTATTGCGGCACGAATCATTTTATGAGGTAATTTGTCCCATTCACTCCGTATGGAAGCTTTGAGGGAGTCCAAACTTCTGTGCTGCTTAGCATTTACTTTAGACTCTAAAATCCCCCAAATACAATAGTCTAAAGGATTTAGATCTGGTGAAGAAAGTGGCCAATCTTCTTGCTTGATAAACTTCGGGCAATTGGCATGGAGCCATTCCTGTGTTGTTTTGGATCGGTGGGACGGTGCAGAATCTTGCTGAAATATCCAATTCTTTTTGGGATACAATCTGTTAGCATGTGGTAATAAACGTGTAGCCAATACTTCCTGTTTGTAATATTCAGCATTGATTTTTACCCCTTTATCGATGAATTTCAGAGGCAGTTTTCCATTGTGTGACACTGCAGCCTAAACCATAACAGAATTCTTGTTCTGAAAGCGTTTAACAGTTCAAATATTTTCAGGTATATCCTCGAAGGTTGCTGACTATACAACATCATTTTTAGCATTATAACTTTGTTCTGTACAAAACAGCTTCTTATCAGAGAAAATTATTTTTTCAACACTTTTGCTACCGTGCGGGTTCAGCAATTTCTTACATCTTTGTAACCTTTTTACTATTTGTGCAGTAGTCAAACCTTGAACTTTTCTTTTGCGATAAGGGCGAAAACCCAGGTCTTCATTTATGATAAGTTGCATAGTTCTGCGACTGATATTCTCTTCTGCAGCCATTTTATTTGCAGAACGTTGTGGATTTCTTCGTATCTTTTCACGAATTCTTTTGATACGTTCTTTTGTACGAACAGTGCGTGGACGACCGGACCTTGGTCGATCTTTACAGCTATTGGTATCCAATAATCGATTTATAGTCCTATATATAAACGTCCTATTAAAACCAAGGCATTTTAATTGCTTAAATATTTTACCTGCAGAAAATCCGCGATCAAAAAGCTGTTAAACCATTAATCTTTTGGCTTCCATCTTTAAAAATATTCTACATGTTTTACTTTAAACAAAAATTGTCTGTGTTTACAAAAAGTTGCCAATCACACAAATAGATAGATAAATTGTTTTTCCAAACGATTAAAATTAACTCTTATTTTTTGGAGTGTTACAGTATTTATTAGCCACCCTGTATAATATTTTGTTTTATGTTTACGTGAATATATTAATTGATAAAAAAAGGATCTCTGATTTTCAGCATTATATACACTTAAGCCTTTTAAAAAGGTGGAATATTTTTCTAGATTTTTACTCGGCGCTATCTCCACTTTAACGTGAAGTTCATATAGTATAGGGAATTCTAACAGTGAACTTGAAGTAGCCTAGTGGTAGCGCGTCGGCTTTCGGTGCTGAGGGTGCTGGGATCGAATCCCGACGACAAGTGCCGTTAAATACCTCCGTGTCTAGGTCAGATATGGGCATGTTGAATCCGTGGACCGGAGAGTCCCTTTTTGAGGTTAGAGAGGGTGAGAAAGGGTACGATCCCCCCATGTGTCACCCCTGGGGATGCTCGGTCAGAATAGAGGTGGCACCTGGCTAAATCGGACTTCGAAACTTGTGGTGCCATTATAAACCAAAGCCGCTCCCCTACGCCCACTATCCTATATGGACCTGGTCTGGAATTACTTCCGGCCAGGGGGCATTAAAAAACAACAAAAACAACAACAATTCTAACAGATTTCAACTTCTATAAATAATTGATGTGGGAGAACAATAATTGCAAAAAAATTTTCAGGGGAGGTCTCTGGAAATTTTATAATTTTCTATTTTGAGGATTTCTGTTAATTTCCCTTAGAGAAGAAAGCTGTTGAAGAAAATGAAAAATATATCCTAGAATACGAAATGTGTATTACTGGGAATATACATTCGCGAAACAGAGAGCGAAGTGTAGGGGAAAGCAGTGATTTATTGGTCCCCTCGCCGAGAGGAGGTTTTATGGCGTCCCTCGTCCCTTTGATGATTCGTCCTCAGATCGCTCCGGAGAGTGGTTTTCAGACAAATGATCAAAGCGACGAAATACTTCCCCCACGTTGGGGGGGGGGGGACTAATCGACACCAAAATGTGTCGAGAGGCGACGGGGAGAACTTATTCGCAGCTTATTCGCGTATGTGTAGTTGTAGCTTTAGGTGCAAAATAACCCGTAAGAGTCCTTGATGGTCGTTTTATACTTTATAACAAAACATATAACAATTTAAATTAGACTGAAATTAATACCGAGTATAATTGACGAAACCTGGGGAGCACTACCACGATGTGCTCCATTCATATCAAACCTAGTAAGCCAAGTGAAAGAATAAACAACAAATTTTTACATCGTTCTCCGGGGGTCACGTGGTATAGATGAGTGCCAATTGAACTCCACCCACAGAATCCATTCGATTCATTCGATTCGCAACAGCTGTTCAAAAATACCGTGGAAGTATTCCCCTCATAGATCTTCTTGTCCATATCAATAAACAATGAATGCAGTTTTAATAGTAGTTATTGGGACTAATAAGGACTTACTAGACTTGTTGAAGGAGAAGCTCTGTTGGTATTTATTGGTCTCCAGTCTATTCGTTTTGCTAGTTTGCAAGGCAAATTAGGTCACCGGTATATACTGCTACCAATTTGTATTGGTACCAGTAGATACCAGTGACCCAATCCGTAGCACGAATACAAAATTGATAACAATTTGTACAGTACCAACAAGTGACGAGTACCAACTTGTATTGGTATCCGTCTCTCGATTCATCGGACTATTTTTTATAAGGTTTTACATATCTTCTTGTTTTGTTATGTTTTCAAAGTATAATTTCTCTGTTTCGAATTTTTCTCTCTCTGTTTTAAATTGCAATCATGGAGTCTCTGTGTATACTTGATTGAAATTAAGGTAACTTATATAAACGTAAATCAAATGCTTATTCTAATCGATTTGTTTGATGCGATTATAATTCAAACGTTTTTAAAAAATGTTCAGTAATTTTTTTTGTTTTGCATCTTTTTTTTTAAAGAAACAGTGACAGGATTGCCCAAACTAATTTTGCGTGAATCGTAGGTTTCATATACATTGTCAGTATACGTATGTATTTGTGTATAAAATTAGACAAAAATTTCGAAATAAGGTATCGACTTGCATATTATCTCATTCACTGACTGGTTTTTCTGAACGTACAAAAAGTAACACACGAGCGTACGAGGGTCGTTTGATAAGCTCGTGTAAAAGCTGAAAGATGGCGCTGCTGCACTGAAATTGTTGGCGCTTTCACATTTAGAATGCTTCAAAGACACGCATGTTAAATTGTAAGCATATTTGACGTTTAACCCTTTCAGGGGCGCCGTTCACACAGTCTGGACGCCTAAATCTAGTCCTCTTTTCACTTGCATGCAATGTATTCCAGTTAAATGAGCAGAAAATGGCTAGTGCTGCCATCTGTTATCAGTTTAAAGAAGTAAAAACATTTTGTAACCTTTAATTGGAAAATTTTTCAAAATTTTTTAGATTAAAAAAAAAATCGGGAAAAAAATTTGCACCGTGCAAACGGTGGAGGTTCTTGCCCCTGAAAGGGTTAATCTATGTTGGGCAGCCATTTTAGTTGGTCAACTCTTGTTACTACTCACACACGATAGAGAAAAACGAGTTCAACGTGTTGATAAGACATAACCTTTTGAGAGGCAAAAGGGCTGCAGAAATTATATTAAGGCTTGATAAATATGGTGAGTCTTCACCTTCGCTTAAACTGATTTACATGTGGTGTGTTGATATTGTTGAGGCTGAATGAGCACAAGTGACGCTGAACGTTCTATAGTCGTGTTGCTGAGGTCACCACGCCAGAAATTATAGAAAATATCCATTGTGTTGTAATTTAAGATAAAGAACGAAAGAGCGCGACATTTCTGAGGTTGTTGGTATCTCATCAGAGAGTGCGCATAGTATTTTACGTGAATATTTGAATATGGGAAAGCTGTTGGCAAAATGGTGCCGCGTTTGCGAACAATCGATCAATGAGTGAACAATTCGAAGCACAATTTGGAGCAGTTTCAAAGAAACCCAAGTGAATTTTTGCTTCGTTTCGTAACAGTTGATGGAACACGGGTACATTAGTACGAGCCAGAAATGAAAGAACGGTTGAAACAGTGCGTTGATAAAGTTAAACCTGCTTCAAATAAAGCGGATAACGGTTCCATCAGCTGGAAAGGTTACGGCCACTTTTTTTGGGGGGGGGGGGCGCTCATGGTTTAATCTTTATAGACTACTAGTAGAAGGGCAAAATAATCAGTGGAGTAGAATGCATCTTTACTAGATCATTTAAATAGTAAAGAAAAAAGGGTCGCATTTAGCGATAGAGAAAGTTTCTTCTCCTTCATGACAATGCCTCAACTCATTCAACGCGGCAGAACTGGTGCAATTTCGCCTCAAAATCGTTCCCTTCATTACGTTTTCTCGAGATTTGGGAACCTTAGACTACTGCTTCTTCACCCAATACGAAATAAATAAATAAATAAAATTTGCAGGGCTAAATTTTTGCATCTAATTCCGTGGTGATTAATGAAAGAAACGCTTATTTTGCTGAATTTGACAAGATTAGTTTAATGAATATATAATAAAAAAGGGATTTTAAAAAGGGATTTTTTAATAATTACAAGGTAAAAAGAACTTTTTATATACCATGTTTTTAAATTTTCTGTTGAATCACTTGACAATTCTATGTATTTTATATAAGCTAAATTGTATATAAACTTGACAATTCTATGTATTAATAAATGCTTTTTAAAATTTTTTTTGATGAATTATCCCATCAACTTGAAAGAAAATGAAGTTAATTGGAAGTTAACTTGGGTCTAACTTTTCGTCCCGGCCGATAGATGCTCGCACCAGTCTACAAAACCAAATTAACTAAAAATAACTGAAAATTAATTTAATTTTGCTTAAAGATGGTTAAAAGTATTAAAAAATTGTATTGTCGTCGTGTTCTGAGCTAATCTAAAAGTTTCAAATGTCTAGCTAGTCGGGAAGTTAGTTAAAAATCGATTGCAAGATTTGTAAGGGAAAAAAAAACACACAAACAAACAAGAAAGCAAGTTAATAAAAACATGGTAATAAAAACTCCAAATTCGTTGAACCAAACGTATCACGGGAGATACCTAAAGGCTGCTGTATACTAACCCTATTGGATTCGCTCACCTCAATGTTAATCTATGGAGAAAATGTGTCCCAAGGATTGCCGACTGAGATTGAAATAAAAATAAAAAAAATTGTACTCTAATAGAAAAAGAAATTTTACACCTTGGAGCTTTTTTCGTTTTTTTTAAATATACAAATATTATTTAAAAATTTAATTTCGGGAAAAATTTGGTCTAGTGTGTTTTAAACGCTCCTAAATTCCTTTGGTGGACGCAATTTATAAAATGAATCCTGTTGCAAGGTGCAAAAAAGTTCGGGCTATCTGAAAATACCATTTTTTTTTGGATTATCAGCATTTATGTAGTTGCAAATAAAAGACACATTTTCTCCGTAGGTTAACGTTGAGGTGAGCGAATCCAATAGGGTTAGTACACAGCAGCCCAGAACAACTCGGAATGTGATGAGGGCCATATTATTACTTTATGGAAAGCTGCTGCGCGCCACTAGAAAATAGGATAGATAGAAAAGAAATCGAAAAATATCTTATCTAACAAAAGATAAATTACTGATTATTGTAAAAATTGAATAAATATTAATATTCATTGCTTATCTATGTCGTAATATTATAAATCTTTAATTAGTATTCCATATATTTTAGATTTATAATATGCGTCTTCACGAAAGGCTTCGCGCTCGCCACATGTGGCCACTGCGGGCCGTATGTTGTGCAGGCCTGACGTAGAAAAATAAACTTTTTCAAACAACAAAAACAAAAAAATGTTTTTATTTTTGAACGGACTTATCCAGCAAGCCTTGTATGTAATGCACTAAAAATCTTCATACTGGCTTTCCTTCATGTGTTTGGCGCAGCTTGTCCTCGCTGGACCTTGCGCCATAAAATCCAAAACAACCAACCAACCAACCATACTGGCTTTCCTACTATACGGTTGTTAAATTATGGAGACGAGGAGCTAATTTTATACAACCATAAATGTTATTACTTTGTCTTTTGCTTGAACGAGAAGCTTGAAGCTTGTATGTGCTGGAAGCTTGTAGGGTGAGTATCCCAAATATCGCCCCTGTGCCTATTATCGCCTACTCGTGTTTCTAAAGTATGATTCGCGATATGTATGAGAAAATGCAGTAGCTTCTTAGTTCTGGGTTTGTACTAACAGCGGCGATGGTGACAACGCTCTTATCACTGACAACAGAAACTATATGGCGTCTGAAGTTGTTTTGGCTGTTGTCTTCGTAAATTTTGGCTCCAAAGAATCAGAATTCAGTGAATGACCAAGTAGGTGCATCCAAATTCTAATTTTGCTTATACCATTTGAAAGTGCATTAAACAGAGACTTTGCTAGCAACGCCTTTTAACAGGTGCTCCTAATTTCGCCTGGTAGGCGGTAAGAGGAACAGAGGTAGGCGAAATTACGAACCGCGCAGGAGTTCACTGGAAATTTCAATTTTTCCAATTTAGCTACATAACTTAAACTGATACTGGTTTTGGAGCTGGTTGATCTCAGGATACCAAAGGAAATAGTTCTTAGGGATGTTCTTTGAGCTTCCAGCCTAATTAGAAACTAAAAAGTAGATGAAATGGAGCTGGTGGATCTCAGGATACCAAAAGAAATAATTCTTAGGGATGTTCTTTGAGTTTCCAGCCTAATCGGAAACTAAAGAGTGGATGAAATGTCGAAAAAAATTAGAGTAGGAGATATTTGGGACACCTAAATTATTCTTCAAAATCTAGTTTTCGTGTCTGTCTTGACTGACAGATACAAAATAAATGGTGATTACTCGAATTCACTCTCACACTGATACCAGTAAAATACTAATTTAGGATATAATAGCTTGAAAAAGTTACTTTTTGAGCTTTTTTTTTGTCGTTGTTGAGGAATCAACATAATGGACGGAAATAATGCGTTTACATCATTTTCCCTTTCTTTCATTTTCTGATATAGAAAAAAGATCTTAGAAATATGTCAATGCAGTTCAATACTATACGTTTCAGACTGATTTAACGGGCCGAATTTCTGAAAAAGCAGTGAGAGAAAAGGAGAGAGGGTAAAGCTATTTTCTCTATCGATTTTACTGCCCGAATGTCGAATAGGTTGTTAAAAGGAAAAAAAAAAGATAGAAAAAAAGAGAGGAAATATCCTGAATGGTGTCGCTTTGCCTCCATCTTATTTTCTCGGCTTGCAACTTTTGAAAGACATTCTTCATTGTCCTTTTTGGGGGGAAAATGCTGTGAGCGTAGAGTAATCACTGATCGTATTTGATTATAATAATATATTGGATATTTAAAAGACACATTGATGTAGACCCCGTTTTACTTCCTGAACAATACACGCTATGCTGCATTATGTGTGTCAAGTCGAAAAAATCGATTAAGTTTTTGGCTGACTTTCCGGTTTCTTACTATTCTTATCTATCAAAAAAGTAAAAATTCAAGGACTTTTAATTTATGCGGCTAGAATGGTTGATTATCATGTATAAATTGATTGCGGGCACTTCTGAAATTATCGTTTTAAAATTATTTTCGTATCAGGTGTGGCATAAAATTATGTAATAATCATTAGAAATTTATGCACCCGAAGTATAAGGACGAGGGTTAAACACGGTAAAAACAACAACAAATAAACAAACGAATAAAAATTATTTTATTTTTTATAAATTTTTACCGTTTATTTTTATCCGCTAGACTTCATGAGGATTTTTTTATATTACAAATTGATCCATTGCAGTTACCTTGATACTCTTTCGCATTTTTCTTTTTTCCTCGCGTGCTGTCGTAGCACCGTGCTTACGCGCTGGCCTGGAATCACTCACGTAGTGGTTTCGATCCTAGTCGGTGTCGTACTTTTTCCAAATTTCCCACTATTGCTATTTTTAGCTTTCCCCCTTGGAACTCCGTAATTATCTCAATACGAAGTGTATGGCCCTGGGGAGGGTCTTAGTATTTTTTTTTCAATCACTTGCAGTTCCTATTCAACGTTTGTTGAATTTTAAAAATAATAAAACAGAACAAAAAAAAAATCATAAAACCTTTATAAAAAATTACCTTTAAAAAAATCTTTAAAAAAAACCTTTAAAAAAAAACTTTTAAAACCTTTAGAAAAAACTTTTAAAAGCTTTTAAAAAAATTTTACTTTTTTGTATTCTTATGTGTAACTACTTTTTTTGAGGCCTTTTCTTACCTTAATTACTTTTATCGTGGATAGGTAGTCTTTTCTAATTTTTCATTGGAATTTTTTAATTACCGTAAAATTTCTCATTTCTTCTCTTCAATTTAACTTTACAGTAATAATTTTTTTTATCCTCTTTGCGTTATTTTTACCTTAATATATTTTAATCCTAATTTTAATTTTTAACTACTGAGCCTTGATAACATATAACTTGCGTACAGGAGATGAAGTCGTCACGACCTAGGTACTCCATTTTAAAAAACTATACTGGATTGGATTGGATTGGATTGGATTGGATTGGATTGGATTGGATTTATCCACTGCAATGGGGTAAGTGGGGATTTTTATTAGAGTTTATGGAAAAATTCAGAGGCCTGAGTAGCATATTGCTACGATGAAACTAATCCTACAAGCAGGGACTTATCAGCGATAAGTAACGTTACATCTAAAAAAAATAAAAAATAAAGAAAACCCCTCAATTTGTCTATCACATCAGTTGTCCGAAAGTTTTCGTTTACATTAGTATGACATCATAAGAAAGGTCATTGTTCGTAATGATGCACATATAAGGATTAATCATCAATTAACTGTGATATTAGGCAGTTCACGCGGCATGTCACATGTCAACTCGCGCAGAAACGAAGTCCGAGACGTTCGCTGTTAAAGTATAGATTACTTGAACAGAAATACTCATTTCCAGCTCCCCGTGTAAAACTCGTGGCATCCATTTCTTAATCTTTTGTTTTCACGTGGTTCCATCAGTGACGTCGCATGAAACTACCTGATAGACAGTGTCAGATATCATATAGTTTACGATTTAGGCTTTAGCTCAGTGATTTTCAACCACTATGCCGCGGCACTTTAGTGTGAAGTGTGCTGTCACTTCGAATTATTTTGTATGCTATTTTTACAAAATATACAGCGGTAGTCCATTTCACGCCATAAATTCTGAAGAATATGTGGAGTCACCAACGCAAGCGCATTAGAAACGCGCATTTTTAATTATGGAATTGTTTTCGGCAAAGGAAGCACATACACAAGGTATTTCATATGACACCCTGCAATTTCTTTCTGTGGGGTTTATAATTCCGGAGATCTAGGTGGCCAAGAGCAGACTACATCGTCGGCATCTCCAGTTCGACTGAGCCAACGCTTTGAAAGATGTTTGTTTAAAAACGTGCGAACCTCCATACCCCAATGTAGGGGGTGTTCCATCTTGCTGAAAGATGTAATCCGTGAAATCTGTATCTAGCTGTGGCATATGGATTTCTAATGTACTTGCGTTGGTGACTCCACATATTCTTCAGAATGTATGGCGTGAAATGGACTACCGCTTAGATGTTGTCCGTGTGACCAAGGGGAGTTCCATAGAACATTTATAAAGTATGTAAAAAAAAATTTGAACTTCCTTTTACATTCTGTGTAATTTTTATCGATAAATTCTTTTCGATTAAATTGCTATAGCCGTTTGTAATTGCTATATTCATTTTGAATCACCCTGTATTATAAGTACATCAATCAAATTTCCAAGTAAAATTCCTTTAAATTTATCTTATAAACAATATGATAAATTTGGAAAGATTAAGAATTTTACTTAAGTGTCGCCAAAATTTTAAATTATTAAAAGTGTACCGTGACGAAAAAAAAGTTGAGAATCACTGCTTTAGCCGGTCGAACCCGAATCCCTAGGACGCTGACATTTGGCACTAGAGTCCTCGGGTTCGAGTTCCTCCCTTAGCATCCATGTTAGTTGCTGCGCGGAATCGGTTTTAGACTGTCTGTATATCCCCCAAATGGTTAGATTATGGTTGATTAGTTTTAGAGCATCTTTTAATACTCTAAAACTAACCAACCAATTTTGGCCTGATCTGCGTTTGGTTTTTGTTCGGAACTCGAGAGGACAACATATAACTGTATGAAGATAAAATTATTAGTCTCAGAAATATATCTGACATAGTGACTGAAAAGTAAGTTTATAAACTGATGCATGACTATATGCACTAAGAACTAATACGTTATTTTTTTAAATGTAAATAGAAAAAAAATTCATGTTTATATATTTCACTTAATTGCAGGAAGATGTACGAAAATTTTGTTCACAATACAGTGATTGACAGATACATTTTATTTGACTGCAAATCTGATACAGCTAACGAATTGTGTTTTGTCAATATTTACACAGCTTAAAACTTTATTACTTCTTTCACTTAAAAAACAAAATCTAGTATAGGCAGTAGTATTGTATAGTCACCACACAAAGCTCCCATAGTCACAAGAGAAAAATATCAAATTCATTGCAACTTTTGTTGTGATTTCTCCCATTAAAAATCGAATTATAGCATTTGATTTGGCGCTGACTTTAGTGTTTGGAAAGGATTATTAATTTTAATTTTTAAATAAAATAAAAACTGATAAAATAAATATTTGTAGGTTGATCGTTGTGAAAGGTTCGAGTTAGGCCAGGGTTAGTATGCTTCTCTGTAGGCTTTGTATATACACTGAAGTGCCACTGATTTAGGGATAGCAAAGCCTATGCAAATTGTGTAGCGCTGCGCATCATGTATGCGCAAGTGAGGGCGCTGTGGTAACTGCATATATAGCGCGTACTGTGGTTGTTCTGAATTAGTTGTTGGAATTGCCAGTATGGGTAAATTGCCTGATTTAGACGCCTTCGATCGCGGACAAATCGTAGGTGCGCGACGCAAGGGCCATTCAATTTTCGAAATCGTCAGACAGCTAGGGTTTTCAAGGTCGACAGTGTCAAGAGTATACCAAAAATACATGGATGGTGGAAAAAAACTAGCGATCGGGCAAACTGCAAAGAACAATTAGCCTTGACAGTGCGTTGTGAGAGACGACTCAGGCGTATTGTACGTAGTCAGCGAAGCCCAACATTAGCTCAAATTACCACCCAGTTTAATGACGGTTCCAGTCGTACAGTCAGTAAAAGGACTGTGCAACGCTCGCTTCACCGTATGGGTTTCGGGAGCCGTCGACCTACGAGAGTACCATTGCTCTATACTCGCCATCGGGCTGCACGTCTTGCCTGGGCAAGAGAGCACAGAGACTGGAAACGAGTAGCATATAGTGTAGAGGACTGGAAACGAGTAGCATGGAGTGATGAGTCTCGATTCCGACTACTTAACGCCGACGGGAGGCTGAGAATATGGCGTCAGGCTCATGAAGCCATGGACCCTGCATGCCTGGCTGGAACTGTACAAGGGCATGGTGGCTCAATCATGGTCTGGGGTGTTTTTTCGTGGCACAGTTTGGGATCTTTGGTGTGTGTACCAACCTCCCTCAATGCAATTCGGTACGTAGAGTTGCTGGGTGATCACCTCCATCCGTTTATGCTGTTCTGTTATCCGCACGGTAATGCAGTTTTCCAGCAAGACAACTGTACCTCTCACAAGTCCCGGTTGGCTACTGGCTGGTTGGATGAGCATTCCTCTGACTTCTCTGTCATGAATTGGCCACCTAGAAGCCCAGACTTAAATCCTATTGAGCATCTTTGGGATGTTTTGGAACAAGGCGTGAAAGGCCATCACACAGCACCAAAGAACCTTATTGAATTATGGACAGCTTTAGCCAATATTTGGCAAGCCATTCCCGTGGAACGTTTCCAGAAACTTGTTGAATCTGTGCCTCGTCGTGTGGCAGCCGTTATCAAGGCCAGAGGAGGCCCAACTCGTTACTAGGTAGGTATCCCTAATTCAGTGGCACTTCAGTGTATATATATATATATATATATATATATATTATATATATATATATATATGTGTCAAATCTAGAGATTATTAATAAAAAAGAACGATTCACTAACATGAATATATTGAACTCCCGTTTGCGAGGTGTTGTTGTTTTCGCAGCGGAGAGTTCAGGGTCATCGATAATTGCTCGCACGCGCTGTCTGACGTAATCGTCGAATGTTCGAGAGAGGGGCTTGGGATGATCGCCCACGCTTTTGCATAATGCGCGAAAAAGAACAAAGCGAGGGATATCTTTTATAGAGACAGGAAGCGCGTTTTCCCGCTGGAGAGGTTCAGTCGAATTGGCGGACCGGACTGGTTAATTAATATTTTAATAAACGCCACGGCATCGATATGGAGTTTCTGTAATCTCTGAGTCTTCATTTTTATATATTTCTCCCGCACAGTGAACTTATCTACAATTATTCTGCAGCTGCGTCGCAGTCGTGTCATATATATATATATATATATATATATATAAATATATATATATATATATATATATATATATATATATATATATATATATATATATATATATATATATATATATACATACAGTGATATCCGCTTATAAGAATCACGTTTGTTATTACTGTTCTTGATTCTTATAAGCGGTTGATTCTTATAGCCGAAATTTAGGTTTTTAGAACAGGCACACAGACACCTATATATACATATATTAGATAATTTACCATAAAATACTCTTTAATTTACTTTGTTTTATTAACTTTTTTTTTATAATTTTAAAAATACAACTTAATTTCTAGACCTATAACTACACATGATTATAGTAAGAGAAGAAAAAAATCCAATATTTGTTACAACATACCTGCTTAGCATTCCAACATTCCTGCTTAGCTGCACATTCCAACTACAGGAAGGGAGCAAGAAAAAGTTTTCTATGGTAGTTTGACGTAATGAAGTTTTCAGGAGGCTGTTTATACCTTTTTCAATACTAATAGTCTCAGACGAAGATTCACCTTCTAGCTTACGTTTCACGATTTGATAACGTGCTGAATCTACTAATGTCACGTTTGCCTAAGTGATAGTGGACACTTCGCCGAAGATTTATGTGTTTCAGGGTCCAGGAAGCCGCGACCAGGATGTGGGAGGTGGGAAAAAAAGAGTCCCCATTTTTGTTTGTCAGTAGAGAAAAGTGAAATCGGACCCGGACAGGTAAAGATATTCCCGGGTCAAGCTAATAGGACAGTGTTGTGCTAAAGCGTTTAAGGGGAAACTATTATGTTATGTCTAACAAAAAAAGGGATGAATTTTACGACTATATTCCATGCCATCTTATCAATCTTTCTTTAAAAGAAAAAGAAAGAAAGAACTTCGTGCCTTTTGAGGGTTTAGTGGCGTTTTTGGAAAAATGAAAGGAATGCAAAGAGTGTAAACTGATTCTTATAACCGGTGGATTGATTCTTTAAAGCAAAAATTTTAACATGGAAATAATACATTTGTTTTTGTTTTCGCGATATTGATTCTTATAACCTCTGATCACTATAAGCTGTGGTTACTATATATATATATATATATATATATATATTTGGCTCGGGTTCCAGTCCCGAATAAGGCCTGTTCATTTCCGTGTCGCCCCCCTCATACCAACAGTACTGGCTCACCTAAATGGTGCTCCCATAATAAAGTAACCAGTAAACCAGCGGTGAGAAAACAAAAGGCGAATGTCTCCCGACAAAGTGCTTCCTCATTAGAAAAATATAATATATTTATATATAAAAATTTATTTATTAATTATCGTCTCTCAGTGTTTAGAGACGGAAGCAAGTGCTATATAAGATAAAAAAAAAAGCCATGGAAGGACCATACCGCGGTTTTGAGTTTTATTAGAAGAGATTTATGGCGCGCAACTTTCTTTTGATTCACTATTTTCTCTTCCCTTCCCTTTATTGGCCTAGTAAAATCACGCATAACGGGGGCGTGATTATATTTCCCATAAAACAGCAGCGCACACATAAAGTATATCGATTTGTTGATCCTCAGACCTAAATTATCGATTTTCAAAACAAATTATTCTCTTTCGGATCAGTCCCTAGTGGGATTTTTCTATGGGGTTTTGACTTGCTTTTTATATTTATGTGCAGTATTTGGGAAGTATGCAGTAATATAGTTTATGATGTATTTGGGAGAAACACCGATAAATGATTTAGTGCTGTCAATAAGAAGTGACTGAAGGAAGAGATTGTTGCTAGAGGTTTTATGCATTAAAAAAAGTTTAAAATGCATGCACATTGTTAATGATGTCAGAAACAATAGTAAGCCATCATTGAAGAATTTATTATTATTTTTTGCTTTTGTACTTTTTTTGGTACTTTCTTTTATTCTTATCCTTTTTTTACGACTTTCAATTTGGAGTTACGGGTTTTTGTCTTTTTTCTGTGTATGTGCAATAAGTGGTAGTCCATTTTTCAAGTGACTGTCGCATTAAAAATAGGTTGAGATGCATTTTACGGTATAGTGATTGGGGATTCGTCATCTGGAATAGAAAATTGACATCAATAAAAGATAAACGAGAAATGATGACCCAAAATTATGAACAATGGAACATATTTATTTTGAGGGAATATGAAGGAAATGGCTTAAGGCCTCTAAAAATACAGAATGTTTGGCATTCTATGCGACTATGAAGACCGGTGGATGCTTCTTGAGTCTCCATGCGAGCAGAACTCTTCCCTAACTGCCTTCGTTCATCTTCGGCATCCTCAAGTCACCCTCTCTTCTCTCTGTCCTGTCCAACGGATCGGGAGAGATCTCTTGCAGGTGACTGAGGAGTTTTGCATCTGTCCATCAGTCCGCCAAATTTTGCGAAGTGCGCTCGCCAAGCGGCGAGAAAAACTGCGAAAACAAAGCGACACAAAGAGAGGCGATTATGCATGTGTATCTCGGGGAGGCGAAATGTGGCCAAACTTGTAGCGTGATATACCAACCCTTTTTTTCCCCGCATGAGGAATTTCACTGATAAGAAAGCGGGGTGCGTTCTTAGCGCTAAAAATTAGGTTTTCGTTGAATACAGTGCCATAGTCATGGGGCAGTATCCACATTTATGTGGTGCGCGCAGCTGTTAGGGGAAAAATCCCATAAGAAAAAGATAGTTTTAAAGGGCGGTACAAAACGTTACGACACTGAGAATGACTTATTAAAGTTCATTGGGGAAAGATATTTTCCAATAAAGAAACGAATGCTAAAAATGCAATACATGCATTACAAGTATAGTATGTGATTCTATGCTTGTTTAGCATTTAAACTGAATATTGCATTTAAAAATTATTGAAGTTAATAAAATAAAATTATATACAATACAGTACTGTGTTTTATCAAATTTGATAGTCTCTCCGGCAGTCCAGGTCCAGGAGTGGAATCTGCAGGCGAGAGCATATGCCTAGAAGTTATCAAGTAATAATTTTTAGCAGCTTCCTGCGTCGAAATATTTGAGAGTCCTACCTGAGGAATAAAAATTTAATTACGTAGGAGCGCATGTTGAATCCCCTGACTGCAATTTATCAAGTATTTATTTTGAAGCTATCTTGATACTGTAACGCTTTCGTTAATTTTTCAATTCCCTTTTGTTTTAAAGATGCATACTGTTAAGGACATGTTGTTTTTGTGAAGATTTAGAAAAATGTATTCGTTTGTTAAAAGACAAAAATTGACAATTTTATTTTTATCATCTCTGTTTCAAACAGCGGTTGAAATATAATATTTTACTGATAAATACTTAAAAAAAATAAAGCGACCCTATTTTTAGATTAAACATGTGTAAAATTTTGTAAAAAGCCAAAGTTTAGCAGTTCAGATAAAAGTAAATTTATAGCTTCAGGTAAAATAATTACTTAACATTTTTGTATAATTCCTTTCAAAGAAAAGAAAAATCAGTATGTTATCGAGCGCGCCGCTAAAAAGCATTTATTTCTCCTATCATAAACTTTCTCGACACATTATATAAATGCCTCTTTTCGTTGCTATTTGGAACAGAACTCCACTTTTTGAACAAGTTTTCAGTGATGACAATAACATGTTTCTGATAAAACTTTCTCCATCAAATTAGAACTGCCACGAAACACAAATACTCTTTCTAAACGTTCAAAAATTATTCATTAGTATGAAAGTTTCTTTTCAACTGTTCATGTGTTATATAGGCAATTGAAGAACGTGTTTTCTCTCTGGGGGTTGTGATATTAAATATTTATATTAGGGACCGAGGTAGTCTAGTGGAAGCGTGTTGGGCTTCGGAATGGGAGTGCTCGGTTCGAATCCTGGCATAACACAAATAAATACCTTCGTATATTGGCTGGATATAGGTACGTTAAGTCTTCAGACAGGAAAGTCCAATGAGGTCAGAGAGATTGGAAGAACGTACGAGCTCCCCAGATGTCGCCCGTAGAGGTGCTCGATTGAAATTATGGTGGTACCTGGCCGACCGTTGTGGTGTCATTAAAAAACCGAAGCCGCATTCCTCTGCCCGTTGCCATCTTTGGACATAGTCTGTAGTTGTTCCGGTCAGGGGGCATAAAAAAATGTATTTATCGAATATAAGTTGTCATACTTTCTTGAAAATTTTTTTTGAATGCTGTGGCAGTTTTACTGGAGTGCTGTTGCAAGACATCCAATTTTTGATTGGTTTGCCGTGCAGATAATTAGTGATTATTCTCAAAACAGTCGGCGTTACTAGATGTATTTTGGAGATGTATGGCGATGGGGTAGGAGGAACAGTGGAGGCACTTGCCCCCAGGTGTAACTCTAAAGGAGTATCAAACGCGTGTTATGTTAAAAAAAATTAAAGCTTTCAACGGTTATTCATCATGAAATGAACGATGGAGCAAATTAGAGATGGTCCCTGGGCGCTTCTTATCGTCGCTACGCCTCTTTGTCTTCTCATGTTTCAGAAACTTGTATTAGAAATCGACTGGAAATTCTCGTGTATTACAAATTGACATCAGTTTTTTTCAACCATTTAATCTTTTATTTATTTCCTGATAGAACTGAATGAAATGTTTTCTAGTAAGTTCCGAAGTTAATCTCTCTTATAACATTACTTAGGATGTCGTGAGATTTCTTTTTATGAGCGAAATCTTAAAATTTAGTTCGTACTAAACTCTCACTGTCATATTTTCTTATTTAAACTTTATTTTTCCTGGTACAATGTTGTGTTATATTTTATAAGTTTTGATGCTCGTTAGACGAGTATGGTATTTTGGAATGTACAGTGTAATTTGGTATAGGTATTTGGTAACCCGAATTTGGTTCAAATGGTTTTTTGACGACCGGTGTTGAAATTTTCACCCCAATTCTTAGCCGTCTATTTTTCTATGTGTAATGCACTAACTAGTCCTCGAATATCCTTCTCTTACAGTAAACGCTGTCGAATGCCTTTGCATTTTCCTGATGTTGATGGCCAGGTGATGGTCGAACGGCTAAGGCGCTGGCATTTGGTTCAGATCCTGTGGGTTCGACCGTTGGCATGGATGTTTGCAGCCGTTCGGAATTGGCTTTAAACTGTAGGTCCCGGTCTAATTAGCCCTCGTGTAGCAAAAAGTTGACCGTAGCGTTCCAAACCAAACCAAACCTGATGTTGATGAGCGACTATTCCCTGTTGTTGATTCTAATGCCCTCCGGCCGGAAGTACAGTCGAACCCCGTTATAGCGAACCCGGTATATAACGAACTCACAAATATAACGCACGAAAATTTTGCCAACCGCCGTTGTCCTATTGTACGTAATTTAATTAGTATTGTGCCAGTTTAATGTAATCGATTTTAGTCGATTTAATTCATTAATGATCACTTTTAATAGATTTTATCATTTTTTAAATTAATTATTATTGAATACACATTGCAACTAATGAGTTATACATATTGTGAACTGTAGCATTTTTTTCCTTAACGGTTCGGATATAGCGAACAAAACCTTTGGTTCATTGAGTTCGTTATAACGGGGTTCGACTGTATTCCAGACCAGGTACATATAGGTTAGCGGGCTGAGGGGTGCGGCTCCGGTTTGTAATGGCACCACAAGGATCGGAGTCCTATTTAGCCAGCTGCCACCTCAATTTAAACCGAGCATAACCAGGGGTGATATCTTGGGCGGATCGTACCCTCTCCCATCCTCTCTGACCTCAAAGAGGGACTTTCCGATCTACGGATTTAGCGTGTCCCTATCCGGCGTAGACACAAAAGTATTTAATGGCGCTTGTTGGGATTCGATCCTTGTACCCTCGGCATCGAAAGCTGACAAGACCAGTTGCTATTGTACCTCATCATACATCTTCTCTCCCAGTTCAAAATCACAGAGGTACTTCCGAATGCATTTTGAGTAAATATTGGCAGGTCTGTGTGTTTTCGAAATCAAGTCGCAAGGAATGTCGGGAACATGTGCTGAGTGTCAGCTCTTTCCCTGATTGATGAAACGTCAGCGCTTCATAGCCATCATCGATTACCGATACGTCAGTCTTTCCATTTTTTATTCTTTTCGATCATTATCTGTGTTTGAGTTGAATCGCGGAGAAATGACATTGCAGGCTATATTAACTCAACACGATGAATTACATCGTATCCAAACGTTTTGTAAAGGAAAATATGATATAAAATGAACAGTTACATCTGTTATATAACAACAATCTACCATACATTCATTCTGTACGGTATCTGTCTTTATTCACATTTGGTAGCAAACAATCTAGTATTTCCTGTAGAAAAAAGACAGGATATACTAGCTTAAGAGGAGTATATATTTTCAGTGAAAAGGGCTTTATTTTTTTATTTTTGTCATGATTTAAGTGTAGATCATTATTTTATTTATGTTTTCAGTTATGTTTAGAATGTAATTGTGATTTAATTAAATTCAATGGTCTAGGCGTTGACTACTCTTACCTAATTGTTAAATTTTATAAAATGATTTTTAATAAGATTTAGCAATTAGATAATAGTGGTCCAATTTTATTAAATACTTCTTTAATGAATTTGAACTATATATAGCTTTAAGTAATTAAAACTGATTTTTGAAGCCCTGTTTTAATTTTATTATAGCCTAAATCGGTTGAAGCTGCAAAATTCTTTGTTAAAATAGAATTAGCTAAAAAAATGATGCACGCTAATGTTTTGCAAACCAAAAAGAGTCAGAGATCAAATACGTCTGAAAAAAAAAAAAAAAAAAAAAACAGGGCTGTGCTATGTTCTGAAAATAACTTGTGAAAACAATTACAGCGCAGATCTAATTTTAAAACGGAACACCTGTAGCGTTATGAATTGTGCATCGTTACTATACTATGATTCCAACGTTGCCTGTTTGAATAAAGTTATGAAAATAACATTATAATTAGGAAGCCCTTATCTGCGAGCTCGCGTTGCTCCCTGTTAACCGCAAATAAGGCATAATTTATTTCTGAGATTAACCTTGTTAATGACTTCACCTTAACTTAAACTGCTGACACTGACATCGCAGAGGAAAATCCGTCACGCGCAACAGCTTGACCAGGAACTCAATTCCGGACATTTTGCAGTTCCATCTTTCATTCGTTTTGATTCTAATGCTGAATTACACTTAGAGAACTCCTGATAATTCTGAAATTCCGGTGTTCGTAATAATTTGGAAAACAGTACGAAGGAAAATGAGTATGGTACAGGATTTGTTTTATTATTAAATTCCGGGAATATTATTGTGCTTTATTGTGATTTTGTTATAATATTCCTTGATTCAAAATTAAAATGTATCTCGCCACTCTCGTGTTTCTTCTAGCCTTCAAAACCAGTGATCTGATACCGTAAAATCTTGACTATAATACGCACACGTGTATAATACGCATACTTTATTTTTCTCGAAATTTTCGGTAAAAATTATAATTTGATTATAATACGCACCCATAACTTTTCAATATTTTATTTAAAAATTGCTCAAATACTTATTAACATAATTAAAATTTGTAATAAAAATAAACGAAAACGTTAAATTCGGTAGGAAAAAAAATTATTCAAAGCAAACAATGCTGTCATATTATCAGTCTTAATCACTTTCACTAGAATACAATTCATCTATTGTTTGTCGTTTATTCAATGTTTTATAGTACATTTTTCTACACGAGTGTAATACGCACCCACATTTTTGACTAAAATGCGAAAAAAAAGTGCGTATTATACTCAAGATTTTACGATAATTTAGTTTCTTGACTAAAATTCAGTTTTTCAAATTTATGAGTAATAAATCCGTGGAATACTCAAAGCTATTCTCAGCTATTACCTTTTGCAAATTTTTGTAATTTCTAGGCCTTAATATTACGTAGAATCAATGCGAGGTTATTTTACTCGGATTGCTACGTGCATTGGGACGTTGAGTATAGCTGTTGTCTGCTTTTGCGGAGGGTCAGATTCCACCCTTGAGTTTATATAAAGGCTTTTACATGACTAGTCAAGTGCAGCCTGGCTGTTTTAAAACACATAATTGGCTGCAAGCTTTTCAGCGTGAAGATTTGTACGTTGTGTTTTAAGGTAAAATATCATGCAAAAATTTGTTATACTGTGTCATAATATCTCACAAAATTTTTTTTACGCAAACGAGAAATTTTTTTCCTGTGATTTTTTTGTTTGTTTGAATGACTTAAGCCAAAGCTTGGGTGTCATGAGTATTTATCTGTTTTCCCTCTCGCTATGTTAACGTCACAGAACCCATAGGTGGTGCTTTTGTGTTCAATAAAAAAAGAAAAAAAAGAAGGAATTTTTATGGTTGCCTGTGAACGACAAAACTATGATTCAAGTGTATGATTTGTTGTAAATGTTCTGTTTAGTGGAACCCGGAGAAACCTAGGGGTTAAAGCGTTGGGTTTCGGTACTGAAAGTACGCGGTTGGAGTCCCTACAAGCGTCACTGAATTATCCCGTGTCTATGCCGGGTATAGGTACGTTAAATTTGTAGACTTGGAATTCCTCTTGTGGGGGTTTGCAGGTTGGAAGGAAGGTACGAGCCCCTCCTTCTCCCCCCCCCCCTCCCCGATATCACCTCTGAAGATGCCCAATCTAAGTTGTGGTGGCAGCATATTCACCGGCAAAGATTCATCTCCGGAAGGTCCTAGTTGCTGTGTCGGGCCCTGCCTGGAACACTGGAAGCATTAGAAATGTTCCGTTTTGTGAATATGTGTTGTTGTGAGAACCAGTGTCTCCACGTTTTAGAGTTTAAGCATTATTTCCTCTAATGAAGTAGAATGAAAACACATGACTCGCATCAGCGCGGCGAACATGAGCAGGAAGGTGAATTAAATGTAAGGTAAGAGTTGATGTTTAAAAAAAAAATCTATTTCTAAGAAATTTTTGAATATTGGAGTTCGTCTTCCTGAATAACAATATGTGTATGTGTGTGTATGAGGTAAAATATTAAAAATCCTTTTTAACTGCTTTATATTCCTTTCAGTTATTTTTAACTCCTTTCAGTTAGTGTGTTTTCTATGTTTAAATGATTTGCTTAAACTGTTGCCCGTTAAATTTCTGATACCTTCTTCGGAAGAAGGGAATTTTGTAATTACTAATTCTTTACGTACGGTCGCCCTAGAAATTCATCAGCCTTGCGTTTCTATGTACAACAGCTTTCTTTGGGCTTTGCCGGTTCATGTGGCGTGATTCTTGGGGTTTCAGATGTAATCATTCGACCTTCATATGATGTTAAAATAAATCATTTATAATGTTTGTGTTCAATAGCATTTCAAATGAATTTTTGGACTTTTATTCTGTTTCTTTTTAAGTTTAACAATTATTTATGAATTAAGTTGAGAGATTAAATTGTTAGCGTCATTTATGTATGTAATTTCGAAATATTTATATTTATGATCTTTATTCTTGTGTTCTTGAACTTTAAAAGGAAGAAAAGGCATCTACTAGAGTCTTCATTTTCCCTTCTGAAAATATCCAGCTAGATATTGGATTAACTGGGCTAATCAATATATTTTTTTTTATCTTATAACCAGACGATGTTGTATGTAATAGATGTGTAGTGCTTTTATCCGCCTTAAAAAAAATTAAGGCATAATGCATTACATTTTTTCTTTATTATACTGCTGTCTTTATGCATTTTCTTTTTTAAGTTTTACTTAGCTTTCAATACTCGATCGATTGTTTTTCAGATTTTGCCATTCTCTCGGTTAAAACAACTTTGTTGGCCGTGCCGTAATCAAGCTTTATTTAGGATATTAAAGAATACTGATAACCAAATTTTTTATAGCATCAAGATAATTTATTACTGAAACAAGATTAAACAGTGTACAGCAGTTATGAAGGGATCTAATTTTCGTGTTCCTATCGCAACCAATATTTTGATTTATTATTATATTTAGGATTGCGACTTACTTAAAAATATATTTTATTGATCTTTAAATTCTTTCGTAGCTTCATATTTTTAGGATTCATTATAAAATGCATTATTCAGTATTATTCATTATAAAATGCAAGTATGAAGTATAAATAATAGTATGAAGTATGCAAATCAAATTTATTCAGAATGAATTATAGACATTTATTTAAATATAGTTAATAAATATGAAGTTTTATTGAAAACATAAATGAATGGTGTCAAAATATAGGAACTATTGTGGAGCGGAACGTTCTGTACTTTTTTTGAACGTATGTTATTACGATCTAACTATCTATATTTCTTAAAAAGTAGTCCAGTTTAATAATTCTGTTGAATTTGTAATTTCGGGCCCTAGGTAGTCTAGTGGTAGCGCGTCAGCTTTTGTCGCTGAGGTTGCTCGGTTCGAATTCCGACAAGTGCCGTTAAATACCTCCGTATCTAGGCCGGATATGGACACGTTAAATCTGTAGACCGGACAGTTCCCTTATGAGGGACTGTCCGGTCTACTGTCCCCTATGAGGGACTGTCCGGTCTACAGATTTAGAGAGGGTGGGATAGGGTACGATCCTCCCAGATGTCGCCCCTTGGGGTTCTCGTTCAACATTGAGGTGTCACCTAGTGTAGTCTATACCTAAGACGGAATCTGACCCTAGCGGTGCTATTGTAAACCGAAGCCGCACTTCTCAGCCCGCAAAGACTATATGGGCATTAACAACAACAATAATTCGTAATTTGTGTTTGCTGTTTTTTTGTAGTTGATCTATTTTAAGCTAGTGTGTTGCTCATACTCTGAGTTAATTGATCTAAGATTAGTGTAACCTAATCTTAGATCCGACTGGTTTCAGTTAACCTATCTTATGGTATAGATTGCATCGCAAGACTTAGTAACCTGTGAATGATTGTAGCAAAAATTTATTGGTGTCAGTACTGTGAGGCTGTCAATTAATGCTTATAACGAAGTTGTTTGGTTCTTAAATTATGATTCTGATGCATTTAACGAGGCCTGCATAACAACTTTCTTCAACTGTTTTTTTCAACACTTTGAATTTTCGTTTATTTTATTTACATTCATAGGAGGCAGTTAAATTTGATATTAAACCTTATACGAGGCAAGAAATATACGTTCATCTCAAGCATATTTGCTATAGACACAACTATGAGGGAGAGTCGTTTGCGCTTGTAAGGAAAACTGTTTAGCGATCAAATAACTTCACATAAGTTATTAGTGACAACTAAATTTAGCACAGTCACTGTAACCGTTGTGTGGATTTATGATTGGTAACATTACACCATCTAAAACTCGAAAGCAATAAATTTACGCTCAACCACATTTTGACAGACATTTCTCCGCTCGAAAAGTAATTTTTATTTTTCTGATTGTGTTTTATACTGTTGACAGTGTTCAAATCAAGAGCAAAATGAAATAGGATCCAGGCTCCTCATTCTTTAAAACTCGATAAAGGGTAAGGCAGAAGTTAGGAATGCAGATTCCCAATGAGATCCGCTAGAGGCAAGGAAATCTTTCAGCTATTCGTCAGTTTGTTCAGGACTGTTCTGACTTCAGAATTGTTCAAATACTTCAGATAAAGGAAAAAACACGGCCCCATCGATCCTGGAACCGGCAAAGGTTCAGCGCAAGCGACTTCTGTCTTGGAAAACCGAACTCAGCTTCGAGTTATTGTGATAATTATGTCAAAAACCAACCTGGTACATTCGCGGAAGCTGCTGTAAAGCAGACTCTTTTAACGACCTGTAACTCAAAGAGTGCGAAGCTATAGAGCGTTCTTTCAGTTACAGAACACATTACAGTTTCCATATCACCGCATGATTGTCTACGACATTGTATAGCCATGTAAAATCATGTCATGGTATACTTGTTAAGGATACAACGACACGAATTAAGTTAAGTGCTGATTTTGAAAGAAGAGGTCACCTATTTTCAGGTAGGAGGTTATAAGGTGGAGGATGATTTTCCTGATCAGTCCCCCTTCCGTCGTAAGCTGTAATATCAGCCGGTTCGTCATCCATCTTCGAATGAAAGTCTGAAATGCAAAAGGACAATGCCCCGAGTTCTGCGCTAGCGTGTGCGTATAGGTTTGGAAGTTTTTAAGGGTTGGCGGTTTTATTTGATGGTAAAAACAGTGCTTTACGCCACCAGGCAATTTTACAGCAGTATATCCTGCCTTCTGTATCTTGTCATTATTCTTAGGTTAGTATAGGTTCTAGTTATCAGCAAGATTTCCTTAGACCGCATATAATTCTGTGAGCCTTAACACTACTGGGCTTCACCCCAAATGGGGTCCAAATTCTTCCCCTAGCCACTAAAGTCATTACTCGACCTCAACGAACCCCCTTTTATTCATAATATATCCTGGAAAAAATTTGAAAAAATTGAAAACTGCATATCCTAATTAAATTACGTGTAAGAGGGTTTATCAGAAAGTATTTCTCTGGATTTTTATCATGACTTCGTCATATCGATTCTTAAGCAAGTTGCCGACGTTTGTGCATCAAAACTATGCGGTGGTTGTATGGATGCATGTAAAATGATTAATCCTCAGTTTTAGATGTAGAAATTTTCCTTGGTATTTATCTCTATTATAGATTTCTTATCGATTTTCGTGATAAACCATTGTTTAAGTCGAGTTCTTTGTTTAATAAAGAGGTTTCGTGACAAGTGCAATAGCGCTTCCTCGAAGTTTATAACACCCATACATAAAATGCGCATAAATTTATTGCATCGAGTTAGGTATATAACCCTGATAGAATGGGAGTAAATGCATTTAATCATTTATGTTGGAATGACCTGCTATGTACGTCGCAAATATGTAAATGAATTTTGTAGCACGTCCTGATTTGACGCTTTTATTTCTTTTAATGGATTATTGATATCATCAATAAAATATTTTATTACAGACATTTTGAATTTGTTTACCACGTCATGACTAATACAAATGCGTTCGATGCATTAAAATTGATTCTGACACATCCATTATGTGCGGCCACTTATAAACTGCCTATTCATTATAAATACATTTTAATTTTACTTTTGGTTACCTATTTTTATGATATGCTAATAATTTATAACTGAAAAGAAATGAATCTATTAAAAATATTTTTTAGGTGAGATATTTTTGACACACCCTGTTAATAATTGATATGGGCGTTTTATATACAAGCGTAGAATGGCTCATGAAATGTTGAATATGTCAGTGTAATTAAGAAATCAAGAAGGCATAATCAGTTTGTAGGCTTTCTGTTTATAATGCCCTTTCGTATTAAGAAAAATTATATGACTTTTGGATTTTGCCCGAATTATAAGATATAAATAACGGTAATAAATAATTTTGCATTTTAAATGCTGCGTTTTTCTTTCTAAATGCGCCTAGTCATTAGTACTGTCCAGATGCATTTGGTTATTTTTTTTCACTGCATGGTATGATACAGTCCATTCTTTAAATGAAGCATCCAAAACCGCATCAAGTTCAATCATTGGATGGAATCGGAAATCTCCTTTTATCAGTTGGTAGCGTTCCAGCACAGTGCGAGGGAAAGGCTGGAAAAATGACATAATACCATGTTATGAATGAACGTTCCGATCAGTGATGTATTACCTCTATTCGTAAGTCTTGAAATAAAGATTTATTTATTTATTTATTCTTCTTTGAGAATTTTTGGAAGGACCAAAGATAATTGTATGATGACAGTGTTCTTTCGGGGCATCCTGTTATGATTATTTAAAGTATCTATTAGAAAATTGTTTTTCAATGACAGAATTAGCGATTTGTCATAAAATTAATGAACGTTGTCGTCTTTCATTTTATGTAGTAAAAACCGTTTGAAGGCGCCTTCGCGCACAGTAAGTAAGGTAAATGCACCTATAATGGGCCATGTCCCTATAATGGGCCGCCCTTTAGAAATGTCTAGAAATTAAAGGTCCATTGTGCCTGGCCAATGACCCTCACCCCTTCTACTGCCTTAGAAGACCCTTAATTTCTCGACATTTCTAAAGGGTGGCCCATTATAGGGACGTGGCCTGGCCAATGACCCTCACCCTTTCTATTGCTTTAGGAAACTATAGACCCTTAATTTCTCGACATTTCTAAAGGGCGGCCCATTATAGGGGCATGGCCCATTATAGGGACATGGCCCATTATAGGTGCATTTACCATACACAGTTCCGAAAATATGAATATCGATTTAATAGTAAAACAGGTTGAGTATTCCTAATTCAAAGTGTATAGAACCAGAAGAATTTCGGGTTTCGGGATATTCGCCTAACAAAATGAGGTATCGTGAGGATTTGGCTTCTAATGGATAGGTCTAACATAAGTCCAAAATCCGTTGTATATTTGTAATCCATACATATTTTCCCCTTTATTTGAAGGTAATTTATACAATATTATGTGGATTTAGAACATGTAATAAAATAGATGATCGTATAGTGGCACTTTTTAAAATTGTTAATTAGAGAAAACACATTCTGACACATGTCTGAGATAATTAGAAAAACAAACTCCATTTAAATAAATAATATTAGCATTTAATTTCTCTTCTTCTTATTTAAAATTAATTTTATCGTTAGTTGCAATTTTCAGAGAAAACATCATAATAATTATCTACATACATTAAGAAAGTGTTCGAACACATAATAAAACCTAGTTACATGTATTAATTATTCTGTGCTCTCGCCTGATTAAATATATTACAAATTATTATTACTCACCACCACCCTCATTGGAGACTGAAGATTATATCTCATTGTATTACTAAACTCGGTCCAAAAGCAGACCAGAAATCCCAGCATACAAAATGGCGACTAGGGCTAAAGAGCCGACAACCTAGAGGTATATAACAGTCACGACCTTTTCTTCAACTGCTCAAAAAACCGTTAAAAATTTCCTGCACCGAAAACGCAGTGGTCAGAAAATGTTCTAGAACAATTAACACCTTTCAGCTATATCATTGGTTAAAAGATGGTTGCTGGGACGTTGCTATGGAGAAACTATGTCCCCTTAATGACCGAGAGGATGGCAAGTAATTCTCCCTTCTTGTGCAAATGGCCTTGTGTACTATCCGTACTGTTACAGGTCATACTTAATTGCTTACGGGATGCACATTTCCTTCTTCCAGGAAAACCGGTAGGAAAAACCACAGGAATGATTTTCAGTACATGGACATTTTAAGATTTACAAAGTAAAATAAATACACTTATAAATGTGCATGGAACCAAATTAATGTTGTTTCGAAATTATGAAATCAGAAAATAATTAATATATATATATATATATATATATATATATATATATATTTATTAGGGTTAAAACAGTATAATAATCAAAATAATTACAAAAGTCGAGTTCCATGTCACATACAATATTTTTAGTTATTTTGTGCGTGTATGAAACAAAATTTCTGTACATTGAACATCAGAAAGTCAAAGTGTCTTAACCTCAGTCACCGAGGTGGAAAATTTTTTGGTCGTAAGACGTTTCTCATTTACACTGCTGCAAGGTAGGGGAAACTCTTGTACGTAGGGCCGGCTATTTTCAAATGGCTGTATCTTTACTTATAACTAACTTAAAATAATGAAAATAGTTTGTATGCATTAAGTTCTTTATTCTCTTTAAATAAAAATCAAGTATAGAAAACAAAATTTGTAAATGATATTGAATATTTAAAAAAAATTACAAATGGACCTAGGTACAATAACACTATTGTACCTAGGGCCAGTTATTTCCAAAATCTGAAATTGTTGTTTACAATATAAAAAAACAAGTTGTGTGCATTATTTCTTTCAGGTACAATTTATAAAATCCTCGTAAGGAAGATATGTTAATTGTAGGAAATGTCTTAAAAGAAGAAATGTTTATTATTCCACATTATAATTTGCAAATCTGACACCAAAAGTAAGTAACAAGCATTGGCGTTCTGAGACTCCAACAGTTTTTGGTTCAGGCAGCTTAAACACAACATCATCTCTGTTCATAACATCAGTTGTATCATTCTGATACAAAAATTATCTGAATCCTTACTGAGTCGTTTCAGGCATTTAATGGTATATTGATCATATGTAACGTCAACTACTTCTGCAATGTAAAAATACTTTAATTTTTTCCCCGTCTAATTTCGTCAAACAGAAGTCTCCCTTTTCAATTTTATCCTTAGGCCTTTTATCAGCTATTGGAGAATCTACGTTGCTTGCAGAATCTGAAGTGTCCATCACTTCAAGTGATTCCTCAGTTGTTTCATCACCACTTTCTAATGTATGTTTTTTCTTCATTGTCTTCTTAATGATCCCACATAAATCTTCTGTTTTAAGCACATATTTCGTAACTTTTTTTAAACAATTACTATTTTCAATTTTTGTGCTTCAATTTCATTTGTTTGGGGGTATCAATGAGATTCTACACTTGCCAGGTTTTCGTCCACCTCTTTTGGCAGTACGAAAGGCCATGGCCCTAGGTACAAGACAAGATTATGGCCCTAGGTACAATTTTTTTTTTTTTTTTTTTGGGGGGGGGTAGGCAAAATGACTTCCATAGCCAAAGACCTGCAGAAACCAAACTTTGTTTTTATTTCATGTTTTCCTTTAATGATTACAAAAATTATCTGCTATACATTAAAACATAAAATTGCACTTACTTTCACAAAATAAGACGATGTGAAAGAAAATTTAGTTTTGATCATCTAATCAAGACTTTCTTTTCTATTTAACTATAGCTTCTTCTTGCTTTCATTAAAAATGGCTATTATGAAGTGAAACAGTGTTGTCACTCACTTCCAATGAGTAAAAATGCTGTAAAATAATTATTTAAATAAAGCATGGTGGTCGTAGGTACATGATGGACCTAGGTACAAGAGTTTCCCCTAAGTTTCATTCGCAGCTTGACTTTCTCTGCTGCTAGCTTACAGATGCTACTTGTGAAACTCATAGAAATATCTGCAGCCCTTTTTGACATTATCCACCATATCTAGGGTGCACAAAGCAGATGAGTAATGCACGCAAGCCTGGCGTTTAAGATGCATAGTTGACACCTACCGAAATCTTTAAGTGCAATAAGTTAGGAGTTTTCCTTTTCCGATATCATGTTGCCGCTCAAAAACATTTCGGGTTTTGAAGCATTTTGAATATCGGATTTCGGATAAGGTATATAAAACCTATATCTAAGTATCGAATCCTCCGGGACAGACTTTTTCGTGGTTTCAAGAACGTCTGATTTGCTAAAGGGAAATGATTTTAATCGGAACTGGCCCAGTTTTTTAATTAAAATTTAAAAATCGTTGTTGATGAAAATAAGGAAGTACCTAGGATTCTTAAAGTTATTTTATGCAAGTATAATACGCAGTTGGGATTTCGAGATGTACCCATTGCTTTATTTAGCTATTGCAGAAGTTAGAAGTGGTTTAATTTTATGACATTTTACTTCAGTTAACAATTAATTTATCCTAAGTCGGAATATTTCTTTTAAGCATTTTGCTAAACTTTCAAATGGGTGTCTTCAATAAGGTTTATCCAGAATCATTTTTAGTAAAATTTCACACTTGTGGTCGCTTTTAGTAAAAATATAATTTTATTAATTAATATCAAGCTAAAACAGAGATCTCGTTTCACTTTTTAGAATTTTCTTCTTGTTGCTAACCGATAAAAATGAAAATCTTTTTGCACTAAATTAACCTCTTGTCTCTGATCTTCAATATGGAAGTTTAACTTCTATTGTCCTAACACTTTTGGCTCTATACACTCCATTTTACAATCCATTATCTAATTTAATCACTTTCATTTGGTTTGACATAGCATGTCGTTGGCAGACTTTGTGCTTAAAGATTCAACCCTAACAGAAGAAAATATTAAAATCGTCTTCTACTTTTAGTTGGGAGTTCCTTGTTTCGTTGTAGTTATTGTAGTTTCAGAAAGCTTGTTAGCATATAATTTACTGTGAACGCACACTGTAAATTACACTTTTACTATTTTCACACTTTGAAATTCTAGCCGCAAGAGTTTGGAAGTAACAGAAAATGTCGAACACGTTATAGCCGCGGTTCCAGTGGTACGCGAGAGCATTTGAGGTGGTACGCAGAAGGGTTCAATAGTAATGAGTACAATGGGTTGGTTGAACCTGACATGGAAGATTCTTCTTATAGTGTAGGGGTGCACTAAGAAAGATTTTGGAAAAATTCTTAGATTTTTTAAATTAAATTTTTAAGCTGTTTTAGTAACTTTTTTTAAGTTTGCATTAAAAATAATAATTTGAGGGTTGTAAAATTTATATCACGAGAAAGATCATAAAAATTCCTTTAAAATGGAATATTTTTCGAATCTTTACCTCCATTTTTCTGATTTTTGGTGAACTTTTAAAGACTATTTTTTAGAATTAAATTTATGAAATGCTGATCATGTAATTTCTTTTTCTGGTACTTTAAATAAATTTATCGCCACGTGCATAACAACGAAGTAGTCAAAAAAAAATTTTTTTTCTTGCTAATGCGGCAGACGATTGGACATTATCCAAAAAAATATTAAAATTCAGTAAAAGATATGGTCCTCAAACTGTACTATATTAATTGTACTATATTCTTTAGTATGTTCTATTAGATTTAATTTGAATATTTTCTTCTACATTATTTTGTGTATGAAAATATCCGTTTGATTTTTTTATAAATTTTTTTTTTTTGGTTTTTTTTGGCATTAATTGCATACATTGACTGTTCTATCTAATTTGAATGTACTCCGTAGCGAAGCACGGGTATTAAGCTAGTATTTGTATAGAATTTATTTAAAATCTCCTAAAACGTTATAACATAACTAGTGGTACGGCACGACCGTACAAAGTTCTCAGGTAGTACTCAAGTATAAAAAGGTTGGGAGTCATTGGGCTGTAGTATATATTATGAATTGTATGAAAACATATTTTCTTTGCCCCTTCCCGGAAAAAAAGACAAAACATTTTAAAAATTTTTACATCACTTTTCCTAAAATTCGTTAGTCGTTGATGGATATGAGTGCCAAAGGGGAATGCACGCTCATTTAGCTTTTATGGACTTGTGGATTTGTGACTAGTAAAATATAGTTATGTTGGAGTTGTTTAAAAACAATTCTGTTGAAATGATATTTTGTTTTTCTGTTTTTTTAACATGAAATGTTTTTAAATTACGTTAAGTTACATTTCGAACGTGAAAAGTAGAATGAGCACTGCTTATTGAGTTACCACGAAAAGAAACTTTTACTGTGTTATAATGTGCAATTAACTTAATTGGTTTATGCATTTTATTCATGAATGGGGTTGTCTAAAAAGTTCTTCTCTTAATGATGTCTGACGGGTGTTAATAGTTTTATTTGTAAGGTTTAGACTTAAAAAATAGCACAATTTTTTTTCAGACAGCAGCATATATTTTTGAAATATTTTTTAAAAATAAAACAGAATTATAAATATAAAAATTCTCGCCCCCACATGATATAGTGTTTAGCGTCGTCAGCTGCCACGTAGTGGGCTTGGGTTCAAATCCCGAATAAGGCTTAGTCGTTACCGTGTTGTCACCGCATAGGGAGCAATGCTGGCTCACCTAAACAGTGCTATAATAAAGTAGCCAGGAAAACTTCGCGATGAATAACAAGAAGCAAATATCTCACGACAATTCCCCCTTCATTAGAATATATATATATATATATATATATATATATATATATATATATATATATACAGTGGACGCTCGTTAAATCGAAATTTCGGTTAATTCGAACTAATCTAAAGGCCCATAAAAACTTGTATTGGAATTAATGTTAAAAATATCTCATTAATTCGAACTAAATTTTTATCACTTCGGTTAATTCGAACTAAAAATTTGACAAAAAAATTCTTTTTCCTCGTTTAACGGAGAAAATACACGCTGTATTTATTATTGTATGTGTCAAAATGATCTACACTGCTGGCCACTGTAAATGCAACACCCTGAAGGAAACATGCAAATAACATGAAATTTACAACATGCATTAGCTTAGGTGAGATATGCAAATGATTAGAATTTCAGCACAGACGGACATCACGCGCGCCTGTGGCGCCACTTCAAAGCGCTATTTAAGGCTTGGAGATTTCGACGATTTCGAGTTCGGCAATTGTGTTTTTCTTGTGGTTTTTTCAAAAAAACGATCAATTATGCCTCGTCGAAAACAGCGATCATCTTTTGATCAAGTATCCGAGTTCAACAAAGGATAGTGGCCTAAAGTAATTAAAGTTTACTTTCTACTGCATATCTTCTGCTTCATTTTATGATTAAAGTAAGCCTGTATTGCTTTTTAATATGTTAAATTTTAGATAACATAGTATACAATATTTTCTGGGGTTATACATAGAAGGAGATTTTTCTTCTTCAGTGATACACGTTTAAAGTTATATATTTTCTCTTAACGTCGGATAATTCGAACTTCGGATAATTCGATCTTTTTTCTGAGACCGTTTGAGTTCCAATTAACGAGCGTCCACTGTGTGTATGTGTGTATATATATATATATATATATATATATATATATATATATATATATATATATATATATATATATATATATTTATATATATATATATATATATATATATAATATAAATTAATATGGGCCCGAGTTAGCTTAGTGGTAGTGCGTCGGCTTTCGGTACTGAGGGTTCTCGGATCGAATCTCAACAGGCACCGTTAAATACCATAGTGTTTAGGCCGGATTTAGGCACGTTAAATCCATCGACCGGAAAGTCCTATGAGGTCATTGGGTGGGGAATATAAGATCCAATCAGATGTTGCCCCTGGGGGTGCTCGGTCAAAATTGTGGTGGCACCTATCCAAGTCGGACTCTTGTGGTGCTATTATGGACCGGAGCCGCTCTACTCAGCCCGAAGCCTATATGGACTTGGTCTGGATCTTTCGGCCAGGAGGTACAACAACATAAAATTAATATAGTTGGAAGTAGTAGGAACTATTGTCTCATGTATTCTGTTACAAACTACGTATTGAAATCCTACTGTCGCAGTACTGTTCTTACCAGTATAGTTACATTTAATATGAGTTCTTTAGTAAACAGAATTTATAGAGTTTGGACTGAGCATTTGTCCAATCTGAGTGAAGCCTGAATAGATACGTTACATCTTTCTTGCTATTCAGGTCGCGTTTCGTCTGTTCCGGGAAAGGTTATTATTTTGCATCAATTTTCTGCTGTGAGATAGATAAACTATTGCTCTTACTATTACTGGCACCGCTTATGAAAATGTATTTGAAACGATTCAAGTTTTTGCACGGTTCGAGTGTTCCCGTAAGGCGGAAGTGTTAGACAATACAGGACTAAATTATTAAAGGTGTAATCGGAATGCCGCTGTCACGTGTCCATTGTTAGATTTGAAGGTTATGATAATACAATACCGTTACTACAATGTACAATTATATTTATGTAATGGAATAGGCTGGCTGGCCGTGCGGCCTTTTTATATTTACGTCACCCGTGCGAGACAATGAAAATTATCTTCCGTGTGATATGAAAGCTGCGAAATATGCGTTTTATATTCAGTTGCCGATTCAAGACCAAGGTATTTATTATTTTGATTTCGATTCAATAGTTATCACTTCAAAGTATAAGGTCGCATGTTTGAAATCGGAGGAGAATTTCTGGTCCTGACGTCCAAGAAATGTGGTCAAGCCAAGTGGTCGAGTCAGTCTTGCTAGCGGGATCCTGAGTTTGATTCCTATTTGTGCGAACTCTCTCTCTCTCTCTCTCTCTCTCTCTCTCTCTCTCTCTCTCCCCCCCCCCCCCAATGTGGTAGGCACTTGTCTCTAACGGTAGATACTTCTCTGATTTGTGGACTTCTTTGACTTTGTGGTCAGTTCATACCGAGTAAGTGCCATACAGGTTGTCCATCTTTTTAAGAATGATATATCACTCCACCGTTATAAAACTGCAGTCTGTATTAATCTGAATGTTTTATAAGAATGTGATATATAGAGGTGATGATTTTTTTAAAAACAAATTTTTAACACAATATTTGTTCATGATTGGTATTTATTATATTTCGGCGATCCAAGTTGCTCATCGGTTAATATTGAGAACTAACATGTGTGTTTTGCTTTGGCATTCGTTTAACTTATGATTTTTAACACAGTATAATAGATAAGACGGTATAGGAGTTAAAAAAGCATTCAGCTAGAAGTTGTCCTATTGTTCCTTCTACGTGCATTAAAGGATTACAACAGGTGATGAAAGGAATTGATGTTTCTTATAATGAACTATCGAACTGAGGTTACGATATACAGTGTAACATGATAACCCGTTTGCGGATTATCCGAACATTAAAAATCTGAAAACTTTATCCATAATATCTACATTTATTGAATAAACTGCATACAAATTTCTCCCAATATATGTGCATATAAAACAAGATTTTTTAAAATAACCGTATTCTCTCTATTGAAAACATTTTTATTTGATAAAAGATGCGATAATGTACTGTAATAACGCATCTTTAATTTCCCGGGATCAGTAGTATTTTCCGGGAAGTTGAAGATGAAGAGAGTGAGAAAGAGCGTCATGATCTGATCAAACACAGCACAGCGCTACCGTGTGTCTACACTTTGCTAGATTAAAAGAATCAATGAAATTAGGAATATCACAGTGATATCATAGCTGTTAAGAAAATTCGTAGTGATATTAAAATACACATCAAAGATTCGGTTTAAAAAAAAAAAAAAAAAAAAAAAAAAAAAAAAAAAAAAAAAACGGATTAGATGCATAAATTAATGAAATAGAAAAGCAAGTGTAGTATTATATTTTGAAAATACAATAGAATTTAATAGAAATCAGATTATTCGTATTTTCTGATTATTCGTAACACTCCTCCCCTCCATTAATCCGGATTATCGGGAGTATACTGTAATGTTATAAGGTGCTAGCAGCTTATTTCCAACTGGAGTATACACAAATATCCTCCATAACTGATACTTACTTTGCATCATAAATATGGGAATTATAGAGTATACACATCATCAGGCGAAATAGTAAATACGTAAGGTAAAAGAACCTGTGATTCTAGAAAGGATTTGGCCGACAAGCTATAATAATTATCTTACCTAGTTAGTTGGGAAATCTCTCCCAACTCCAAGTACTCGACTTAGCGATTCTTAGTTAAAGATGATGTTTCTAGATCTTTGGTTTGACGGAAGCCGTTTGAATTACTTGTCGCAAATAAATAAAAAAGGAATGTCATCTCCCTTCGAGGCGAACACTCCGTTTAGGGATTTTTATATAATTGATTGGGTTTATGAACGCATTACAGGATTTTAATCTTTTCCGCATCGCTATTACCTCCGTGTTAAGATACAGCCGTCTGCGCGCCTGGGAACATAGATTACTCGGTTTTTCTCGTAAAATCTATTGTTGGGAGAGCTGTCAATTCCAGGTATTGGATTGCTCATCGATCACCTCCAGTATCCATCATGCGCGATTATTCCATCAATTGCCACCGTATATCGAGCTATTTTCTTCTCACTGTTGTCGATAGGAGCGAAATGGAATTTCTGTATCGTACGCACGCACGCACACACAGAAGGGAAAAAAAGTGCTTTTTTCCAACTGTCGTACTGACATCTCTCTTTTTCCTTTCCTATTCTTTTTCGTCTTAGATGGTGAAACTATGCAATCTTGCAAAAAGTTTGAACTCGTGTCTTCTGCCATATGTTATTTTGTGAGCTACAATATTTTGACGGTATTTTTCTCTGTACTTTACGTCTCTTAGCTTCATTTTTCATTTGAACATTAGGCAGATTTTTTCTTCTCTCTTCACATGTTAAAGATTTCTGCCTTATTCTTACGATTCGTTGAGCTTTGAGTGTATCGATCTTTGTACCTCTGTTGTGTACCTAACTTATTTCGAGGCTTTTTTTTCTTCTACGGCTTCTTATCGTTACGAGAAGTATTGATTTCGAATATTAAAAGAAATAAGTTTTTTTTAGCATGCTGATTGAATACCAAAAAAGTTGTGTAATTAAATAATATTTATCTTTTAGTATTCAGGAAATGATAGACACTCTAAGATGTGCGTAACAAAATGTCTATCTTTTTCCCGTGTGATTGAAACTTTCCCCCAAAGTTAGTTATCATGCGTTCTGTAAAAAAATATATTTCAGGTAGTCTCTTCTAACGAAACTATCACGGGTTATTAACGTAGGATTACTTATCGTTGCTTACCTATTTTCTTTTTAATTTTTTAAATTTTTTTTGGACGCATTTTGGTACTTTTCTGTTTAACTGTTTACTACTACGAGGTTTGGCGCGCTGCCAAAATTATAACTCGCGACGGACTCTGGATTTTTTCTTTCCGGAGGACCGTTATTGAGGAACGTAATCCTACGTTAAAAATCATCAAACGTGAGAAAGTAATCACATTTTATTACCTTGATTCCTGTTGTAGAGCTATGGGGAAAAATGGATGTTTGTCAGTTTGGTATTTTTGTCGTAATACTTGGCAGTGAATGCTTTGCTGATTATGCACCACGATGGCATTATTTTCTCACTGCGACATTTTCACATTATTCGAGATTTTAATCCTAGATTTAACTTTTGAGCTTAGGATTGATACCCCCCGGTCAGATAAAGGAATATTTTCAACTTTACTATACTTCTGGAAAGCAGAAATACAAATATTAGCCTACATATTAAAGAGAGAAACGCGATGCACTATCTCATACACACACACATACCCAAAATAAATAAATAAAAAAGAGGACGAAGCTGAAAAAAAAGCTGCGTTCTGAAGGAATGTCATGCAGACCTGCCAACTTTCCGGATTTACCCCGGCAATGCCGGATTTTTAACGCATCTTCCGGGTTTCCGGAATGGACACTATGATTACCGGATTCCGAAACGTAAAAAAATAGCGCTGGTTTTAACAATCCCTCACATTAATGCAGAGTGTGAGAGGATTTTTAGTTACATAACAAAAATATCTACTCAGTTCAGGTCATCTATGTCAAGGAAACCTTAGAAAATTTGCTAATATGCAAATCGAACCCACAAGGACACTGTTATGAAGAACAATTTGACAATGAATTTTTAAAAAGAGCAAAATCAGCTACAGTAAATGCTACAAAAATTCCAAGATTATCTGCAATTAATTAAAACAAACATTATAAAGAAATAGAAGTACTCAAAATATAGACTGCTGGGTTCCCTGCTAGTGTAAATATGATGTACATTAAAATGTACGATTACAAATTTCAAATATATAACATTTGTTTAATATTATAATTTCAAGATGAGCTGAACAGTAAGGAAATAATTTTAACTATGTAATATTATTAAAGAGATCCTATAAACTATAAGTAAGTATACATTATAATTCTTTTATTATAATTTTTTACTATACTGTTTTGTGTTATGTCGATTATTTTATGCACGGTAGAATATTGCAGGATTTTGCTCTTTGTTGGCAGGTCTGGAGTCATGTATTAAGATTTTTTCAGTGCCTCAATCCTTTGTAGGATTTTCCCCCCAAAATATAGTCAATTTACGTATTTTGTTTCCAAAGTCTTATGAATCGTACATTTTACGTTATTTATTGCACTTATTTGTCTGATTTTAAACGGATGACTTGGTTTTGCATTTTCGCCTAAAATATAAGAAAGGTTTCCTTTGAAATATGAGCCTGATTTTTACCCTCGATCATTCGGGCTCTTACCCGAGTACCTCAGAAAGGGTCTGCAGCAACTAAAATCGACTTAGACCGACCCTCAACGTTATCAAAGTAGAATCTGAATTTAGTGACAATATTTTAATCACGATAAATTCAATATTCTACGAATTTTGTTGTAAATAAACTTACTTTAATTTTATGTTTCCAGGAATATGCTAATTTTTAATCAGAATTTATAAAGGTAAAAACACTATTTATGAACCGGACCGCAGGTCCTTACGCGTTCAGCACCGTCCTTTTTTCGAGCCTAGAGTGGCTCATGCAGATCTTTACCTACTATATTAAAGAGTGTATAAATATCTGAAGCTTTGCGTGATTTCAGTTGAGAGATGCTATTTAATGTAATCTGATCAGATCAGAGGCTATTGCTGAGAACAGAAGTTCGAATCTCGAAAGTTGCAGGGCGTATGCGTTGTGTCCGATTGCTTTCGTAGTATGTAAGTGGAAGTATTGTATGACCCAGTTTCCCGGGTGAAATCCTTTCAGTTGACATCTGCGACAGTTTTCTCAAATGCTGTATTATGCATTTAGCCCTTGTAATTTTTTCCCGTCATTGAAGTTAATTCAAGTCAGTCATCAGCAATTTCACGCATCAGTCCTTTTATGTACAGTCGATTCCGGTTAATCGGACCACATCGGGACGCGATCATTTTGGTCCTATTAACCGACTGGTCCTATTAAAGAACATGCTTTATGTTACAAGACGAGATTCGGTCCGAAGGATTCGGTTCGATTAAGCGGCTGGTCCGATTAACCGGTGGTCCAATTAACCGGAACCTACTGTATATGATTATATTTATCGTGCGATTATGCGTTCATTTTACAAAGCAATTTTTCAAGCTTTTATTCATATCTATAAGTGTGCTTTTCAGCTCTATTCATTGAGTTGTTTCATGAAACCATTGTTACCAGAATAATTGTCTTCTGTTAAAACAAAAATTTTTTTCAAATGAACGTCCTCCTGAATTGCACCAAACGCTTCCAGATTTCCCAAATTTCTACCTTTCGTAAGCACACAGATCCATAAACTTCACGAAATCCTTTTGAAATTTTATTTCTTAGCTCTTTTACTAATAAGTTCCGATGATTTGGCGCAATCATTCGGAAAATAAACTGGAAAAGGTTTAATGCAACCTTCTCCATGCTCTTGAACGCAGTTGTGCCGTGCGGGTCTTTTCGCTTAAAATCTAAGTCGTGTAGTTATCGACTGGGGTTATATTATCGGTTCGCTAGGATTTAAATCTCATCCGTAGCATTATAAGCGCTCTATACAGACGTCGCTGAAACAAAGCACACTCGCTTTTTCCATAAAATCCATTGTCGGGAGAGCTGTCAATGGCAGGCATCGGGTTGCTCATCGATCACCTCCAGCATCCATCATACTCGAATATTCCATCAATTGCCATCGTATATCGAGCAATTTTCTTCTCGACGTTGTCGCTGGAGGTAGAATGGGTTCTATATCTTGAATTTCCCCCACGGTTTCTCTTTTCTCCCTCCCCCTCCCTTCGTTCTTTTGTGTCCATTTTACTCTTTTGGGAATATGGTAATTGAACCTTCACCTCGAACTCTAAATTTGACGATATTGGATAGTAAAGGATTTCACATCAGCTGCTGCGAATTCACATCAGCATCCTATATTTCTTTAGGCAGTAGCGAAAAGCTTTTTCGCATACCCTAGATAGATTTTGTTTTTAAAAAAAGTGTAATAACCAATCCCTTTAATGATAATTTGTTCAGTACGCTTATCATGATGAAACTATTAAAAACAATTTATAAGTATTTGATGTGTTAGTAATAATATCTGAAAATTTTAATCGTGCAGATTTTGATGTACAGTAAGGCCGTCTGCACACGGAGCGACTCAAAGGAAACTGAACTGGTTAGCGATTGAAATTGCTTATCGGTTGCAAACTCGTTAGTGATGCGGCTCAGCACACGGGCCGACTCAAAAGTGATTCAAATCAATAGTTTGCGACCTGTCATGGAAGGAAGAGCATCATTATTCCGGGCATTATTTTTAGTTAAATTATTATCAGAAATTAATTTATTTTAAAAAATCGTCACAATAGATTGTCTTTGATCAATCGTTTAAAAATGGACTGTATATATGGGCGCAGATATTCCATACTACAAAAAACGTTAGAATTTCATTTCTTCGCTAGGCAGAAGTCACGTGACTCGTGTACGTCATTTGGCAGCTTGCCAAAAGAGCGGCTGTAACATCGATTGTGTAATAACACGCTCAACGCAAGAGAAACTGGCGACTGAAGTTGGTAGCCACTCGACACGTTGAGTTGCCTGCGACTGATTACAAACGCGTTGCTGACGGGTTTGTAACCAGTTGCGCCGTGTGCGTGGCTCCATACAATTACATAGGTTACGACTCATCACGGACTGGTTTGTGATTGGAGTCGGTTATCAGTTTCTTTTGAGTTGCTCCGTGTGCGGACGTGCATGAAATTATCGGTCATTTACCCAAGGTGAATCATTTCTGCCGAAATATTTCTTAAACTAATATTAGCGTCCTAGATATGACAGTCGTATATAATTTGCGTTATTTACAATAAAGTTTTTAAAAAAATGCCTCTTCTCGCTTTATTCTGTGGCTAGTACACAGTTTTTCGAGTCACGGCCATAGCTGAAACGCTGTCAAAACCTTTACGTACGAGTGTGTGACATAATCCATTACTTTTGTTTTCTAGTAAATGTTGTCTATTTAAAATTATAAATATTAAATCAAATAATTAAATAATTAATAAAAACATGTAAATAATAATTAACCAATTAAATAATAATTATTCAAAAAGTAAATAATAACCGACCAACTAAATAATAATAAATCAAAATTTATTTCTTATCAGTATTTTTCTATTTATTAAAGGTTTTTTTCCAATGTCTTTAAACTTCTCGTGTTTTCCTTCCCACAGTTCTCTTCTTATCTATATATATAAAATCGTTGCGTAACTGACTGACTGACATATAACGCACAGACCAAACCGCTGGACTTAAAGCGCTGAAATTTTGCATGGCGATTCTTCTCATAGTGTAGGGTTGCACTAAGAACGATTTTTGAAAAATTCTTAGATTTTTTTAAAATTAAATTTTTAAGCTGTTTTTGTAACATTCTTTAAAGTTTGCATTTAGAATAATAATCTGAGGGTTATAAAATTTATATCACGTGAAAGATCATAAAATGTCCTTTAAAATGAAATCTTTTTCGAATCTTTGCCTCCATTTTCTGATTTTTGGTGAATTTTTAAAGATTAATTTTTAGAAATTAATTTATTAAATGCTGATTACGTGGTTTCTTTTCTTTTTGTGATACTTTAAATTAATTTTGCGTCACGTGTATAACAACAAAATAAATTGACAATTTTTTTCTTTCTAATGCGGCAGACGATTGGAGATTATTCAAAAAAATATTAAAATACAGTAAAAGAAATGTTCCTCAAAGTGCACTATATTAACTGTACTGTATTCTTTAGTATATTCTATTAGATTTAATTTCACTATTTTCTTCTATATTATTTTGTCTATAAAAATGTTACGATTTTTTTATAAATATATTTTTGTCTTTTTTGGGCATTTATTGCATACATTGACCGTTATATTTAATTTGAATGTACTCCGTAGAGAAGCACGGGTATTCAGCTAGTCTATATATATAAAACAGTGTCCTGACTGACTGACTAACTGACAGATAACGCATAGACCAAACCGCTGGACCTAAAGGACTGAAATTTCGCATGACGATTCTTCTTATAGTTTAGGGGTGCACTAAGAGAGATTTTTGAAAAATTCTTAGATTTCTTAAAAATTAAATTTTTAAGCTGTTTTTGTAACATTGTTTAAAAATTTGCATTTAAAATAATAATCCGAGGGTTATAAAATTTATATCACGAAAAAGATCATGAAAATTCCTTTAAAATGAAATCTTTTTCGAATCTTTACCTCCATTTTCTGATTTTTGGTGAGTTTTTAAAGATTAATTTTTAGAATTTAATTTATTAAATGCTGATCATGAGATTTCTTTTCTTTTTGTGATACTTTAAATTAATTTTGCGTCACGTGCATAACAACGATATAAATTGACAAAAAAATTGAAATACAGTAAAAGATAAAATCTAACCACTAGACTCATTGAGATGGAAGTTTTTTAAGAATTCAGTTCAAATTAGTATGTTTTATGGATATTAAATATTCAAATTTATTGCATACATTGCCCGTTATATTTAATTTGAATATTTTTTCTACATTATTTTGTCTATAATTTTGTCTCTCTCTTTCTCTCTCTCTCTCTATATATATATATTTTGGCATTAATTGCATACATTGACCGTTGTATTTAATTTGAATGTACGCCATAGCGAAGCACGGGTATTCAGCTAGTTTGATATATTAAGTTTCAGGAAGTCTGTTCTGAATTGCTGTTAGTTGACTTTTGTATGGTTTGATTTTCGGGAACTTTTTTTCCTTCTTCAGCTGTTAGTCACTATCCTTCGATTATCTGTGAAATCCTCTTGGCAGTGCTGTCGCGCGTGACTTTGAAAAATGCTTCTTTTGCGTACTTGTTTCATTGTTTTTGAATACTACTTTTCTAGTTATATCTCTAAGCAATTTTTAATCTTATGAGACTTTTTTTTGGCCAACGCGGTAGGTACATTGTTCTTTAAAAAAGTGTATTTAGGGCTATGGTTTATCTATCTTGAAGATTAGACTCTTCAGAGGAAGATCCACTGAACTCTTAATGGGATGTTCAGGGATTTTAATGCATTTAAATTATAGTTGAAAAAGAGTTATATTAGCGAAATTTTATTCACTGTTTGCTTTTATTTTGTAAAAAGTTTTTCTTTTGCTAGTTAATGTTGATATGCTACTGGACAGTTTGTAGTTCGTTTCTAACATTTTTCTTATGACAATGCAGAGGTGCATAATAAATAGGAAATTCATTGTATCTGTGATTGTTTGTATTGTTGGCCCTATTGACTTCGAAACTGTAACAATTGTTTCTAATTTATTAGTATCCTCGGATTCCATTTTTATCATCTTTTTAGGGGATAAGGGACCTTCAACCTTGTTTTTTTTTTAAATTTTCGATATTTTACTCTATATACAAAATGAGAATAATTAATATTCTTTTCTACTACGTTGAAGACATTTAGAATTCACGAATAAGTATTTCGCGGAACAATAAGACGGGTTTTTCAAAAATTGCTTAAAAATGTTAGCATTTATCAAAATGCTCCATGCGCAGCGCATTCATTTTCTCGTGATTTCTTCCAAATTTCTCAGGATTTTTCAATTGAAGTGTTTGCCAAAAAACCGTGCAGAATTCTTTGAAATCCTAATATTTTTTCAAATTTATTGTCCGTAAAATAATGCAAAAACATACAAAAACCTAAAAAAATAACAGGCAGATTGAAAAAAAATTTTAGATTCATACAAAGAAAATTTCAGGTAGTCTCTTCTAACGAAACTACTGCGGGTTATTAACGTAGGATTACTTATCGTTGCTTACCTCTTTTGTATGTTATATGCATGTATGTGTTACATATATGTATCTACATATATATGTATCCATATATGTACGTATGTATATATATAAACATATATGTGTGTCAAAATTTTGAAGCATTTTGGTGCTTTTCTGTTTAACTGTTTACTGCTTGTCCAAGCGATACAGACTGGGTTTGGCACATTGCCATAATTATAACTCGCGAGGTACGGACGGACGGTTTTTGCGTCTGAAATTTTGCTTTCCGGAGAACCGTTATGGAGGGGCGTAATCCTACGTTAACAATCATTGCACAATTATGTTAATATTTATACGGCAAACTTATATTAAAAAATGTAAGGTTTTTAAACGATTTGGAATGCACATGGAGCATTTTGAAAATATTTCTAGAGATCAGGCATTATTCTGCCAAAAATTCCTTATTTTGAAATCAAAGGGTCATTAATGTAGTAAAGAGAATACAAATTATTCTCGTTTTCAATATAGAGTTAAAAATTGAAAATTTTAAAATTCGAGGATTTACATCACACTGAGTTCAAAATACGTATGAAAGAATTATCACAAATTTTTCTTTTTTTTTTTTGTAAAAATTTCACCTCAATTGGTGGCCTGTTGTTACTTACGAAACATTTTGTAAAATGCTTTAAACTAGATTTGGAATAAAAATTTGTTTTTATTATGCACTGTACATGTTTTTATCATGAATTTCGCCGTAAAGTTGAAGCTTTTTGTTTGTTTGTTTGTTTGTTTGTTTGTGTGTGTGTGTGCTTGTGTGCTTGTAGGGGGGTTAAGTTTTGATAAAAAATTATGGCTACTTTATATTCTGTGTAGGATTTAAGTTAATGGTGGTAAAAAAAATGTTAAAATAGGAGTGAATTAAAAAAATTATATCCATATTAAACATCATAACGGCTGTCATTCACAAACTATTAGGGAAGATAAATTTGTTAAGCGTTTCTGGCCAGTATTATAAATAATATAATACTCGTAATGGTACTTAATGCAATAGCTTTGTGTTCTCTAAGAGGTTAACGAACTAGCTAAAATGAAGAAAAGTTTCTGGTTAATGCTGTAGATTACTAATAGCTTTACGCCCTAGCTTCAGTAAATATAATTTTTACTCATAATAGCGTCTCGAAAGTTTCCTCTACTTTCATTGCTCGTTTTTTTTTTAAAAACTGGGCTGTCATGTATATATTTCGATTCTTTTGAAGATTGGGAGGAATTATTTACAGCGATACCTCCTTTCAAGACATTTTGGGGAAAAATACGACGATATTCTATTTTTTTTTTTTATATATGAAAGGATGAAAGCTGATAATGGGCTGAACGAAAAATGTGTTTCGAAAATGGAAAAGAAAAAGGGGGGGGGGGGGAAATGCTATTATGACTTTCTAGACTTTCGAGTTAAGGAAGAAATGGCTTCTGTCTTTTAAAGTGTCAAAAGTGATATGTGTTTGTGGTTACCGTCATTCAAGAGATGGATGAAAAAAATGGAGGAGGGTTGGTGAAAGTATAGTTATAAAAACGAACCATTTGTCTTCATAAAATTAGATGGATACCGAAAATTGTATTGTTTTTTTAACTGTGACACTTGAATGGATTTGGGTTTCTGTCCTCTCGCTAACATTTGAGGATTCATTGCATTAAATTGTTTCAGCCAAAACGTACTCCCTTTGATTATTATAAAGCGCACGAAAAACTTGGTAAGCACAATACTTTTAAACTGCTGTTGACTTTTTTACTCGACAGAATTCATTCATTGTTTTTTTTCTACGTTTGCCTGTTTTTTAGGAACATTATCTGTCAGTTATTGTCAAAAATTACCACGAAAACTAACAAACCACCAAGGGGTTAACGATTCAGGATTCTACACGATTTACAGCTGATTAGTCCAAGTGGGTCCTTTATTACCGCCTATTCCACCCCTACACAATGCAAATATTTACGTAACAGGGGGTTACGCGATTGAGCGCTGTGGCCCAGTTGGCAAGAGCATCGGGCTAGTGATCTGAAAGTCACAGGTTCGATGCTCGTCACTGACAAATCCACTGCCTTGTACACTAATGGTGGCTGGTGCATGTAAAATCTGTCGTGGCTGCAATGTCCGCCAAGTTCTCAAATTTACCTCTGGAGGTGCGGGGTCAAGTGTTCTGGTCTCGTCACTTGACTCGGGGCTGGTTCGAAATTACGGGACTGGTCCTTTGGCCAAGTCGGACTCCGGCTCTTGTGGTGCCAGTCAAAACAGGAGCCGCATCTTCATCGCCCATAGCCTTCGGGATTTGATCTGATGTTGCTGTCGGTCAAGTGGCATAAGCAACAACAACACAACACAACACAAATTTCAAAAGCCGTTATAGCTTTTTTCACCAGCAGCTTAGCAAGAAAGCTCAATTATTACAGGCAATGGCTTTTAAAAATGATATAAAATATCTTTTTGAAATAACTGAAAATTTCCATCTGTTTATTTTCCTTGATGTTATTCAGTAATAAAAATTGCATCACGGTGAATTTTGTATCAAGTGCAAAATATTGCTCTTTTTTTTTAGTTTAATCATTTAATTATAACTATACTGCAAAATTTATGGCAACTTGTTTCAAAACTAAGGGACTGTGACAAACTCAAAATAAAATTTTATTTTTCCCTGGGATACGCTTGACGCGTGATGTATTATTTGTAGCTGCGGGTGACATTGCTTTCGACTTCGGTCCGATTTTGTTAATCATCCATTCGTTATTACCCAGATCGTTGCATCTGCTGTTGGAAAGTTGTATAAAATGCCACTGGCTCGGTCTCTCATGATCGATAATTAAGAACCACTGCAGAAGCTGTCAGATGCCCTCTGGTTAACGAATTAATGATGATTCAATATTGCACAGTTCAAATAATTTGGCTTAAACTCTGAATTTTCGTGATAAAGACATGGGCACGCAGATGAATGGTTTTGGACTTTTTTCTTTTGGTGATCATGCTCAGCGAAGAATGGGTAAACTGGAAAGCATCTGTGGATAGATAACCTCAGGAAAACTGGTCAGCTTTGTTTGGCGGCAGTTGAACCCTATAAAAAATTTGTTTTCCGGAATTCGTCTTTTGTTGCTGTAGGTCAAGTGGCATATGCAACAACACAATGTAACAGGGATCGCCGGATTTTAGAAATTTCTTGGTCCCAAAGACTCTTTATAGTAAATATTTTGGGTCCTATTTTCTGATTTCTGGGTCCTTTTTCAATAATTTGAGAAAATGAAGAATGCGTTTTTATTTTTTTATATTAATTCAACACATTTTATTTATAAAAATTACACACTTTATTATATTACACATTTTATTATATTTCTTTTATTTCTGACCTCCAAAGTCGTATTCAAAATAAAGTCTGGACCAAGACTCTGAATGGCCTTCGCAATGAAATTGCAGTTGCTGCTTTTAGGATTGCAACTGAACATGACTGCCTGTCTGTGCATTTAAATAGAATGCCCTATATGCCCTCTTTGCAATTTCGAAAACATGGACGGTCAGCACATCATTTCGTTCTCTGCCTTAACTGGGCATTTTCTGAACAGACGTTATTGAGAGGCCCGTGATCGCATGAGAATTTTGTTTTAACTGCTTTTCTTGTTTATGTATTTTCCACTTCTTTTTCCTTTACAGTTCTGTATTTTAACGTAGGATTACCTCCATAACGGTCCTCCAGAAAGCAAAATTTCAGACGCTAAAACCGTCCGTCGTTATTTTTTAATTTTGGCAGCTTACCAAACCTGACTGATCTTGACCAAACCTTGACTGACTGACTGACACACACGCACACGCACGCACGCACTCAAAAATAATTGATAGAGATAACACATACATACATATATACATACAAAAGAGGTAAGCAACGATAAACAATCCTACGTTAATAACCCGCGGTAGTTTCGTTAGAAGAGACTACCTGAAATCCCCCCTCCCCTATTTTTCTGTATAGCTAAGGACTTTGCCCACAGGTTTTTGCATTAGAAATGAAATAAAAATTCTTTTAAAGTACATTAGGAAAATTTTCCTTTACTGAAAGTTCCCCAGGTCAGATGCTAGTGTCACATAAGTGGCTTCGGGTGCCAAGTTACTCAGTTTCAAACGTTTAGAGCTTTCTTCAGAAGGGAAACTTTTTGATGGGGGAGATGTGGGAAGGACGTGTTAGTTCCTCGCATTTTTACACCATTAAAATAACCCAAATACGCCGTGTATGTAAATTTAAGTATTGGCATCATTATTAGGGTTTATAAGCCACGTCAAATGACTTTAAACGTTAAGTTTCGCTGTCGACAGCGAAAGCGAACCATTGCGGTGTCGAACCACGCTGTCGACACCATTGCGGTGTTTGCTTGGGAAATTATCTAGTTTGCTTGCACCTAGACACCGGAATTCTAATTTTTGCTTCAGTTTAAAACATAGCTCTCCAGAGGCAAGAGATGTAAACACGCTTAAGGCAAACATTCCGTATGCCGCTAACGTGTTTTGGATATCGCCGGTGGGGGAAACGGGTTTTTTCTCCTAGGTTAAAAGATATGGGGCATAATTTCGGAATTTATTGATCGTTATTGATGATTTCCGTGAATTTTGTTTTTCAGTACTTAAGGTTGAGGATTTAAAACCTGTTACCCATAAATTATATATTTTATTTTAACTTGAAAGTCCGGAGCATCTCCGGAATTTTTGAAGTTTTTGGCATCTTTGCAAAATGCCGGTTATTTAAGAATGCTAGGATTATATTGCAGGAAAGATAAATGAATGAAAAAACTCATTTTGCATAAGTAACTTAATAGCATTTCCTTGAAAGCTATATGGGTAAAGTACGTGCTATAGAGCAGTTATGCGGGTCGCATATATATATATATATATATATATATATATATATATATATATATATATATATATATATATATATATATATATATATATATATATATATATATATAGCGGGTCGTATATATATATATATATGTATGTATGTATGTATGTAATATCTTAAATAATATGCCCTCCATTCTAGCATTTAAATTCCCTTTCCTAAATCCAATCCCCAGTAATATTAATTTATCGCTTTAAAACCCTCAGCTACAGAACTTCCCATGAGTCGCATGTCTTTGCATTTTTACACGTGTACATGTTAGAATTCAGGAGTGGGTTGGCATCGCGAACCCCAAAATCTGCTGACCCTACAAGTTATGGTCACATGTCTACCTTGCCCTCGCGTTTAATGTTGAAAGGTGATATGACTTCCGAGCCGTCTTCTGAAATGAACGGATGTACTTTTGTCTCTCTAATAAACGATTCTATCAGACTGCTTCGAAAATTAAATTTTATTCCTTTCAGGCTGAGTCTAGCTCCAGCCATACAAATATGAGCTAGTTTTTCCTTTCAGGTGTGAGGATTTAAGGACGTGATGTAATGAGTATATTACACACACACACACACACACACACGCACATACCCAGTTAGTCTATCCAAAAACATAATTGGTTGTTTTTGTTTTAATGAATAGTTTGTTCTGTTGCATTAATAAGTTAAACATAAATAGGTTAAAATAAAAATAATAACTACTAAAAACAAAAATAAAAACATAAGAATAATAAAAAATAATTAACTAATAGTAGTAACAATAATAAAACTAAATAAATAATGGTATAATAGTCTTAAAATAAGTTACCTAAGTAAGTCTGTAACTGAGTAACCACTACCTCAATGGTTGCGAGTTATGACGTCAGTCATCTAGCGGTTACAAGTTCTTAACTTCCACTCTGACTAGCGCCAGGCTTGGTGTTCTTTGGTTAAGTACTTTAATACAAATTCATTTATTATTCAATTCTTCTGTTAATAATGGATTGTACGGAGTCTGAGTGTGTTTATTTAATAGATCATACTCATCAGAAACAATCCATTGGTTTTTAGACAGTATTGACACCGCTGATGAAGAAATGCTGTCAAAAACCGTTTTCATACTTATCATTACATGTTGGATGTTCCTGGCTTCATGTAGCTTTAGAGCTATTACTGGTTTTCTCTTTCATCTTATTCTTATATATATATATATATATATATATATATATATATATATATATATATATATATAAACCAGCCCTATATATATATATATATATATATATATATAGGGCTTGTGGCGGCCCAGTGGTACAGCGCGCTGGTTTTCGGTGCTGAGGGTGCTCAGATCGAGTCCCAGCGTTGCGCCACGAAAAATGCCTCCGTTCGTGTCGTCCCTTCATAGGAGGTAATGCTGTCCGCCTATATGGTGCCCCCACAATAAAATGGACAGTAAAACTGCGGCGTAGTAAGGGCCAATGTTTGAAACAAGTGCCTCCGCATTGGATTTAAAAAAAAAAAAAAATATATATATATATATATATATATATATATATGTGTGTGTGTGTGTGCACGCTTTTTTAAAAGAAAGTAGTAATTTAAATGTAAGACAAGCTGCCATTTTGTAAAAATAGTCAAATTTTAGGTGTATATGTATAGATCACCCCCAACTCTGCTAATTTTTAAATGGTGCAGTATAATTTTAACGCTATTCAAAGGAAAAAAAGCTCAGCGGTATTTAATTTTTATTACAATTCTAAATCTTGTAATCTCGTAATGCTAAAGGGGGTGGGGTCGGGGTTGCGCCGTTTGTCTTCGCAGAATGTGTGGGTATGCGAATTAAGTTTTATCTGTTGCGAAATTTATCTATGCGAATTGATTTGAGAAGCGAAGTATAGTGGCAGAGATGGGTGTAATTAGTCAGAATTGTTTTAGCCGAAGCTTATTTCCATTTATCATTGTAATTGGTTTCGAAAGTCGCTTCCATTTGCGCTCGGCTGGGCAATATTAATGGCTGTTTTAATTGCGATCTTTCGTAGGGTTTGCGGTAATGTGAACAGCGGAGCCCTCCCTTATCCCGATGAGGCGGTCAGTAAAATTTTATTACTCTGGGTCTGAATACACGACTTCTGAACGTCGTAATCAGCTTTCTAGTTGAAAGTGATTAGGAATGCTTAATATAGTAAGTCTCGTAACTTGATTTCTGCTTATTTATTTCGGACAACTGATAAATTATTGAAGGATATTACTCATGCTGGTTTAATTTTATTTCCTGGTACAAGTTAGGGCTTGTGTGTACTGTAACCCTATCGGATTCACTCACCTCAATGTTGACCTATTGAGAAAATCTGTCTGTTATTTACAGCTACATAAATGCTGATGAATCAAATAAAAATGGTATTTTCAGAGAGCCCGAACTTTTCTGCCCTTGCAACAGGATTGATTTTGTAAATTTCGTCCACCAAAGGAATTGATGAGAGTTTAAAACACACTATACCTGATTTTTCCACGAATAATTTATATTTTAAAATATTATTTGCATTTTTTAAGACGAAAAATGTCCCAAGGTGTAAAATTTCTGTCTCTTTTACGGAGTAAAACTTTAAAAAAAAATCTTTAAATCCAAGTCAGCTGTCCTTGGACTCATTTCTCCGCAGGTTAACATTGAGATGAGCGAATCCAATAGCGTTAGTACAAAAGAGCCTTATTTTGCGATATTATAGAGCGATATTTTAGAGATTCTCTTATAGAGTGATATTTTAAACGCTTGTGCAAAAGAAAACTATGGATGGGAAGCAATTTTTAGAGAAATTTTAAAAGTTTTAACGTAGCATTACGTTCCTCCAAAACGGTCCTCCAGAAAGAAAAATTTCAGACGCTAAAACCGTCCGTCCGTCCTCGCGAGTTATAATTTTGGCAGCTCGTCAAACCCAGTCTATCGCTTGGAGAAGTTAAACAGAAAAGTACCAAGATGCGTCAAAATTGTGACTGACACACACACACATACAAAAGAGGTAAGCAACGATAAGTAATCCTACGTTAATAACTCGCGGTTGTTTCGTTATGCTACAACTATACATACGTGAATAAGCTCCCCCGGTCTCCTCTTGACACATTTTGGTGTCTATTAGTCCCCCCCCCCAACGTGGGGGAAGTTTTTCGTCGCTTTAATCATTCGTCTTAAAACCGCTCTTCGGAGCGATCTGAGGATGAATCATCAAAGGGACGAGAGACGCCTTGAAACCTCCTCTCGACGACGGGGCCAATAAATCACTGCTTTCCCCTACACTTCGCTCTCTGTTTCGCGAATATATATTCCCAGTATTAGAAGAGATTACATGTTTTTTTCTTTTTTTTAAGGTCAGTTTCGCTTAAAAAATTTTAGCAACTCACTGTTAGTATGGGTCTAGAAATAGGCGTATGTCTTGTACAGTCCGTAAAAAGGATTCTTGTTTTCTTGTATGTTGCAAGTACCTTTATTTACAGAGATTTATATCGTACGTCTTTTATCTGCTTTAGAAAATAGGATTCAGGGCTTGTTCACACAGAATCCGTCAGCATCAGCGTGACTCGTATTGAAATATATTTTACCATTTACAGACCTCCAAACGATTAGCAGCGAATGTTAAGGCCTGTGATTGGTTTAAAATATGTCAATCCGTGAAACGCTGACGCTGACGAATTCTATGTGAACAAACCCTTAGGGTGATGTGTTGCGTAGTATCTCTTGAAAAATAGTGCTTTTTCTTGAAGAGTACTGTTAGCTGATTCTTATTCTTTGCCCGAATCTGAACCATCGAATTTCTGTATGGAGCATCATTCTTTGAAACTCCGACTAATCATATCATTCACATTGTTGCACTATCTCGCCCGGGGATGTTATGGTGCACAATGACTTACTTTCGTTACTAAGAAGCATATAACTTTCTCTCTTTGTGTGCGCAACGTCTAGACAACGAATGAATGGAGCCACAGGAAACGAGCGAAAAATAAGTCGGCAGAAACGTGCGTTCACTGAGTTGGGCAGTAACGCTCAGGAGGAGCGAAACAGTTGGGAGTTTAGTTAATACTGGGTGTGATTGAACTCGTGGAATACTATTTTCAAAACCTAACTTACGAAGGTCAGTGACTGACTCTCTGGCTCTCGAGCGATGTGAATATGTGTAAAACAGGCTGTATATTTATCTGTTTTGTTCAGTTGATAAAATTCTATTACTGGGCCGCGTAAACTTTTAGCATACAGGCATCACTTATACCAGGGGTTCTCAACCTTTCAGGCTCTGTGCCCCCCTTTGAACACTGATGTGAGGTCACGGCCCCCTCCTCCCCCACCACCACCGGCATATGTGGTCAATACAAGTAGTACAATCGGAATTTAAACTGAAGCTTGTTATTAAATGAAAATATAGAACAGATAATTTCATACACAAAATTTAATATTACTACACATCTTAATTTGGAACGTATTATTATTAGAACATATGAAATTAAAGAATTAAATACAGATCAAATATTTTTGAGGTAATCAAGGATCTAGGTGAGGTTGGAATGTAATATCAGTCACTTTCACAACATTAATAAGAGGTCTGGCATTGTTTGTCCTTGACAAGTGTTTGAATATTAGGTTGTAACTGTGAAAAAGCACACCTCAGGTCACTTTCAACGTCCAGCTTTGCTCGATACTTTGACTTTATGTATGCTAATGCTGAAAATCCAGATTCACAGAGATATGTGGATGAAAACTGCACTAACAACCTCAAAGCTTCCAAAGCAAATTCTGGGTAAATAGGAAAATAGCGTAACCAAAAATTTTTAACATCCATATTTTCGAATTCCGCGTTTGCTTGAGAATCACATTTTAAGTCGATTGCATGTTCCTGAATATGATCAGGAAGTACATCCACAAGGGAAAAATTAATAACAAAGGGAAAGCAGCTGAGTGAGAAACCGTTCTCAAGCTCTTGCCGTGTTGCCAGACGTACGACAATTATCGTGTTTTTACAATTACGACAATTTTTGTGTACAATTATCGTGTTCGTGTTCGTATGTTGAAAATACGTTACGCTTACATTGTGACCGCAAAATTGAGTACAGTAAATTACAGTTAGTTTTACTTTTTATTTTATTTTATTTTTTAACTCACGCCTCCCTTGAAATTCTTCTATGCACCCCCCCCCCCCCCAGGTTGAGAACCGCTGACTTATACTATCTGTCTCCTCTATATGAGTAAGCCGTTCTTGTGGAAAGGTAAGAAATACTCGTGCCCACACTACTGTTCACATTTATAATGTCTTACGTGAGAATCAGAAGTTGTATTTCTCACCAACGTGTATTTGTTGGTTATGTGATTTCTCTTTTTCACCATTTTAAGATGTTAATCGAGAAATATAAAGCTATTTCGTTTATAAGTAGACTGGAAAAATTTAAAGAACTATTTAGAGAAAAAGAGCGAGCGATTCACAAAAAAGGATGAAAAATGATTTTAAACAATGAAAAGTTTCTATGTATGGAATTTTTCGAAATTTCTGTGTTGTAATATATTACTAAAAGTATATTCATTCAAGCAAGGAAAACTTAAGGGTAAAAGAATTAGATTGGAAAATTTTCAAAAAGTTTTTACCGTATAATTAGCAATTAAAACGAGGCATTGCAATTAAAGTGTGGAGTTTCGACCTACTAAAACGGCCTGGCGGAAACAGTATACCAATTTTTAAAATTTCAAGCTTCTAATTTTTTCTGGGTAATAACTGGCGGACTGAAAAGATTTCCCTTTCTTTTAAAATTAAGAATTATTTTTAAAACTTACGGACAAATGCCTGACTGAATATGTGATAATGAATGAGGATCCTATATATTATGAATAACTTCGTCTGTTTAGCTTTTTGTGATTCTGGGGATTAATCAAAGAAACTGATAGGTCATCAGTAGGAAATGTGTTTTTCGGGCTCACCTGAACATGGGTCTGTTCGTTTCCCCCTCTCTCCCTTACTCTCTCTCTCTCTCTCTCTCCACACGCACACACGCACACACACACACCAAAAAAAAAAATCCAGGTAGTCTCTTCTAACCAAACTACCGCGGGTTATTAACGTAGCATTACTTATCGTTGCTTACCTTTTTTGTTTGTTTTGTTTTGTTGGACGCATTTTGGTACTTTTTTGTTTAACTGTTTATTGCTACTGGGTTTGGCGCGCCAAAATTATAACTTGCGACGCCAGACATTTTTTTCTCTCTCCGAAGAACCGTTATTGAGGAACGTAATCCTACGTTAAAATTGAAACACCTGTCAAATTTTCTATTTTAATAGGGGATTTGCTTTTAAGATTGAATGGGTAATATACGTAGGTATTCTGTTCATTTCATTCGCCGCGATTGACTTCAGTCTGTGCTGCGCGCAATTTGTTTCATTCACTCCCTGGAATATTGAATTAATTATTTTTTTAACCCGTTAAGTTTTTCTCGTTGTTGTTGTTGTTTCTAATGCCCCCTGGCCGGAATTTATTCCAGACCAGGTCAATATAGGCTAGCGGGCTAAGGAGTGCGGCTCCGGTTTAAAATGGCACCACAAGTGTTGAAGTCCGATTTAGCCAGGTGCCACCGCAATTTTGACCAGAGCACCCCCCCTCCCAAGGTGCAGCATCTGGGGGATCGTACCCTCTCCCACCCTCTCTGACCTCATACAGGGACTTACCGGTCTACGGATTTAACGTGCCGATATCCAGTCTAGACGTGGAGGTATTAAATGGCGCTTGTTGGGATTCGATCCGAGCACCCTCAGTACCGAAAGCCGACGCGCTGCCACTAGACTACCTCGAGCCCCTTTTCGCGTTATATCCTTCTGTATGAATCAATTCAAAATATTATTTTAGCTTGAATGCTTTGATTGTAAGACAATTTGGAACTGTCAACATCCGCAGACAAAGCTCTCAAATTGATAATGGACTGTGAGTGGGTGGAATAGAAGGGAGAGACGGGCTTCGTGAAATGAAAAAGGCAGAAAAAAAAGAAAGAAAAGAGAATGCTTTTATGGGTTTCTTAGACTTCCGAAATGATAGAAACGACTTCCGCCTTTAAAGTGTCAACAATAAAGTGCATTTGTAGCTGTTATCACGTATCTAGAGAAATGGAAAAAAATGAAAAAGATTTACAATAAATCTCAGCTTTTTATTTATGTGGAACAGATTGGATGGAAGACTTATAATATTTTCTGTTGTAAATGTAGCGTGATGCATTTCGCAGTGGAAAAATAAGATTAATAGAGCATGCACCAAATAAAATTATTCTGCTACCCGATAATGGATTTTTCATCCAAACCCCGTCCCAGCATTTGTCGTTTTGGGAAATATCACGTGCTCGAAATGTATAAAGCTGACGGAATAAATGTTGTTTGGTGTCTATTAATTCGTGTAATTTGGTTGTCAGTGAAGGGATACAAGTGTTATAGTCATGAGACTTATTTTTCTATGTTTTTACAGGATAGATAGCGATGCTTTGTGTCAGAATGAATACTGCGTCTAAATCGTATTTTCCTATAAGGTTCCTTAAAAACGGCATTGCGTTGTTTCGTAGTTAGCTGATAAAGGTCATATGTTAACATATTCTCTTACTGTATTGGTAAAATCCAGGTGTCAGTGGTACCGATTTAACCAGCCACTCCTTTTAAACCATGATTGGACTGATTTAAATGTGTGTATTTCTTTTAAAAAAAATGTTGATTTAATATTTATAAAAACAGAATCTGTTTAAAATTTTTTTATAAATAAATTATTATACAACAGTATAATATTGAATTAAAGATTTTTATTACTGTAGCATAACTGAATAATTAATACATTTTCTGAAAATATAAACAATGCTATTATTTAGCTTGATTAGGAAAATTATAAAGCATCTCATTTTACTTAAACATTTTTTTTTCGTTTATTTTGCGATTATAAGCTATTTTAAGGCCCTTAAATTTTTTTATTGTGCAATAATAAGTGAACGATCACGTTTTTAAACTAATCTACAATTTCACTGGTATTAGCATCAGTATTGGCCAGAAACTCTCGACTATTTTTACATACAAATATTTCCATTAAAAAAAACCCCAATTTTTTGTAAAGGAAAAACCTTTTTTCTTGCGTGCCTGTGTGAATTGGTCATTTTTATGTATTAAATATAAAAACTCTAAATCTTTTAAATCATTGAAATAAAAATACATAAAGTTATGAAAAATTAATTGTTCTTCCTATTACTGATGTAAGGATGTATAAATCTTTGAGAGACTGAAAATAAAGTTACAAGTTTCTAAACAAAACATGATATTCGTCAGTTCTTAGATTAAATTGCTTATCAATATACTAGCACAAGCTTATCTTATTTATGTGTATGTAACCAATTTTTCAGTTTAGATCTGGCAAATCCAAAAAAAGTAAGACTCATTTCAATATTAGCTGACTAAGAGGCAACTGTTAACTATTCATTAATGTTCAAAATAGTTTCTCCCTAATATCATCAAGAATCTCCGTGTGATTGCCTCCACGTTTACTTTGACTGTATTTAATAGTTCTTTGCAAAATGAAACCCTTTGGTATTGGCTCGCTTTAACTTGAAATTTAAGAAGCAATGGAATAATTACTGTGCTATATCCTTCTTCAGCAATATTGCACAGCATGCCTTTTTTCACTGGCAGAAAGTCTGTATTTTCTATGAAGTGGGCTTGCTAAAAAAGACAAAAGGCGCACTCGAGTATGCGCTTTCCAATGTTGACGTTAAAACTTTTTTTTGTTTATATTTAATAAAATTCTTTCAAAAATTTCTTGTATTTCTCTCAATTATGGATAATATGAGAAATATAAACTTAAGGGTCTTGTTTCCCAAGAACTATGTAGCCTAAGACCGTCTGCACACGGAGCAACTAAAAAAAAACTGATAACTGACTGCAATCACAAACCAGTCCGTGATGAGTCGTAACCTATGTAATTGAATGGAGTCACGCACACGGCGCAACTGGTTACAAACCCGTCCGACGTGTTTGTGATTGCAGTCAGTTATCAGTTTCTTTTCAGTTGCTCCGTGTGCAGACGGCCTAAGAGTAGTTAAAAAAGTTGATGTTTTATAGCCGCGTGAATAATCTCTGTTGTACAGCAAAATCCATTTCTATAACATGGTTTCAATGCTTTTCGAGTTCATAATTTAAGAACCTCCTCTGAAGGAACCAATTTTTAAGGACCTCTTCTAAACAATCCAAGGACTTGTCTAAAGTTCATTTTTAGCCATTCTTTCCTGCGAAAACACAAGGATCAACAATGTTGTCATGAATGGGATTTTATTTTGGCGTTTCTCTATTTTATGTACTTAATCAAAACACAGTAATTTAAAACTTGGTTTGAGTAAAACAATAAATGGAAACAAAATACCTCAATATTATGGATATGTCCTCGTCTAACAAAATTCGTTGTGTGGGAAACAAATTATATTTCAGCAGTATCTAATTTATAGTAAATGGCTATGCCATCTAGTTTCAGCTGTGTTATATTGTCCGACTAAAATCTGACTCTCTTTAAAATGGTCACCCGATTCCTCTTTGAATGAAATCTCATCTTGATCTACTTCTCTTATCACACCTCAACTCCTCTCGCAGTGGGTACAAATAAAATCCGATGGGCTGATCAGTTTAAGCAGAGGATACTTTAAATTCTTCTATTGGCTTTAGTCTCTCTAAAATGCTCATTCGTGATTGCAGAAGTGATCTCAACTAAAACTGAAAGTATATTTGGTTTTAGTTCGCCTCTAAATGATAAAAAAAAAAGAAAAACCCTTTTAATCCATGGTTTCCCATTGTTGAAAATTTAGGGACATTCTTAATGTTACGTAAATACTAAAGACTTACGAGGAAAATAAAATAACCTTAAAATACCTCTAAGGATATTTCAGAACTATGGGAAGGCAGGGCAATTATCTGAGATTCTTATTTAAACAGGGGCTTGTTTGAAAGCACATTTCTAAATTTCACTTTCTTCCTTAGAGAATTCTACCAGTCATTTCAAATTATTTAAACGTTTTATCATGTTTTAAAATAAAATTCAAACCTTTTTTTAAAAATTTTACTGTTGGAAAATAATTATTCCAGAAATACTAGGCAGCTGGCTGTAATATACGTTCTTTTATATTTTAATCTTAAAATGTACAGAGAGAAAATTCAACAGTATGTACTACAATATAAGTATTTTAGATATGTACATATTTATAAATTTGTTAATTTGTTTGTAGCTGTCCCTTCTAAATTCAAACTATTTTTGTACTATTGAAAAAGTTTTGTTTAAGTAATAATAAAGTGATTTATATAGAAAAATTCAAACAGCACTAGCCGCTGCGCGACCAGCATGGTCGCTTTTGCAAAACAACTCAACTGAAAATAACATATGTAAGGAATATTACCATTACCTCTCATCATAAATATACGTTGTTAAGGGGTATTCTTCATAAGGCTGATTCTAAAACATCGTGATTAAAAAATATGAATTTCGATTACTTCAGATCAGAGTTAAAGATAAGACTGAGAAACTCAACACCCTCTCTTTTTTAAAACACACTCTCCTTTTTTTAAAACACACTCTCCTCAACACACTCTCCTTTTTTAAAATTTCAACCATTGTTTTTTTCAATGTTATGTCATTGCGCGCAGACTTACGTCCATATAATAATGAATATACATATTTTTAAAATTTTAAAATCAAGTTGTATAATATATCTTTAAAATAACGAACGTTGAAATCAAAATTCTTAATTCTTCAAAAAGTTAATTTTTTTTTTAAATTTCAGAAATTTTTTTTGATAAATTTTACTGTAATTCAAATTTTTATGGTAGGAATGACGTAATTCTTCGTCATTTTAATGATGCATATTTATATTGAACTTGTATCAAATTTCATGGTATTCAAGCCAACTGTTCTGGGGATATCATGTGCGCAATGATATAACAATGAAAAAAACAATGGTTAAAATTTTAAACAATTAAAATATTTCTCTTCAAGCTAGAAAAAATTGAGAGCCATATTTAAAAGAAGAGAGTATTTAATTCGCAGTAAAATTTTCATATTTCTTAATAAACTAGCCGCTGCGCGACCAGCATGGTCGCTTTTAGATTTATATTTTCTTTTGCAAAACAACTCAATTGAAAGTAACATATGTAAGGAATGTTACCATTACCTGTCATCATAAATATACGTTGTTAAGGGGTAGTGAAAACTCGGACAAAAAATTTATAATCATTGATAAATTCACTATAAGGCTGATTCTAAAACATCATGATTAAAAAATGTGAATTTCCATTACTTCAGAACAGAATTAAAGATAAGTTTGAAAACCCAACACCAATGATTTTAAAAATTATATCTCTCACTGTATGTACTATTTTTCAAACCTAAGATATCTACACTTTATCATTACATCAAATAAGAAATTGTTGGGGAAAATTTTCACTTATAAAATGGAGTGAAAATTCAGCAAATACTAAAATATAGTATAGATTACATTTCTCTCTGTATGTATTATTGTTCGCAATTCAGATATCTCCACTTAATCATATTAAATGAATAAATTAAAATTATTTCGTGTATAAATTAAAATTATTCATGAGTAAAATACAACAATTAAATTGTACCAAATTTCGTGCTATCGTCGAGCCACACGCGGACAGCCGCTAATGTTTACATCCGGTAGTTGCAGCCGTTGCCATTCGGATTGTAGAAATATCGTCGATTTTTGTGCCGCATACCTACGCGTTTTATATATATAGATTGTTTTAGTAACTACTGATGATTTGAAAATAGGGATATGTTTGTCGAGTCTTTTGGTCTTAAAAAGGTACCCGACCTCTTAAGGCAAGCGTAGCGTTCCAAATCAACCATCAAAACACAAAACGATAGGTGTAAACTTGGGCCAAATTTGTTGCACTGTTTAAAAGAAAGCCAATTAAAAACAAAAATATGTATTTTGATGATATATGGCTCATGAAAAATTCCAATTTCCTCAGCCTGTGCCCTATTATTATGTCTATATTAGAACTATTCCTCAACCTCATCTAAACGGCTCCCTTATTCCACCCCCTTATTCCTGCACCCCGACTAAACGGTTGGCGCTCTGCATTGCAGACCTGGCTAGCCCTTTAGAGTCACAGCATACGCCGTTACATGGTTATACATTGCACTGGAGATCTAGGAAGTTGGGGGGAAAGGCTCAGAGGCCTTCTGTGTAATTCTGGTCTTTCAGATGTTTTTATAGTAATAGCTAAAAAATTGAGACGTTTGTGTGTCTTGATCACTGCACTGTACAAATTACCATTGGGTATTTAAATTAACCTCTAATATTTCACTACTTTTTCAGCCGAGAGAGCGAAACAAAGATCATGTGTACATACAAATTGTAATTACACAAAATCGGGCGCCGGAACTCGTTAAATTGCGTGACTATTCGCGAAAATTCGGAGTATTTTCTTACCCACGCGTGTTGTTTTACTGTGTAGTCTTGTCCCCTCTTTGCGACATTTCAGCGGGCCGGTCAATATGTCTGGCGGCAGACAACAGCGTATCATTTGCCTGGAGAATTGGGAGGAGACGTATCTTCTTATCCCGCCTCACCCCCCAGCAAGTCAAGGAAAGTTTCGTGTTCTTATTTTAAAATTAACTTTGTCATTTTAGAGATGTGGGATTTAGGATTTTAAGCATTAAAAAAAATTAAATGGTACGCTTTTTGTAATTACTGAACAAAACCATAAAACATTTTTTTTTTTTTGCTCTTTCGTCTGCAAATTTTGAAATCTTTGGATGTAGTGGGAAATATTTTAACTGATTTTGCTTCACTAAGAACTTACCATGGAGCCTTTTCAAAATCTTCCCAGGATTTTCGAAATGCGTGTTAAAGTGTGATATGTGGTATATTTTAATAATAATAATAATAATAAAATTGGAAATATGAGCAAAATGGGATGCTATTTGCGTTATTCCTTCATCACTAGAGAGTCTACAGCGTCCCCTCCCCAACAAAAAAATATCGTTATGAAGCTGAACACTAGAGAAAGAATAAAGGATCAACGGCTTTACATTGGGGGCATGCGAAAATTTCAAACGTGCGAAAGTATTATATACCTATAACATCTACTAAATGAATGTTGCTGCTGTTCGGTACTTGTGCGAAGTTTTCGCATACCGCGAAACGTAGACCCGAAAGTAGAAAGAACAGATTTATCACGCGATCTGTGATAGATCTTTCTTCTTTTGGAGGCTGCTTTAAAGTCAAGGAAAAGTTCTTTTGACTAATTTGCGATAGTTGGATTGTAGACCTCTTCGTCGGTATCTTTTCTTAGACGAGCACTTAACTGACCGGGACTAAGAGCCTATTCACATAGAATCCGTCTGCGGAAATTTTTTCAACCAATCATATACCAGTCGTTGACCCATATAACCAATCGGCTCCAACGGAATCTTTAACGCTGACGGATTTTATGTGAACAGGCCTTTACTCTTTAAAGTCGATTCTTTTAGCGGATTCCAACACAAATGCCACATGCAGGACTCGTACCCGTGTACTCTGGTACCTGGAAAACATGAAACTATAATTTTAAATTATTTCATTAAAACGTTTGATTTCACTCCTTTTTTTTCAATAGTCAAAATCCGTTTTGTGTTAAATTTCATTCGTTTTCATTTTACTTTTTCAAGTACATCAATTGTGTTAAACTGTGTAACATTCATTAATAGTAAGAAATTCTGTTCATTATTTTTACGTATTCATTATTTCAATTTGAAACTAAGAAAATTACCGTGGTTTCACTCTGTTACTATTTTTGAACAATATTTACAACTACGCCCTTTTTTTTCTTTCTTTTCGTTTTACTGCTTTTCACAGGTAGTTAGGATATTATTTTAAAATTGTTTTTCCTAAGTGTATCAACTGAGTATTTTTAATTGGTTTTAACTCAATTTCCTCTTTCATTTCAGGTGAGTGTTTTCGAATTTCCTGCTGATAATTGTGTTTTCTTTGAAACCAGTTATTTCATATAAGGTACGTTTTGCAGTTATCTTTATACATCAGAATGAAGGTTGCAGTTTTCGCGTGTGTCAAACAAATTATCTGTCTGATTGAATTTTAGCGTGAAACAGTATTATTTTCTTAAGTTTAAAAAAAATAGTTTTCCTTATACAATGAAGTATTTTTTGTCCTTTTGTTTTTGGACTGAACCAAATGGGAAAAATTTTGCTTGTTAGTTATAAAATGTTTTAAAAAGAACCATTAATGTAAAATTTAACAGAAAAATAACTGATTTTTAAAATGTGCTGCACGAAACAGCATACTTTAAATGCAGACGGCCGTTTCAAGGGAGGACAAGCCCCACAGAATGAGGATATTTAAGGGGATTCTGGTTTATACCCGTGCCACATTCAAAGGAAAACTGTTCTAAACGAGGATTTCTACTTTGGTAAAGATTAAGTTGTGAATGTGAGCTTAGTATTTAGAATTTAAGTTTTCATTTTACGGCTTTTGAAATAAAATATAAAGCCAGACACTCTTATGTTTTGGAAGAAATTTTCGTATTTCATTTTTGGTTGTGTTCCTTTCTTTCAAAAAGGTCTCGGTGCTGACAGTTGAACTTTAAATTGCATGGCCATTTGGCTACAGAGAAAATTTGCATCTTAATCTTTATCAGTCTAACTAATTGAATAAATAACATTTTTTTTCTTGTGTGTATGTTTGTCTGTGCGCTACCGCGCGAGCACATGAATGCGATTGTAATTGATTTTAATTTTTCTCCTTTATGCTTTTCGCGATTTCAAACACATTTCATTTTCGAAAAAAAAAAAGGGATAATCTTTTATAGGGTTAAGGGGGTCCAGGACACAAAACTCTTCAAATATTTGAAAAAATACTTATTGCATTAAAAAATTTTGTGTTTTTTCCGCTTAAACTGACATTTAAATCTTATTTCTATCTTAATTAGAACAGTAGATATTAATTTTTTATTTTGCAACATTCTAATAGCAGTCAATCTTTGTTTAAACCTGTAAATGCGTTTTTTTATGCATGATGGTGTTTTTTTCACCATTTCTCATTTTTAAGTTGTTATAAATTAAGAACCGTTAAAGATAAATGGTTCAAACTTGGAACATGTCTTTTTCAATTATTTTACTTTATATTTGATTCAGCAAGTTTGAAAAAAGTATTTACTTTTCAAAATATGATTTTTTAAAAATAAGTTACACAATTTTTTTTTGAAAGTTTTACTCTAAATATTTTAAATTTTTTTAAAAATTAGTATTTAAAAAATTCTGAATCAAAATTAAAACTTAAATATTTCTGTTTAATTAAATGAAAAAATTTTGAAATTCGACGAATAATATTTCGATATAACGAATTTAAATTACCCCACTATTTTTAAATTTTAAAATTTTTTAAAAACTTTGAGACCTGATTTTATGATGTGATTTTGTTTACAAATTATATGGGTAACCATCACAAGAAAATTCAAAATTTTAACTCGAGAAATAAATTTTTTTTTTTCAAAATTCAAAATGTATTATTTCTTTTTATTTTTAGCAACGCTTAAATTACTAGTACGTATCTTTTTTCAAGGTTTAATTATTTTTCTTTTTACCGAGAATTATTTATTTATTTTTATCCTTTTACCAAGACTTTATTTGTATAGCACTATAAAATACAGTACCTTGCTTTACAGAACAAACTGAGTATATGTGATAACTAGATACCATTTAAAGAAATAACGGTGGCACCTTTTCATGTAATATTTTTTTTTTCCTTTTTGGAAAAAAAATTCCCAATCCAAATCGGATGATAACACCTGAATGCTCCCCCCATTCACTTACCGCCCTGTTGCAAATCTTTTTCATAGCCGGAGTCTCAGCCTTTCAAATACACTGCCCGGGTAAAATTTAATTGGAACTTGCCGCTTCATTATCCCCCAAATTTACGATAATTGCCTTGGCTGAACAGAGCTGCTAAAAAGCTGGATTTTCTTCCCATTTTCCTGTCTGTAATTTTTTATACTCTCGAATCTTATTTGGATGTGTTTTTTTTATTTTATTATTCCTTCTTCTCTCTCTCTCTCTCTTTTTTCCCTTCACTACTCTCTTTTCTGCACTTTTTAGTGCAGAATGTAGTTTTCTGCTCATTGATGCGATTTTCGCCTCCTAAATGCGAGGGGTTTTATACATAACCGTTTCTGATTAGCATTTCGTTATGCTGTATGGGCACGGGATTTAAATTTTTCTTTTCGGAAAAAAGACATTTCACTTAACTTTTTTTTCTTCTACAGGCCTCTGGTTTCCCATTTTTGATTGCAGTTATTGTGTGTAACTTAATGCTTTAAATAATATTTTTTTTCTTCATGCAGAGCTTTTCAGTTGGAAGGGAAAAATTTAATAGTAGTCTATTAGCTTGAAGGAACTAGGTAATTTTGGGGTGGTGAAAAATATGTTAAGCCTTAAAAAGTGCGATTTTTTTTTGTATCTTATGAAAAAAAATTGAGAAGTGCTTCCTAACATGTTTTGAGATTAATCTTTGAAAGAGGATTTTCTTCTATCTTATTTGATAGTTCTCGTTCGCGTATTGAAATCCTATCTTGAAATATTTGTAGCTAATATTAATTATTAGTTTAAACGAATTTCCATCGGTTTTAGCTGTAAACAAAATCAATTCTGTAACAATTTGACGATTCTGTCCCAATGCGGGGTATTTGTCGATGAAAACATTCGCACTCTATTTGCTAGAATCGTTGGTTGCTTTCAATAGGGGCAACGTGTAGGTGAATCAACACCACCTCCTGGTGGTACCACAATTTTGTTCGAGCACCCAGGGTTTAAGCACATCTGCAGGGCTGGTATCTTCTCTCACCCACTGATTTCATAGAAGATATTCCGGTCTACGATTTAACGCGTCTATACCCAGCCTAGATACGAAAGTATTTGATGGCGTTCGTCGAGATTCGAACTGAGCACCCTCCGTTCAAAGTCCAGCGCGATCTCAGGCCCTACATGGAGTTATAGACGATGGTTCTTTCCGAAATGGACTGTATGACTGTATTTTGTCAGTCATCATTGATAATTTAGAGAGAGTCCGTATTTTGAATTGCTTTTCCTACAGCGTACTCACCATCGGTTACGCTGTAGGAAAGTCCATAAGAAGACGTCCATAAAGAAGACGAAACCCACGTCCTAGGCCACTTATACTCTGGAAATGTACGCTGGAAATGTATATTTTTACACGAAGTGAATTCAAACGACCTACAATGGTAACAGGTCTTACACGTCTTGTACTATAAAACATATTTAAATATCATCACTATATAGTCTTCACGACGTATCAACAATTACGTTATTTGGTGTAGTTTGAGAATACACTCATGGACAAAAAAATTAGCGCACCAAGAAATAATTGCGGGATCGTAACGAAACTTGCAATGAAGGTACATGTCGGGGAGATATGCAAATGATTAGAAATGCAGCGTGTTTGCGCATTACGTATAGCCGGTAGAGGGCGATGAACATCGTACTCTGTGGAGTATAAAACAGGTAACCAAAGCTTGTTTGAGTGTGCTGAATCATTTTCAAAGGAAGAGCTGAGATAGACATGCCATTACGCCGTGTTCGAAGACAATATAAGCAGTTGTCGCAGTTTGAGAGGGGGAGAATCGTCGGGATGATGGAAGCTGGGTGGTCAGCTAGGCGAGTAGTTCGTCAATTAGGCCACTCTGATTGTGTTGTGAGGAGGTGTTGGGACCAGTGGACCCGAGAGATGTCATGTACACGAAGACCAGACTCAGGACGCCCTCGACAGACCAGTCGTCGAGAAGACCGCCACATCGTAAGAAATGCACGCGTACAGCCAATTGCTTCATCAGCCGCCATCCAGGCACAGGTAGCACCTTCACTAGGGGCCTCTGTGTCTTCTCGAACCATACGAAGGTGCCTGGCTGAAGGACAGTTGGTATCGCGGCGCCCATTACGTGTGCTGCCCTCGACGCCTCCGTTTGGAGTTTTGCCGCGCACGAGGAAACTGGACTGCAGCGGAATGGAACCAGGTCGTCTTTAGCGACGAATCCAGATTCAATCTCGGCAGTGATGACAATCGTGTTCGTGTGTGGAGAGCCCGTGGTGAACGCTTCAATCCTGCCTTTGCTGTACAGCGACACATCGCTCCCACAGCTGGTGTGATGGTATGGGGTGCCATTGCCTACAATACACGGTCACCCCTAGTATTGTTCCGTGGCACCATGACAGCCCAGCGGTATGTTCATGAAATCCTGCAACCACATGTGTTGCCACTCATGCAACGGCTCCCGGGAGCCATTTTTCAACAAGACAATGCTCGGCCTCATACGGCAAGGGTGTCACAAGACTGTCTCCGCACTGTTACTACCCTTCCTTGGCCTGCCCGATCCCCAGATTTGTCTCCAATCGAGCATATCTGGGATCATTTGGGACGACGAGTTGGGCATCCCACGAGTTTGAACGAACTAGAGGCAAGGTTACAGCAAATATGGAACGAAATGTCTCAAGACATCATACAGAACTTGTATGACTCAATGCCCGATCGTATCGCATCGTGCATTCGCGCTAGAGGAGGTCCAACGCAGTATTAACTCCTCCGTTCTTTTGCCTTTTTCTCTGAAATAAATTATCCTTTTTCTTTGATTTTCTTATCATTTGCTTATATCAAAGTAGTCATTACGTATGTAAAATTTCGTTTCATTTTGACGACTCCTTCTTGGTGCGCTAATTTTTTTGTCCATGAGTGTATATGAAATTTTAACTTTAAGTGGTAAACCTTGGCTAAGCTACAGTTGGGCTTTTAATTAACTTTCAATGGGCTCTGCGCAGAGTTATAATTTCGAACCTCTATTCCTAAGCAATAAATAAAAATGTTAAATATAATAGATAACCATTGATTTCCGTGTCTTTCTTTTGCCATTGGGCTCTGCATCTGTGTCCCTGTTGGAACCTGCGTACTAACGGCTTTGGATGTAAAGTGGTTGTGTTTAAGTTCAAAGAGTGTGTAGATTATTATTATTATTATTATTATTTTTTTCCAGTTGTTGGATGAGAAAATCCTGCAGGTTTATCGATGTTATCTTAAACTGCCTCTGTTTGTATGCTCGTTAGACAGAGGACCGTTTGATCGATCTCTCGTTCAATTTTCTAACAATCTATTTAGAAAAGGCAAAATAAAAGCATGAAAATCTGACGTGCCGACCTTATACAAAAACAGAACATTCTTGCGTTTACAGGAGCCACCATCGCATGTTTCGCAGCATATCATAGCTTTACGTTGGGTACAAAACAACTTGAAATTTCATTAAATTATTACCGGTGACTGACATTTTCCATCTTATACATCTCCCACTGTTGGTAAACCTTATATGAGGATGAAACCCCAGTCAATAGCGCCCTTTACACGTACGCTCTTTCCCGTGTGAAACCACAATCTCGCGCGATTGAGTGCACGTGTGAAGGTGTCGGAGAGGAAGGGAAAGCTGCTTTGGAGCGTACTGCAAGTTTTCCCGCGCGCAATCCCTTACGCTCCAAGCACTCGCGAAAGAGCGTACGTGTAAAGGGCGCTAATGGCTGATTGTTAAGGTTCGCTCGCGACACCTATTTTTGCATTAGTAATCGTATTGAGGGTGTATTCCATGCGACTTTTGATGCCAAGCTCGTTGTATAAGTAACTTCGCCTAGCACAATAAGACAGGAAAGTAAAGTCTTGGAAAAAGGGAATTCTGCTTAAAAGTATATTCATTGTTTTAGCCGCTTAGAATTGGTTAGTGGTTCTCGATTTGTGTCGTGCGAACTACACGTGCTACGCGAAATAAGTAGATTCATTTTTATACACAAAACTGTTTTCGTTGGTAGTACTAATTTTTTCAAATGAAGTAGGACGAACTCCGGGTTCGGTGGTGCGCAGTTATAAATCTGTACCTCGGAGATATAGAACACTATGCCACAATGTTTGAATTTCACAGGAGAGCTTAAAGAAATCCACCTACTGCTTTTTACCTCGACACAATGATAGGACATGGTGCCATTTTCAATGGGCTGTTAAACATTCGTGTAACAGCTTTTCTCTACTGAAAATAGTGCTAAAAAATGAAGGAATAAAGTTAAAAAGTTTACTTTGAGAAATGGACTTGGTGCCCTTTACTTTCGGTTTACAGAAATAAAGGTTGCGAACCCGTAGTCTATGACTCTGGTTCTGAAGTTTTGGGGTTCTTCGATACGTTTAGATCTTCAGTGGCAAATGAGCCGATACGAGGAACAAAAAATAGTAACGTCCCTTTCCGCATATATATTTCTAAATTTAAGTTTTTATTCGTCTCAGTTAAATATTAATAAAATGTCGCCAGACATTGTTCTGTGCGGTAAATATTAATGAAAACTTTCATGCAATGCTCATAAAATGAAGCCGCTTTGCAAAAGATACCTCAAGCAACAACCTGACTTGTTGTCGTCAGCATTGGGTTACACTACCCATATTTTATAAAAGTAAGAAAAAAGGTTCTCCTTCCTTCTACGAAATTTTGAAAAAAAAACCTAGTCGACTCGAGTCAACATCTGTTATCTATAATGTGCGGGTATCTGTTTATGGATGATGAAACTTCTTGCAGGTTTCTTAAATATATCTCGGAGTGTCGTAAAATTTCGTTTCGCTGTCGATGTTTTATGACATTCACATCTATTAAATGTAGAGGTAATTACATAGCTTAATAGCATTAAATGTGTTGCTTGTTAAATATTTGGGGTTGAATCGAGAGAGAGAGTGTGTGTGTGTGTGTGTGTGGGTGTGGGTGGATCACGTGACCACTGTCTCACACGTACGCTTGTGGTAGTGTCACCCCAGTATTATCCTCTGTCTTCAATCTTGTGTGGAGATAAGCGAATGTCGCGTAGAAATAAGCCCTTGTTGATATGTAAGCACATCTTGGTGCTAAATTAACTACCGCCGTATCTTGCCAACGGCAATTTAATGTATTGTACATATCTTGTTTGTATATAGCAGTGGGATTATTAAATAAACTCCTTGAGTTCCCAAGAGTTTGCTTTTGTGTGAAATAATTCCTAAGTAATAATTTTATATAACTTATTCTAGTTTCTTCTCGGTATCAGCTCATCGGGACAAAGGGATTTGCCAATCAGATCCCTTGGTCTGGACCTTTTCATAAGATGAGTAGAACAGTTTTTTTTCCTTCCTTAGAAATAACCTAACTAAATGTTAACTAATTGCTAACTAATAGTAAATTAAATGTTAGTAGGTCATATGTATCGTATTTAGAAATTAACTGAAAGCAAACTACCCAGAGAGCTGAAAAAACACAATGAGCCAGGAATTAAACATAGACATACCTGTGTGAGGTGATTTACATGGCCTGATATATTTGCCCGAAAAAAGAGGCGTGAGACATTAGTCTGTTGTATAAATCAACTAGTTTTAAAATAACAACACAAAGCTGAGTTCCACGAAAGAAAGGTACTCTTTAGAAGTTTGAATGGAAGTGCTTGGGAGTTGCACGCACAAGCGACTTTTACTGAAAAGAAAATTACATGCGTCTCACATCGCTTACGAGCAAGAAAGAAAAGTCCTGTATGAAATGGTTTTCCCTCGTAAACGCGTTACGGAGTGTTTAACGAGTAATAAAGCGACAGATCGACGTATCTTGTTTTTCTCTCTCGCATTTTCTGCATTTTATTCACCCACGAATAAAATCAGCATATCTTAGCGAGTGAGAAATGCTGATTCGTGACTGTAGCATTCTGTCCACATTTGGAGAAAGGCGGCTTAGAAGGGGCAATTTACAACAAAAGTTAATGCTAGAATGAAAAAAAAAAAGAAAACCCAAAAGGTGTTGCTGAAAAAACCTTTAATGGGAAAAATAAAGGCAGAATGATTGTTTAAATTTAGAGTTCCGTATTATTCTTTATGTTATATTGTTATCGATCTCGTTTCTTTATATTCTAGATAAATGCTATCTGTGGACTGAATAAATAACAGAAAACCCGTTCATAATGGATCGTCGAAATTAGAAAAAATATTACTCGCCACATAGGCACGTGCCATATAGGCACGTGCAGTTCGTCAATGTGTGGGCAGCAAGTGAAACCATTGTAGATGCGATTGCATCTATTGCAGTTGAGTTCTGTTTGTCTGATGCGTTCAAGGGAAAGATGAATGCCAATTTATTTTCGGTCTTGTCAATCGGCTGTCAAGTGTACATAAATACAGACTTGTGTAATTTTGATGGTGAATTTTTTTAAACATTACGTACGAGGGTGGTTCAAAAAATAAGGTAACAAGTCTTTTAAACAAAAAGTTTATTCACGAAATCCAAGAGATACACAGACATAGCGAGGCATTTGGTACAGATTATTTACCATAGCCTCCGTAGGCATCAAAGCATTTGTTCCATCTGTAAACCAATTTATCGAAACCGGCATTGAAGAAATCAGGGGTCTGGTCGCTGAGCCACTTAACGACGGCGTCCTGAACTTCGCCATTGGTTTGAAAATGCCGTCCTGCCAGGTGCTTCTTCAACGGCCGGAAGAGTTGGAAATCGCTTGGTGCGAGATCCGGGATGTAAGGAGGTTATTCCAATACCTCCTTATAGAGAGTACCTCTCTATAAGGATAGTACCTCCTTATAGAGAGGGTTGTTCCAATATTCCTCTATTTCGGAAGCTCTGTAGCAAATGATGTGATCGGCCGCCCTGGCGTGTGCTCGTCTCGCACATCTGTTCTTCCTTTGTGGTATTCATTCCACCAAAACCAGACCTGCTTCCTTGACATGACACTTTGTCCGTAAACTTCCATTAGTTGACGATGAATTTCTGCTGGGGAGCTTTTCTTTAAACACAAAAATCTTATTATACTTCGCACTTCAATGGCTGACCATGTATCCGTCAACGCCTCCATATTTTATCTAAAAATTTGGAGCTTTACAGCACTACTAACTCTATCTACCGGTGGCATTTGATTACTGGGATAGTCTGTTGCACCTAGACATGGAATTTCATTCGATCGGGGAAAAAGTGCATCCGTGAGAGTTCTTGTTACATTACTTTTTGAACCACTCTCGTATATTTGTTAGGGATGAGCTGGTGTTATTTATTTTGAATTATTTTCGCTGGATGAAGTACTTTTATTTAAACGTTTGGTATTATATTTTACTGGATCAGACTGTGATACAGTTGTCACTGTTCAATTCATCAGTGAATAGTTATATATTTTTTCTGTAAGTGGGGTGACAAAATAAAGAGAGCGAGCGAAAGGACAAATGAAGGAATAGGGAGAAAAACGTCTTTCAAAGTGTAAATAGTTCATTTAACGCCTGTGAATAATCACGGTATATAGGGTGATTGTAGGATTATCACTGTTTACCGGTTTTCAGGGCACATACGTGCGCTTAACATGGGTATTCAGGAGATTAGTGTAGATCACTTACGAAAACGTGACTGTGGTGTTTTTAGAGCAATTTTTTTTTCTTTTTCTTTGTGGAAAGCAAACTCACCGAAAATGGAGAAGTTGGGAATAGAGATTTCACGTTGCATATTCCCTTATAATGACCAAATTTGCCGACGTTTCCTCATTCGTGTCAGCTTCCGAAAAGTGCCCCCCCCCCTTTCAATCTAATTTGTTATCACCTCTTTTCTTCACCAAACTTTTCTCATTGTTAATAGAATCTCGTCTTCCCAGTGATACGTTAGTCGGCTTTCAAAAGGGTGAGGAAATTTATGCAAAGCCGTTAGCGATTTCTGCGTCGTTATGCATCCGAGACGCTCCATGTGATTAATTTTTTTGTTCGAAATTTTGCGTAGAGTAAGTTTTTTTTCTCCTTTTGGTTACGCAGACGCCAAAAATTTATTAATGCTGTAGTTGTTGAAGTGAAAACTGAGAAGGTCGGATAGTGTTTTCTGTGAATTAAGTACGGTGTATGAATTTTTTAGCCTCATTTTTCCAAGTCTCTTTTAATGGAAACTTGTCGATTATGACTATTATGTACATCATCCTTGTAGCACCGATGGCTGTATATATAAGCTTATGTACGCATTCGCGGCCCTCATGTAAATCAAATAAGTTGACAAAAACAATTTCAGTTGGAATATACCCTGTTCTTCATAAAGCAGAAAAATAAAGAACGTGCAAACAACATTATAAATAAAAATTGATCGAAGTCGATAATCACATTGCAGCAAGAATACAACATGTCATTACAGTCCTAGCAAGAATCTTGGCATTCCTTTAATTTGGTGAAATCTACATAAACGGGCAATGTGCAAAGTGTCCTTCATATATTTTTCTGTCATATGTTATAGTGTTAGGTTTCGTGGTCTTTGTAAAAGCACTGTTTACCTAGTGCCAATTCTAGTTTGGGATTTCTTTTATAGTTCCTCAACCCCCAAAATAAGAACTAACACCATAAACAATATCCAGTTTAGAGATACATTACTTTTAATCTTGTTTCCGGGATGAGTTGGGAAACCGTGGTGAAGCCCATTACGATGATCTTCTCACTTGTTTGAGTAACGATGGATTTGCAGTCAGTTCACTCTGAATCCAGAGCGTTACGTAGCGTCAGTGTTTAAATTTTAAACCAATCACAAAACTCAATTGACTGGCCACGTGATACGTCAGTCCAATCACAGACCAGGGACCAATCACAGCCAAAGGAGTAACGTAACGTAACGCAACGCAACGTTCCGGATGCAATGTGAACATGCCTTTAATTACAAAAAAGACAAATAAGAACGGCGGATTTTTTTTCGCTATACCGTTTCCTTCTGTAGCTTGTCTCTTTCCTCTGCGTTTTCAGTTTTCAGGTAATTAGTCTTTTATAAGAATTTCTTTTTCGAATTTTAATGTCTATTTTTACTTAAAATTACGTCACCGCGTTCGGCGGGCAAGATCCCAAGTGTAGATTATGTAGAGAGAATATTCTTTTACAATTTTTCTGTTGCTCACGTCTGAATTTAATACTTTAATGCGCTCTTTGCACTTCATTAAAGGTTTTTCTAGGTTATGAAAATATTTTTGTTTTATAAACACAATATTAATTATTTTATGTTTCTATATTTATTGCTCATCAGGAAGTCCAGATTTATAATGGCCAACAGTTTTCTTTTATTTATACGTTACGCTTTTCAGTTATGCGCTCTTCACGGTTTTATCCGAATGTTTTAGTCCCCGATGTACTTCAGGTGAAAATAATGTCAAATAGCTATAGTTATAAGGTATTTAGTACATGCTTAGTTTCATTTATGCGTATTTTCCCCTGCTTATTCTATTTCGGTTAAATATTTCTGCTAGAAGTGAAAGGTATTCCTTATCACATATAACATATGTTATCACTTTAACGGAATTTTAATAAATTTGAAGAAAGTAGTGGGATTCACAACTTCCGATGTCACTGTTGGCCACTGTGAACAGGCTGATAGATAATATGAAAGAGTGGAAAAGAAGAGAGAGCTTTCGACGAACTGTGCAGATAGTCTACTTAAATTGTAATCCTTACCGTTTTTAGTGTTTTGAAATCACATTTAACTCGGGGATTCTTTGAACGAAAATACAAAAGCGCCTCATATAACACAGAACTAATAAAGTTTCATATATCACTCTAAAAAAGTTCTGAGAAATCGAATAAATTATTTTATAAAAAGTTAAAAATATGTGCCGTAAAATCTTGAGTATAATACGCACTTTTTTTTTCACATTTTAGTCCGCAAAAATGAGGGAGCGTATTATACTCATGTACAAAGGAAAGGTAGTTTTAAACATTAAACAAACGACAAACAATAGATGAGCCGTATTCCAATGAAAGTGATTAAGACATAATTTTACAATATTGTTTGTTTTGCATTAAAAATTTAAGTTTTCTTATGCTGAATATTATGTCTTCGTTTATTTTTATTCAAATTTTATTTATGTAAATAAATATTTGTGCAATTTTTAAATATCATATTGAAAAGTTATGGGTGCGTATTGTAGTCGAATTTTAGCGTTTTCCGAAAATTTCGCGCAAAATCAAGCATGCGTATTATACACGAGTGCGTATTATAGTCAAGATTTTACGGTAAATAGTAAAAATTATTAAACACTTTATTATAGATATATTTTGGATTTAAACAAATCCAGATCCATATATTTTTTAAAATTATGGTTTAAAATGAAATGAAATTGAAGGTTATCGAGAAACCAAGGATTTTGAAAATCCAGTTCAAGAAATTTTATTGTTTGAGAAAGAACTACATAGCGGTATGTGAATATCGTTTTGAAGGAAAAGCAAACAAGTACTGCCCAATACTTTTCGTTTCATGGTCAGAGTGACCCAAAGACACCAAACCGGCCCAGCGACTCAATTCGAGGCGCCAAACTAGTACTCAACTGTTTTAATTATCTTTACAGCCAAAAGTTATTCTGCCAACTCATACTCAAAAGAGGCTGGCCCCGATCTCTTTGTGAAACTTATAGTTTGAGCCATTAATTCCCAAATTAAGTTGCAAGCTTTTGCAGGCCCTAGTCTCTTTGCAAGAGACTTATAGCTTGAGCCATTGATTCCCAAAATATGTTGCAAGCTTTTTCAACAATATTTAATATACAAATTTAGCAATAATTGAATGGTTATTGCAATTAGCAATCGAATGTTTCTGAAAGATGGTTTGCTGTACGTGACGTAATAATTTGTCACCGGCTTTTATGTATAAAAATTGACTTTTTGATATTTAAATTCTGAAGTTTCGACCCCCCCCCCCCCCCCCAAGTTGTAGATTTTTGATGGATCATTATTTATCTGCGCCAACACGGTGGATTCACAATCATTATCTTTACAGCCAAAAGTTATTCTGCCAACTCATACTCGAAAGAGGCAGGCCCCAATCTCTTTTGCGAGACTTATAGTTTGAGCCATTAATTCCCAAATTAAGTTGCTTTTGCAGGCCCTAGTCTCTTTGCAAGAGACTTATAGCTTGAGCCATTGATTCCCAAAATAAGTTGCAAGCTTTTTCAACGATATTTAATATACAAATTTAGCAAATAATTGAAAGGTTATTACATTTAGCAAAGGTTATTACATTTAGTAATGTTTCTGAACGATGGTTTGCTATACCTGACGTTATAATTTATGTCACTTGCTTTCATGTATAAAAATTTACTTTTTGATATTTAAATTCTGAAATTTCGACCCCCAAGTTGTAGATTTTTGATGGATCATTATTTATCTACACCATTACTAGGGTTGCTTCACAAATTAGCGAACGGATATAGATTATAATATGAAGTGACAAATCAAAGGTCAAAGTTCCAGTAACTCCTGGAGATTTTATTGGTTTTTTTATCTTAATCTCTGTCCTCAATCAACGATGGTACTAGCGTTTTAAATAAGATTTTTTTCCTTCCATGCATTGAACCGTCCATTTTTTTTCTTCTTTTCTTCTAATTTCTTAAAACTCGCGAATTCCAACTTTCCCCCGTTTTCTTCTCATAAAGTACCGTTTCCTTCCAAACGACACGATTTTCGTCTTTTCGAAAAGGGAAAAAGGGGGAAATTTATTCAAAGCCCATTAATGATTAGCATGTCGAGATGCGTCATTCGATTCATTTAATTTTTTTTTCGCTCTCTCTGGCGAATTCGCGTTACTTTCAAACTTTTAAAAAGAATTTTGTTAGATGTATACTCTCTCCCTCCTTAATGCCGTGCCAATGGAAAATGAAAAGTGAAAAGTCATCGTGGAAAGCTTAGCTTTTGAGTGCCGAGATGACATTTCTGTCTTTCATTGAAAATGAATCAAATTGTGATGCATGGATGCCGAGGGGAAATTTTACTTTCAGTCAGAAAAGCGTGTTTAATGAAAAGATATTAACATTTTTTTTTAGGATTAATTATTTAATTTGTAATATCTTGATGAATCTCATTTTAAGTGTGCCTGTTACACATGTTGAAGTATGCATGCTCAAGAAGTTGGTTCTGTTTCGAAGAATCAGTTTCGAGCTCTTTGGATATTTGGATAAATGGACGATTAAAGATAAAAATTCGTTATTTTCAGCGTGTCTGCCCCATATTAAATACAAGAAAGATATTTTTGTAAATTAGATTCTTCACTTGTATACCTGACCGTTAAATAGGAAATTGCTCCATGCGAAGACTGAATGTTTAGAAGACTGATAAAATCACCAGAGAACGTATGTAAAATGTTGTCAGGAGTTGAAATGTTTTAAGGTTATAAATAGGTTAAAGGTGAAACAGTAAACACATATTTAATTATTTTAAATTATTTTTATTTAATTTTTCATATACTTTAACTAGTGACATAACACCGGGTGATGGGCTAAAAAGTGCTATTAACTTTCATAAAGTAGAAACTATTTTTTTTCAATATGCATTTTAATGTTTATTTAAAAATAATAAATGATAGCATCTGCTCACAATAAAAATTCCCTGAATTGATTTTGAAGTATCAAATTCGCTGAGAATCATAATCAGTTGTATTTCGAAGAGGTTGAATATGGAGTGCATTGCAGAGATAATAAGTCGTTACAGCAAAATGTACTTTTTTGATCATGTCCATAAGGTAACTGATTGGTATTTTTTCACAAATTTGTTATTTTTCAAACGTTACATGATAAAGAAGTTAATTCCAAACCAGATAACTTGATGATCATTAAGTTTATTTTGAAGTTAAATTTATAGGGCTTGTGGCGGCCCAGTGGTACAGCGCGCTGGTTGTCGGTGCTGAGGGTGCTCGGATCGAATCCTGGCGTCGCGCCACGAAAAATGCCTCCGTTCGTGTCGTCCCTTCATAGGGGGTAGTGCTGTCCGCCTATATGGTGCCCCCACAATAAAATGGGCAGTAAAAATTGCGGCGTAGTATAGGCGAATGTTTGACGACAAGTGCCTCCTCATTGGGAAAAAAAATTAAATTTATCTTTTTTCTTGGTACGAAAAGTGTTAAAAATGTTCGCATTGTTCCTCGCAACAGCCGTGCGTATGTCTGGAGAACACCTACACAAGCATAAGATTATGGCTGTGCCATCTCAACTGTCAACCATGGAGGTAAATGTATCAGGGTTTGGGATGACATCTCATGGTTTTCTCCAGGCCCTATTTGTAACTCTAAAAGGGAGATTGAATGGGAAGGACTATGTCGAAATATTAGCTCATAAGTCCATCCTATGGTGCAAACATTGTTTCTTGCAGGAGATGGCGTTCTCGAAGAGGATAATCCCCCTATACATGCAGCTAAATCTATCAAGTATTGGTTCGAAGAGCATGAAAAAGAAGTCAAATATCTTATCTTGCCCTGTATAATCCCCCCCCCCCCGACTATAAATCATCCAACCTCTGTGATCTGTATAAGCGGATAGAGCCAGGTATCGATATCCACCACAGCATCTCTACAGGAACTTTCATGATTTTTCCCCGAAGAATGTTATAATATATTCTTAACCACTATTCATGACTTGTATAATTCAATTCCAAAGTGAATCGGGTGGTATTACATGACATAGGTGATCCTGCGCCCTATTAATAAAGGTTTTCATGATGTTTCTTAGTGTTTCCATTATTTTGATAACCACCTGTATTTCTACCATGCTCAACCATTCATTTACACTGTCGTGGTAATTTTTGCGGTACGTGACGCCCATGTATACAAAGACTATGTTTCAGAGTAATTTTCCCCTTTTCCAAGTAGGTACGGTATTAAAATTGAATTCTGATAACTTTTAAATAGAACTGTTGAGACTTTAAGTATTTATTCACAACTTTGTGAATTTTGTTGTCTCGGATGGTATTTTTCTGTGACCCTATTCCTTTAAATTGTACCAAGAAAGCTGTAGTGTCAGACAATTAACCTCTGTTTCCAATCTGTTTTTAGTTTAATATTTTCCTTCTCTGTGCTTGTATTCCAATCTTTGGTATTGTTTTTTAATTTAAATAAAAAAAAATTTAATAAATATATCACACACACACACAAACATATATATGTATATATCCTCTCTATCTACCTACCTACCTATCTACCTCTCTCTCTCTCTCTCTCTATCTATCTATCTGATGACATATATATTTTCTTCCAGTTCTTTGGTATTTTTTAATCAATTTTTTCACTTTTATATTTATGTATGCATCTTTTTCATCACCGCCTTGCATTTTAAATGGGATGTCGTTTTAACTAGTCACTTTTTACAAGGGATATATATTTACTATAACTTCTTCGCTTCACCATCTTGGACACACTTCTATTTAAATCTGTCTTGAGTAGAAAAAAAATAGCGATTTACTCCTCCAACATTCAACAGCATTCATTCCGGAGAACTCGTATAATCAGTTCCCTGATTCTAACTGGGTAATTTGTCTTGATGAAAGTTCTAGATCAACGTGAGTTGTTTAATAGTTTTCTGTTTTTTAATTTTCTTTTATTTAATGACACTAGACACGCTTTTTGAATAAAAAGGCACAGGTCGATATGGGGAACGAGTTGTAAGCGGGAGAGAACTGAGCGAGGTGATATACATGGGAAGAACTTCAATTAAAAAGCGGTCTGCTTTAATTAATACGAACCTTTCACCACCATGTATATCGCGGAAGAGTTAATTGCAGTTCTGGAGATGAGAAACCGAACTTTTTATGGATTTTGAGCGTCGTTAATGCAGGTTAATAGCGCCTTCTTATTTATGCGATTTCTTCCTGCGTTTTATCGAGTAGATCTTATGTTGTGTTGAGCAGGTTTTGAGGAGATTTGTTGGCTTGTTTATTTCTGAAGCGTAGTAATTATTATGTTCCATGTTGCTTGAGTGCAGTAATTTGTAGTTGTGCCATTGCTACTTAAAATATGGTTAACGGAGGGTTAAGAAGAACCATCAAACAGTTCCTTGCAATGAACTCACTGCAATCCAGGCGTTTCTGGTACCCATGTACTTCGAGCATTCACTGGCCGTATAAAAATTTAGCGAAATCTTCAGTTTCGCGGGTCAACAGTTCTAATTCTTGCGTTATTTATTTTTTGCCTTACAAAAAGAGCTAACGAGTGATTCTTCTAGAACTGAGTTTTATAAGTTTATTTTTCTGTTTTTGTATTAATTTATTTAATATACTAGTTGGTACCCGTCAAAACATGACGGCTGGATAGTAACTAAATGTACTAATACACAAATTATTCTCAACAGATCATTGCCAAATGTTGAAAATCACAATATTAAGAATGGAGAAATACACTTAAAAAAATTACTATTGAACCCAATGAAAAGAAATATGGTTTCTCAATGACAAACTAAAAACTTGGTATACAGTGCGAAACAGCTCTAAATAAACGATTTCAGTGGTCATTCGTCAGGTTTAATTCTGTATTTCACTAACATAATTTTAAAAAAATGACAGAGAACTAGAGAGATTCCTCGGAATAAACAAATTAACGTGTTTATGCGACCTCGGGCTTAGTAAGTACCTAAAGCCAGATTTAAACATGTCACTGAGCATGCGCAGGAAGCAATTTTTTAATTGTAAATTATTGCTAATTAATAGAAATTGCTGTTACAAAAACCAAATTTGACTCATCTATGGATTAAAATCTTTCCTTTAAGACCAAATGAAATAAATTGATGCAGCAGTTTTCTCTCGCGGACTGCTCAAAGAATCGGCTTAGCAACTCAAATATATAGATAACTGTAAAAAAGAAATATATATTTTGCCATACCTTTTTAATCACTTCAAGCGAATATGTGTTTCCAATGTACGAAAACTGTGGAGAGAGCGCAGACTTTATATAAAGACTTATATATATACATTTTGGTGAGCTGTGTGTAAGATAAGCATTTCCTCATATTTTCAGAGCTCCAAATCTATACATATCAAATGATTCGGTTGGATTTTTTTTTAGATTTCAGCTTACTCGGTGCGAGAAATCGTGCAAATAGTGACCAATTTTACATTATATCTGTATCAAAAAGGTGAGGACAAGTTTTTCTTTTCTGGTTAAGTCGAGACTTGGGCGAAGTTCTCGATATGCTAGTCTAGAGAAATCCTGTCGCGGTTTTGATCTCTGTATGCGCGATAAGATTTTTACAGTTATGCCTAAACAGAGTAAGGGGATGTTGAACTGTGAGTCTGATTACTTTTTCAGAGGTCATACATATTGTTTGGAAGAAGGAGTGAAACTCTGAAAATTCTGTGTCTCTCAGATCATAATAAAATTGTGGTCATTGTGACACAATTGGTTATGTCACTGCATTGTGACAGATCGAAAATTTATCACAGTGTGGGTGTCAGACGTTTTCAGTGACGTCGCACGGTATTAATGCAATGTTGCAGCTGTGTTGGAAAGTCTTGTGGCATCACGATAGGTTGTTAAGGCAATTCTCTGAGGCTTTTTTAACATTTACTACTATTGAATTCATGACCAAGAAAGACAGTGTCCTAATTATAATGATAAGGCCAATTTTAAAGCAAAAACTTAACAGGGAAATTTATTTAAAAAAAGTTTAAACATTAAACAATTACAGCAAATTCAATTAATTTAAGTGCGGATTCACAGCGCACGCTCCGGGACCCAGCTAATCCCAAGCAGGAGCTTAAAAATCACGTCCGCTCGGGGCGCGTCATATCAAGCCTCTCTCTCAAATTCTCCAACTCTCTGACTATATCTCGTGGTGTTTTCTTTGTCGGCGACTCTCCCAATTCCACGAAAATGCGTCTGTTTTTCAGAGAGGGGGCCGGCAGCCTTGTTGGTGACAGTTCTTCGTAGCGATGCATAGTTAAGCCATCTTTATGGCCCGCCGATGTCAACTCGCATGAAGCTATTGCTAAGAAAGACAGCTTTACGACTATGGTGGGAGACGCTTGCTTGAGAACCCGATATGCATGGGCTTAACTTTCAGGCTAAAAATTCTGTCGGCATTTGCTGGTAACGTTTTTTTATCTTGCAGCAATGGAAGGCTCTTCGAAGATCGTGGGAACCGCACAAAATACGTGACGTTACAGTCTGTTCTAAGTCACCTTTTGTGAGGCTGCATTGTGACGACAATGTCTTGCCGCCCCGTGAAAATATTCTATGAGAATGAATGGAGGTTCCTTTAAAATAAATGATATACTTCGAAAAGCCCACGTATGGCCATTGCATTTACAAAAAGGCTTCACATTTTGGTGTCAAAAGGATTTAAATGTGGGTTGTGATCTTCTAAGGTATGTCTTGAAAGATCGTGACTTCCGCAAGTGTTAAATAATTGTTAGAGATTTTGGGAAACATAGATTTTTTTTTCTACTTACCTCTATGTTCCTTTGCAAAGTTCATGCAAATTTCATTATAAATTTTAATAAGTTTACCTTGCAAAACATCTGCGTTTCTGTTTATATATTTTCGGTTGCTTGGCAACTGTTGCGATCATGTCACATAGCTGGTGTGTTCTATTTTGATTCTATTCAAATTTTGAGTTATTCCGTACTATGTAATTCCAGCACTTGTTATGCTATGTAGCAATTGGGGTTGACACGGAACGTGCCTTGTAGTTAAATCAAACTGTTTAGTGTTTTTTTTTTAAATGTTCTAAAATGTTGGTGTTTTTAAATAGATTGTGGCTGTGTGATTTGTTAATTTACTTGTGTTTCTCTTAAGCTGTGAATAAGATAAAAAATTTTCTTTAGTTTGAAAATCACATTTTATATCACCTCAGTGTGTAAAAATTGCTAAAGATATATCGTATCTAATGTCTCATTACAGAACTGAAGACAAGACTATTGGTTTTCTAAAAGTCCCATTTTCTTTTGTATGTTTGAACAGATTTTGGATTGTTTTACATATCTTGTTCCGTTAATAATTGCATTTATTTGCGTTGTCTTTTACCTTAACTGCTTGGCAGGATGTAGCACTTTTGTCCTACAGCCTTTCATAATTAATTCACTGCTCTTCAGAAATCATTGAAGAGCTTCAATATTGTGGATGTTGTGCGTTGAAATATAGTTGCAAGGTAAATTCTATTAAATAAGTTTGCTATATCATTTCATGCTTAAATAAAAATTTCATGAAAAGTAGGGTTCACATCTTACCAACAAAACTATTGCTATCAAGAGTTTTTCCTTCTTGCCAGTTGCTCAAATGTAGAGGTTGGGGTCCATAAGCGTATCCTTATCATTGACGCATATCCTTATCTTTCATCGAGATTTGCATCACAACCAGGTAAGGTTGGACGATGCTCAGTACCGTATCAGAGCATCAAATTTTAAATCGCTGATACTATGTTTCACTTAGTTTTGGTTATTTGCCGAAGTATCAAACGATGTGAAATGCAACTAATGCATTGTGGACGCTTTCCCTAGTATAGCTTATTAATGGTTTGGAACTAATAGTATAAATATGCTACAGTAAATAGGTGTGCGACCAAGGAAAAAGATACAGTTGGAAATAAAGCTTATCATAATCTGATACGATGCATGAGGCTGATTCGGTTGAATGATACAAGAACAGATGAACCCTTGCCTGTGTCTACAGTTGCCGACTGTTGTGTCCATAGCGCTTGTATTTACGAAAGTTATACTGCCTTCTTCACTTGGGAAATTGTTTCATTTACTCATAGTGAAAGTACAAGAGCAAAATAATGTGTGTGCTTACTCTTAAGACAGGTTTACTGCACATAAATTAAGGAAGAAAAAAATAAAGCTTCGGGATAGCTCAACGAAAGTTATAAAACGGCGGAATTTGCAAAACTCTGTTTTAACACTATTAGTTCTCTTACTGCATAATATGAATTTTTTGTCAAAAAAAATTAGGTGTTTATGGATAAAACTTGAGAAAAGTAACTCAAAACGAATCGAGTCAGTAAAGGGCAGAGATATTCTTTCTGTATGACCTATCTGTAGTGTTGCCTCCGCCAGCTGCAAGACGTGTCCGCTCATCAGAATGATGTACAGATGAACACACGTGATTTTAACTAACAGAATGAAAAAAAAAGTTTCTTCTCCAGGTGCTTTACTTTCAGGATATCTGACAGGGAATCGACATTTCGTCTTTGTGTGAGTTGCTTGTCGTCTTTTCAACCAAACCAGACATTAGATATTTGTGACTTCTTTATGTGTAGCCATCTATCGGTAAAAAATAAATCAAAATTTCTCTTTGATAGATATTTTATTCAGAAAAAAATTCATCAATATGTGGTACCGAGGCTCAGAATTCACCATTGGTATTCAAATTTAATCTTTCATTATTCTAACACCTTAGAGATTTAAAATGATTTGAATTCCTCAGGATGGTGGAGGAAGTATTTAGTTGTCGTGGAAGTTCTTTAAATAATTGCATTAAATTTAAGAGGGTGCATCCAAAATTTTTGTTTCTGTCTCTTATTATTCTTGTTTCTTCATTTATTTATCATTAAGATCATTTAGGTATCCTCATTGGACGCTGTCGACTGGGTGGTTACTAGCTTTGAATATATGATCTCTGACTTTGCTATACAGTCTGTTACCTTGGTATTAGGCTAGGTGCGACATTTCCCCTTCAGACACCAACGTGTTTCTTTGGTCCCTGGAAAAGGAAGCAAAATCGACGTTTTGTCTTAACACCTGTCGTTCCGATGTGAAGCTTGTTAAACAGTCATGATAAGGAGGGGATCCATGCTTTCATTCTTCTGCCTCCATATACTCATCTTCCATTGCCACAGAGTACCGTTGTGGAAACATAGTTCATACGACCACTTGAAGCTTTCCCGCTCATGAATTCTTGGACAAACTGGAGTCATTTCATCTTGTTCAAAGCAGACAGTATTGGATTCCGGAAATGCCATTTGTTATTGTAATCCATATGATAGAATGTGCTAATAATGTACGCCCAGAGGCCATTGTAGAGCTTCCCGAGTCCGATTATTCATCTTCCAGCTGTCCATTCGTTGCATCGAACTGTTCTTGAATCTTCCCTCCAAGCTCCAGTTTCCATCAGCTGTTTATTATTCCAGGCTTTGTGGTATTTTATCTGATCGCCCGTTTTTGGTAAATGGTGATAAATACTACCATTGAACAATTCGCAAACTGTAACTGTTCTATTTGTTCTCGAGTGTTACTACAAGCGGTCCGTGATCATTCCGCTATCAAGGTTTGTTAAATTGTTTTTTTCCCCGACTTTCTCTGCATCCCATCAGCTTTTCCGTCTTACGTCGTCACTTCCATCTTATGTAGTCGAAGTCACGGGCTAACTGCTTTGCATTGGCTGAACCAGCGCGGTGATCATAATGATTCTGCAAATATGTGCAATTAAAACGGTCTGGTCTGTTTATTAGTTTGTTTGTATGTCTTTCTCGAGCATATTTTTAAGGAAGTCTTCACAATACGTGCAATAATTCTATCATTATGAAGTTTGATGCTTTATTACTGTAAAACTCCTTGTTTGTAACTATCGTCTCTTTACTGTCCCTCCTGCCTTTCTCTTTTATACTGAAGATTTTTCAGCCGGTACAAAACATAAATTACAATTTTCAAATTACTCTGATTTTTGAAACCTCGTAATCATATTATAATTAACTTTTTACTGTAAAATGTTAAAAGAAACGCTTTTTATATAATGACTTTTCTCATAAGACTTAATTAAAATATGTTAAATCTAGGGCTGAAAAAACCCATTTCTGGTTGATATAAATTTATGAGGGAAATTCAAAAACATTCAACATTAAGATTGTACAAGCATCATACTTGATAAAAGTACTGTCACGCAATATTTTAATTAGACATTATTATACCGTTACATATTTTCTAAATTCTTATAATTTCTCATTAATATAAAAGGAGTGTTTTGGGGGAGGGGGTTAATTTTACACTCGTATCCTAAAATTTTATTGATCATATCGTTATAAGCTCCAAAAATTAAAAAAAAATTTATTTTGATAGCTTGTTTTTTCTTTTTCAATATTTAAAGATATCTCTTAGGGTTTAATCCTTGGTTTAATATTAAAATCTGTAATTTTTTTCGCTTTCGCTAGCATTTTTAATTACTTGTAAAAGGAGAACACAGTCTCTTTTTGAAAACTTCTCCCCCATTCAATATCCGTGAATAAACTCGTTATTACAGAAAAATTCAGCTAATCCCCTGAGAAATAGAGCCGAATTATTCTTGAATTATTCATGAAGAACTCGCAATTTTTCTGGTAGCCATTGGCAGTAACGTTAAAACCCGAGTCCAGATGAATTAAATGTTAAAACAGTTTTATGATGTGTACGATATTTTGATATTAATTCTCATTAAAGCATACACAAGCGATAAAGAAAAAAAAGTTTGGTCATAATGCGTGTATATTAAAACTCTGCAACACCGCTGCTGTTTCGGTTTAAAGTTAAGCTGAGATAGATAGAGAATTCTAATGACAAGACTTAATGGGCAGAAAGAATATATGAATAAGAAATAGCCTGTTCGAATTGTTTTTAAGTAAATATATAATAAATTACTTCTTTAAAATTATTTCCTTTCATTTTTGGAATTAAAATTTATACGTCATCCTAAGTAACATGTTGCTGCCGTTTTTTCACTATGAAAAATACAGGACATTTTGTTTCGTTTTTTTATTACTTAAATTTGTTGTAATTTAAATGTTGTAATTTAATTTGTTCGAGTCGAAAATTAAACTTCTGTTGGCATTGTAGTTTTTTTCTCTATATTTTGTTTCAACAATATATTTCTTCAGGCGGTAACCTCCATATTCATGATGGATAGAGGCCCCTGAATGCTCGCTAGAACTGAAAGTCCATCAAAGATGTCTATTTCCCCCCTAAAATAAATAAATAAATATAAAGTAAAATAAAATAAATACAGATTTAAGAGAAAAATATTCCGTGCTTTCACAGTTTGTTTTTATAAATTTAATATTACAGTATTAGCAGAGTAGGTCAACTAAGTACACACACATTTCTCGACACACAGGGTGAGAGAGTTGATGTAATAGACGTACGTAGGTAGCATGTGAATCAAATGTGCGGTATTTAAACTGCAGTAAAATTATATTTTGTCTTCACTGGTCATAATGCTGTATTTGGTTCAATACTGTACAGTATTGGGTTTTGCAAACCTTAATAATTTTAATTCTTGCAGTTGGCTGCAAAAAATATTTCCTACTAAACTGTTGATTTCAAACAACGGATTGAAAATCCCATTCCCCGACAAGTCCGGGGCAAGTTAAATAATTAAATTGGGTGCATATTAGTATTAAGTACCTGGCGGAATGGGTATATATAAAAAATGTGGCAAAGTTAAAAAAAAATTAATGAATGACCAATTTTTGTAATAGCTTGCTTGATACTCTTAAAGATTTCATGGAAAAGAAACATTTAAAACTGCCAAAGACGATAAATTTCATAGCTACGTTTTTCTAGCGTAACACTTTTTTAGGACGAAATACCTATATTCAAATGCTCACGATCTACTAATAGATTGTATCCCTTATCCAGGGTTTTGCAATCGTGTTATTTTTTTAAAATTAATAGGTATAGGATTGAATAAATAACTACTTTTGAGTTTTAAGGTTCAGTAAAATAGACGCTAACTCTTTTATTATTCCTATAACGTTTTGGGAAATGTAAAAATTTTAAGTAAGTTTGCGGGCAATATGTTGGACGAAAATAATTTGTGTATGAAAAATTTATGGTAGGAATTTTTCTTCTGCTAGCCCGATTAAGCTTGTGACCGAAGCTAAGTTATCTGGTTTAATCAGGGAGAAGTTTCCACTTATAGTATAAACTGGAGACTTCATATCTTATCTCGAGAGTTAGACCTTGTATTTCGTGCCGGAATTATTAGAAAAGCATTAAAGATATTATAATTGAAAGCTCTTTTGTCTCCTGCTTTTATGTCATTTTAAGTAAACAGTTACTACGTGTTTTTCTCTCTCTATTTAATGATGCACATCTTGCATTACTGTTATTTGAAAAACTTAATTATCAGTCATTTATTCATCGGTAATTTTCTCGTGCTCGTTTAAGGGTAACAATATTTAAATTTGACTATGAAAATAGAAGAAAAAAAAACATTTTGTTCGCACGAGTAAACAGATTTCATGTTGTTTATTAACACAGCTACAGCTCATTTTAATTTTTCATTTTTTAGATTCTTGGAAAATATTTAACTAGCGCAAGATGCGAGAAAATTGTCATTTCAATATTTATCTTCCAGTTTAATATTTCGAATTCTTGTATATAACGTTTGGTTTTTTAATTACTTCGGTTACTTTCTGACGCTCGATGAGTTCTGTCTCTGCAAATATCACCTCCCCCTCCCCACTTATTCCATCTAGGCAACGTAAATAAATCCATTTCGTTACTCTCGGAGAATAAAGTTTGTTTCTGTTAATCCCATGGGATGTAGGTACGATTTTTCTCTGCATTATTCATGAAATACTTGTGATCTCTCTTTCTCTTTCTCTCGCCCTCTCGTTTGTCTCGTTGGCGAAAATTCATGGCTTTTTTAATAAACATGATTTAAATTTTAAATACTGACTTCAGGAAAGTGATACCGACGATTTGTCATAAATTTTCATTTAAATAAAAGCCTCCCAAAATAGTAATATTGAACTGGGAATCCCACGAATTTAAATTGATATCTTGCTTGCGTTATTTGAAATGGATTTTCCAGAAGCGAACTTTACGCGGAGTAACGTACACAATATGGATATGTATGTGATAACTTGTTGAACATCGTTTTTTAGGCTTATGATGATGTGTGGAATATATTTTTAAGTCACGTGTATTATGGTCGATATTTTTGTTTCCCCCCACCCTCTCTTCTGCTTTGTTGTTTGTATTTGTAACTTTTCAGATTTTCTGTTTCCATATAAAAGCAAATGTTATCACCCTTTGCTTATAGTAATAGTCTTTGCTTTTCATCTGAAGATATTAAAAATTTTAAAGGCTTGAGGTAGACTTGTGGTAGCGTGCCAGCTTTCGGTGCTTAGGGTGCTCAGATCGAATCCCGACACGCGCCATTAATTACTTCCGTGTCTAGGCCGGTTATGGGTACGTTAAATCCATAGACCGGTAAGTTCCTCTGTGAGGTCAGAGAGAGTGGTATCCCTCCAGATGTCAACCCTGGTGGGTGCTCGGTCAAAATTGAGCTGGCAACTAACTACGACAAAGTCCGACCCTTGTGGTGCTATATTAACCAAAGTCGCATAAATCAGCCCGAATCTTATATGTATCTGGTCTGGAACTTCCGGCCAGGGGCATTAGAAGCAACAAAAGTTTTAAACCCACAAATTTGATAATTATTATTTTCTTAGCTTTTCAAATAATTAATTTTATTGAAAAATGTTTATCTTGATTAGTTTGATAGAAAAAAATTACCAATGTTCTTTTACTTGTTATTACGGTGCACTATAAATGTGCTGTTTTTCATGGTGCACTATCAAAATACTTGTTTTTGCGACGGTTTTTTAAAATACTAGTTATTATAGAGAATTAATCTAGCGATACTAAATAAATCTTGAATACATCAGCTTTTGTTAACTGGAAGCATTTTGGATATTGCTAACATCTGATTACTTATTAAATATGTTACAAATAATTATAGACAGGAATTGATGAGATTTGTCAAATAGTAAGATTATCGACATGATTAATCGGTGAAGCATGGCTCATTAAACCATAGAGTGGGTTTGATAGTTTTTCTTTCGGTGACATTTGGGCAAGTTGTTCAGAATGTTAACAGGAAGTTATAGCCTTCAAAATGTTAGAAGTATCTTTGAAAAGAACTACGCGATGGACATAGCTAGAAGTTCGGTGTTGATCCGTAGAACGTCGTTCATACGTTTCTCACTTGCATCTTTTTTTCACAGGTGTACGTTGTTGTTGTTACTAAGCTCCCTACTCTAGAAAATGCTAGACCAGGTCCATTAGACTTTTTCGTATGAGTAAATGAGTGGCAGCAGCATCTTGATCCTCAGCAAGCATGCTGACAGGGATTCCCAAGCAGTTCACAGCATGGAAAGGACTCGCGGGAGCAGCAGAACAGGGACAAAGGGGAAAGACCTCGATAGAATTCTCAAAGCGCATACGATTTGCATGGCCACTCCGTAAACAAGCCAGGGCAGTCTGAATTGGTATCGGACCACTAAAGAGCAAGGCCAGACCACGGCGCTTTGCCGGTTACCAGTGATGAGCGGGATGTTCTTTCTAAAAACTGTAATATGCACCATTATGGTGCATATGCATTCATGCAGAGTTCTCTGCATGGAGACCCCACCACTCCTGTCATTACATTAGTCACGGTAACCCTACACGCCGTGTCCCCCGCCCCCATTGACACCATTTGACCCCCGGGACCCCGGGATCTTTGATGCTCTGTAGCAGGACCCAAAAGAGGAGGTGATCCACGCATATACAGAGTACGCAGTGAACATAAATCACTGGCTTCCCCAAGGCAGAGCAGAGCAGAGTACATGAATGCAAACGCAGCATAAAACCTGGTCTTGAAAACGGATTGAACATCCGATGCAGTCAGAACATCAATTAGAGGCGATTCCTCGGAACAACCCTCATTTGTCAAAATGTCGGCCTGATCGTTACCGACCTAACCCACATGTGAGGGGATCCATTTAAAAGAAATTTACAGTTCGCCGTGCGAGAACGGAGACGTAACAGGTGTACGTAAGTAACTAAAACCCTGGTAGTACATTTGGAAATAACGAGAAATAACTTTGGTGACGTGGTAATTGAGTTGAATCTAAATTTCAGGAGTACGTATTTTTTTTCCACCTGGGAAGAAGAAAAAAGTTGTCTCGCATTAGCAATTTTTCCAGGGGCAAGTTGTGTATTAACATTTTTTTTTAAAAACAATATTATATTATGAAGTATAGTGGAGGCCCGCTTAACGTAGCAAACATACGTGCTCCGACAGTAAAAAGGTTGAGTATGACTGTCCTAGAACATAGGAAAAATTAAAGATGTTGTTATAAATAAGCCACCTTGAAGCTTGATATTATAAAATTATTTATTAAAACTAACCATAGTAACATTCGTGTTAAGCACAAAAATATAGATAATTAAAGTTAATCTTAAAGTAAAAATTACGAATAACATTAAAATTAATTTATTCTCGTACCCCCTGAGTCAAGTGTTCTTGGGATGTTTTAAAATTTTCCAGTTTTCTTTCTTTATGCTTCCACCGCCCTCTTATTTACATTCAACGCTCCCAATTTGCACCCGTGGCTACTACCGCCAGCCTGGTTCGTTCCAGTGCCCCTCGAGGGACGGTATCGCCCACTTTGGCAAACCCTGGTCTACAGGTCTACTTGCAGCCGTTCCGAATTGGGTTGAATTATAATTCTTTAACAGTTCATCCCTCGGTTAGCAAAATATCTATGGCTCTCCCAGTTAACCAAACTATCTAGTATATACTTTTACTCGAGAATAATTTTTTAAATATGATTTTCCGTTGGTTCTTAAATTTCATGAAAATGTTATCTCATTTATTCTTTTTTTTTAAATTTTTAAATTAAAATTTTTTAATCTGTGGTACCGGATACAACGATTAAATGACGCTCCAACATATATCGTTAAGATTTCGCGTGCACGGAAGAGAAATGATCGAAAAATAATATCGAGATTGTGTCACGCTTTTAGATTTACCAGAAAAGAAAATTTCCCTCGACTTTTCCCGTATTAACCAAGTTTTAACCTAACGCGACAAAATTGCCTCCGCACGATAAAAGTAGCGAGAGAGATGTTTCAATCCAATTTTCGTGCCCGAAAATTTAAAAGTAATTTTCTGTGATCTCTGCACTAACTGCCCCCAGAAAAGACTCCCGTTGGAAGGGCACACCGAAACTAATTTTAGGAAGTGAAGTTATCTTCAAAAGTAAATTATGATTTTAATAGAAAATTAAAGACAAAGAAAAAAAATTGGCGGAAGGAAGGAAGATGGGAACGTGGAAAAGATACTCCGTTCATGATATCACCGACGGGTGTGTGTAGGAGGGTCAGGCGAGGGGGAGGTGCGGGGAGATATTTTCCTCTATTCTCTCCGATCTCCTCTGAAGTATTGATTTTTGCATTAAATTTAGATTAGAAGCAATAAATGGGGGATGGCCATGAATAGCGATCCGGCTGGTTTTAGTATTCGGGGCCATAACTGGTGGTCGGAAACTTTATTCATTACGATTTTGACTGAATTGGATCGTGAACGCGCGCTCCAGCGACGAGCTGAGAGGGAAGTGCCCCGGACATGAAATAAAAGGAGCTATTAGTATCAAATGGCAGGGAATATAATTGAAACTTTATTTCATGGGATTTTACGCAGGGGAAGATCTCTTGGCCGGGCACAGATCTTTTATTCGGCGTCCGTTCGATCATTTATTATCGGTCCGAATTTCTAACAGTTGTTTTATTGGAGGCAGTTATTTGTAATTTACTCTCCTCCCCATCCGAATGGTGTATTTTGTCTTTTTTTTGTGTGCACAACGGCGCCCTTTTCTGAAGTGTTTTGTATGCATAACCACGGCAATGGGTTTAGTAATAATGTCTGCTGTATTGAAGTAGCGATAGGGGTAACTTTTTTTTAAGCTGCCATTCTGTTCGCATGATTTTTAAAGCATAGAGTTTTAAAGTGGTTTAAAAAATAAAGCTATGATATATTTACCGAATTTCGATATTTCTTACTTTCGTATTATATTAAAATTAATCCATATTGGATTTTGAATCTGATACTTTAACCGGTAAAAAGCTATTTTATAACTGTATTTAAAAAGTCTCCAACCAATGAAACACTGAGAAACTTAAGACCTTTTCAATGAAGGTTGTATTAAAGACATTAATAATGCAACTGAAAGCCTTAGAAAAGACTTTTAATTAAACTCTAGACTATAAACTTTTTATAGCTCTTTTTAGTACGTTACTAAATTTCGTAATTTCATAAAATGCTTTTCGTAATAATAATTAGCATTTTCAAACTTATGGTTGTTTCTCAGGATAGGTTTTCATTAAGTATTCATTTTAGCTTTTTTATACCTAAACTTTTATGAAAATTAATTTTGTTAGTAATTTTTTTCTATCAGTGTATTAACGATATTAACGCAGTCATATGTTAATTAAAATATTAATTTTAAACTCTCTGGTTTAGAATATTATCAAGTTGTAATGTTAATTTTTTCATTACTTTTTGTATAATAAATATGTATAAAATTGAATTTCTACCTTGCTGTTTGTTTTGAGTACAATTAAAAATTTAAACGATTCGCATAGTTTCTTTTAAAGACCTTGCAAAAAATAAAGTTTAAAACGTGGGTATCCCACCGATTTCTACCTTGACCCATCCCGTTGCCATTCGGCATACTAAATCCTCATCATGCCTACAAGCTGTTTTACCAGCATTACTTTCTGATTGCCTAAGTATGATGTCCTGGCATTGGCCACCACTGCTTGTTTTCTAAAGGTCACCTAGATTTTGCTTGCACCAGAGTGGGTTGAATGAAGTATTGATACATTTGGGTATCGCAGAGTGTTACCTTAAAGAATTATCTATGCATTTTAATAATATAACTATGAACATATTGCTGAGAAAACTTGACAGACGCCGTATGAATTTGTAAATTATACATCGCTTGGAGATAATTAGACTACGTTTGAATTTCCTTATTTGGTAAACAAATTACGAATTTTATATTAATAAAGTATACTAAATTATAGTTCACGCGACGTAAATCTAGTGTCAATAATTTAATTATAAATCCCATTTCCATCAATAAATTACGTCTGAAGGATTGTAGAGATAAGCATATTAATTAGCATGAAGTGTTGTTTAAAGGGACAGTGAACTTTCAAAATTGTGAAATTTGTCCAAAATTCGATTTTTTATTTTTTTATTTTATTGAATTGTGAAAATACGTACGAGTAGTAATGTGTTGCAAAAAGAATTTTTAATTTCTGTGATTACTTTCCTAGTTACAGACATTTGTATTTAATTTAGATATTATGTGGTTACTAACAGCAATAACTTTAAATGTGTTTTTCTCAAAATAAACATTTTCGTGTCATACGAATATCTAAACTGCCCCAGGCGCATTTCTAATTATCGTATTGCGTTGAAATTTAAGTTTTATATACTTAACTGTATATCAAATAAATATTATTGGAAATAATTATGCTTCGTAGCTCAGAATTTCTAAATTTTGTTCTTGAAAAGATGATTTATAGGTATTTTGCGTAATAAAAAGGGTGTTTTCACTATTATTATTTTTTTCTCATTATATTTTTAATGAATGCTTAAAATAAGCAATAAGTTTCTTTGTTAGTTCTATAAGGTATCCTGTAAATAAAAATTACCATATTATATGCAAAAGAAATACGCATGGAACATTTTTAATTAGGCCAATTTTTGATATAATTAATAATTCATAAATTATTAATATTTCATACTTAAATTTTAACCACTTTTACATATCTGTGGTACTAACACATATTCACATTCCAAGCAAATCCATTCAAAACAAAAAAAGTTAGGTTTGAAGGTCCACTGTTCCCTTAAGTATATTAATTATCCTGATAAGTTCATCTATCACATAACTGCTTTTGTTTGACCGATAAGGGGTAATTTTCATTTCATGATAGCATTTATCTGTATATTTCACTTTAATATGCATATAACTCTATATATCTTAGTCATTTATCTTAATTAACAGTTATACATGAGCACATAAAATTTAAGTACTATGTTTTTAAACCATATCAACATCCATAAGATTTAACTAAAGTAGTCCACTCCAGACATAACGTGCTTTGTTTCATATAACTAGATGATGGCTACTCTCTCCTATGGGTGCATAACTAAGCGGAATTTTCATTTTCGCTGCTGGCTTTAGCCTTAACCTGTAACTCACTTTTATATTACTCTACGAGGATGACGCCTTCTCTGTTAGTTTTTATCTCGCATCTTAAAAGTTTTATTTCATTGTTTTACAGGCTTGCTCAGCAGTGTAGATTTAATCATTTGTTCGTCTATATATATTGCATTGAAATGGCATGAACAAACTGTAAGGTTCTGGGCGATGCTCTAAAGATATTAGTATTTTTGAATTTTTAATATTAAGTAGGAGAGAAATATGGCAACACCGACTTGGTGTGAATGAATCGGTGTTGAAAATGTTGGTATATTTTAGGACTTGTGTTTAAAGTTTCATCTTTAATTTACTGTAGTAGGAAAAATTTATAAGATTCACTGTTTGTAGAAAGCATGAGCATCTGATTTTCGTATTCTAAACCTTAGATTAACCTGTTTCGAGAAAGCATATTGTTATAATACATCCTCCATTGCGTGTAGTTTTTTGCTGGTTTTTTTTCTTATAGAAGGAAAATTATTAACGAATTTGTGAATGTGTGTTAATAAATGGCGTATGAGTGTTCTGTGTTTGCGTGTGAATTTTGTGTCTTATATTTTTTCAGTCGTATGATGTATTTCTAGTCAGAGTAAATTCCAATAAAGAAATATTTTATTATTGACTTTAATTTTACTGTCTGATATACTCATCAAAAGTGTAATATTTACTTTCAATGGTTAATTTATTTTATTCCACTGAAGGTTCCAATTTATTACTGACGCAATCGCTTTTTTGTTTGTCCTTTTTCTGTAAACAGTACCATATTATTGTGTTTAATACGGGTGAGCCAGAAGCGGGCCAAAGGTGTTTCGAAATAGCAATAACTCTGTTGTGTATGAACTTTTCGAAATTTTTACTATTTTTTATTTTATTTTACAGAGAATGGATATGACATAAAGTGTGACATCAAGTGCATTTTTGACATCAAGTGTGAAGAATAACGTCACATAGATGTCTTCCGTTTTCAACTTTGCATATCCCTGCGCGATATTGGGTATTCTCCTTAACGTCTTTTGGCGGTTATGCTCGAATTTCAGTTCGGATGGGATCCTGGAACTGCTGAAAGGTTTGGGATTTATAAGAAGTCAGGCGTTGTTGATTCTGGCGACTATGCACGAAATTCAATTTCGGCTCGCTTCGAACTTAGTCGTCAAAATTTGCCGAACAGTACCATGGTTGGCTTTGCTATGTAAATGAATACTCTCCATCATATCCCAGACTTGCAATTTTACAGTCTTAAAAAAGAATAGTCTAAAAAGCAATAGATTTTTAAAATTAGCCAGGAACCTTAGGTTCACCCTGTGTGCGTGTGTGCACTGCGTAATTAATTATTCTAGCGTTAATCATTCATTTTTTAGATTCGTTTATATATTTTTTAAGTGAATCTGTGGTAGAATTACCCCTATTTTTACAACAAAAAATATTGCTTTTTTAAAATTTTTTCATTTTCAAATGGTTAAAAACTACCTAAAGTACAATTTCAGTCCTTGTAAAACCTCTTGAAGTGGTATTATGTCAGGTTTTTTAAAAAACTGAATCTTATTTAATTTTCTTGAAATTATTACAGTATCTCTCTTTAAACAATGGGATAAATGTATTATTTTATAGATGCATAGTGAATGAAGGGGAAGCATGATTGGAATAGAGGCCATTAAATACTAAAATACACGGTTCTTTGAAAAGCGATGTTACACGCTTTGTAGTTAAATTTTCGCAATGAATATTTTAAACTCTTATTAATATTAAGCGATATCATAAAAGTAAAGATACGAACCCATAATGATCATCGATTATCTCGTTAAATTCACCAGCCCATATTAAATAAAATCAACAGAATTTTCAAGCCTCCCTTTCCTCCCATGTTTTTAACGCTATCTGTATTTAAAGGGGAAGCGTCGAAATTTTATAACGGTGGAGACAAAAAGCATCTCTTTATGGGGTCCTTTTTAAACGCGGTTGCATAGAATGCTACTTAAGTGCGGTTTGAAATTTTTCCGAACGTTAAATGTGTTTTATAGTTGGGAAAAAAAGAACTGCAAGGATGGTGTATTAAGTTTATAAGAAATGAGCAAAGTTCCGCGCGAAGTGTTGAAAACAATTTCCGCGATGGAATTTTCAAAAGTAAATAAAGAATTTAATGTAGAGGAGAAAAAAAAAAGATTCAGATAATGGAAGAGATATTTAGTTGATGATATCTTCTTCACGAAAAGTATTTTTTTTTCTTCTGCTCTATTCTGTGATTTCATTCGGAGTATTGATTTTTGCATTAAATTTAGATTTGAAGCAATAAATGGGGAGAGGGCAAGAATTGCCGTTGAGTTAGTTTTGTGATTTTTTTAAACTATAAATCATAGAATAGGTGATTTAATTTAAAGTGATTCATAATCAATATCGAAGTTATGTTGCGTGTGTTACTATATAATGAATTAACTCGGAGACTTAGTACAGGGGCTGACTGAAGAAGAGATAGAATCCTCTGTATCCTAACAAAATTTGGAAGTATGGAATCTGCTGAATCCCAATGAAAGTTCTGTAGTGTATAAGTTCAGTCAGAGGCCAATAGAAGAGGGGGGGGGGGGGTAATGAGAGCCATATAGCCTAGGTATCTTACTTTAAAGGGTTTCGCGGTTTGCTACGAGGAAAAACTGCTTATTTCTTAAATTAAATTATTTATCTCTGTCCTTTAAATTATAAAATGGACATTTTGATTCATTTTAAGAAATTCACGCGTATACATTACTATCTGAATACCCGTGCTTCGCTACGGAGTACATTCAAATTAAATACAACGGTCAATGTATGCAATTAATGTCTATATATATATATATATATATATATATATATATATATATATATATATATATATATATATATATATATATATAGACAAAATAATGTAGAAGAAAATATTCAAATTAAATCTAATATAACATACTAAAGAATATAGTACAGTTTGAGGAACATTTCTTTTACTGTATTTTAATATTTTTTTGGATAATGTCCAATCGTCTGCCGCATTAGAAAGAAAAAAAAATTTTTGTCAATTTATTTCGGTGTTATGCACGTGACACAAAATTAGTTTAAAGTATCACAAAATGAAAAGAAACCACGTAATAAGCATTTAATAAATTAAATTCTAAAAATTAATCTTTAAAAATTCACCAAAAATCAGAAAATGGAGGTAAAGATTCGAAAAAGATTTCATTTTAAAGGAATTTTTATGATCTTTCTCGTGATATAAATTTTATAACTCTCAGATTATTATTTTGAATGCAAGCATAAAAAAGTTACAAAAACAGCTTAATTTAATTTAAAAAATCTAAGAGGAATTTTTCAAAAATCCTTCTTAGTGCACCCCTACACTATAAGAAGAATCGCCATGCAAAATTTCAACCCTTTAGGTCCAGCGGTTTGGTTTGTGCGTTATCTGTCAGTCAATCAGTTACGGAGCAGTTTTATATATAAAGATTAGCAGTTCCCTGTTGATAGGAAACTTTGATAAAAGATAAAATGAATGAATTCACTACAAAAAGCATAAATAATATTAAATTTTACTACAAAGTTTGCAATGGAAATTTTTTAAATTTTAAATGATTGATCAAGTTTTGATAATGCCAACTACACCAAGGTTTCCTCACAATATTAAAAAATCAGTTTTAACTGAATTTTTTTCCACAATTTTTTATATTCCCTAGAATTTATATGAAAAATTTTCCTATTGCCATTGCTTCAAGGGAAAGAGATTTTAGTGTCTCTAAAAATGTCTGAAACTTTAATTCACGCATCATGCCTCAGGAAATGGGAGTAATGGTTAACCCAGTCTTACAGCAATTTAAAATTTTCCCGAAAAGTGATTAAATTATAGATGAAGGTGCAAAAGATAAGCTTGTAAAATGTTTTGAATTACAAACTACTATTTTTTTTACTTCCTAAATTTTACGTTTGTAATATGTAATTTATTAAGATGAACATAACTTTCAATGACTTGTCTATTCAATACGTATTTAAAAATTGCATTTTTTAAAGTGTTCTGAAGTTTTCAATTCATGTACTTCAGAAATTTTCAACCTTTTTTAAAATGACACTTTATACGTCAATATTCTTAAGCCATTTTATGTTTATGGAGCCTGGGGCGGTGTCGCAAAATTTTTTTTCTAAGTGTATTATCTATATATATAAAACAGTTCCGTAACTGACTGACTGACTGATTGACTGACTGACAGATAACGCACAGACCAAACCGATGGACCTAAAGGGCTGAAGCTTTGCACGGCGATTATTCTTCTAGTGTAGGGGTGCACTAAGAAAAATGTTTGAAAGATTTTTCTCAGATTTTTCAAAATTAAATTTTTAAGCTGTTTTTGTAACTTTTTTTGAAGCTTGCATTTAAAATAATAATCTGAGGGTTATAAAATTTATATCACGAGAAAGATCGTAAAAATTCCTTTAAAATGAAATGTTTTCCGAATCTTTACCTCCCTTTTCTAATTTTTGGTGAAATTTCAAAGATTAATTTTTAGAATTTCGGGCTTGTGGCGGCCCTGTGGTACAGCGCGCTGGTTTACGGTTGCTGAGGGTGCTCAGATCGAATCCCGGCGTGGCGCCACGAAAAAAAAAAATGCTTCCGTTCGTGTCGTCCCTTCATAGGGGGTAATGCTGTCCGCCTATATGGTGCCCCCATAATAAAATGGGCAGTAAAAATTGCGGTGTAGTATAGGCCAATGTTTCATTATAAGTGCCTCCGCATTGGCGGAAAAAAAAATAAATAAAAATTTTAAAAAAAAATTATAATTTAATTTATTAAATGCTGATTATGAGATTTCTTTTCCTTTGTGATACTTCGAATTAATCTTGCGTCACGGGCATAATATCGAAATAAATTGACCCCAAAAGATATGAAAATACAGTAAAAGATAAAATTTAACCACTAGACTAATTGTGATGTAAGTTGTTTAAGAATTTAATTCAAATTAGTGTGTTTTATGGATATTAAATTAAACCTATATATAAAACTGCAATTTTCCCTCAAAGTATGCTTCGCCATGAGGATAAATTAAGTCTCAAGGTGAAACTACAAAATACGTTGGCATAGATTTTAAAGAAAATTGCTTCTCCCACAGTCAGTTTTACGTAGCTTGCTCACGCGTAAGTTCGCGGATGAGCCTGGTAATATTAGTTCCGCCCAATGAAGAAATAAAAAATATTGTTCAGAAGGAAATCCTCTAAAAAGCAATTTCATTATTTTTTCTTTGCAATTATCCTAAAATGTACTCCGTAGCGAAGCACGGGTATTCAGCTAGTAATGCCTATATAAGTTTTATATTTTTTCTTTACTTGCCTTCATTTGTTTTTAACTGAATTTAATAATGTTTCTTAATCGTAGATTAGCTTATCAAAAACAACCAACCAACCAAAGAAAATATTGTTATTACTGATACTGAGTTATGTATTTTAATATTTATGGACTTAAAATTTTAAAATCTTTAAGACCTTATTTTTTATTACTTTGAATTACAATTTTAAAAAATAATATTTTTAAAGTTAAAACTCCCAAAAGATTATTTAAAAAAGTTCTTTGAGTATATTTTGATTTTTCCGAAATGTATCAGAATGGAAGTTAATGTAATTGAAGATAATATTTTGTTATGCAATCATATAACATAAAGGTTGATGGAGTTTTCCCATAATTTGGTAGATAAGATATTTGCATAGTTCCCAGATTTGTCTCGGGCGTTTAGTGTAATTTACATTCAAAATCCTTTATTGCAGTTTTTCTTCTTACTGGCAGATTTTACATTTAACAAGTTCTTTACAATTTTTCGGGGCAACTTAATTATTTTCCATCCTATTGCAATCACGTTAAGCATGCTGGAAGTATGATAGTGTATTGCGTGTTCTTGCACATATGAGATTTTTGCTTTGTGTATTTTTGGAAGTTATAGTATGTGAAATTTTTTCAGTTATGAAAACATGCTATCTGGATTTTTTAGGACAGTTCTTACATTCTATTGATGTCCAGAACAGAAGGAGTAAAAATAAAACCAAATAACACTGGTACAGATGAAAAATTAACTTTCTGCTATTTACCGTAAATTAGCAGTTAGGTACTATTTACAAATTTCAAAAGCTTATATAGCTTTTTTTCACCAGGAGCTTAGCAAAAAAGCTCAGATATTACAGGCAATGGCTTTTAAATATGATATAAAAATATCTTTTTGAAACAACTTAAAATTTCCACCTGTTTGCTATTTTTCTTCATGTTATTCAGTAATAAAAATTGCATCACGGTAAATTTTGTATGAAGCGTAAAATATTCTTTTTTTTTAAAGTTTAATCATTTAATTATAACTATTCTGCAAAATTAATGGCACCTTGTCTCAAAACTAAGGGACTGTGATAAAATATATATATATATATATAAATAAATAAATAAATAAAAAAAACAGTTCCGTGACTGTTTGACAGATAATGCATAGACCAAATCGCTAGACCTAAAGGGCTGAAATTTTGCAAGGCGATTCTTCTTATAGTGTAGGGGTGCATTAAGAAAGATTTTTGAAAAATTCTTAGATTTTTTTAAAATTAAATCTTTAAGCTGTTTTTGTAACTTTTTTAAAGTTTTTACTTAAAATAATAATCTGAGAGTTATAAAATTTATATCACGAAAAAGATCTTAAAATTTCTTTAAAATGAAATCTTTTTCGAATCTTTTCCTCCATTTTCTGATTTTTGATGAATTTTTAAAGATTAATTTTTAGAATTTAATTTATTAAATGCTGATCACGAGATTTTTCTTTTTGGGTTACTTTAAATTAATTTTGCGTTACGTGTATAACAACGAAATAAATTGAAAAAAAAGATTAAAATATAGTAGAAGATAAAATTTAACCACTAGACTAATTAAGATGGAAGTTTTTTAAGAATTTAATTCAAAATAGTATGTTTTTTAGATATTAAATTAAACCTATATATAAAACAGTTCCGTGACTGACTGACAGACAGACCTCGCACTAACCAAACCGCTGGGCCTAAAGGTCTGAAATTTTGACAGTGCATTCCTATAATGACATGGATAGCCGCTAAGAAAGGATTTTTTGAAATTCCATCCCTAAGGGGGTAAATTGGGCACTCCAGTACGCTTGTGTGGAAAATCGTATTCTCTGCGACTATTCTCGGCGTCTCTTTGTGCAGATCACCGTCAAAAAATGGTTGAGGAAATTTTGGTTATTGGCGGGGAAATGTTCCTTAAACTGTACTATATTCTTTAGTATGTTCTATTAGATTTAATTTGAATATTTTCTTCTACATTATTTAGTCTATAAAAGTATCCGTTACGATTTCCATTGTAATTATCCTAAAATGCAGCGAAGCGCGGGTATTCAGCTAGTCTCAAAATAAAATTTTATTTTTCCCCGGGATACGCTTGACACGTGATGTATTATTTGTAGCTGCGCGTGACATTACTTTCGACTTCGGTCCGATTTTGTTAATCATCCATTCGTTATTACATAGATCGTTGCATCTGCTGTTGGAAAGTTGTATAACATGCCACTGTCTCGGTCTCTCATGATCGATAATTAAGAACCACTGCAGAAGCTGTCAGATGCCCTCTGGTTAACGAATTAATGATGATTGAAGATTGATCAGTTCAAATAATTTGGCTTAAACTCTGAATTTGCGTGATAAAGACATGAGCACGCAGATGAATGGTTTTGGACTTTTATTTTAGTGATCATGCTCAGTGAAGAATGGGTTAACTGGAAAGCATCTGTGGATAGATTACCCCAGGAAAACTGGTCAGCTTTGTTTGGAGGCAATTGACCTGTATAAAAAATTCATTTTCCGATATCCGTTTTTTATGTACGGATAGTTTGTTTTATCTGTAGAGTGTGGTAGAAAATCGTCTTTAAACATGGTTCGTAATGCGTAATTCAAGATATGGTTATTTGTAATCGAAATCAGCGTTAATCAAAATTGTGTATTTCTAGGATTATCAGGGATTTGGGGGTTGAAAAAGACATTGAAAGTACCCCATGAAATAATAAATTGATTTGAATAATAATCTGTTTGAATATTTTTGCATTTTGTTTGATATTTGTTTGACGAATTAGTGAGGTTTTATTTTATTTAGTTTTGAAAGGCGCACCAGGGGTTTCAGGTACACCTAAAAGGAATTACTTTAAACTGTGAAAAAAATAACGAACGAACATGGGGTTCGTGATGCGTAATTCAAGATATGGTTAGTGGCATGGTTATTTGTAATCAAAATCAGCATTAATCAAACTCGTGTTATTGTAGGAATAGCAGAGATTTGTGGTTGAAAAAGACATTTTAATTACTCCATCAAATAATAAGTAGGTTGTCTGTTTAAATATTTTTACGTTTTGTTTGATATTTGTTTGAAGAATTAATAAGATTTTATTTTATTTAGTTTTCAAAGGCGCGTCAGGGGTTTCAGGTAAACCTAAAAGGAATTACTATAAACTGAGGAAAATAAAATAATGGAGCAACATGGAGATATTTACCTTTAATGTAGATGACTGAGATCTGTGAAGTTTTAACTTCACTTATGTGCCAGTAAGAGCATGGTTTTTGCACTCTTTGCCCATAAATTAGACTCAAGCTTATTTAAGTTGTCTGAATCTTGGTAATTACGTAACTTTAGTGTAAGAAAATATTGGAGTATGTTTCTACAAACCTTTGTTTGTTGAGCCTTAAAATTTTTTTTAAGACAAATGTTTCAAACAGAATGTCAATTTTCCTTCCACTACAAGCAGGGAAAGAACATGTCGGCTAGGTGTCGTTCATATCTTCACACCAGAGAGACTGACTGCTTTGCATGTTTAGAAAAAAATTAACAAATGCGACGGCGTGAGCGAGGCAACATATACGCATGGCTTGAATCCGCCGTGTCGTCTTCGTTACCTGGTGATGCCGAAATTGTGACTTTTTCGTCTCTTATAGGTATCTAAATACAAGATAAGCCAGAGGCGAATATTTTGGGTGCTTTCTTTAAATTTTATGCATCTGTTCATGCGAACTTCCATGACAATTAAATACCTTATTGGTAAGAATTCTTCAGATTGCGCAGATGATACTGAGAGATTCTTACAAATTTTGCATTATCAGGGATTAAAATAAGATTCGAGATAATGTAATATATCAAAAGGTTCGTACTGTGCCTTGAGGCTGCACTTTTAAGAATTTTTCCGCAAAATGTATCCCTAACGAAGAAATATTAGCTTAAACTTTGAGTTTCTTCTTTCACCGACGGATGGCTGCACTCTTAGACAAAAGACGATATAGTTGTTTGTACGTACGAATGATGATTTACGACATAGGAAAAGATAACACGACGATGCCTTGTGGGATGTTATTTTGGTGTGCAGATTCAGCGAAGAGATAACTGGTTTGCCATATAGCTTCTTGCTTCACTCACGCGTGCTCCAGGCCTCTTACCCCTCGATGTTCAGCTGGCCTTAAGGCTGCTATGAACTAAGCATTTGCCGTCAAATTTTGCGATTTGCAATTACATCTTTAAGGCTGCTGTATACTAACCCTGTTGAATTCTCTCGACTCAGTGTTAGCTATGGAGAAAATTTGTCGACTATTTACAGCTTCATAATACCTGATAATCCGATAAAAATGGCATTTTCAGATAGCCTGAACTTTTCTGCACTTTGCAACAGGATTCATTTTATAAATTTTGTCCACCAAAGAAATAGATGAGCGGTTAAAACACACTAAACCAGATTTTGTCCCCGAATAATTTAAATTAAAAAATATTGTTTGCAATTTTTCTTAAATTAAAAATGTCTCAAAGCGTAAAATTGTCTATTACGAATTATTCTCTATTCGTAATTCTCTATTCGTATATTCTCTATTCGTATTACGAATTATTTATTCTCTATGAACAATTTAAAAAAATAAATCTTTAAATCCAAGTCGCAATCCTTGGACATATTTTCTCCATAGGTTAACATTGAGGTGAGCTTGAATCCAATAGGGTAGAGGTCGGCAACCTTTTTTACTAGTAGGGCATATTTCAGAAATGCGGGAGTTCGGCGGGCACCACTGGAGGAAGAGGAGGGGGGGGGGTTAATGTTTAAACATGAAAATATTAATGCGACATAAATTTTTAATTCATAAATTCAAATTTTAATTTAAACAAAATAATCTTAAAATTGATAATTAATACAATATTTGGCATTGCAAATCTGCGGCCAACTCGTTGTAATGTGGTACTTAAGTCGAATTCCCAGTTCTCAGGCAGTGGTCCAAAGGAGTGTCAGTGAGGCTTGATCGGTACTTTGGTTTCCAATATGAAATACTTAAAATCAAAGATTCACGAGTATTTGTTGACACACAAAAGAGAGAGTTCTACCTCAAAGCACATTTTCTCAACAATGGGAAGCTATTTCCATTCACTAAATTCCAGAATTTTTCTTCATTAAGATGTAATTTTAATTCAGTGTCATTTCCTATATTTTAATTTCCAATTCTCAGTCCTCCGTATTGGAAATATCAAAATATGTGGTGATTTTATGAGTCACATCGTCCTCTGTATGAGAGAGAAGATTAATAAAAAAACGTCAAGAATGCCTCCAATTCGTAAAATTCTTCAAATCTGGTATTAAATTATTCCAATAAGGAATCAAAATTTTTTTAAAACCGGTAAGTGGTAGCATTTTCATCATAGTAATTTTCTATCATTTTTAAATTTGGGAAATGTGATAAATTATCTTTCTCCATATGCGATTTCAAGAGCGCCAATTTAGCTTTAAATGCATTTATCGTACTTGACATAGAAGCGATATGATGATTTTTCCCCCCTGTAGTTACTGTAGTTTCAAATTTAGTTCCTTGACTTTTACAGTTAAATCAGTTAGAAAGCCTTAGCTCAATTAACCAAGGTTTTTGCTCTAATTCTAAACAAATTTCTTTCACCTGTGAGAATAAATTTAAAAACCGCTCAAGTACCTTTCTGCTGCTAATCTCTCTCAATCAAATATCTAACCTCAAATTATCAAAAATATCTAAAATCAAATTTCTGAGCTGAAATACGTAAAATTTAGATATTTGAACGGCGGGCACTTTAAAATTGTTTCGCGGGCACCTCGTTGCCGATTCCTGCAATAGGATTTGTACACAGCGCAGGTGCTGATTTTCCATTAGGCCCGGTAGGCCCGGGCCTAGGGGCCCCTAGAATGTTGGGCCCCTCCAAGAAAAATAATTTTATTTTAAAAGGAAAAAAGAGAAAATTCTTCAAATTTTTAAAAAATTTTACCTTTTTTATAGCAATTTTTTTTATATATCCTTTCAGGTTTGATTGATTGGTTCATCATATGTATAGTTATATGTGTAGTTCATAATATGTATGTTATAGTGTATATAAGGGATTAACAAGTTTTTCTGGTTGCATTGTATTGGTGTTTTAATGATGAAATTAATATTTTGTATTGTTTTTTGTTATTTGATAAATGTTCTAGGCTTCTACGCTTCAAATAGCGAATTCTTGGTAAAATGGTACTTTCAGAATGATTCATGATTATTTTTTTGTGTGTCAATTTCGGAAATGTTACGCCCACATCAGTATTAGGGGGCCCCCATCCCCAGTTGTGCCTGCAGTCAAGAATTTTCTAAATCGGGCCCTAACACAGCAGCCTTAATTATCGTGAATACAGCCGTTATGCAGATATAAATCAAACGCAGTTATTGTTGATAGTAGGCACAGTGGTCAAAATATAATTTAGGCTTCACATATAACTTCGTAAATACTCGAAAATTTTCCATTTTTTTCCCCATTCGGCTTGACACGAATATAAAATGGAAATTTATTTTGCTAGTGGTGTATGGCTTTTTTAGAAATTTTCGAGCAACAGAAAATTTTTTGGCAACAGAAAATGTACAATTTTTTCCCCTGATAATTTTCCAAGGCGGAATAATTTGTACTATGTCGCCGAGACGAAGGAGGGAGGAATTTACCAGGGAGTGAAATTCTATTTTTCTCCGGGACACGACAGTGTGACATATCGAATGGCTGCGGGTGACATTCCTTTCGACCCCGTTTTGTTGAGCTCTTCTTCATTAATCATCATTTGGAGCGTTCCATCCTACGTATAGAAAGTACGGAAAACCCCTCCGCTCCATCCATCACAATGGGTAATTAAGAGACCCCTGCGAAGAATGACAAATGCCCTCGGCTATCGGTCTAATGGTGATCGAGTTTCGTTAAGTTCAGTTTCCGAGGCCTCTATTAATTTGGTAACAGTGAAGGGAGAAAACTAGCCGAAAGGAAGAGACACCCACTGATTAGAGGGATTGAAACCTTTTGTCCGAAAGCGTGTCTGCCCAGCGGCGCACCACTCGTTGCGAAATGGGTAAAACTTGAAAATTATGCAGCTATCTGTGACGAGAAGGCATGATATTATTAGATTAGTAATATCGTAGACATGGAAAATGGTGTCTTTTATGTATTGAGAAAAATGATTTGCGATAGTTCATAGGCAGTTTCATTAATTTTATACGTCACTAGACCGCTTGTAACTCGTTGAGTTTTCCACTCTTGATAGGTTTTGATGAATACTAGCTAATTTCGATATTCCGTCCCGAAGGTCTTTATATATATATATATATATATATATATATATATATATATATATATATATATATATATATATATATATATATATATATATTTATTTATTTGGGGCGCGGTGTTGCAATAAAAACATCCACAACATAAACTAACAATCATCGTAAATAACAATGAACAATTAAAGTTTATTTACATTTAGAATTGAAAAAAAAACGTAGTCCGTCTACGACGGAATCCAAAGCGGGAGTCTTAATGTTCTCCCCAAACAGAGTAGAGGGGTCGTGATAATGTTCGTGCTAGCGGCGCCCTCTTGCGCCAGACATTATATGCGTTTACAAATAACATTTTAGGAAGTTTAAAGTTCATAGTTAAAAGTTCAGTTCTGCTTTCTCTCTCTCTCTCTCTCTCTCTCTCTCTCTCTCTATATATATATATATATATATATATATATATATATATATATATATATATATATATATATATATATATATATATATATATATAAAGAAATAGATCCAGTAATTATTTTTTTAAATTACTGGATCTTATTATTTTTTAATTACTCGTCCCTCACTTTGAGTACGACCCCCGACGAATCAGAGTCAGGAGTTTGTAGGGGAACCGGTTTCTAGCCGAATGACCTGCTGGCCACGTTTTGCTATCCTGGGTTGGCAACGACTAGAGAATGAGGTTTTCCAGATTTGCTCTGTACTACTAGAAACTTGGTGTGTGATGGTGATACGTGCTGTTCTCTAAACCGGCATGGTTATCTTGCAGCTAATGGAATTAATAACGTATTAAATTAAACGAGTTGATTTCTGTCCTTCGTCCAAATCACGACATATATATGTATGTAATAGCACGGGCGCGGGCCGACGAATGAAAGGCTGAGTGGCATATCTAATTGAGGTTAACATCGATGACTTGTCGCCCGGCCGTGCATCACAAATGTTTAAATCCATTCCCGCATTTCATCTCAACCCTCGGACACAAATAATAACACAAATTTCACGAACTACATTTTTATTGAGATCACCGACCGCTCCGTCGATATAAATGCAGCAAGAGAAAGTACAGAAATCCGTCCTACTTCCGGATATCAAGTCTTATATAAACTTCAGTCCATCACGTGATTAAAGGGTGTGTCTTAATAGTTGATTGGTTTAAAGTTGTTGTTGATGTGCAGAACTGATTTAAACTTGTACTGACGCCGCGCAGCGTCCCTTTACTTAAAAAAGACAGCCATCTTTAATGATTTTGCCGAAGGCTGTAATAATGGAATTTAACGCGAATGCCCAAAGGGAATTAAATAACTTAAGGGATTAAAAAAGGGTTTGTAATTTTGAATAGTAAAGTGAGGAATTAATAGTTTTTAAATGTTAAGAGTGTTGAATTAAGAAATTACTAGTTTTTAATATTATATGTATATATATATATATATATATATATATATATATATATATATATATATATATATATATATATATATATATATATATATATATGTATATATATGTATATATATATGTATATATATATATATATATATATATATTTATTTCGATGTACTTCGAAAGTACATCAAAATTCGTAAATACTCGAAAATTTTCCATTTTTTTCCCATTCGGCTTAAATCCAGATTACCGAGCTGTATAAATTTAAAATGTTTGAAAAATTTCACCGTAAATTAAAGATTCCTTTTCATCTGACTCATGAAAAACTTCAGCCAGCTATGACGTTTGAAACAAATGGCCCTTTTATCTAAATATGTCGATGAATACGAGTAAATATGGTAAAAAAAAAGGCTGTAGTTATGCACTGCTACGTTTATTTGTAATCTTTTTTTAGGGTGGTTTATCGCCAAGTCTGGTAACCATTGAATATTCATTTTGTTTTAAGTATTACCAGTAGATTCGTAGTTTCATTAAACATTTACCAAAAACTCGGAGCAAACCTAAAAAGTTGCCAAATGGTAGTTAATCGTCTTTGAAAATACTTATGTTTCGGTAACTTTGTATTTTACTTCTAGAACTACAAGTAGTTAAGATATGTCTATTTCCATCAATGTTAAAAACCATTCTAGCTTGGTACTTCCAAGTTCTTGTGAAATTTGATTTATTTTGATTCTACTAATTCCATGGGTTCAATTTTCTTACTCATATGGTTTTGGTGCATAGTTAAGTGATTTGATTTAGTGCACTATTTTTTCGTGATTGAATGACTGACGAACTCAAATTTTTATTATTTTATAGAGTGCAGAGATAGTCGTATATTAAATAACTTTGCTTTGATATTCTTATGTGTTTCCAAAACTTGTAGGGCTTCGGTTGGATGAAAAGCATTCATGAGATAAATGTAACTCTTTTTCATCATGGCAGCTTATATTTTCGATTCGTTATCAATTTATTAACAATGGCAAGTCGCAGAAATGAATTACGTAGGTATTCGTTAACAACGTGTTTTATGTACGAAATTAATTTTAAATGAACATCTGCAGATGACAGACACTTTTCAATCCCATTGTACTTTATTGTGGCCATCAATCATCTTCTGAAACGTTTCACCTTCCGTACCAGAAAGTACGAAAATCCCGTGTCTGCATCCGTCTCAATGGGTAATTAAAAGAGTCCCCTGCAGAGAGTGACAAATGCCCCCGGCTGTCGCTCTAATGATGATTGAGTTAAGCTCATTTTCTCTGTGTTGCAACTGATTTGATGTCCGTGGATAGATAGAGAACTAAACGGGAGTCGCAAACGTGCTGAGATCAGCGGTTGGGTGCCTTTTGTTCGCGGACCCTTTATCAGTTCTGCTGTGCGCATTACTGGAAAGTTTAGCGTGGAAAATTACGCTTGCAATCTCTCTGCGGCAAGGGTACAAGTTCTTTTGGTAAATTTGAATAATTCGATTTTGAAGATCTCTTGTTCTGTCAGGAATAGTTTGTCGAAGGATAGAAGTTGTTTACGGTTGGAAATCAGCTCATTTGAAGCGTATTGAACCAACGTATACATTAGATCCCCGTGTCTTAAAATCTCGGATTTAACGAAATATCGAGTACTGCGATTTTTTTTTCTCCATAGATTCAGTCCTCTTACTGTGATTTGATGAATATGTCCTGAGAGACGAAAGCTTCACAAGGAGAGAATGCTGGTTATCGTCTACTGGTCATATGTTAAGTCACATGATGGTCGAATGCTGGTCATACGTTAAGTCTCATGATATTGCTGGTGAATCAAAAGAGGAAAAATGGGAAATTTGCAAGTTTCTTGATAGCATATGCTTTTTGCTTGAAATGTTTATGTATACTACTGTATAAGGTTATTTACAGTGTTGTTTGATTTGAACTAAGCATGAACTAAGAACAAGTATTTAAAGTGTGTTCTATTTGAAAATTATACTTGGTCTTTAACTGTCCAGTTAATAATTAGGTAAGTATATTTTCTCCTCAGATCGGATTTTGCGAAGAAGGGAAGTCACGGATATTTAAGTTTCCCGCGTTTTAGTTAATAGGTGTATTTAAAAGAAAAATAAATAAAAAATTGAAAATCGATGTTTGAATTTAACATTGTTTTAAAGAAGCCAACTTTTAAGTAGTCGAGGTCTGGTCTCATCTGTCCTTTTGAGAGACTGGAGCTAGACACAAAGTAAAGTGTACATCATCATACGTATAGTAATTGGCTCCAATTAAACTTTTACAAATAGTAATCCTAATTCTGAAGTTCAAATGTTGCCAATGATTGAACTGATTTCATTGACTTTGGCTAATGTGTCGATCTTAGGTTAAAGAAATACAATTAATGTAATCTACCGTTATAGAATTATAAATAAATTCATGTTATATTTAAAAGAGTAAGAAATGAAATTTTTTTCCCACAAGATCTTTTGTTGTTCTATTGTGGGCATCATAAACATTTTCAATCTAGTAGCGATGATTAAGTGATGAATCTTTTAATGTATATGTCTGTATTATTATTTCTAATATATTTCTGTAATATATTTCTGTAAATATATTTCTGTAAACATTCACATCTAAAAAGAAAGTAATAACTAAATCATTGTGTTTGGTTTATAATAGTGAATGATGCTATTATTAAACAAATTGAACAAGGATTAAGAAAGATTTTGATAAGTAATCATTTAACATGTTTGATTAGTTTACATTTAAAGAAAACAGTTCTTTGACTTTAGTTCTGGCTCTTGCTCCATAACTATTGATTATGTATAAAGCAAGAGTAAAAAGTTAAATTTTAGTTTCTACTGTGAATTGGAATAGATTGCGAAATAAACCTGTTGTATTTAAGTCAGTTACCTTTACACTCCGGCTCATAAAAAATATGAAGAGATCTAGTTTAGCAGGTAGGTGAACGTCTTTTTTACTGTTTGTGAAGACTGCAAGACCAAAGCATTTTTTAATTAAGATATAGAAAATCTTGCACGAATGAAAGTAGCTAACTTGTTAAGTTTTTAAATGTATAACTAAGCGATGAGAGGATATGAAATGCGCGTATTTTGATAAACGTGATTGTATGTCGGCTTCTTGATTTGAACTCGATTTTTTTAAAAGTGTATGTCTATATCTTCGTCTCAGTTTAGGGTGGTCAGAGGGAAAAAAATATTTTAGAAAACTCTGTCTTGAAAATCATATTATTTAATGTGGGCTACCAAGTTTGTTGCAAACAAGATGATTATTGGGTACGTTTGTTTGTTTTATTTTCTTTATTTATTTAGGTGTAGGGCATTATGTGTAGTACCATACTTTCTTCTTAACAGAGTTGCTTATTTTATTTTTTTGTTTGTTAGAAGATGTATGCAACAGTAATAATTATACTGAATAGAATTATGGTGCTACTTTTCCTGATGTGTCTTTTTAAGCTTGATTTCCTGAGTGTAAACTTGAAGGGATAATAAAGGGGAGTTCATTGATTGATTAATTGATTGAGAACGCTACGGACATTTTTTTTTTTTTTTTGCTACGCGAGGGCTTGATCGGGACCTACTGCTTAAAGCCGATTCCGAACGGCTCCAAACATCCTTACCAACAGTGGAACTCTACCCACAGACTCTAGTGCCAAACGCCAGGAATAAAGGAGGACCTTAGAGGTGTCAGGGACGATAAGAGTAGTAAATGCATTCACAAACATTCACCTATATCCAAGGCTTATTTATCTGCGACTTAGCTCCTGCCTGACTGGCAAGAGCGCGAGTCGATCGTTTTCGGATCCATCGTTTTTCCGTATGTGTCGTTCATTTTATCCAGTCCCAACGATGATATTGCTTTGTTATGTTTCCGCATCTATCGTTTTCCCGCATTTATCGTTCATTTCAATCGGTCCCTTAGAAAACGATAGATCGGGATTCCACTGTATATATATGTGTGTGTGTGTGTGTGTGTGTGTGTGTGTGTGTATGTGTCAGTCAGTCAGTCAGTCAAAATTTTGACGCATTTTGGTGCTTTTCTGTTTAACTGTTTACAGCTTGCCCAAGCGACACAGACTGAGTTTGGCGCTCTGCCAAAATTATAACTCGCTACGACGGACGGCTTTAGCGTCTGAAATTTTGCTTTCCGGTAGACCGTTATGGTAGAACGTAATCCTACGTTTAAAAGTGTCAAATTTTCGTAATAAAATTAATTTACCCGGCAAATGCGAATGAACTGTCAGTTCTTTATGAATCTATTCAGGCATAATTCTTTGGTATATGCTGTGAATCCATTAATTCACTTTCATATCTGTCTTTTATGCATATGCAAAGGAATGCGTCGTATTTTCATACATTCATACTAACACATAAAACATTCTTATGCTTTAATCGTTAATGAGATACGTAGATTAATTAGCATTCACTATCTAGACAGAAAGAGGGATAATTGTAAAAAAAAGTAATTCTGTGTTTCTCCGTGACTTGAGACTGTAATGGCATCAGATAATTGCCAATGACATTCCTTTTGACCCTGTTTTGATTGTCCTCTTCATTAATCAATTCTCAAAGTATTCCGTTTTCCGAACAGAAAAGTAAGGAATTCAGCGCTGCGGCATCCGTTAACGGTTAATTAAGATCAGTGTAAACTCGTCGATTCTCGAACTAATGACGATTACTCAATTTCTGGGGTTCAACTAATCTTGATGGGATTTTCAAAAAAAAAAAAGAAAACTGGACAAGAGATTGGAACTGTTTGATTAGTGCTTTTGGGGACTTTTTTGTGATTTTCTCAATGTAACTTTTGGTAAACTGGGTAAACTAGAAAATTAATCTATAGTAGACATCGTTTCAGTGTGTAAAGTTGATTTAAAAGCTAGACACTGAATATATATATATGTGATATGGGGAGAACGGCCGCCGGTCATTGCAAAGAAGAATGCCGCAACCCCACATCAGTCATTTCTGTAGACACTGGAATGGTAGTCTGGCCGAAAGAAAAAGTCGTCGACACAAGTTTATCGGGTTACATTTTATTTATTCACCGATCGCTCCGTCGGTATGAATGCAGCAAGAGAAAGTACAGGAATCCGTCCCACTTCCGGACGTCAACACTCATATAAACTTCAGTCCATCACGTGATTAAAGGGTGTGTCTTAATAGTTGATTGGTTTAAAGTTGTTGTTGATGTGCAGAACTGATTTAAACTTGTACTGACGCCACGCAGCGTCCCTTCAGTTAAAAAAGACAGCCATCTTTAATGACATTGCCTAAGGCTGTAATAAAGGAATTTAACGCGAATGCCCAAAGGGAATTAAATAACTTAAGGGATTAAAAAAGGGTATGTAATTTTGAATAGTAAAGTGAGGAATTAATAGTTTTTAAATGTTAAGAGTGTTGAATTAAGAAATTACTAGTTTTTTAATATTATATATATATATATATATATATATATATATATATATATATATATATATATATATATATATATATATATATATATATATATATACGCACGCATGCACGCACAGTAAAACCTCGTTTATCCGAATCTCCGGATAATCTGGATCAGATTTGTAGACTTTTTTTATTTAATGTTCACATTAGATAATAATTTATAACTGTAATAGCAAGAACGCAACTATAAATACGCCAAATATTCGCGTTTTAGTTTGATTCAATCTACAGTTCCGGCATAGATTGTACAATAAATTATGGTAATAAAATGCTTTTTGTTGAGTTTGAGAAAGCTTTACTAGAGTGTCAGAGGGCATTGACGTTGATTGACTCAGAAAAGTTATTTTTAAATTTTTTAATGTCTTGTAAAGAATACTATGTAATTTTGTTACAAAACATAGTTTTTTTTTTATCATTATAAACGGTAAGTCTGCTTAGTTTAAGATTTTGTTTTGCTTATTACCCATATTTCCCGGATTATCTGGATTTTCGATAGTCCGGATTGCTTATGGTCCCAGTTACTCCGGATAAACGAAGTTTTACTGTATATGGAAAAGATATTTTATGGTTATTATAAAAAAAGGGAAGATAACTTTCTCCATTTTTTTAAAATAGTCAATATGAGACTAACTATATTAGTTATATACAAAAAATTTAAGGGTGCATGATATACTTAGCTTGTTTTCCCGTAAGACACGTGGTATGATGTACTGAATAGCATCAGATGACATTCCTTCCAACCCCATTTCATGTGTCATCGTCATTAATCATCACTCGAAGCATACCATCTTCCATCAGAAACTATGGAAGTCAAAGAGGCTCCCATCCATCATATTTGGTAATTAAGAGCCACTGCTTTCTGTTACGAATGCCTCATTGCTATTGGTCTAATGATGATTGAGTTCAGTTTAGTTTTCTGCGAGTTGCAGCGAATTTGGCGAGGATGTGTTGGCGGTCAGTGAATAGAAGATTGGGCGGAAGACGCGTTTGTTGACACGCGATGATGGTAAGTGGAGGAGATCTGCTGCCTTTTCTCATAGAGATATTGCTCAGTGTTAAATGAATGTAATGGAAATTATTGTGGACATTTATACTGTGTGACCTTAGGGGGTAATTCGAGTGTAATAAACAATTCTCGGATGACAAATTACTGTTTAGAACGGGAAAAAGCTTCCAGATATGAGAAGACAAATAAGGAGTGATTGAGTTTGAGTCTGGATATTTATGAATTTTAGAAAATTACTGTCTAACGAGTCTGCAAATGAAAGGTCTTTCATTTAACAGAATTTTCTATTTCGAACAAAATTTGCATACTGATTAGTACCAATATTGCTATAAACAATTCTTATGTGATGAAATTTTTTCGATTGTTAACATTTTTAACAATTATTTTTGAATTTTAAAACTTTTGCTGTACAGTTTTAACCACTTTTTTCGATAAGTATTGTGTGTAGAGATATTCATAAATTTTATTTGTAAAACCATGCGCATTTTTATGAGCAGAACGCATGTTATAAACACCTGTACTGAACCAAAGTTATTGTTATCTTTATTTTTTTATTTTTAAGAATGCAAATAGAATAAAACATATAACTCTTTAAAACTTACCTTGTTTGAAAGTCCTAGAAATCATTATCAGAATTGTTTCGAGTTTTAAGGCAATTTATTTTTGAACTTTTTTTTACTTCAATTTTTGATGCATTCTTTAAAAATTTAATACATGGATTTTACGTTTTTTTGTGTAGCATTTGTAATTTTATCAATTTTATTTTGTTTGTCATAAACTCATTTTGACTAACACCGAATGAGTTTTATGAATCTGTTATGTTGTATCATGCGAAAAGTAGTTGTTAATTCCCCCCTTTATTATTATTTTTTCAATTGCAATTTTACAACCCAATTTTAGATATGTTTTTTTTTTAAACGATGTTTTAAATGCAACGATGGGATTTCCTTTAATGGAGACTTGTTTTTATCTAATTACTATTTGGTACCCGTCGAAACATGACGGCTATATAGTAAATAAATGTACTAATACACAAATTATACTCAACGCATCATTGCCAAATGTTGAAAATCAATGCGTAGAAACAAATTAATGTGTTTAAACGGCCTCGTGCTTAGTGAGTATCTAAAGCCAGATTTAAAAATGTCACTGGGTACGCGCAGAAAGCAATTTTTTTAATTGTAAATTATCGATAATTAAACAGTGCGAAATAAGCAATTTTCATCAGGTTTAATCTTATATTTCATAAACATAATTATCATAAAATAAAAATGGAAGAGAGAGATCTTGAGAGACTCGGAATAAACGTGTTTATCATTAAAACATGCCACTGAGCATGCGCAGAAATAAATTTTTAATTCTAAATTATCTCTAATTAATAGAAATTGCGGTTACAAAAACCAAATTTGACAAATCTACAGATTACATTCTTTCGTTTAAGACCAAAATGAAGTAAATTGATGCAGTAGTTTTCTCTCACGGACTGCCCAAAAAGTCGGCTTAGTAATTTAAATATATAGATTACGGCTTTATCTAATTAAACGTCTGTTATATTTTTAAATAAGTTGTTTAATTAAAGGCCGTGTTTTAACATCATACTGTATGTTCAAGTAATTTTGTAGTAATTTCGGTGCCGAAGTGCTACGAATGATTTTTCATTTTATTTAATATATCCTGCAATAGATTCAATTCCTGTGCGTTTATTTCCCCTAAAACGTATGCAATGATTTGATCAATATGACATTTCAACATGACATTTGGAAAGATCACTTAAAAAAAAATATTATCTTACCAGTATAAATAAACGAAATATTCTCTGGCAACTTGCTTGCCCTTGTATCCATGGTATGCTGTTGTCACAAGGAATACTTTGCTAATAAGTTGACCGTCAGTTAATTATCCGTCAAAGTCAGTTAATTAATTTCTGCAGTAGCCAGATATAGCAAGGGAGATCTCCTCACTTGGATAGCGTGCAAATCGGTGGATCAGATATGATTAATCGCTTAATATCTTAATTAAACTGATGCTATTAGTTAGTTTGTTTATTTATCTTAGAATTGGGTTTAGTTATTTACATTCGTGTTTCGATTAATTTCAGAGGCTTGTAGAGCCTATGTGGGGCCGAAGAAAAGATTCTTTGAGAGCTCCCAGGTTGGCCGGACGCCTGACTAGAGTTCCATCCGTGCTCCGAAGAATAACGAATGTTCGAGGAATTTACTCCCCACCCCCCGGGTCGCATGGACAAATTAAAGTGTTCAGAATAAATTAGTTTTTCTTTTTAAAATTAAGTTCTCTCGCAATTATAATTAATATATATATCTATATCTATATATATATATATATATATATATATATATATATATATATATATCTCTATATATATATATATATGACTCGTTCTTCACGCCCATCTTAAACCATGTAGTCCGAACTCCTCTTAGATTACAACTGCAGTCGGCTCCCGAAAATCTTCCAGCTTCTTCTACCAGCAGTCAGATGTGGCGAGTGGCAACAAAGATGAAACCAAATATCTCTGAAATATCTTTATTAACTCTCATTCTAAAACTCAGCTCCATTAATAAAATTAATTTAGTCCCTCCCCTGTCCAAAATGCGTGCGTGCCGAGTAGCACGTCTTTCCTAGTCGATCATCCAATTGTCCCTGAAGATTTCACCCCTTTTTTCAGCTTCTAGAAATACCGCGCATGCCCACAAGAACTTTGTTACGTTTGCACCGAAGATGAGGCCCAGGCGGAGTTACAGCTGTCAATCAAATCCAACCTCTTTATCTATTTTTTCCGCGATGCTTTTATCCCGATATCTCGTTAATTAATAGTATTTAATTTCTAATTCCTATTTTCTCTAAGCAAAACCTCCGTTTAATGTTCCCACGGTTGCCCCCCATAATTAAGGCATTACTTACTAAAACTTACACTTACACTTACACACACGCACGCACGCACAAAAAAATGACCCGGATGGTCATCTCCTGAAAATAAGACATCGAGAGTAAGAAACAATACGATTCGATTTCAAGAACAAATAAGTTTATCCAGCAATAACATGACCTTACAAAGCGACGTCCAGCTCTCATCTGACGAGCGTACAAGTAGCTGTAAACGGGTTGCCGGAAGTTGGCGAGGTAGGTTAGTATTGGAAAGGGGTAAAGAACGGAAAGGTTACCAGAGAGAGAGAGAAATCTGATTACAGGCGATTAAAGATTAGAGGTGGTTGAAATGTATTACATATATATTCAGCAGTAAGACGGGATTTGCGTAAGATCAGATTTACCCTTTGAATTTTGACAAAGCTTTTGGTACCGTTTAACAATTGGCTCACTTGTTTCCCTCCAAGACAAAAACAAGGTCATCAGACGTGTTAGGGGAAGAATCTTTATTTATGTGTTAATTAAATCGCACCAAAGAGCCACTGATATTTTTCAATACTTGATAAGCTTTAAAGTATTAAGTGAGGCGTTTGTCTGATGGGTTGTCGTATAGCTCACAGATGTGGTGTATTTTCCAAGTAGATAAAGTTTCTATTTAAAATTCCATTCATTTATGACAATGATTCCCAATCTTTTTATACTTAAGTGCCACATGAGAACTTTGTTGAGTCATGGAGTACAACTGTAACGTTTTGAAGAGGGGGCTCAAATAAATTCTACACACATATAATAACTTTACAAAATGTATTTAAATATAAATAAAATAAAACACAAAAATATCCATAAAACTAGAAAAAAAACGTTTATAGGTAATTGTTATAAACAATTGGCAAGTACAGTTTCCAACACTAAAATGTCTTTATCAGGAAGCTTCATGAGAAACTCGCTGTTCTTATGCTTATTTTTTAATTAGAGCTTCTATGTCAGGGCGTACATGCAAGTAACCAGCCCATTGTTCTTATTATTATTCAACCTTTCTGCATACCACCACAAATGCACCTCAGTGCCAGTTGGGAACCACTGATTTATGAGATTGCATTCAAAAGGAGAAATATTTATTAACTATTCTAAAATTTACCTTTGTGCAGGACATTTCCCCTCTTCCAATTATTATATGAATTGATAGGGAGAGTAATTCAACTGTTAGGGTGATGTGAGACATTTATTTATTCTGTGGAATAGCTCTGTGAAAGTAAGGGATTTTCATTTACTTCGTTCTGTAGGAATACTACAGAATAAAAGAAACACGTCTGGAATCTTTATTACGGATGCCTGAATAGGGGAAAAACGTTTTCTGTCTGTCACTCATTCTTGGAGATGTATGTCCTTTCTTTCTCCGATTGTCTTTTTCGTAACTAGACACTACTCGTAACAGTCATGTCCTCGTTTCCGAAGCCTAAATTACATAACTGTTTCAAGAAACTCAAATAAATTGCTTTTTCTTCGTTTAAATAAATTTAAATCTATAGCTGAAACGCCAGTGTTTAATTGAAAACACTAGCATTGCTGAGAAAAAAGCTTGTTCGTTCTAAAAAAAGCTGTTGTTGACATACATTTTTCGCCTATTAAACGACTGAGACTTGTCGAACTTGATTACTATTTGTCTTGTTTTACCGTCTTAAAGCTGTATCTTAGCTCTGAAATACCGTTACAAATAATTCACCTTATTCCCCAGGGCAAAATTTATTGCTCTGTCGCACAACTTTTGGAGAATAACGAAACAATGTTGAAGGAAGTTGTAGTGATGCATTAGGGAGATCTTTTTTTTCTTCCCATGCTCAAGCCGGAGTGCAATGAATGCATGGTTAGTTGCATAAATTTACCGAGTAACTACCGTGTTTTGTTTTGTTTTTCTTTTGCTCAGGCGGATTCTGGAATTGCTGATTTGGCGTTGAGTTTTGAGATCATCTGCCTCGTAGTTTGCCGTGTGTTAACAATGTATCATTCGACAGCTGGCTTATAGCTCTTGCAGTCATTAAAAGATGTGACTACGTTTGTTTCGAGAAGGGTTTCCAAATGTACGGATTTTCTGTAAACTCGGTTATCGAATAGTAATTTTAAAATTATCCAGCGGATACAGGATAACCGAGTAATAATAAATATAACTGAACTGCATAAATATTACTTTTATTTCTTTTAAATTTTAAAATACACCCATACCTCGCTTTACGGTCTAGATACGTTCCGGAAAAGTTGGCCGTAAAGCGAAAAGCCGTATAACGAATCAATTATTTTGATACAAACCCATACACATTTAATTGGATCTGTTACAATTTTTTATAAATAATATAGTTTTTAGATCATAAAGCATTTTATTCTTTTTATTTCCTATAAAAATGCTTACATAAAAATAAAAGTACAAAATAATGTAATAATAAACAGAAATTCAATAAATAAACATATAAATAAAAAACTAAAGAAATCATATGCACATATGTATACATATAATAAAAAACATAAAATAAAATGTTTAAAACTGTTTTAATATGATGACGAACATTAACATGAAGAATCACTAAGCTATAATATGCTGTCATCGTCACTTTCCGCTGTTGTGGCCGTATAACGAAGCACTGTGGACCGTAAATCGAAAAAGTGCCATAATTTAAAAAGGCCGTTATAGTGAAATGCCGTATAAAGAGTGGCCGTATAACGAGGTATAGGTGTACAAAATTTTGTTCATTTAAAAAAAAATTAAATAACAGTATTTCAAAAACACTAATGCATTCAGTGATGCACAAGAAAGCCTAGATCTAATTTTTGTATAGAAATTTCCAAAAAAAACGGAAATGGCTCTCTCCTAATCTGTTGAAGTCGGTTTCGCTGTTTTCAGTGTCGTATACAGCAAAGATGTGTTTTCTTAGAAGTTCTCTTGAAGATGTTAAATTCTTGCTGCAGTTGATATTCCTACATGTGCCGCTATTAGTTGATATTCCTACATGTTTAACGGTGGACGCTTTTGAAATGTATGTATTTAGTCCGTGTAATTATTTTCTTGGTTCATCATATGAGACGCGAATTCTTCACACAAGATGTCGTCTTCATCCTCCATTTGTTTCCAACTTTATACGTATTTAATGCAAACTATTGTTTTTATATTGTTTTAATGCACAATGTGTTTTCTTTAATAAATTTTGAAAACTGATTAGACAAATATTTCACAAATTAAAAAATAATGTCAAAATTCAAATTTCAACTTCTATTTTGTATTGAAATAAAAAAAAATGTTGGGAATATCCGGAAAATATTGGAAGGATTTCGGATACGTTAAGAATTAAAAAAATCCCCGTATATCCGTTTTGATTTGGTTTGGAGCGCTACGGTCAATTTTTGCTACTCAAGGGATTAAAGACTGGGACCTACTGCTTAAAGCCGATTCCAAATGGCTACAAACGTCCCACAGACTTTGGAACCAAATGCCAGCGCCCTAGCCATTCGGCCATCGTCCGGCTTTATATCTCTCTTTTATTTTCTAGTGTTATTTTTAAGCAAGTTCATCGAAAACAAGCCAAAAAATAATCCATTAAATGGAAAAATTGAAAGAACGAGCAAAAATTTTCAGGCATTTTTAAAAGGACGCTCTTATTGTTATTTGTAAATTCAAACTGCATTATTTTTCAAAATTTTATTTCAATTTAAAACAAAGGAGTGATATACAATATCAATACATTATTATAATATCAATAGACTAACCGTTTAGGATAATACTGGGCGTAAGAAGACAGAGCTAAAAAAAATGTAAAAAAAAGTAATAAAGGATGGTAGTATATGCCTAGAGGACAAGTTTAGAGAGTCTTTAAAAATATATACCAGGGCGCTGGCATACAGTACCAGAATCTGTGGGTTCGAGTCCCCACTCTTGGCATGGACGTTTTGTAGCCGGTCGAAATCGGCTTTAAGCAGTAAGTCCCGGTCCAGTTAGCCCACGTGCAGCAAAATTTGAAAATAGCGCTCCAAACCAAATCAAACTAAAAATATATGAGTATAATCTCTTAAGAGTCTTGGACAACCCAGATTGTCGTAATTCTGTAGGTGGAATATATGGGATGCCTTTCGAACCAAATTTGCTGGAATGTTACTGATTCTCTTTCAGGGCCCGATGTAGTAAATTCTTGACCATAGGCAAAACTCGGGATGGGCACCCCCTAACACTGATGTGGGCAGAAAGATGTGGTAAAATTGACACACAAAAAATATAAACCTGAATCATTGTGAAAGTACCATTTTACCAAGAATTGGCTATTTGATGCGTAGAAGCCTAGAACTTTATAAAATAACACAAAGCAATACAATATATTAACTTCACCATTAAAACACAAATACAATGCAACTAGAAAAACTTATTAATCCCTTATGTTCACTATAACATGCATATAATGAAACAATAAATCATATTTGAAAGAATATATATAAAAAAAAAATTGCTATTAAAAAAGGTAAAAAAAAAAAAAAAATTGAATTGGGAATTTCCTTCTTTTTTTCTTTTAAAATAAAATTTTTTTGGGGGCCCCTAGGCCCGGGCCTAATGAAAAATCAGGGCCTGTTCTCGTTGTTTTTTTTAGTTCACTGTGGGGAGGAGTTGATGTCTCCCCTATCTTTGTTGCGCAATTTGAAACAGCAGAGATGTCAAATTAGCCTGTTATAAGCAAAAAAACACAGTCATGATAATATTGATACAGTAGTGATAGTTGTTATAATAAAATTGTATTAGTAATTGCATTATGTGAATGATTTGATCAGAAGCTTTGAGTTGATGGTAGTCGCGATAGTAAAATTACTGTGGTAGTAGTTGTTGCGTAATAATTTAGTTGATAAAAATATTAACGAAAATCTGGAAATCAAGATTTTAAGTTTTCTCATTTATTAGTTTAAGGTATTATGCTGAGTCACACAATGCATAAAAAAAATCTTATTACGAATTTGTGTAAGAAATATGATTTTTACATTTTTCATGGACGCCTGATTTGGGAATATTGTTACAGAAAATATGTTGCGTGACTGTAGGGCACACAGTTTATGGAAACTCTCCGAATTTAGTTCATGATGTAGTGCTCTTTACCAAAGCTTAAAATTCTCGACAGGAAAATCTCACGGTACGTCATAAACTGAAATCACGCTATTTGTTTGTGCCCTACGTATGAGAAAATAGGGGGCTAAAATAAAACAGGGGTGACCGTTTTGAATTTTTTTTTTCCGTTTTTCTCACTCCGCTTTTCCGCTTTGGAGTGTTTCGGGGTGTAAATTTCCGGACGACAGAATCAGGAGCTCGAGAATGTAATTGGCATTCGCACGCTGAACAATGCGACCCTTTTCGAGTGTTTTAGGTCGGGCAAATAAAGCAGTGGGGGGAAGTGCCTCGATTGTTTGGGGTGTTTACAAAATGGAAGCGGAGATCAATTCTGCAATTGTGGATCTGTAATTAATTTCGGGCGGGGTTGGAATGTTGGCGCATTGATTTCGGTTTATGTGTGTGTATATTTAGATTGGAATCGGGATGGCTCTTAATTTCGCCGATTTGAATTCCGTACCTCGGGATTTCGTCGGTCTGCTTGTTAGAGTGAACTTGACGAATATATACGCGGCTGGTTAATTACTTTGCCATGCATCGTTGCTGTACGTTTACCAATTTCGGAGGCTTTGTAAGAGAAAATTTCGTGCACCCATTGAATGTATATCACCAATGTTTGATTTTCGTTATGATGTAGTAAAGGAGGGAGGGGGGGGGGATTTACTATTTAAACTATATTTCCTCTTTGAAATACAGTCTTTATTTAATAAAGTTCTATCATTCCACAGTAAAACTCCGTTATGCAACAAATTCGTTGAGTGAAATGAATTGAGAAAATTTGATTAAATATTATTTAATCAAATTTAAAATTTCTTCATTTTTATTTGAAATTAAATTTGGCATTAAATTTAATTTCTGTATAACATAGGTTACAAAGTAATTTCATTTCGCAATAATTAACATAGGTCTTCAATTCATTTTTTAAAAATTTTTTTTTTATTTTTATTTTTTTTTTTTTTTTATTGTTTCATTTGAAATCTCCTTATACCTTGTGGTGCATGAGGAGATTTCAAATGAAAAAAACCTTTTAAAACCTTTTAAAAGAAAGCATATATTTTTTATATATATATTTTTATTAATCGGAAAATATTTCCTTATATTTTTATTTGTGTCGGGAAATGGAGATTGATTAGCATGTAAATGCCACTCAAAGTCAAGGTTCTGCTGAAACTTTCGTTCAATAAAAGGTTCCATTAAATCAGTGATTCCCAACCGGTGTGCCACATCTGTTTAGGGTGTCGCGAGATTTTTTCTTTTTGGATAATATATATATATATATTAATATTAGTGGGTCCCTCTTTAAATATATATAAAGTGGATATCAAACATTTGTTCTTTTAGCACCAATCGCAAATCTATAATAAAGGAAAACTGTTAGTGATTTCCATTGTAGACCTCTAGTGTAATATTGTGTCTTCAATTCATTTTTATTTGAAATTAAATTTGGCATTAAATTTAATTTCTGTATAACATAGGTTACAAAGTAATTTCATTTCGTAATAATTAACATAGGTCTTCAATTAATTTTTTTTTTAAATTTTTTAAATTTAAAAAAAAAAAAAAATTTTTTTTTTAATTTATTGTTTCATTTGAAATCTCCTTATACCTTGTGGTGCATGAGGAGATTTCAAATGAAACAATTTAAAAAAAAAAAAATGAATTGAAGACCATAGTAACGTGATGTATTAAATTGAAGAGGATTTTAAAAAAATGAAGCTGAGTTTTTATTTATAGTAAAATAAATCACCTGTTTTTTCTGTATAACATAGGTTACAAAGTAATTTCATTTCGCAAAAGTGAAAATGTGTTTTGAAAATAACGAAACAAAATTTATGAGAAATATTAATCTCAAAACTTAATCTAATAAATACGCGTGTGTTTCTGACAAATATATCAAAAACGAAAATAAAGTGCATGAAGGAAACGGAACTTGAAGTAACGATGAGGATTTATAATAGGATAAATTGTTTCAAATTTCTTTTATATTCTTTAAACTGTTTTTAAAAAAATCCCCGATTCTGCTGTGTGTAACTTTATTTATAAAAATCGGCGTGGTAGGAAAAAAAAACCTTTTAAAATCTTTTAAAAGAAAGCATATATTTTTTATATATATTTTTTTATTAATCGGAAAATATTTCCTTATATTTTTATTTGTGTCGGGAAATGGAGATTGATTAGCATGTAAATGCCACTCAAAGTCAAGGTTCTGCTGAAACTTTCGTTCAATAAAAGGTTCCATTAAATCAGTGATTCCCAACCGGTGTGCCACATCTGTTTAGGGTGTCGCGAGATTTTTTCTTTTTGGATAATATATATATATATTAATATTAGTGGGTCCCTCTTTAAATATATATAAAGTTGATATCAAACATTTGTTCTTTTAGCACCAATCGCAAATCTATAATTAAGGAAAACTGTTAGTGATTTCCATTGTAGACCTCTAGTGCAATACTACACTGAATCCCATAGCTATTTCTGAAACTGTATTAATATATTCTATTCTGGTGTTTGTTACTTAAATCTCGCAATGAATAAATAAAATCGGCAATGGAGTAACTACTTATTTGAAATTAAATTTGGCATGCTGTTGATATAAATTGAGCTTTGATTTAATATTTAAAAAATTGAAAAAACTATAATTCTAACAAGGGTGCCCCGAGTTTCTAATATCATTCCCAAGGGTGTCTCGAAATGTAAAGAGGTTGGGAATCCCTGCATTAAATAGTAGTTTGTTTTATGAGTCTTTACTTCATTAAACAGGATGTTTCAGTCTCCCCCCCCTTGTAATGTGGAGGCACTTGTCGTTACACATTCGCCTTTTGTTATTCACCGCAAGGTCTTGCTGGCTACTTTATTGTAGGAGCACCATTCAGGTGAGCCACCATAGCCCCCTATGAGGATACAACTCGTTAACGACCAAGCCTTATACGGAATTTAAACTCAAGCCCACTACGTTGAAGTTCACGACGCTAACCACTATACCATGTGGGTGACAAGTTGTTTAAAGTGTTTCAAATTTAGAAAGATATATTTACTGTGGATACTACAAATACAGAATCTTCTTTTGACTTTTTGGGAAACAACGTCTCTTACACGTGACAGCAATGATTTCATTCCCTCGTGAAACGACACTTATTTAATTTTTGTGTTGGTTTGGTTGTGGAGGGGTATGCACTTGCTTTCGATATGGCCAGAATCAATGTGCTAAGCATGTAACGAGTTGTTTATTTGAAATTAGTGTTTCCGTTAACTTTTTTATACTTTTGATTTCAGTATGGTTTCAGCAATTTCAACTGTTACCAGAGATAAGTAATATAATTATATTTGTCGTTACTTGTTGTTGGGGGTTATTTTGTTTAGATAGCTAGTTTTTAATGGTTAGTCTAATAGTGAGTTTGATAATTTGTAAATGCTTTTGAGGAAATATCTATTTCTCCTTCATCATTGATTTTATTGTAATATAATTTTTTTATGAATTTTGTGATAGGGGTAAATTTACATGATTTAAGTGTGATTTACTTTACTGTATCTAATAACTGAAGCGTTATTGTTTGCCTACATTAATATATTTTTCATGAATGTAGAGTAGAATGCAGTTAAAAAAGTCATATAATATGGGCATTGATAGCAGGTAAATCATATAATAGAGAAGCACTAATAAATCTCATAAATATATTCGTAAAAATTAATTTCGTAAAGAGATACAAAAATGAAGGTGTAGGTAAGTCCTTAAAAGTTTTAAAAAAAGTATTCAAAAGTCTACGGAACCATGTTTTATGCGCTTCCGAAGAAAGTAATTGATTTGATTAGGTAGCTTTCGCTTATCTCTGCTCATTGAAAAAAAGAAGTTAAAAATGTGATGTTTAAGCTAGCATTAAATTTAAGTTAAAAGGCTTAAGCATTACCTTTTACCAAGCTTGAATGCATTATTTTTGAAGCAATTCTTTTATTTGCTGCTAATTCTAAGAGCAGGATATTTGGATGTGAGTTCGTCAACCCAACAAGCCTATCTGCCGTCAGTGTTTAAGACTGTAATGTTGGGCTAAATTTGCTCTCATCAATTTCGCCTGCGTAGTCTTTTATAATATTGGGTCATCCCCAAACTAATTTTTAGAGTAAGTTTTCAAATAATGCAAAAAAGAAGAAAGAATATTCATGTTTTATGTAACATATATTAACCTCTATATTTTACAACTTGTTCCCACCTTAATCTTAAATTTTCAGTAACCTGGCAACGGATGTTCTTGTGTTTTAATCCAAAGAATGTATTAAGCTCTCTTCGAACATCACATTCCGAACTGGAAAATTTTTCCATTAAGTTGGTTGTGAAAGCTTCGAAAAAGATGGTGAATTGACGGTGCTAGATCAGGTGAATATGGGGGATGAGTCATAATTTCCCATTAAAATTATCTTAATTTTTGCAGCGTTTCTCGTGCCGTGTGCGGTCGTGCGTTATCATGATAAAAAACTCTCCTTTTTTGTTAGCTCGTGCAGTTCTTTTTCCATCAATAGCTTGCTTTAGCTGTGTCAGTTGTCCGCGACACAGTTCTTCAGTGATGGTTTGATTTTCAAGAAGTAGCTGATAGTAGATAATAACTCCTACCGTATCCCACTAAAACACGTAACATGATCTTCTTTGGATGATGGAATCCTTTTGGCGTTTCAGAGTGTGTCTTGTCTTTATCAACTCACTTTCTTTTACTCTTTGTATTCTTGTAAAGGCTCCTTTTTCATCAACGGTGATTATTAGATTGAGAAATGGCTTTTTTTCCAGACTTACAGAGGCGAGAAATTCAAATTCCCATTCGTTGTTTCAAATTCATGTACCACAATTTGTGCGAAACCCACTGACCCCTTTTGTAACTTTTCCAGTTGCTTTTAAATGCCGATGGACCGTTGGATGGTTGGATTTGAATACGCATAGATCTTCTACATTTTAACTAGAATTTTTCCCTATTAGAGCGCGTAGCTTGTCGTCAACAAACACTTCAGGACGTCCTTACTTTTGTTCATCCTCAAGGACAGTGCCGTAGCTAGGCAAGGACAACAGGGGCACCTGCCCAGGGCCCACTTGGAAGGGGGGGGGCTAAAATACCGTATTTGTTTTATTTCTCCAAACGTAATTAATTTAGGGTCCTAAATGCAAACTCTTGCTCAGGGCATAGGAATGGCTAGCTACGGCACTGCTCAAGGCTATAGATCCCGGAATGAAACCGTTGGATCCATCTCTGACCATGGCTTACATTCATGATACCTGGAACATAAATTCTGCGTAGTTTATTCATTACTGATGTAGAATTGTTTCCCGGGCGAAATTCCCAAAGAAAAATATTCTTTAAATGCTCTTTCCATACTACCATGATAATATTGCCGTAACTAGGCATGGGCAACGGGGGCACCTATCCAGGGCCCACTTGGAACGGGGGGGGGGGCCTAAAATGCTGTATTTGTTTTATTTCCCCAAACCTAATTAATTAAGGGACCCAAATGCAAACTCTTGTCCAGGACATAGGAATGGCTTGTGGCATCACGATAGGTGGTTAAGCCTAGTCTCTGAGGCTTTATTAAAATTACTATTACTGAATTCATGACCAAGAAAGACAGAGTCCTAAATATAATGAAAAGGCCAATTTTAAAACAAAAACTTAACAAGAAAATTTATTTACAATAAAATTAAGCATTAGACTATTACAACATATTCAATTAATTTAAGTGCAGATTCACAACGCACACTCCGGGACCCAGCTAGTTCTTTCAGCTAGTCCCAAACAGGAGCTTAAAAATCACGTCCGCTCGGGGCGCGTCATATGAAGCATCTCTCTCAAATTCTCCAACTCTCTGACTATATCTCGTGGTGTTTTCTTTGTCGGCGACTTTTCCAATTCCACGAAAATGCGTCTGTTTTTCAGAGAGGGGGCCGGCAGCCTTGTTGGTGACAGTTCTTCGTAGCGATGCGTAGTTAAGCCATTTATATGGCCTGCCGATGTCAACTCGTATGAAGCAATTGCTAAGAAAGACAGCTTTACGACTATGGTGGGAGACGCTTGCTTGAGAACCCGATATGCATGGGCTTAACTTTCAGGCCAAAAAACTCTGGCGGCATTTGTTGGTATCTTTTTTTAATTCCCCACAGAATTTTAGAAAGCAGGGGTACGCATGGCTTGTGTTTTTTAAATCTTGCAGCTGTGGAAGGCTCTTCGCAGATTGTGGGAACCGCACAAAACGCGTGACGTAACAGGATAGTTACGGCACTGCTCAAGACTATAGATCCCGGAATGAAAGAGCTGGATCCATCTCTGACCATGGCTTACATTCATGATACGTGGACCATAAATTCTGCGTAGTTTATTCATTACTGATGTAGAATTGTTTCCCGGGCAAAATTACCAATGCAAAATATGCTTTAAATGCTCTTTCCATACTACCTTGATAACATTTATTTTTTCACTCTTTAAATTCACGCATGAAAAATTAAACCGACATACAATTGCTCAAAACCCTTTGTAAAGTATAATAAAACTTAACGCAATAACTGTAAAACCCAACGTTTTTCATTTTGACCTAGAAGGAAGAATCGCATTTTGTTGGGATAACCCATTATGCTGGAAGCACCCTACTTATTTCTTGCATACAACATAGCCTGAGCTAATTTTCTGAATTTCTTCGTGTGCTCTTTTTTATTAATGTTTGAAAGCGTTAAACAGTTTGAAAATAAACGGTAACTTTTGTATGGCCCCCTTTTGCAAAAATTTTCCTCATATCATAAAATATGGGCGAAAGCTAAATGACTGTTTGCCATGTCGTTAGGAATTACGTTACATGTTATTAACTAAAGTAGTTAAAAGAAACCGCGACAAAAACTTTTCCTTTCGCCTTTCATAAAACGAATGATTAAAGTCTGAAAACTTTAAATATGTGTATGGAAATACTTCAAATGACTTATTTGTGTCTACGAATTTCTACCGTTACGGCAAGACTGCTGACGTAAATATACAATGGCTCTCGTTGACAGTTAATTATGAAAAAAACTTTTTCCCCCACATAATGAGGACGTAATGCAGAAAAGTTTTGTGAATTATAGAATGTAAACGTTTAATTGCACACACGTAGAACTCGTCATTATTTGAAGTACCATTGTCGTCTTTTATATAAGTTTTCTTTGAGGAATTTTTTTTTCTTTACCGTAAATAACGATATTTAACAATGAAAAATATTTTTTTTAAAAATATGGTGATTTTTATTTAATTAGCAATATATCGCTGCGGATGAACATATCCAAATCGTTTCATTTCAAAATCTTTTAATTATATGGATGTTTCGTAAAATTTTTTTAGTCCATTTGTCATAAATTTTCAGATAGCACTACGTCTCGTTCAAGGTATAAATTACATTTTTTTGCACCTTTATCGTCCAATTATCATCTGTATTATCAAATAATAGATAGCAACCACATTGGAATAAGTTATCTTTTATCGATTCATCGTGGCCATTTATTGTGTAGATATGGATGGAAATTGATCGATTTGATATGTTAAAACATGCATCGCTAGCGTACGAAAGTATTTTCTTTTCATATGTCGCCGGCATATGTCTTATAAATGTGAAGCGTTATTGAGCGAAGGTAATCGGATATAATCGGATACAATTGGATACAATTTGATAAACTTTCGGCAGATTATGTGATCATCGAAAGGAAATGCACTGAGCTCACCTTCTGCCCCATTTTTAAGCTCTCTACGTGTTCTGGGTGAGGAAAGGAGAAACCGCATTGGCTCTTAGACTTAAATGTTTCTATACGTATTTATTTTCCATCTTTTCATTTTTTGACTTTAGTTGTACACGAAATCTGATTTAACAAAGAAAAAAAAAGAAAAGAATTTTTTTTAATAGATTGTTTTTTAATTTAGAAAATTAGAAGCTGAACCATATGATTTATTATTTTCAGCTTGTAAAATGTTAGTATAATTTAACTAAAGTCAAATATTGCATGCAAAATGGTTTAGGTTGTTGACCCCCCCCCCCCCCTCCATCTTTGCTGATATGCATAAACCCGAATCTTTAAAATTGCACTGGTTTTCAAAGCTGAGCTAATATATTATTAGAATTTTTAATAGTCGCGAATAGTTACAATTTGGTAAAACAAAACTTGATTTGCCTGAAGTTAAATAAGTAAGTGATAATAAATGATATCAATAAATAAGTAAGTGAAGTATAAATAAAGTATATGAAGCGTAAAGAGCAAGTATAAATAAATTTTAATAATACGCGTATTTTGTATGTAGAAATGTTGTGTGTATCAATGTAAGATTTATAAAATGTAATGAACATGCAAGTAATATACAAAGTAAACAAATTTTATAAATACAGATTGTAAAGCATTGTGTATGCATGCACAGTACATAGATTAAATAATTGAAAGTAAATAAGTAAATTCATAAAATGTACAATATGTAACAGTATGTGCAATATGTGTTAATGTTAAATGTTAAATGCTAATGTATCTCTATTATCGATATATTATAATTAAGCAATTGTGCGATTAATGTCAATGTAAATTATATATAATGGGCAGTGTTGTCATACAGAAGTAGTTAGATATTCAGTTTTGATAAGTTAGGGGGGGGGGGAGGATATTATTTGTCAGTAATAATATCGTTTAAGCGCAAGCTGAGGTCGGTTTAACCGTCTGAATTGCCTTAAGGGGACAGTGGACTTTCAAACCTAACTTTTTTTGTTTTGAAGGGATTTGCTTGAAATTTGAATATGTGATTAGTACTATAGATATGTCAAAGTGGATAAAATTTAATGATGAAACATTATTTTATGAATTAATAATTATATCAATAATTGGCCTAATTAAAAATGCCCCATGCGCATTTCTTTTGCATATAATATGGTAATTTTTATTTACTGGATACCTTATAGAACTGAAAATGAAACTTATTGCTTATTATAAGCATTCATTAAAAATATAAAGAGTAAAAATATAATAATAGGGAATACACCCTTTTTATTACGCAAAATACCTATAAATCATCTTTTCAAGTACAAAATTTATAAATTCTGAGCTACGAAGCATAATTTTTTTCAATAAGTTTTATTCTATAGAAAGTTAAATATATAAAACTTAAATTTCAAAGCAATACAATAATTAGAAATGCGCATGGTACAGTTGGAATATTCGTATGATATGAAAAATTTTATTTTGAAAAAATCACATTTAAAGATATTGCTATTAGTAACCACATATCTAAATTAAATTACTACATAACAAATAAATATCACTTCTCTTATATATATATATATATATATATATATATATATATATATATATATATCTTATATGTATTATAATCTTATTACCTTATAAATAAATTTCACAATTTTGAAAGTCCACTGTCCCCTTTAGTTATGTTACACATTTAAAGAAAAATTATTTCATCGTTATTTGTTTGCTGATTTTCTTGTTAAAATAGCTGAATGTTTATAGGAGAGGTACTAAACACTGAGTACGATGCTTTTTTATTCGTCACTAAACATGTGTCTCGTTTCGGTGCATTTTGTCAAAAGGTCATTTGTATTTAATGCGATCGGGAAATGTAATTCTGTATCCTGGAAGTGGAGAACTCTTAGAAAGTGTTTTTGACAGTTTTCTGATCGGGTTTAATATGTTTCCCGGTGAGAAGAACGTCGGGATGTGCTTGAGTAAATTGTAGGTGTTGGCAGATAAAGGTAAATCAGTCCGAATAAGACCCTTGTAATGAAGTTCTGGATCGTTGGAAGAGAGATAAAAGAATAGACGCACGTTAATGGAAAAACAAAATTTTTTTGCTTATCGTTTATTAGTTCGCATTTTCGGTGGCATCTCTTTGCGTTTATGAGATTTCACATCCAGGTAATGAGCTGGTTAATATCGGCTGTATTTCAAGCGAGGAATTGCGTCCATAGAGTGGAAGACATCTCATTTACGGGATGGTAAATGAGATCGTATTTTATAATGGAACTACAATTGCATCTTATTTACGTGAATACTAGGGAAACTAGGACTTTCCGAGCACATGCATCCTGTCGCAACTGTAATGCTTACTCCACACCAACGGCGACGAAGACGAAAATCACGTGTCTTCGTTGTTGCGCATGCGTATTAAATTTTTTTTTCACTCCCTCGGTTCGTCTCCATCTCTGGTCTCTGCGGTTTCAAGTTGGAAAAATTTCAACCTTTGTCTCTGCCGCCATGCTCGACAGCCAATCAGAATAGAAAGAGAAGATTATGCGCATGCGCAAATAAATTGCCTCTTCTCCCCGTCTCCTAGCGGTGTGAAGACTTTTATGACAACCTCAGAGATAGGTGGCAAAATGTGTCTGTCTTTCGTTGCTGTCGCCGTTGATGTGGAGTAAGCATAACTGTCATGATGCTGACGTGCAGTCTGTACAGTTACAAATCCAGTGTTATTGTATTGAATGCTGTAGTTGGTGAGATGATGTTATATTAGGTAAGATTGAATAAAAACCCACGGTAAACATGATGATGTTAGGTTTGGATGTTTTTTTTGTGGAGATAATTCTAAGGAGACGTTTGTAGTGTGTCCTATGTTAGGAAAGTTTTAATGTGTAATGTTTCATAAGGATTGCTTCGCATATGATTCTACATTTACAACTGAAGGAATGCTCAGAATAATTTGTTTTAAATTTCAGAATACATCCTCCATTTTCGTAACGCAAAGAACTAAAAAGAAAAAAAAAAGAATCTCCCTACCTTCTTTCTTCCTTATAAAGCTGAAATTTTGTTCGTAACTCTGCTTTTGTTATGGGAGGAACTTTTCCCCTAAGGTTATGTTTGATACCTAGAAGATCAGACAGGTCTAATCTGTCAGTAAATGCGGATTTCACCTCCAGACATATCGATTTTTCAAATTGCCTGTTTAAGACGAATTGTTGGCACATCTTTGATGCAAGTTTTATGCATTGCTTATTTGTTAACTGGTTTCAGCGGTGTTGAGTGAAACCTATTTTTATTATTATTATTATTATTATTATTATTTTCGTACTTCATCCTCGTTTACTTCTTTAAACTATTTCAGCGAATAATAGACGAAATGTTTTCAAACATGTGTTGCTTTATCGGCCGTAACTAATCGTAAGAAAGGCCTTATAGTGGTTGATTTTGTTTCTCATGGGCATGTGCTCTCTGTCGGAGTCGAGTTTATTTGGGGAGTACCTAAGTATGAGTTTGAGCACTTTCTTTTACTCTTTCAAATATGTATGACTCAGTATTAACTCTTGCGCTTCATTCCCTTTTTTTTCTGGGTATTATTACTTAAGTAAATTGTAAATAATTCAACAGAAAAAGTAAAAGAATAAATTACAGGAAGAAGGCACTAACAGTCGAAAAAAATTAACAGAAATCTGCAATTAGCGTTCCATGCAGCATAAATGCAATATTCTGTAACAATAATAGAAAATACAAAAAAACCAAAAAAAAAAATCCAAAATGTTCCCCCTTGAGGTAACCGACTCGGATAGGGGGGATTTTGATTACTCTTAAATATATTAGTTATCATTTAATGGGCTAACTTTATGATATGGTGTTAATCAGGTGTTACTTTATTCTTCTAAGTTTTATGAGCTGAAAATTCTGCACTTGTTCGTTAGTCACTAGTGTATATCTAGGGAAAAACTTGCACGTGATAACCATACCAAAAACCATGCGTAGAGCATCTTTCATGCACACCAGCCCATTTGCCATGCATCTTTACTTTTCAATCCATTTCCTCCTGAAAACTGTCGAAGCTTACTAGGAATAATCTGTGAAGAGGGCACCTGGGAGACTTGCTTATGTTTCCTATTATCTTTATTATGTGCTCCTTCAACCCTTTCAGTCGGAAATTAAGCTTCTTCGTGTGTATGGTGGTAACAGGAGAATCGCCCAGTGTTTGTTGCACGATGTTATATTAAAGATCGTTCTGGGGCTGCTTTGCCATCTCTTTTCTTCGTTGAGATTTTTCAGCTGACATTCCTGGTTTATTAGTGTGCGAAAATTTCTCCGCAATTGAAAATCGTATTTAAATTATCAATATAATCAATGGAGAGCTTACGCGATTAGCCGCTTACGAATTTCCAGACTGGTTAGGATTACCTTATTCTCTGAGAAGGCTCAAGTCTACTTTCCCGACACATCCCGCATTTGTCTCAAAGTAGGGGCCCAGGGTTGCCCAAATTGGTCGGCAGATCTGTACCGTCCGTGCGGCGCCCAGGTCCATATGAAACATAAACCGAACAGGGGAAATAAACCCTCCGCTGAGTTTACAGGTTTTGCTACGCAGCGTCTGATCGTCAGGTTTTTCATGGCCGATACGAACTAGCGGAGGGGGGCGAGGTGGATTTGAGATTTGTCTCACAGTAGGATATAGATTTGAGGATAAACTCTTGGAGTGTCATGCTTCTCTTTGTATTGCGTTGTCTTATGTGAATTTAAATGCTGTGATATAGGAAAGAGTATGTTGTTGTTGTTGCTTATGTCACTTGACCGACAGTAACATCAGATTAAGTCCCGAAGGCCAATGAAGGTGCGGCTCCTGTTTTGAATTAGCACCACCAGGGTCGGAGTCCGACTTGGCTAAATGACCGGTCCCGTAATTTTGAACCGAGTCAAGTGACGAGACCGGAACACTTGACCCCGCACCTCCAGAGGTAAATTTGAGAACTTGGAGGACATTGCAGCCACGTCCTATTTTACGTGCCCCGGCCACCATTAGTGAACACGGCTGTTGATTTGCAGCGACGAGCGTCGAACCAGGGACGTTCAGATCACTGGTCCGCTGCTCGTGCCACCTGGGCCATTGCGCCCTAGGAAAGGTATAGCAATCAGAATCAATTTCTTAGGGAGATTGTTTTTCCGTTTAAAAGTGCATCTGGAGAGCATTTGGAAATGGAAACTAACATTGGAATTGCGTTTTACACCAGTCTTCAGTTTTTTGGTGCATTAATGTATTGGTGTGTGTGTGTGTGGGGGGGGGGAGATTTACCCGTCTAAAAATGTTACCAGCGCCACACTTACTCGGTAAAGCTCCCAAATAATGAAATAAGAAGCAAGAAATTTTGCCTCTGTGTTATTACGTCATCATTGCGTGACGCCCTCCATCAACGCTCTCTCATCCCCCGACCTACATACATCTCTTGCACGGTCAGAAGAAAGTGAGCACAAAAATCGACCACTGATCCAGAACTCCGGAACATGATAAAGCTTTACACCGTCCACTCATGCATAGAGGAAAGAGGGGCAGAGTAGTAACACCTTCTGTTCTCGGCCAGCCTAGTGTGTCGCCTGCAGTAGTGTATGCGACCGGTTGTTCACCCTGCAACCCCCCCTCGGCTCGGTTCGACTTTTCCGGATATCGGAACGATTGCAGAAGGGGGGAAAGTTTTGGGCACTGGGTCAGGCCATCATTCGGTGGCACGAGAGCTGCTCAGGCAGAAAAATCAAAATGAAGTGTCAGCTGTGTTAGTTATGCGCCGCGAACGTCTGATTGTTGTGTGTTTAATAATTTAGTTCGGATAATTTGTTAATGGGAATCGCGGGCACGTGAACGACGTGGGGAATGTATTCTGCTTCGGTAATCACCAGTTTCAGTGATTAGAAGATAGAATTTTTTTTTCGGCGTTTCTACTTTTATGGAACTAATTAATTAATATCGCTTAATTTGACTGAGTAAAAAATAAGATACGAAATGCATAAAGATTAGAATATTTTTTTGTCAAAGTAAATGCAGAGCTTTTTCATTTCATTGAACATTTTCCTCTGAAAATTAAATTTATTAAATTAACGATGCATGTACTAAAGGAAACTCAATATGTACAGATGGTGGACAAAATAATACGAACACCTGTGAAATAATGGAAAATCTTTATTAATAGGGGGTTGGACCACCCTTTGACTGAAGTACAGATTTAATGCGACGTGGGATAGATGTATAAAAGTCATGGACAATATTTAAAGGAATATTAAGCCATTCCTCCTGCAGAGCGGTCTCTAATTCCGAAAGTCCGGATGGAGGTGGAAATCGGGAACGAAGTTTGGACTCCAAATATTGCCATAAATATTCGATAATATTCAAGTCCGGAGATTGAGGGGGGCCAGGCGAGATGTTCAACTGCATCGTCATGCTCTTCGAACCATTCTTGAACACACCTAGCAGTGTGGATAGGGGTGTTGTCGTCTTGAAAAAGCGGTCGCTCTCCAGGGAGTACAGTCTGGACAAAAGGATGGACATGATCCCCTAGAACGCTTAAATAGTGATTGGATTTAATCCCCCCATGCAGAATAACAAGTGGCCCAAGACCGCGCCAAGATATCGCACCCCATACCATAATGGAGCCACCCCCATGCTTCACAGTCGGCAAGAGGCATTCTTTGGGCGTTCTCCAGACATAAACGCGTCCGGTCGTCTGAAATAGGGTGAATGACGATTCATCTGACCATATTACCTGTTTCCACTGCTGTGGGGACCAGCCTTTGTGATCTCTGCACCATTGGCGTCGCTTGAAAGCATTAGTTGCTGTCCCCAAGGGTTTACGAATTGCCACTCTGCCATAAATGTTCGCAGCATGAAGTTCCCTTTTGACAGTTTTTGTTGAAACGGGGTCCTGGAGATGACTGTTCATTTCGGATGTTATCTCGGATAACGATTGCTTGTGCTTTCGGGCTACTATGCGCTTCAAGACCCGTCTTACCCTCTTTCGTGTACGCTGTCATAACGGCTGATACCGTATCCCTTGCAAACCTCAAAAGGTTTGCTGTTTCCGTAACCGATGCTCCACTTAAACGCACTCCAACTATCATTCCTCTTTGGAACTCGGACTGGTCTGACATTTCAACTTATCACAGACAGTTTGATAGAAGCATGCAACGTAGGTGACTGCTGTTGAGAGACTGATACCTTCCTCTTCACGCTCACTAGGTGGCAGACTTCTGTTGCAGGTGGCGCGGCTGTACTACAGGTGTGAAATACGTCATACTTTTTCACAGGTGTTCGTATTATTTTGCACTCCATCTGTACATGCACATTTTGTCTGCAAATGCTTAAACTGATATACGGTCCCCAATAACCTTGTGTGTGTGTGTGTGTGTAAGTAAGTAAGTGTAAGTGTAAAAGTAAGGGCAAGTATGTATGAACATCTTCTTTTTCAAAAAGCAATTTAAATTCTTTGATAATTTTCCGATTTCAGTACCGACTAGCGAAAAAGGTAAAATAAAATATTGTGCTAAGCATATAAAACAGCCGTAGACTTTAATGAAGAAATATAAAAAAGGAATATCAGTGTTATATTAATTAACTTAGGAGATTACTCATAAATTTAATAAATAAATAAATTGCTATTGCAGAACTTATATCATTGACTTTCTCAATTTTCATTTCTATGATTGCTGAAATTTTTTAACGTAGGATTACTCCATAACGGGCCTCCGGAAAGCTAAATCCGTCCGTCGTCGCAGGTTATAATTTTGGCAGTGCGCCAAACCCAGTCTGTATCGCTTGGGCAAGCAGTAAACAGTTAAACAGAAAAATACCAAAATGCGTCAAAATTTATATATATATATATATATATATATTAAATATACATATATACACACAAAAGAGGTAAGCAACCATAAGTAATCCTACGTTAATAACCCGCGGTAGTTTCGTTAGAAGAGAGTGCCTGAAAAAATTTTATCATTGGCAACATGTGCTAATTTATATTTATATAAATTCCTTTGGCTCTGCTCATAGTCCCAATATGCTCTCATATTGATAGTTTCGTTGGTTAGCTGTCTGCATAACAATCCCCCCCCCCCCCAATCACACCTCGTTCAGGTTTTACAAAATTTTTACAATATTTCGAAATCCTTGTGTTTTGACGTTTAATGACATATGATTATGAAGAGAACAAAAATTCGACTTTATAGAATCTTTCTCATTTCTCAGAAATTTCCGTTGAGTTTTGTTATGATTTACCGCAGTATCCCCTGTAGTAATAAAAATAGTCCAAATCTGTGTTTAGAGGAGGAATTCAAGGCGAACCCTTTCTAATAGGAAATTTCTCTTGCGTATCAAGAGTTACAGATAAAACTCGGATTGGAGGTAATATGTTTATTCTTAATTCAGTTAATCCTTAGAACTCCCCTTGTGCATTTTACAGTTTTGATATTCTAAAATGGGAGAATTTCTGTGCCTAAGCACCATAAAATGACAGGAGGTATTGTGATCATAAACATTTGAAAATGTTGCAGTATTTTCTTTTCTGTTGAAGTAAACATGAAGCGTGGACGATGACATGTGGTAAACATGAATCGGTTCAGTGATTATATATGTACTTACTGATGTTAAATATCTATAAATAGAACCTTTCAAATTTAGAACGATGTTTTAAGTTCTTAAATATTTTGCGGAAAAAATTGATAAGGTATTTATTCCCGTAATTTACTTTGTCTCGTTTTCGAACTTTTGATTGTGAAATTTATCGATTATTTATTTATTTATTTTTTTGCATTTTTATGTAGATGTCGATAGTGTGTATTTGAAGGTGACTTACGTTCGAGCTTCCATTTTATAAAAATTTATCAAAACTGCTGCTTCGAAGTGCCTAAAAAATTTCTATTTAAGCCAAGTCTTTTAAATATGCTAATTTTATATAAAATATCTGAATAGGGCGAGGTTTTGTACTCAATAGTGGCCTTTTTCTGGGATTGCATGGGCTTGCAGCTAGTTCCCATAATTCTATTATATTTTTACGGTGGTTTCGAAAGGTTGTGTCGGGTTAAAATCTCAAAGTAACGAAACAAACCCTCAATAACCCATTTTCCCAATATCTTTAACTAGTGTTGGTAAAAATGCTTTATAACATAAGACATATCGCCACTCGGGGATTAAATAGCAAAATGCCCTTTAGTGCGAAAACATAGTTATATTTCTTTAGCCCATGACTTGTGAATACGGATAGCTATACCATTAGATTCAACTTGTAAAAAAGTTACTAAAGACGTCTTAAAATAATTAGCAATATTCCCTACGATGTGCTTGAAAGTTTTTTTTAAATATTTGCATCTCCCATACTTTGTGTTGTATTTTTTTCCCACTTTGCAGCCTTGATGCCATGATTTTTTTAATGACGTAATTTTACCTTTTACACTATTTTTCGAAATTAACTAATGAAATTAAATAATAGGCTCTTTTAATGCTCTCGTTTGTGGTGATTTGTATAATTTTCAATGCCAGTTAGTCGGTACCAATCACTCTAGTTCATTAAATGCAATAAATACTTTCTGTTAAATGCTAAACACATTACCGGTTCTGTTTAATTCTTTATTTTGCTTTACTAATTTACAATAGTTTCGAGTACAATGTTGTCACATAGGTTCAAACCTCTTTGCGAATGATTCGTTTAAGATCCAAATTCCGAATGACGCATTGTCTGTTGCATTTTCGCTTAAAACCGGGGAAGATTTTAGTGGGGTCTTTTAAAGTTAATGTACGAAGCAAGTAGATAGTGCTGTATTGTCACTTTATTTAAGTTTGAAGGCATTGTCTAAACGCATGTTATTATAATCATAAAATGTGAATAGACTCCATAGATAATGCGATAAAACACGTACTTACCTGTTTATTAACTTGAAAGGTCTCTAATATATCTTTACATTAATATAATAGGATTTACTGTTAAAGACTAGATATTTTAAAATTTAGTTTTTATTATTTTTGACTGATTTTCGTTAATTGCGTGTAAATTTAAAATTTATGCATCAAATTTTTTTTTCTGAAATGTAATTGTTAATACTTAATGTTAACTCAATGTTTTTCTCTTTTTAGGTAAGTTTTTTGCTATGTTGACATTACTCATCAACTCTTGTAAAACTACAGGTATGCTCTTGCATTTAGATAAAAAGACTGATACCTGGTATTTTATGAATATTTTAATGTCATGTATGTAATAAATGTTATACGAAAAAATATTAAAAGTATTTAACTTCTTTTAAGATGTTTTAGTTCCCAGGAACACTTGGCGTTGCTACATTACTTCATTCCTTTTCCAAATGTTGGTCTTCTATTATTTCTGTATTGTACTAGGGTGTATATATTTTCAAAGCTATCGTATTTGAAATGAAATTGGTAAAAGGCGTTTCATTATTCCTTAGAAATTGTATAATTTTATGTTAGGATAAATAAGGAATTAATCTGCAATGATTTTTAGTATATGGTAAGAAATAATTTGGGAGACCTTTTTCTTTTCTTTTTTTTCTCCCCTCCCCCTGGTTTACTTTGTGCGAAAGTTTTCGGAATTTTTTTCTAAGCAGTCAAATATTTATCCTCCACTCTCCTTTTCTTTTATGTATCTGTATCCTTTATTCCACCAGTTTTTCAGCTATTTCTGAACTATCATTTTATATGTTATAATGAGATGTGTGATTTATAAATTGCCTTTAAATTTATTTTTTTTACCTAATTTATCGCATTATTCTTTAGAACTTAATCTCTAAATTTGTTTATCGTGATCCTGAATGGAGTAAATGACGATAAAGAGAGAGTCATTTACTAATCTAATGATTAGATTGCCCTTATAAGGAAAACCTTTTTAAAAAAATTTTCTTTTAAAGAGTAGAAAATTCACATTGTACCGTCTTAATTAGTTTAAACTTTTTTTCCCCCGCTGGATGAAAATTTTTATATTTATGGCCTCCTTTACCTCCTCTGTACTGGATTGTTTTGCCAATTAGATATTTTTAAATCAATGCCAACACAACGTTTATATAATCTAAAACATTAGATTTATTCCGTTGCTCAAAATAAATTGTTGGAAAATTGTATCATAAGCCTCTTTTACCCTGGGGGAACTTTTCTTTTAACTAACGGGGATTCCTCTTTTTTTTCAAATAAATAAATTATCATAACCATTGTTTTGCGCGTGTTTCACGAATTTATTGAGTCACTAAACATATTAATAAACAGTCGGAAATGGGTTGCGTAAATTAAATTCTCTTCTGTTCAACATGCATTTTAATCATTGCTTATTTTGGTTTCTTATAAAGTTTATTTTTGTTTCCTATTAATTTCCTTATTTAATTTTCTTATAAGGTGCAAATTTGTAACCTGAATCTATTTTGAATTTATTTAAAAAAATTTGTAGATATGACTTTTAAAAGTGCAGTTTATTGTCTAATGTACATCACACTTTTAATTTAGCCTCAAGAACCTTAATTAAACAGAAAAACTTAATTGGGAAGCATTTCACGCCAGAGGTTGCTTTTATTTAAACTCGTGCATAAAATTCCGTAAAACACCTGCTTAGCTCATGTTGCTCAGTAACCAGAAGATCCAGGTCTCGGCTGCAAGCTACGTTAACTAACCGAAATATAAAAGAGTTTTCATCTAACACGATTTCTTCGCGGCTATTTAATTATTTGTCCCTTATGAAATGTTATTAGAGAATCAGTCTTCTTGAGGGAGTACGAAAAGTGTTTAATAGAAATATTTCTTATGCTCTTATGGAATTAAATAATCATACATGTACAATTATATCAATTTCTATTCTTCTGAGAGAGATATTTATGACAGATTTATTTATAGAGAGATTTATTTCAGAAGTAATAATTCATTGTGTTCTGTTCAGTGAGTAATGAAATTACGCAAAATGAGTTATTTTTATGGAGTCTTTGACACATAAAAAAAAAGGAACCCTCTAATAATGAAGGAAATTGCTGTAAAAATTGGAATCTGTCTCTTAAGAAATATTTGACATTTCTGAGCCCTTCATCTAATTTTCTGTGACTTTTCTCTCTCTCTCTTTTGGGGGGGGGGGGGGGGGGGCTTTTTCTTCCGCTTCCTTTTTATATTTGATTCGCTTTTCATCTTCTTATATATATATATATATATATATATATATATATGCTTCTAGGTTAAGTATATTTCACAGTAATTGAACACCGACCTTAAATATAGTTGCCACCCTTAAAGTTTTTTTTTCTTTCTTTCAAAGTATGAAAATAATAGTGCGTAAAGAGAGATTGTTTTTCGCAATTCTTTCAGTTATTTTATTCCTTTTTGAGAAATGTCTCTACCCGTTATTTTTTATGCATCTTTCAGCATTTTCTTAAAGAGAGCGTATGCATGCGCATATTTCGTTTTTGTCTCAATTGTTACCATAACTGTTTTTAAATGTGAAATATTTGGCTATAAATTCTACATTTGGTAACAGAAAGAGAACTAAATTTAAGCGCTGTGACTAGTTTAGATTCTGGTTGAAATTGCATTTAAAATAAATAAATAAATGTTTGTATGTATGTATATATATATATATATATATATATATATATATATATATAATTCACTTTTCTATTCACATTTTTCACTTATCTTTTCATGTCTTTGGTTCCTGGCTGTAGTGGTTTATGGCTTATACTGGTTTTTCACTTACAACTTTGTCTTATATATATATATATATATATATATATATATATATATATATATATATATATATATATATAGTGAAATTTCTAGCCGGTCAACCCTCTAAACGGCCGTATTTTGTTCAGGACCGATTATATTCACTCCATCGAGCCAATGTTATCTCCCCCCCCCCCCTTTTGCACGATCACCCCTCAAAACGGCCACTTCTTTTTTGGAACCATTACTAGCCGCAATAGAGAAGTAATATGTAATATAAAAATAATTTTCATATTAATGATCTGACTTCTGTCCATGTTCCTGTAAAACATAATCTATTCGATTTCTAAAGATGATGTAATTATCATAAAGATTGCACTACTTAATCCCTTCGTTCCCCTGTGGACAGAGAAATCTCCTTATTGACTTAGGACAACCTCTGGCTAGGGAGACTGAGCCGATAAGAATCATTGGGCACGCCCTAGTCCATGACGTAACATAACGTCATAGGGAATGAATAACCTTTGCATCACCTCTTCTGTATTTTCCCGATATAAAAATGAGAACACTGCTGACAGCCACGCCTTTTTTTCTGATATTGTTTGCTACATTTCACATGTCACTCGGTCTAGCTCCCTCCCTATGGGGAACTGCGTATGAATGATAATAAACTATTGAAAGTAATTCGCCTATTTACTGCGTCCCAATAACCAACTCTTTTCCAGCTGTCCGCTGAGTATTCAACATTTTGTGGTGGTCATGTCTTATAAAAGGCCTAATTTCATTCTTGATGTTACCACTTCGCGACATACTTTATTGACGTTCATTGGTTGTTTTTTCATTTTTGGAAAACAAGGTGAGGTGTGTATGAGGCCTTTAAAAGATACTCTCCTTGTCTCTTCACGAATAATTATATAATAATAATAATATTACGAATAATTATATAGTTATTATATGTGAAAATGAATAAAAATATTCTAGCTATACTTGAATGCAATTGTTTGGCTCCTTACATTGAATTTTCGACTATCCATGCTAACGAATTCATGGATGTAATCGAGAGGCCGGAAAACTACGATAATGTGAAATAGCCCCATACATTCCTCCAAAAATGATCGGTCCAAAAATTTTAAATAAACCGTTTAAAATGATACAAATTGAGTTTAATTAAAATAATACCAAAACTTTAGATTTTTAGCTGTTATTTTGGTAAACATTCTATTTCTATATTTACGATTCATGACGACCTTTGTTTTTTCGGATAATTTGTGTTTAGTGTCTCACCTTTTTTCTTTTGTGTACACCATTAATCCTCATAGGGATAATTGGGAATTGAATGCGGTTTAACGAGTGGTCTCAGTCTAGTGAACTAGCCGCAAGAGTTGTGTTTCTCGCTTTACACGTTTGCTAACTCTGAAAATGAACCGATGTTTCACCTGATACACCCGTCGGAAAGTCCGCGTAAAGTTGTGGAGGCTAGTTTTATAACCGTGTCTTTTAAAAGTAACATACACTTAATGTAACGGAATTTGGAGTGATATGCATTATGAATCATTAACTTCGTTCACTCGGCGAATACTAATGAACGGCTTCCCTCCAGCTACGACATCCTAAACTTTCATTCATTTTAAGTATGGATGGATGTTGAATGCAAATATCAATGTTGCGGTTTCTTTGCTTTTTGAAATGACACACTGTAACTGTATCGTTCTGTGACATGTCGTCTTGTTTTAAATTTATCAGTTCGGGAGGACTGGTTTGTACTTGGCGTTGAACAACGACGGAAAGAAATTGCTGTTTTTTTTGAGAGGTTTCTTCGTATTTTTCTGTCGAGCTCGAATCGTGCTATGGAACGTTAAGTTAGAGATTTTTATCGGATGTGAGTGTTCGCTGTTTTGTCTCTCACGTGTTTTCGGAGCGAGTAATCTTAAGATTCTGTCAGAATTCTAAATTAGCTTTTTGTTACAGTTTCAGACTCTAATACCTTTTAAACGTGTTTGAATTCCGTAAAAACTTTCAATGAAAGAACTTAAATTTTTTAAAATAAAGTTTTGTGTTTATGGTGTTGCAGCCCTATTTTTAGCTACCGAACGTGTATGCCGTCAAGAATGTGTACTTTTTCTACTGCGGGAAAGAATATAGGCGCTCGAATTGATTTCGTTCTTCAAAATTAACTTAAATGTTTAAGGGGTTGGCCTGATTCTGATTTTTTTTAATAATTTTTATTCTTTTAAGCTTTTCTTTCCGCATTTAAAATAATCATTGATAGTTACTGAATATAATATTTAAATGAAAGACCAAAAACAATAATTTAAATCCCTTTTTTTTTAAATCAACTGGGAAAGTTGGGATAATATGGTAATAATATCAACAAAGGGAAAATACCGTAATATTAAAAAGAATAAAAAAGTAGGCGACTTTCTGATTTTACATAAGACACTTAAGTGTAAGATAAACCTCTATGTAAATCTTTAGTGAATTTTAAAGAATTTACAAGCTGTAATGCAAATCATGCTTCAAAGATTGCAATGAGAGATTAGAAATATAACTTCATTCCGAACGTACTTTAGTTGATCTCTATTTATACATTCGAAAGAGCTGTCCTGCTTAAGTCCTTGCACCTTTCTTCTGTGTCAGGGTCTCAGACGATTCGTGGTACGACATATTAGGGTCTATTCACATAGAATCCGTCAGTGTCAGCGTTAAAGATTCCTTCGGCGCTGATTGGTCAAATGGGTCAATGATTGGTATATGATCGGTTAAAAAATTTTACGCTGGCGAATTTTATGCAAACAAGCCGTTAGGGTAAAGGGCTTGTAAAAAGGGCCTGTTCACATAGAATCCGTCAGCATTAGAGTTAAAGATTCCTTCGGCGCTGATTGGTCAAATGGGCCAATGATTGGTATATGATCGGTTAAAAAATGTTGCACTGACGGAATTTATGTGAACAAGCCGTCAGGGTAAAGGCCTTGTAAAGGGCCTGGTCACATAGAATCCGTCAGCGTGAGCGTCACTCGTATTGAAATATATTTAACCAATTACAAACCTCCAAACGATTAGCCACGAAATTCTTAAGGCTTGTGATTGATTTAAAATATGCCAATACGAGTAACACTGACGCTGACGGATTCTATCTGAACGCGCCCTTAGTGCGAGCTTACGATAAACGAATAAAGATACGACGCCACATTTCGAGAGGCATTACTTTAATGTCAACTCTTTTTCTTACTGATGCCTCTAAAGGTCGAACGCACTTATTTCTTCTCTTGAAAATTACTGAATATCTCCTGTAAGATATGTCAAGGAATCATTCACGATAGTTCTTGAATTAAGGCTGGTGAAAGATTTTCTTTCCAAATTAGGCGCTTATACCAAGCGCCTGAAGTTTTAGAATGAAAAATTATAGGACTCGCAATGTATAACGTTTACGCTCCTGTTTGCCTATTTCTTATAATTGGATAGACGCCGAATATAATTTTATGTTTGAAATATTGTAGTCCCTCGCAGCGCGAGAGGAGAGAAGCTTAAATATATATATTTTTCTCCGTAGCTAAAATCTGCGTATTTGTTGTCTGGGGAAAACTTCCGAGTAGAGGCAAACATAATCTCTGGAAATATTGTGACGAAAGTCATTATGGTGAAAGACCTTTCGGAAGTAAAAAAAAAAAATGTTCTCTTTTCCTGTTTAGAAAAATTTCTGCCGGCCGTAGTTTAAGAGCGTTGAATATTCTTGTAAAAATGTTCGCTTTTCATTGTTTACTCTGCCACTTTCAAATAAATACAGCTCGCTTGATCGAAATTAACCAATCTGTATACCGATGAGGAAAAACAGGAGAGCGCGGTGGAAGGTGTTTACTGAAACGCCAGTTTCGAGCAAAATAAATAAATAAATAAAAAAAGACTTTTCAGCGCTGTGATTTTTCAGTTTAAGGCTGGAAAAATCGGGATTCGCTTTGGTGAATGTAATTAATTTCTTGATGTATGCACCTTTTCTCTTCGCTAGGGAGATAGTTTTAAGCTTGTATTCTTTGCACGTATTGATTAAAAAATTAGTCGTGTCGGATTGTTGTTCGTTGCATTCAATTAGAAGAGCATTTGTGGTGATCAGAATAGAGATAAGCGTAAAACCGAAATAGTTATCCCTCGGCATTTGCGGTTTTAAATGTTGCGGATTTGAATACTCCCGAGTCTACCATCAATCGTTAAATAAGAAAAATGTGTGGTTTGCTCCCTATTGTTATAGTAAAATCATAGCAGTTTCAAAAATGCAATCACTGTAGTATTCTGTAGACACTATGTTTATTATAAACTTTCAATATTTTTACTGCCTTTTAAGTACTGCACATGTAATGAATCGCATACTTATTATTGTATTACCTCTCTGAGAAAGTGTTGTAGCCTACTTTGGTAATACTGTAATTTTAACTTGGCTTTAAACTACTTTGGTAATACTGTAATTTTAACTTGGCTGTAATTTTAACTTGGCTTTGGTAATACAGTACGTTTTTAACTTGGCTTTAAACAGACTATTCAGCCTTTAGAATCTAATAAGACAAACCTCCAGTTTCAACAATATTGCAGATACGACGACTTTATTCTGTACAGTCTATGTGTACAGTACTCAGTGGCACACCCAGGATTTAATCTGGTGGGAGGGGCGAGTTGAACGGATAAAAATATTCGTAATGCAAATTCAATATTCATAATGCAATTTCTATTTCTTTGGGGGGTGGGGACAGGGCCCCTTGGCTTCCACCCGGGGTGCGCCACTGACCGTAGTGTGCATTTGAACATTTTGCCCTTTTTTTCTCTTCTCTAAATGGACTTGCAAATTTCCAGGATATATCTGTATTTCCTCCAAATATATTTTTTTTATGAAATTTTGAACAGCGTCCCTTTGTAGTATTTTAAGCTAAACTCTCTTCAGGATCTTTCATTTAGAGAACAAATTCTGAAAATATTTCCTCCTTCAACAAAAATTAACGTGAATTTTTTTTTCCTTTTAAAATGATTAAAATTTTTGTGAGTGAAATTTGTATAAATCCTGATGGGAAATTAATTAGAATCTATTCCTACGCCTAAAAGGGAACATTTGCAGTTATTGGTTCAGCAGATGTATGAAAATCAAACAAGCTTTAAAATTTGAATTTAAAGCATGTTTAATTTTGTAAATGCTGAGCTGTTTGTTCGCCAGGTAAATAAAATATTTAACAAGGTTAAAAATTTTCTAATTTAATTTTTTAAACGATTTTTGATATTATTGTTGTGTTTTGTGTACGTAGAATAATATTTATGTAGAGCATTCCAGAAGAAAAAAAAATCTTTAGAAAATGCGTGCAAATACAATAAAATGTTTTGTCCGCGACTCAGAAAATGAAATTTACTATTGAACTAAGGCGTATAGTTTCACTCTGTGATTTAATATTTTGTCAACTATATAAGGTAAGGGGAGTGTAAGGACTTTGCCTTAAATAAAAGACTGCCAGTCTTTTTGTATTTAATACTTTAATTGCATTTCTCGACTAAATACAGGCTATTTACAATATATATAAAAAGATTAAATTCGTGGGGTCACGGTATCGACGAGGAAGGTCAGACTTCAGTTGTCGCTGCACTCATTCAAGTCTATCTAGGCCCGACAGAATCTCCTTGTCTCCGGCTCCAGCGTCACTCTGAATAACTTAATTTCATGTCAGTGATTCAGAGATTAACTCGCGTCCGGCGACTTTATATTACCTTCGCTGAACGTTCTCGAAAGGTCTGGAAATCGCCGCCTTCCTTTATTCAGTTATTGTTCCCAGACGACTAGGCGCCTCCGATCGGCAACTTCCTTTTTGTAGCTGACGAACTGTTCCGCGAGCTGTCGGTAGCACTTCCGATCTCTATGCCGCCAATACTGTCTGTCGCCAAGACTGTCCGTCTAAATTGGTTATGTTCGCATAATCAATTTAGACGGACAGTCTAAATTGATTTAGACCGACAGTCTAAATGAGTCTGATCTGATTTAAACGGACAGTCTAAATTGATTAATTTACTTGTGGAAATTCACCGTCTTTTCAATTTCCACGAACAAAATATTCAGTTAAATACATTCCTATAAACTGCGCTTGATATAAGAGTTCTTAGTTTCTGTGACTCAGTGACTTGAGCAGTTTGGAAATTTTGCTATAAGGATCTATTTTCTTTGTATAGTGTCGTTTTCTGATCGACAACGTTATCGGTAACGAATTTAACACTACTGTAGTAAATATTCAAAATATTTTATTCACGCGACTCACAAACAAACATAATGCTCAAACTTATTCTCAAAACTAATTTACAATATTTACAATGGCTAATTTATACCTCAGTCATCTGACTCTGACTGAGAACAAACAAAAATCAGTGCGTATGCGGGGTTACACTCCCACGCACTGTTCTCTCCAACTCCCCAACACAGACTGACCACCGTGTGCTCTCCCCTCATAGGATCCCCAGGCGTCGCGTCGTCCTCTTTCCTAGTACAGCGCGCCAGGCACAATATATAATTTCGACGATTTTACAGTGCGAAGTGTATATGAATATCGTTATTGTAATTACCTTGTAATATTTATGGTGCCCGGTATAAAGGGCTTAAGTAAAAAAAAGTGATTTTTTATATATTTTCTAGTATTGATAAAAAAAATACAAAAAATCTTTTGACTTGTAAAAAAAGGCTTAAGTCTATCAATTTCGTATACAAAAGTACATTTCTTTGTACAAAAGACTCAAGTCGAAATTATTGTTCTGCGATTGGTATAAAAGCCAATAACTTGGTATATTTAAATCACCGTTTTTGACTTAAGCCCTTTATACCGGGCACCATAGATATATCATACTACTTTAGCTCACTGTATTATTTTTTAATCTCACATTTATTCTTCAGTTATGCATTCAGAATGCACGAGTCAATATAAATTTTAGTTTTTAATTTTCATTACGCATTTAAAAAGATAACATTTTCACTGTACCGGATTTCACATATCTCATTTGTTTCAAGTCAGAATATTCTCATTCTCGATTGTCCTTGCATTTATTTAATAGGGAGAAGAAAAATCGAAGAGTCCAATTAATTCTGTAGCAATTAATTCCCTCCCTGGAGGCACAAATTTTAATCTCAACCCTTGTGAACTCTGGGAACAGTGATAGTTCAGATCATGAATTCATGTATCGCTTATTTTGAGATTTACCTACGTTTTTCTTTTCTTTTGCGTGTATGTTGCAGAAACGCGCGTGCTTTGTTCAAAACCTTGGGTTAGACATTTCGCTTCACGGGAGGAGCACTGCTATCTTGGTGCCGGCTTTGGTAAATCGGAACCCCGTTAAAGGTGCTGTGTACTAACCCTATTTGATTCGCTCACAAGTGTCTCAACCCTATGGAGAAAATTTGTCTACTATTTACAGTTACATAAATGCTGATAATCCGATAAGAATGGTATTTTCCGATAGCCTGAACTTTTCTGCACCTTGCAACTGGATTCATTTTATAAATTTCGTCCACCAAACGAATTTAGTAACGTTTTAAAAACACTATACCAATTTTTTACCCGCATAATTTAAATTTTAAAGTATTTGCATTTAAAAAAAGTCCGAAGGTGTAAATTTCTTTCTCTATTAGTACAGTTTAAAAAAAAACAACTTTAAATCCAAGTGGGCAATCCTTGGACACATTTTCTCCGTAGGTTAACGTTGAGGTGAGCGAATCCAATAGGGTTAGTAGACGCAGGCCCTGATTTTCCATAAGGCGCGGTAGGCCCGGGCCTAAAGGCCCCCCAAAATTTTTGTTTTAAAAGGAAGGAAAATTCCCAATTCAATTTTTTTTTAATTTTACCTTTTTTAATAATTTTTTTTATATCCTTTCATATTTGATTGATTGGCTCATCATATGTATAGTTATATGTATAGTTCATCATATGTATGTTATAGAGTATATAAGGGATTAATAAGTTTTTCTGGTTGCATTGTATTGGTGTTTTAATGATGAAGTTAATATGGTGTATTGCTTTTTGTTATTTGATAATGTTCTAGGCTTCTACGCTTCAAATAGCCAGTTCTTGATAAAATGGTACTTTCACAATGATTCATGATTATTTTTTTGCATGTCAATTTTGGAAATTTTACGCCCACATCAGTGTTAGGGGGGCTCCCCATCCCGAGTTTTGCCTATAGTCAAGAATTTTCTAAATCGGGCCCTGAGTACACGGCAGCTTTAATCTCTATTTCTTCGAAAAAGTACCACCATGTTACTGTGTGCACATGCAAGGTCTTGATTTCAGAATATGGAGAAGGGGACTTTTACAAAGTTGTCTTGTCCAGGACACAGTTACAATAGCGGTGGCTAAGCTACTCTGTCACCTGTTGCACTGTCGAAGTTAAAACGAACCAAACTGTATTCGCAGAACGTCGTTCGTTACTCTCCTCCAGATGTTATTGGGGTGTACTATCTGTCGTGAAAGTTGTGATGAGATCCCCCTCCCCCTTTTTCTGTTCCACGGAAGATGTGTGGGGAAAATGTCTTTCATTTTACTGATAATCAAAAGCGTTAATCAATAAAAGTCATTCTTTACCCGCTAATTTCGGTGTCTACTCGAATCTTACCCGCATCTTCATTCTAGTGCGAGTTTATATCAGTTTCTATTTTTATACATCCCAGCGAGGTATCAGAGTTCTTGATTTTATCGTGCAGTCAGATTCATACCACGGTATTTCTGGATAGAATAGGAATTTTAAGTACTAGTAGAAAAGCATTTGAAATGTGTGATGCACGAATAGCACCGTGAAATAAAAAAATTTGCAAAACAGGTGTAATATTTGAAAGAACCCGTTTCGAAATTTTACAGTTTATAAGCATAATTTTTTTTTCCATCATCGAGCAACCGATACCTTTTTTTGTCGTAGGAAAACTAATAAAAAAAGACGACCGTAAAAAGATTGGGCGCGTCGTATTTAAATTCGCCGTTCAAAAATTTTTTGTAGTGCGAATAAAGAATACCATTTAATGTTTGTAATGGTTTCGCTGCTAACATTTGGCAGCCTTCTCTAAACTAAATACTGAGATTTCCCCCTTTTTGCGAATAGCTTCTGAGTAAAATCGAACAAACTCGAAGAAACGCTACGATGAAAGTTAATAAAAGAAGGGACACCGTTCAAAAAGAGGAGAGGAAAAAATTTTCTTTTAGAAAAATTTCTTCCGTTCAAAGTTTATAACCACGGCAAGAAAAAGAAGGAAAAAAAATCTCTCGCGTTTGATTGTTTACTCCGTCACGTTCGAATACAGTTAGCTGGTTGGAAATTTACCAACCCATTGAATCTACGTCGATGGAAGAGCGATGCGCTAGAAAGAAAGTATTTGCTGAAACTTAGAGTTTTCGAACAAAATAAATATCTTTTTTCTTCGTTTGCTGAGATTTTTCAGTTTTCTGAGAGTTGGGATCCGCATTGGTAGGATGTAATTAATTTTTATTTTACTTTCGTTTCTTGTAAGATATCGTATATTTATTGCAGTGTTTCTCAACCGTTTCATATAATAATTGCACCCCTTCAACTTTTTGTTCTACTTCTTTTGATACTGTTTACATTTATAGTTCTTTGTTTTATGTAATTTATAAAATTTTTAATCTGTTATAATTATGTCTACTATATTAAAATATTTACAAAATATTAAGTAATTTAAAACTTTAATCACGCATATATTCAATAATATTATCAGTAACTAATTAAAGTGAAATTAAACATTAATGGTATATTTAATCGTAAAATTAAATACGAATAGTAGATTTTTATCCTTTTCCTACGTATAATGCTCTGTTTTATATATCTTAAAATTTTTTATGCACTCACAATCTCTCGTTGGCAAAATTTGTCAAATAGTTTATGTTGATCGGTCAATCCTCCTTTTGCCTGCAAGCATATACAGGGTATCCGGGCTAAAGGTATCCAAAAATCATGACTTAATTTTACGGAATTACCCATTAGAATTTAAAAAATTATTTAAATAGAAAGAACATCTCACCAAGTTTTAATATCAATCATAGATTTCGATCATAGTATCATAGATTTCGATGTGTGCAGCTTTTGTAGCACGACAAACGTCTAAATGGTAATCCAGTCCTGTCCAAGTGTTTCGTACCATATCAGTAGTTATTACCCGAATTGCTTGAATGATACGCTTCTTCAACTCATCCACGGTTTCAATTTTTTGTGTATACACAACGGATTTAATGAAGCTGCAAGCAAAAAAATCTAATAACTCCTGATATGCTACGAAACACTTGGAGAGAACTGGATTATCATTTAGACGTTGTACGTGCTGCAAAAGGTGCACACATCGAAATCTATGATGCTATAATCGAAATCTATGATTCATATTAAAATTTGGTGAAATTTTTTTTCTATTAAAATAATATTTTTAAAAATTGTAATGGGTAGTTCCGTAAAAATAAGTTAGTACTTTTGTATACCTTTAGCCCGGACACCCTGTATTTTAATTTTTTATACACTCACATTCTCTCGTTGACAAAAGTTGTCAAATAGTTTACGTTGATCGGTCAATCTTCCTTTTGCCAATCTTATATATTATGGATAATGTACGAGGCGCACCCAGAAAGATAGAACCGATTGGGTGGTGTAAAAATAAAAAGGAAGATTCTGAAAATTTTTTTATTTCCTAATGTTAAAATGTATATTACACTAATTTTCTGCGTAGTTACCATATTTATTGAGGCATTTGTCCTATCGTTAGAGTAGCTTTGTATTCCTTCGTCGAAGAAACCACTGCCAAGCTGTTCAGCCACTCGTTCACAACGTCTTTTGTTTTTTGATCACTTTGTAGACTCTGACCGTCCAAATATCTCTCTAGGTTTAGAAACAAATGGTAACAGCTTGGAGCTAGGTCGGGAGTATACGGTGGTTGTTCAAAACTTTCTTAACCAAACTAATATCTGATATGTACAGAGGACAGATATCATCCATGTATGACACTATTTGAACTTACTGCACACTCTCAGGTTATTTAGTGTTGCTAAACAGCATACAATGTTCTCTTGGTAAATTCGGTACGTGTTTAGAGCGATGTCACGTCCTTCGCATTTTCACTGTAGAGCAGTCGTGAGCTACATGCTAGAAGTGATGAATTCAAAAATTCATTATTTGATCCGGGTGAACGGATTTGAACCAGGAGACATGGCTCAGTAAGGGTTATGCGATGATTACATTGGGATTCACTGGAATAAGGTTCAATTCACTTTTATTCTGTCTTAAAGCAAAATTACAGAAGGTTGCGTAGATATTCTGGTCAATAGTTATAGTTACTTGGAGGGTAGCGATAATGTGGCTGCGAAATTGTCAATATGAAGAGTATTTTCATTGCAATTAGGTACAATAATATAATTTTCTTGTTCTGGAATTTTATCTCTTGAGAACATCTGTAGATCGGTCGTACCCTACTGTCGTGAGAATCTAAAAGCAAATATTTGTTACTAAATATACAGAAAGTCGTTCGCACTTTATGGAAACGATTTTGCAATTTGTTTTTGGCGTTTTCATTTTGAGATAAATACTTGGCAACTTCGGAATAATCATCTGCTATTGTTTTGCTTTCATTGCAATGTAAAATAAAAGATTTATTTTGAAAATGGATCCTAAAATTGATAGTTGGCTCGAAGGTTACGTAACTGCATTTTCCGAGGAGAAATATTCGTATCAACAAATTATAAAGCGGTGTAGAAATTTCTGTTGTGGCATTTCAAAAATAGGTATTTATAATATATTAAATTTGAAAGGGGAAAACGTGTAACTGAAAGTAAAATTGAAAACATGAAACCTCATCCTGTGAATGTTCGAACGCAGGTAAATATCAAGAAAGTGAAGTCTCTGATCCTAAAAGAAAATACGCCGACTCAAAGATCCATTGCATTGAAACTAGGAATGTCTTCTAACACTAAAATCATTCCTAAAGATTTAAAGTTTGAAAAGATGTTTAAACCTAAAGTTCATCTGCTTTTGTCAAAGCATATTGCTGAAAGAAAAACAAATTGTAGAAAATTATATAAAAAACACCTAGCTGTTGAAAAATGGAAATTTGTGGTAACATTCGATGAGGCATGGGTGTATTTAAGCGACTGTAATAAAAAAAGATCAATTTTCTATTGCTCAACTGACGGGAATGATCGTACGAAATGGCTTCGTCAGTATACTGAAAAGTTCTCAAAGGAGTTCATGATAGTAGCAGGATTTTATTACAACGACAAATAAAAAATAAAAAATCTCAAGTAAAGCCAAAATTAATTCACTCTACTATCAGCAGAATATTTTAGAACCAATTTTTGAAGACGAAATTTCAACCTTATATGGAAAGGACATTGATAAAGTTAAGCTTCTTATGCTTAAAGCCTCTAGTCACACGTCTAAATCAACTGCCGCTTATTTAGCAAAGACAGAATCAGAAACAGGAATAAAATGTATCCCATTTAATGAAATACCTGTAAAATTACCTGACTCTTCTCCAATGGACTTTTGCGATTTCGGTTTTTTAATACGGGCTTGTGGCGGCCCAGTGGTACAGCGCGCTGGTTTTCGGTGTTGAGGGTACTCGGATCGAATCCCGGCGTCGCGCCACGAAAAATGCCTCCGTTCATGTCGTCCCTTCATAGGGGATAATTCTGTCCGCCTATATGGTGCCCCCACAATAAAATGGGCTGTAAAATTGCGGCGCATTATAGGCGAATGTTTGACGACAAGTGCCTCCGCATCGGAACAAACAAACAAAAAAGGTTTTTTAATACGAGCCTTAGGAAAACGGCATCTAAGAACACTGAACGGACTTTGGAAAACGGTCCAACACGAATAAGGTAAAACTGCCATGAAAGTACTAAGCAAAAATTTACTTTCATGGGAAAATTCGAGCTAGAGCTATTGTCAAGAATCATGGCTATCAGATAGAAGCAAATCACTGCATAAAATACGGCATTTATACATAAAACTTAACTATCAAAATAGTTTCCATAATATATATATATATATATATATATATATATATATATATATATATATATATATATATATATATATATATATATATAAAGAAAGAAAGAGTCTCTGTTGTCACTGCGCATTCTAACTCCAATCTCAACGAAAAAAGGTGTATGATAAAAGTATTCTTTCCTTTAAAGTAATAACAGAGGAATATTTTTTTTCCTCGAAAATATCTTTTCGTTTTTGATTGTTTACTCCGTCACGTTCGAGTAAATAGAGCTCGCTGATTCGAAATTAACTCTCCCATTGAATCAACAATGATGAGGAAAAATGGGGCGGTTGAATGTGGATGTTTACTCAAACCTGAGCTTTTGGACGATTGAAAAAGAATTCACATGATGTACTGTGTTTTTCTATCGTAGGACTGCTCTACTTCTCCCTTGGGAAGGTGGTTTGTGCATTGGTGAATGTTGCCAATTGTTAGGTTAAACGTCACTTTTTAACAGCCCGGTTAACAGTTAAAAATAAATTAATGGCAAAAATGTGTTTAAAGTAAACTGCGTTAGAAAAGGAGGTAAACAGAGTTGAAAAGTTTGAACGTTTAGATAAGAAAATGTGGTATTGTCTTTGGGAAATGCTTATTTGTATGGTGGTGAAAATGGGCGTGTCTTGCGGATACAATTATATCAGCGAAATTCTAAATTTGAATAGACGGATTTGATATCCGAATAATCGTTTTGAAGCAGTCAGTATTGCTGCCACATACATGCAGATATTACGGTAGGAATTCTTCAGGGAAGGCCATTTGACAGGCATGCATATTATGTTTTGCAAATACAAAGCGATAAGCCCGATTAGGCGGGGTAAAGGAGAAATATATATCCCGGCCCGTGAGTTTTGATGCCGCATTTACACATTCGAGCTCGCGCTGCGCGCAAGGCATTTGCGAGAAATTCGTCACGTTTCTGCATCGACGCGAGTGACCGTTCTCACATTCCCGCCTCTTGCTGTGGACAAGACTTCCCGTCGCAACTTTTTTCGCCATTCTCTCCTTTGACACCCCCCCCCCCCCTGTTGCCATTCGCCTTTGACTCGTGCCAGAAAACCGCTTCCGAAGCGAGCGCTACGATTGGCGAGGAGAAACGGCGAGCACACCATTTACACAATCGCCCCCTGTGCTTCGACTCTCCGCTAGCGCGACTGTGTAAAATGCGGTGTGGGGGCTCAGAATGACTTGAATACAGGGGCCTGACTTAGAACCTCAGTGAAAATGTATGCCTTGTTCACATTGCTTCCTAGCGGAGAGTAGCTTCAGAGTGGAACTCGAGTCGACTTTAACGATACGCATGACATCACTGTGTTGAGCTCTCTGATTGGTCGTAATTTTTAATGCTGACTCTACGTTCTACTCTGAAAGCAGTGTGAACAAGGCCTTATTTTTCTGGCTCCGACGCCTCTGAAAAGCTTTCCTTACGCAAATACTGTATAAAGCAAATCAAATTGTGAAAAAAATAACCCTCTCTCCAGCCTGTCCTGATGAACCCGATTTATGTACGTCGTATTTCGCAACTGCATACTTACAGTATTCTTTAAAATTAGTTTGTAATATGTTCTTATATTTACATTATAATATTTTATTAGTATCCATTCTGTTGTTTATGACCATGTTTTTATTAACTTGCTTTCTTGTTTGTGTGTGTGTTTGTCCAGTACAAATCTTGCAATCGATTTTTAACTAACTTCCCGACTAGCTAGACATTTCATACTTTTAGAATAGCTCAGAACACGATGACAATGCATTTTTTCTAATACTTTAGCCATCTTTAAGCAGATTTTTACAATATTTTTATTATTTTCAGTTCATTTTGTTTTGTAGACTGGTGCAGCCGTCTATCGGCCGGAACGGGAACGAAAAGTTAAACGCAAGTTAACTCACCAATTAACTTCATTTTCTTTTAAGTTGATGGGGTAATTCATCAAAAAAATTTTAAAAAAGTATTTATTAATACATAGAATTGTCACGCTTATATGATTCAACAGAAAATTTAAAAACATGGTATATAAAAAGTTCTTTTTATCTTGTAATTATTTTTCCATGTACAGTGTGATTTTTCTATGGCGGCCAGTCATGGTTCCGAAATAAAATCGCCGTTTTGAGGGCTGGCCGTGGAATAGGGATTAATTTCTCTATGGTGGCCAGCAAGGGTTTCGAAAAAAAAAATGGTCGTTTTGAGGGGTGGCCGGCTAGAGAAGTTTCACTGTATCACTTATCAGAAGATTCGTGGTCAGTGATTATAATCGTTGGCTATAAACGAGTGACGCCGCCTGTTGTATATCTGATGTATCATCGGAATTCAGGTAACGGGACAATCTACGTGTTTAAAGGGTATGGAAGAATGAAAATCGAGGCAGAGAAAACAAATGTATGAAAAAATAGGACAGATTAAGAAAAGTTTGAATTTTTATATTACCTTTCTGGATTCACATGTCGTACATAGGAGTATCTTTTAATAGTTAGAGAAGAGAAATGATTTCGTCAAAGCGCATTTTTCTGGTATCTTTGTAAGTTTTACTTTAATAAGGATTAGAGAAATGAGACTAAACCTATTTAATTGTGTTTATGTGGCCCTGAATGTTAATTTTGAACTTCTTTAAAAGTATCTTGCAGTCTTTGGAAAGGAATTATCTCTTGATCGAGAAAGTAGTAACCTCTTTTGTTTAATAGAAAATTCTCTTTCCGTCGCGTGGAAACCATTTTAATTAGGGATTATCTAATTTAAATGTTCTTTCTCAAGGGAAAAAGACAGAAGAAATCGGCTTTCGTAATGTTGTGATAATATTCCAATTGTAAGAAACTTTTACTATTATAATTGATTAGATTCTTTTACGTTATTGGATTATTTTGCTTGATAAATTTAATACATTTAGCATTAAAAGTCCCATGCGTGTGTACGAAGTTCATCCATGAACGCCGGGAGTAAGTCGTGTGTATGTATGGCATACGGTCTGACTACAGGAGTTCCCATTTACAAATCCGGAAAATGTTTTTAATTGGGAAAAAATGTATGGAATACGCCATCATAGGACACGCTGTTGAGTCCGCTGGAGGTGTATATATTTGTTTTCAGTTATGTTGACCAAAAATAGGAGGGATCGTGCGCTGTCACTAAATTGGAGAATAACGTAGTTTTGTTTTCAGTTCTCTTGTAAACGCAGCTGTCATTTTTTTCCTTTTAACGTAAGATTACGTTCCTCAATAACGGTCCTATGGAGAGAAAAAAAATTGCCCGGCGTCGCGAGTTATAATTTTGGCAGCGCGCCAAACCCAGTAGCAGTAAACAGTTAAACAGGAAAGTACCAAAGTGCGTTATATATATAAAGAAGTTTTATATATAAAGAAGTTTACAACGATAAGTAATCATACGTGAATAACCCGCGGTAGTTTCGTTAGAAAAGACTACCTGAAATATTTTTTTTTTCTAAAGTTTTGGTTTTAACTGTGAGTTAATCGAATGAAGAAAACAGCAGACTGACGTTGTACCCTTATCTGATAAAAAAGAAAACAGACGTGATGGAAACAATAATGATAACGGTAAATGCCGTCCCTTGGGGGGGGGGGGGGGGTTCGGTCAAAGTTTCAAAGTTGACGTGGCAACAGGGGGGTAGTGTTGGTTCACCTATACGGTGCTCTTATTGGAAGCAACCAAGGATTCCCGGGATTAAGTGCGAAGGTCTTAATGGACTGGTGCTCCCGCATTGCCAAACAATAACAGTAACATGTTCATGATAGTAAAATTAGTTAATGATTATTGTTTTATGTATTGACGTAATGTTTTACCAGGCTAAGAATTTTTTTATACCTCATTTTGACAAAATTTCGTGAAATCTCTATGTATATTTTCTAGATTATTGCCCCTCCCTCTCCTCATAAAGAAATGAAAGAAACTGTAAAATCCAAATACAGTCGATTCCGGTTAATTGGACCAGCCGCTTATTCTGACCTGGTTCCGTCTTGTAACTATAGGGCATGTTCGTTTAATCCATGCTTGTCTAAAGTGCGGCCCACGCGCAAATTATGAAAATATTTAAATTTACACATTTTTACTAAAAATTAAATGTTTGCAATATTTTTCATATATAATCGATTCGTTGACATTTATTTTGAAATAAAAATTTAAATAAAAACATCTTAGTATGCCATGAGAATTTGCGTTTTGAATTATGTGTGTATCCATTCGACGGCGAATTTTTTTGAAGAATTACAATATTTGTATGCAGTATATTGCATTGTATTTTGATTTCCTAATCCTTTTGGCCAAGGGAGCCCTTCACAGAAAAAGGGGCCATCGAACGTTCTCGAAAGTTGGCCAAATCGATTAATTTGAATTTTTGAATCTCATTAATTTGAATTTTTTCCATCTTTATGAAATCCAAACTAAATGAAACGAAACTTTTACAAATTTAAAATAAATATGTACCTATACATATCTAATTCAAATTAAAAAAAATTATAATAAAAAGAAGTTAATTTATTTTAATAAAACTACATAGAGTTAATTTTTATTTCAATTTGTTGAAAAAATATTGTATGTGTGTCCCAGCAATTTTTTTTTTTTTTTTTTTTCAAATGGGGCCATCAAACGGTCATAGTTTAGACACCCATGGTTTAATAGGATCAGCCGGTTATTAGGACCAAAATGATCGCGTCCCGATGTGGTCCGATTTACCCGAATCGACTGTAATTAAATGCTAAATGTTTTTTAAAGGGGCTAAATTTTTAAACTTTGTTTGGCAAACTTTTCAGGAGTTTTTCTGGTATTCTGCCACAACGTAAATATGTGCTTGATTGTTCCATTATTTTGATGTATCTTCGTTTGGAATTGTAATTAAGAGCAACATTACAGATAATGAAGTTAATATAGATTGTTTATCTGGTTAATAGTTTTCTATCCAGTTAGCGATCCCAGTGAGGATACTGTAAAAGTTACAAACTTATTTGACTCTCTTCTCTCCATCATCCTTTAACTGTGACCTAAATAAGTATTAAATATAAATTTAGTGAATTGAAACTGCGAGTCATGGACCTATCTTACGTTCAATATTTAATAACCAAAAGATCTTTAAGTTTTAAAGAATTCAGATAGATGATAATATTCGAGACAGACGACGTTTAATGTGAATTAGCGGCTTCCTTGCATGGCGATATTGTCAGTTAATGAGACTTAAATTTTCATCCGATAAAGGAAATTATATAAAGTGAAGTTTGCTCTACTCTAGGTGACAGATATAATTAGCTAAGTGACTCTAATTGGTCGATTCTATATCGGGAATAGTCTGTATATTATCATGGTTTAACTAATTCTAATTGGAGTGATGTGTGTTAACTCTGTAATACCTTTCGATCCTCCAGGGTCCAGTTTCTCCTAACGCAACTTCAAATTAATTCTACTGAGTGCGAATCTCCCCGAAAATGCCTACTTTAATTAAGAATCTGTCAGACTCTTTATCTTGGGATATTTGTGTAGCACGGTTCTGTCTACTTTTTCTGTTTAAAGTTTTCCGCCTGTAGTGTGTATCATGTCATCGTATAAACAACAAAAATCGTTTCTTTGAGCTGTTATTCTTCAAATACCATTGCTTTACAAAAAATTCTGCTAATTGTAATATTTAATTCTTGTTGTTGTTGTTCCTAATGTCCCCTGGCCGGAAGTTCCCGACCAGGTCCATATAAGCTCTGCGGGCTAAGAAGTGCTGCTCCAATTAACAATAGCACCACTAAGGCCAGAATTCGTCTTAGCGAGGTGCCACTTTAATTTTTACAGATCATCCGTAGAGGCGACATCTTGGGGGATTGTACCCTCTCCTACCACATAAATCCGGTCTACGGATACAACATGTCCTATCTGGACACGAAGATATTTACTGGCGCTTGTCGGTATTCCAAACGAGCACCCTCGGCGCTGAAAGCCGACGCGCTACCACCAGGCTACATCCGTACCGTAATATTTTATGGGCCCGATATTTTAATGATATATTTTAAGGCTTATTTAAAAATTATTCTAAAGGCTTTTTTACAGAAAATTCTGCACGCCATAATTTGGGAAATCGCGCGATAATCGATCCGTAACGTGTTATATTTTTCTCTTCATTCTGTACATTTTTTTTACTTTTGATAACATTTTCTTAAAAGAAATCAAGATGATAAAAGGAATCTAGATATTTTTCAGAAAATTGAGAACTCTATTCTCTCAACCGTGATCTTGAGGTTTTTGTATCTCTTTACATCTAGACTGAGAATGATTTTATTTATTTATGTTCTATCTGATAAATATAATCATCTAACAAAATCTATAATTTTTTTATCATAACTGTATCTGTATTTTAGTAATTCTATTCGAAATTTTTTTTTTGAGTTCTCAAAAAGTCATGAAACAGTCACGAAACCGGCATCCAAAAATTCTGTAGTTACCTTGTCTATGGTCAATAAAAGATTTTTTTCATAATTACTTCAGGAAATTTTTTTTTGAGTTCTCAAAAATTCGCGAAAAAGTCACGGAACCGACTTTCTGGAACTCAGTATGCGCCACGATTATGCTGCAATTAGAACTGTAATGAAAACAATAATAAAAATGTTCAAAAGTTCACTGGTAACTAAGTCGAGGAGAAGAGCCGTATGTATTTGCTCAGTTTAATAGGTATAGTTCTCAAAGAAAAATTCGAAATATGTGTGTAGAGGGTGTAACTGCAGTATTGATAAAATAGTTACTGTCTTGCGATAGAGAAAAGATGGTATTAAGATTGATGTTCATCATAATAGTTCTGCAATTCGTTTAGCGGGCTATGTTGATTTATTGTAGACATATGGCATAGATGTACATAATCGGCGAAAATGATGGAGTCAAGTTTTTTTTGTAGATTATAAGTTTATCAAAGATAAACTGCAAGTGGTGTTTTTTTTTTTTTAATTAAACAAAAAATCTCTTCGGAAAACACTTTTTATTGAGTTCCTTGTTACCGTTGCAGAAAGTCCAATATCAGAGGAGGAAAGAATCCTTTAACAAGTGGACAATCAGCAAGAACTTTTCTTAATTTATATGTATTATACATTCTTTCCCCTCGATGTAGAAGATCACATGCCGATAGATGGTAAAACAAGATGTTCTGAATTTTCTGAGAACTGTATGGTGGAAAACAATAAATGCAGTTTTTCTACGGCGCTGACATTTGGTACTAGGCACGCCTCGCCATGGGTTCGAGCCTTGTTCGTAGCATAGATGTTCTTAGTCGTTCGAAATTTCCTTTAAATTGATAATCGCTCCACACCTTCTTCCCGTGTTGTAAAAAGTTCACTGTAGCGTTTCAAAACCAACCGAAGTCTAAGTTTTCTTGCCTGTTTTATGACTTTGAGATACAATTGTTGTTGTTTGCCAATCCCGAGCACTTGGTTATTATGCCATTCGCTCGCGGACTCTCCCAGTGGCTCTGAACCATGTCACTAAAATTATGTAGTGCAGTGCACCTTTGCAAATGTTTAGTGTTTAAGACTTGTCCAAAATTGCATAAAACGCACAAAGGAGGATCTGTTAAAGTAAAATGAAAAGGATGGCCAGACAAGGAGTCGTGCCCTGTCAAAACTTTAAAATTGGCAACTACTGCTGCACGAGGACGGTCCAGGGCAAAGTTTTTGTCAGACAGAAGACGTCGCCAATTCTTTCCCCCTGCAAACTCAGAGATTTCTAGCTTCATCATATGGGCTGCCTTTGAGATACGCAAAAGAAATCTAGAATTTTTCTTTTGTATTGGAACAATTTTTTTATTGATTATCTGTCAAAGAAGAAATGATGAATGGAAATTATTGCTTACGTGACTAGTGGGACATAATATTTCGCTGAACAAATGTAGTGGTTCAATAGTGCCTCGTATCGTTGACATAGAAAATTGCTTCCGAGTGCTTCAAATTGTCCCCAAAAAAGACATCCTGCAATTTAAACCGTGAGTACGTCAAATATCAAAAAGTTGACTTGGACAGATGTACTAGTTCGACGAGATTTGTGTAATCCGAGGTACAATAAATTGAGTGATCTTCGGTAACTTTATGAAGAAAAGTGATTAAGTTTCGGGTCATAGATGACTTATCTTTTGACGCTTTATCTAAAGTAATGAATTAAACTATCATGGTTCTGCTATATTTTGAAAGTGTAGAAATATTTTGTGGCGAGAGAAGTGCCAGGGTGTGTGATAGTTAGCACTACTGACTAATTAAAGAGAAGTTCCGAATTTAAGTTTCAGACTAGGAAGAGTTGGCATGAAATTGTTGGGAAAACACCAAGAATGTTGACAAGAGATCAATAGGGAAAATCCACGTAAAGCAGTTGAACAAAATATTTGGGCCTGGCGAATCCACGTCGATGATCGTAAGAATCGGTTGTCGATAAGTTAAGGCAGTACAAAATAAATTGTTGCATCTGAAAAATGTAAATAAAAGTATTGTTGTATCTGATTTTTGGTGTGACATATTGTGGCTTTTAACATCCTGTTGTGAAGGCCCGTTGACAATGTATCCCATAACCTGTATAAGCACAGAGCTTAGCATCCAAATAGTTAATGGCTGACGGACATTTGGAGAAATCGCGTGAACGTATTTCCTGTGTGTTTATTGTACTGAACATTAGAACACAAAAGAGTTCACAAAATGTAGATCATTCTTGTGGCTTGTCTCCCTGTTTCATAATACGGCTGTTGAAGCGGAATCGGGTGTGTTTTTCCTGACAAAATATTCTTTATATACACAGCTAAAAAGAACACGTAGCCGTAATAACGACGTCACTTTTGTGGCACCGTGTATTGTTAGGTGTATAGTTTTCACAATATATATATATATATATATATATATATATATATATATATATATATATATATATATATATATATATATATCGGTTTCACCTGAATAACTTTCTCTTTTCAAAAAGATGACTTTTTCCGAGTTTTTATTTTGTACTTAATTTGTATTTCTCAAAATAATTAGTAATATTTTTAAACCTCGAATTAGTTGGAGACTATTGCATTTTTTACACAACTCAGGCACACGCAAACTGATTGGGTAAAAGAAAAAACTAAAACGAATCACTCAATTTTTATTGAATATCGAACTCCAGAAAAATTATCACAGGTTTGTTTACACGTGGAAAGAAACTAGCGTTTTTATATTATATTAGCATAAAAGTTGTTATATTTTGGTACTTGTGTGTGATGAAATTGAATTTTCATTCTGTGTTTTAGATTTAAACTCTCTGTACAAATCTATCTTTAACTTTTGAAAATTCTTGGAGAAAAAAAAACTTAAGTTTTTTTTTCCTAAATCATTTTAAGTTTGAGAGTTCTATTTCCTACGATGCATCGTGTGTTTTAGTTAGTTAATGCAGCGCAAGTAAATGTAGAGTAACATAATTTTTTTTTAAAAGTGTGTTATATACAAAAGACTTACTTAGAGTTTGATCATCTGACCTTTAAATACTTATGCGAATATTTTCGCCTAATTTTTATATAACAGGTTAAAGTTGTGAATTTGTATGTTATGTTGTGCTGTATATAACTCCCTTATTATTTTTGTTAAACAATGTGCATAATAATTTTTGCGTCTGTAGTTTTTACGAATATTCATTTTGTTTTTCAAGATCAATTTACCATCATTTTACTGCTGTATCAATAGATGTGGGTAAATACGTTTGAGGGCTACGTACTGTTTTGGTTGTATATGAAATGACAAGGATGCATTAATTTTTTCCCCCGTAGGAATGTATTTGATATAAATTTTACACTTGTAAGGTACTTAAAAAAATAGTCTCATCTCAGCGGTGGATGTTCTAATCTGAGCTGTCATTGCCTTCAATATCCATTGTTTTCTTATGAGCACTCGGCTTCGGAACTTTGCTTGTTCAGAAAACTCCTCAGTTTCCAGGGAAAAACACACTCTCAACTATTTTAATCCCCAGGAAAATAACGTATCTATTAGTTCGCGCAAAGTGTTTGAATTTTCTTTAACACGCAAAGACCATGGTTAATTTTCGACTCACTGAGTTTTTCTGTTTTCTCATACTACTACATCGTTAAAAAAATAAATCCCTAAAAGTATTGAAATATGTGAAATTTGCATATTGCCATGCAATAAGTAACTAACGCTTTTTAAACGTTGCTCAGTGGCGGGTGTTTTTCCTCCCCTTAAAGCTTACCAACTTTTGCTCTATCTCCTTTACATTGTAGTCCTGCTTGCGTGAGATGCATGTACCGTAAAATCTCGAGTATAATACGCACTTTTTTTTCACATTTTAGTCCGCAAAATTGAGGGTGCGTATTATACTCGCGTACAAAAAAAACGTAGTTTTAAACATTGGATAAACGAACGTACAGCAGCTGTAAGACATTTGCCGCAAGACGGGTACGTGCGCATCTGCACTCCATGATTCATCCACCCGTTTACTAAGCAAGTATTCCTGTTAAACAAACGGAACTCACAGTTAGTATCATCAATTGAGGATGATATGGCGATATATATTACGACGGCAACAATAATTGTGACATGGACGCAACAACAATAGATGCTGTATTCTAGTGAAGTGATTAAGATAATTTGACAGTATTGTTTGTTTTGAATTAACAATTTTAATTTTTTTTCTACCGAATTTGACTTGTTCGTTTCTTTTTGTTACAAATTTTATTTATGTTAATAAATGTTTGTGCAATTTTTAAATAAAATATTGAAAAGTTATGGGTGCGTATTAAAGTCAAATTTTAATTTTTTCCGCAAATTTCGCGCAAAATCAAGCATGTGTATTATACTCGGGCAGTGTTGCCAACCTCTACGAAGCGCCTCCCCCTAGCGCCATCTCGAAATCCCCCTTTTTCCCCCTAACACCAACTTGAGATCACCCTAGACCTTCCTAAAAGAAATTCTGATTCCAAATAGGCATCCTGTTTGAGAGATAAATTGAAATAAATAGAAAATACACACATGATGAAATGGAGGTTTATTTACATTTGGCATACGTATGGACCTAATAATCTAATAAGAAAACGCGTCTCGATTGTACAAAATACTAAAAAATGTTCCCCCCACAAAATTCCCCTAAAAAAATGTGGCCCCTAAACACACCCCTTTTCATCTAACTTACCCCCAAATTTAAGGGAAAAACCCCAAGTTGGCAACACTGTACTCGGGTGCGTATTGTAGTCGAGATTTTAGGTATTCAGTTCTCCAACTTGAGCCACTCATTGGCTATGAATGGTTTAATGGTTAAATAGTATCTGCAGTCGTAAGCTGCTTTCTAATGTACTTTGAAAACAGCATTGCTGATTTGTACATACAAGCCTCTTAAATGTGTCAGCCCGAGGCTATGGATTAGATTGGTCCTGATGTTTTTTCTAACGGATTTGGTTATGTCCTCCTACTTTATTTTGAAATCAGTCGTACTTGCATCACACGGTTGATCAATCCGTGACGTTTAGAAGCAAATAAAGAGATAATATAGTAACTAACGTAAACTACATGCCCTGAATACGAATGTTCCCTTCATTTCAGTCAAATAAACTTACTTCCCAGATAAAGTATCCCACTCGAAGAGGTGACATTTTTCTTTTCCTCCACATAATTGGTCAGGATGTTACAATGAATAAAAAAAAACTAAAAAAAAACTTAATTCACATTTGTGAAATGTTGCGAAAAATTTCTTCGTTGCCTCAACTTTTTTTTTCTCTTTTATCTTCCGACCCAGTTCAAACTCAAGAAAACGTGACAGACAGGTTTCTTTTTGAGAATCTCTGACTCGTATATATACACGACAGGCTGTGTGCACAACCTTGATCTAGTTAAACAGCCATAAAGCGTAACACGAAAGATTTGCCGGAAATAGCCGAGGTTGATGAAAAGGTCGCTATGCTACGGTAGCGCTGTTATGAAATTTATATCTTTTTATCGGAAATGGTCTGTGAATGTCAGTAGGCTTGTCCCGCGTCCGTCGGGTGTAATGGACGTGAATGAGGTCGTTTGCCGAGATCACGTTACTAGCGAATGTTAAAGAGGAGGCTTTTTGTATAAATCTGAAAGTGAAAGCTAATTGTTCGTTTAAGGTAAATGCTGTGATGGGGAACGTGTCCAAGGCAGTTAGGATTTCACGAGGAAGCTACTCAGTCTAAAGGTGCTTGCGGAAACAGCTGACTACTTAATTTAGAGTGGGCGAAATATTGTATGTCTTTAAAAAGGTGTTATTTTCCCTTGAGTTATTGAGCAGTAAAAACACATAAAATTGTTTCCTAAATCCAAATTCGTTTTTATTTTGCTGAAATGTACACGTCATATAAATTTCGCACTTCGTTTTAAACGGAGCTAAATTTATATAACGCTCTTGCGTTTGCAAACATTTTGAATTATACCTCGTAAATTTCGTTACGTATTTGCGTTTATGGCTGTATACTCTATGGAGTATAGCTCGACGGACTATATATTGTTTTCCATTTAATCATCCCCTTGAAAATTTAACTTCAGGTTTTTAAATTTTGTGATATTTTATGTTCTTACTCTTCAAGAAAAAAACTGAACATAAAAATACAGATATAATGTTGTCGCATTTATTTTGAAATGCCTGAAGCATAGCTTTTATTTGAATAATTTGTCTGATTTTTTGTGAAATTTAGTCTGTTTTTGCTTAAGGGTGCTGTGTACTAACCCTATTCGATTCGCTCACCTCAGTGTTAACCTAAGGAGAAAATATGTCTACTATTTACAGCTATAAAAATGCTGATATTTTTATAAAAATGGTATTTTCAGGTAGCCTGAACGTGCCTGCACCTTGCAACAGAATTCACTTTATAAATTTCGTCCACCAAGGGAATTTATGAGTTTTTAAAACACACTATAGCAGATTCCCCCCCCCCCCCCCCCGAATAATTTAAATTTAAAAATATTTGTATTTAAAAAACAAACCCGAAAAATTACAAAAGGTGTAAAATATCTTTTTCTATTACGTAGTACAATTTGAAAAAAATCTTTAAATCCTAGTCGGCAATCCTTGGACAAATTTTCTTCATAGATTAACATTGAGGCGGGCGAATCCAAAAGGGTTAGTATACAGCAGCCTTAATTATAGCCTTTACAGACTGCTATTGAGCTGTAACGATTTCTTACTCCTTTTCAATGGATTGTGATAATACTGCTCAAGTTTTCATCTGTCTATGTAGTAAGCATTTTTCTTTAAAAAAAAATAATAGAATTAAGTATTATGTCCGATAACCTACTTAAAACGTACATTTCTGCTTACGAAAAGGCACTGGCCGATTTCTTTTCCGTTATCGAGATCGATAACGTCTCTCCCCTTTTATAAAAGCTTTTATTCAAATTTTTCCGAACCTCCATCGAAAGGGGGGATAATCTATGCGACTGTCATCTTTCGCTTTTATGTGGAATATTTCATTTTTGTCACTCGATATCTGTTAATGCATGAGCGGACGAATCGTTGTGGGGAGAGAGAGAGAGGGTTAACCATGGAATATTAAAGTGTCAGTACTTGTATTTCGACCGTGATAGGATTAGAGCGCGATGATGTATGTCGTTGCCATTGACAAACCTGGAAAAGAGATAAGATATAATAATTGGAATTACCGGGGTGCTGAAGCTAATAGCTTTTGAAATGGGATAGAATGGGAAAGGAGAGAAAAATGTATCGTATCAAAGTCGTTTGAAAGACGAGAAAGCAATTGCATCGGGCAGGCTCGCAAGGGGGTGATTCTCTCTGTCTGTGTGTGGGCGTAGACATTGCTGTAAAGTTATACGAATCCAATCAGGAAGATACTTCCCTATGAAACAAAATATGGCATTACTTTTCTTTATAAAGAGCATTTTAACCAGCGTATAAATGAAATTATTTAATTTCCTTTCTCATCGAATAATCCCTCTTATTTTAAAATCACAGTACAGGCTTAAGTTTGTTCCTTAAGGGGGCACAGGACCTTAAAGCTCGACGAAATGATTATAAATATGGACCAATTCTAACCACAAAAACTCAAATAATATTAGAAAAGAAATTTTCTTTCTTTATACATATAAAGTACATATCTTTATGTCTTATATAAAAATGGAAATTATAAATCTATAAATAATTTTCAAATGGGCAGTTTAGAATATTATATGATTAACTGCTAATTTTGAGTTTGTGTGCAACATTACTTTTAAACTATCAATAGGAATCTGATAAAACTACATTCATATGTATATTTCATGGTACTCTGCATTTTAAAACCAGAAAAATGTGCAATTCTGGAATACTTTTTTTATGTGGGAAAATTATGCAAATAATTGGGATAATCTTTGAAGTTTTTCAATTTTATGCTCAATTTTTAATTTAAATAATATTTATTACAGTTTATTTGGTTTTACATTATAGGTAAATTTATTGCAAGAGTATTCTGACCACTGATTATTTTCTGGAAGCATATATCTCAATTTTATGATGCGCGCAGTACTTCATGATTTTTTTTATCGCCAGTTAATAATATAGAATTCTAAACTGCTAATTTGAAAATTATTTATAGATTTATAATTTCCATTTTTATATATGACTATATTTAAAGATATGTACTTTATATGTATAAAGAAAGAAAATTTCTTTTTCTAATATTATTTGAGTTTTTGTGGTTAGAATTAGACCATATTTATAATCTTTTCGTCGCGCTTCAAGGTCCTGTGCCCCCTTAAAGAAATCTACGTACATTTTACTGCACCTAAGATATTTCTGCTCGCGAAGTCCTTTAACTTAGATTTAATATTCCGTATGTAACGTTAAAACAACCGAGCCTGACTACTTTTACCCTTGATAGAAATAGGTTTCAATATGTTTTACTTGCCAGTAGTTTTAGTGCTTAAGAAAAACATAATATCATACGCTATGAAGATATTTACGTTTTATACAAACAAATTAAATGAATACAATTATGTATTTATTTCGTTTTTTCATATTAAATGTTGTTTGTACTGGATCCAGCCCCTTTCGACCCAATCCCACAAATGCTCAATTCAATCGAGATCTGGCAATTGTTGAAGCCAAATAAGCGAGGTGACGTCTCTGTCATGGTATCTAACCAATCCGTGGACAATGTGATCTTTATGGCATGGGACATTCATTGTCCTTTTGGAAGTATCCATCTCAAGTGGGATAAACCATTAATTTAACTGGATGTATTTGGTTAGCGACGATATTTAAAATACTTTTTTCATTCAGATGTTTTTCCACACGAATTAAAGGTATCAAACAATGTCAGACACCCCCCTCCCCTCCGCCGCCATAATGTTGCCTCCTCCAGCTTGAAGTGTTGGGACAATATGCACTTATGGTCCATGCTTACGTGCGGTTTTCCCTATATTCTCACCCTTCCATCTGCAGGGTGTAGCTGAATACGTGATTCACTGGACCATATTACCATTTTCCATGGTTTTTTGTCAAATCTTTGTGATCTTTTGCGAACTGAGACGTTTAATCTTGTTAGCTGCAGATAGCAAAGGCTTTCGAACAGGCATTCGGTGTCCATAACCAGTTCAGAGTTATGAGCGGAGAATCATACATTGGGAGGTCATTGGATTTAGTCTCTGATTAAGATTATCCGTGATTTAAAAAACTGTTGCCCTTCTGTTGGACTGGACAAGTCTAGAAACTCTCCTCGAGCATTCAGTAGCTGGTAAAGAGCTCTAGTAGCTCTCGAACATCTCACAAGCGAAGCCGTTTCACAGATACTTGCTTCATTGCCTCTAGCACTCACAATTGTTCCACGTTTACAGTCCGTTAAATCGCGTTGTTTACCCATTCCTCTAAACGCAATGTACTTCAACTATTTTTACAATTATACAGCAATACCCATTTACACTAGTTTTACACCCTATCAGCAACAGTGTGACGTCATAGCTTATTTGCATAAAACTGTCAGGGGGTCATAATAAATTGGCTTCTCAGTGTATATGATTATCACCAAAGCGCTTGGCAGTGACTTTGAGGATGGCTAGTGCGTAATTTCTTTGTGTATGATGGCCATTGAAAACGTTTTGCGAATGCAGGAAGTTAAGGGCAAATACCAGCTGCACATTAATATATTTTTTTAAATGTCTGTAGTGCTTAGGGTAGTTTTGATTGCAAACTCGAGCCGATTAATATATTGCAATGGAGCTGCCTCCATGTAACAGTCAAAGTTATTGTTATAACTGCTTGAATTGTCGTAATTGGTTCAAAACTGCTTTATTGCTGTAACAGCCTCGAGCTGGTTGCTGTATTGCAATCGATTTGTTTCTATAAAACAGTCATTGTTGCTGTAATTAGTGCTGTAATCGTCTAGATTGCTTTAATTACTCTGCGAAAATTAAAATAAACCAACATTTTTCTATTGCGTCGATCGGACAGAGGATTTCGTAGTACTTACGGAAAATCCAGTCGACCATTTTCGCCAAATGAAGGCAATGGCGCCAAGAGGCGATTTTTAGCCAATAATGGTAAAATGTACCAAACGTAATTCAAAGTTACCTTGATAAAAGTTTCTTGCTCTAGCAGTAAAGCAGTCGCTGTTTTAAGATTTATTGTAGCTCTGCGTTGTAAAAAAATATATAAAATTTGGGATTTACCAACTACAGAAGAAGAAGCAGTAGAATTCTTTCAAAGGTATGGAATCTTACCGCAATCCAAAAAACGCGTTAATGGCCACGATATGGCGCTTTATTTAAAAACACAAATTCAATGGCGTTGTAATATTAAGAGTTGTCAGAAGCGAATATCCATTCGGAAAGAGACATGAGTTCAACCCTTTGATTTGTGACTGCACTAAGATTTATTTACAGCTGGCGCAGAGAATTGACTACTATTGAATGGGGAAACGAAGAATTAGAGTTGAGTGACAAGACTGTTATTGATTGGAATAATTACTTATGAGAAGTTGGTACACACAGTCTTTTAAGAAGGCCAAAGAAAAAATCGGAGGGGACAACCTCATTGTTGAAATTGATGAGAGCCTTTTCTCAAAACGTAAAAACCATGCAGAGAGAATAACCCTCGAGCATTGGTTGTTTGGAGAGATTTTCAAGGAGACCAACGAGTGTTTTAACGTAAAATTCCCAGATAGGATGGCGATAACCTTATTCAAACGATAAAAAATAACATCGAAAAAGGTTCTACAATAGACTCGGACTCATGGAAAGCTTATAAAACCGACGAAATAAGAGCTGCTAATTTCGGACATTTCAAAGTTAATCATAAGTATAACTTTGTAGATCCGGATACCGGCGTAAATACACAAAACATTGAGTGATTGTGGGGTTCGGCCAAGTGTCGGAACAAAAGACAACGTGGGACAGCGCGATACCACTTATACTCTTGCATGGCTGAATTCATGTGGCATCGTCTTCACAAAGAAGACATATTTGTTTCTATTTAGCGCGCAATTGTAGATTTTATGCCCCTAAAATGATTGGCAGCTGAAGCGACTGGGAAGTTTGGCGGATTTGCGCCAACTTTTATGGTCGACTGAATTTTCCGTAAGTACCGATTTCGTTTGATATCTGTATCCAAGCAGAAGATTTCGTCATATATTTGATAGGTATATATTGAGACGTTAACAGATGTACCCTCGATTTAGTTTTGTTTTGCATTCGTTGATTTGATTATTCGCAGTTTTGCCATCCATATTTAAATGGCTCTTTTTTCAAGTTTCGTAGCCTGTGTATGTGAGCGCGCGAGTGCCTGTATGTTATATATGGTCATCAATATTTCGAAGTGTATATAAATTCATTGTATATATAAGTTCGTCATCAATATTTCGTAGTGTAGGGCCGGGGGAATGGCTCGAAATTTAAATCCATCATGTATTGGTATAAAATGGAAACTTTTATTTTCCTAGCGCGGCTGGTAAATTGTCCTGGGACATTGATCCATGATCTCCGCGAATTTTTTGGCGTTTTTACTATCGGAATATTATATAGGTGAACCTATACCATATGATCCTTATGAGTGGCAGCACAGGAACGTCCATGCCTTACCCAGTATTCAAACCCGAGCCCACTTTGGGAAAGTTCAGACGGTAGCCAGTATGTGATATGGGTGACATAAAAAATAAACATAAAATTAAGTTGCCCCTAGAAAGGTTTTTGTTAGAAATGATATGCTTACGCCAACACTTTTTTGGGGCCTAGAGCTATTCACTCCTAACATTTGCCTTTAAAATACGTTTTTGTCAGAATTTCTTCCTTTCACGAAAATTATTATTTATCAAGTACTTTTTTTGGAGGGGATAGAAGTATTCGCCCTCAATATTGCGTTTAAATGTTTTTGTTAAGAATTGTGGGCTTTCACCAACATTTTGTTTGTTTGTTGGAGCCGGGGGGGGAGGGGGAGAGAGCTGTTTAGATATATATTTACCCATAAAATTTTCCCTTAAATGTGTTTTCGTTAGAAATTCTGGGCTTCCACGTTTTCATGACTGTATAGAAACGCATTCCTTTAATACTTTCTCGGGAATCTTCCATTGTTTGTCGGAAAAGAAAAAAAGAGTGATACATTTAAAAAAAAAAGACGAAACCCAGAAAAGAGAACGAACACTTTCGATTGCGCATTTCATTTTCCGATGCAGCTGCTTTCTCCAGCAGAAAAACGAATTTAACATCGCGAGCAAAATCCAAAGAATACGGGAAAAACATAAATTTCGCATAAAAGTTGGATCATTCTGAAAATAACATGCATAATATCTGTTTTGTTACGGGTTCCTTTAGAATATTTTAGCTTAAAGAATAGTGGTGGTGGTGGAGAGATTATTTTAAAAGCGAAACAATTTCATTTTAGGAGGTTTTTATGCAAATATGTCTCCGAATTCCGAGATAAAATTCATTTTTATTTTAATTAAATGTGATGCTGGAAGAAGTTTTAAGGGATCGAATTTAAAAGCACATAAATCTTAGAAAACTGTTCTACCGCGCAAAATGCTTGTTTTTATTTCTGTGCTATTCAGTGGTATGTTTTAGTAAACAACATGCGTTGTTCTAAAAACTTAGTTTCTAATACAGTGGATAATCCGAAATGATTGGGACCAGACCGTTTTCGGATTAACGAATTTTTCGGAGTAAACGAAATCATTCTTAAAATAAAATAAAATTACATAATAACGTGTGATTACATAAATATTACATATTACGTGTGATTACACGGTTTATTTTTTAAGGTCTGTCTAAACATTACCAAATCTCGGAACGAAATGGGTGATAAGAGAGCGGGACGCTGCCTAGCACAGTACAGTAGAGTGCAAGTTGTTCGTTCAGTAGAGTGTAAGATTTTAGACGATCAGTAGAGTGTAAGATTTTAGACGATCAGTAGAGTGTAAGATTTTAGACGATCAGTAGATTGTTGACATGGTTTTGAAAGAACCTGTCAACGTCTCAGACGAGAGTGAAGGTGAAGCAGACGGTGACAGCGATCAGAGGGTATCCCACTCAGACGCTGCGGCTGCATTTGATGTAGCGCTACGCTACGTAGAGCAAAACCCTGCCGCGACCAGAGCGGACACCATTTTTCCGACGCGTTGGCGTAATTTGGCTTCAAGGGAGAGGTATTCTTCTCTTCGACAAAAAAATTTAACAGATTTTTTCAAACCAATGTAGTTCAGTAATAATTAGATCAGTACACTGTCTAACTTTGAGTTTTCTTGTAATTTTCAGAAATATACTTTATATTAGTTAGTATCACTGTGGTTTTATTATAACCTTAGTACTTTTTTACTTCTGGTTTCGGATTAAGCGGACTTTCGGATTACCGAATTTCGGATTATCGGGATTCCGCTGTATTAGCTTCTTAGATGAGTGTCTCATACAGACAGAATCATGTTGAATTTAAAAGCAACTTTTGCCGTACGAATTAAACTATAGTAACAACAGCGTACAGTACTTTAAAATCCACAATAAAAAAAAAGAAATAAAACGGTGGCAACTAGTTTTGAACTGGTTAATAGTTCTTCATCAGGCCAAGAAATATGAATCCGTCACATTTTTTTATTGTGTTTAGGAAGAAGGTATATGCTTCCATAATGCGGTTTTCTTAAGTATCCTGCAAGTAATAAACCACGATTAATTTGTTAACTGTTAATTTGTTATATATTAGGGTATATTTAAGTAAAACTATTTTACTTTGTATAATTATTCATTGTTTTCGTTTATATTCGTTTTTTTTTCGTAATAAATTTCGTAAAATATTCGTTTTTTTTTCGTAATAGGATATGAAACCAATCAATCTTAGAGAAACAAATGTTTCAGGGAGAGAAAAAAGATGCTTTTTAAATCCACCTGAAAGTTTCGATTGGACTACCATAAATCAGAAAGGTGTGTCAAGTCATGCAGGCACGCAACTTGGGTATTCCTGATCTCTCAATTTAAAAATTACGATAGGAAATTTTGATTAGAAACATTTACTATGCTCAGATATTGTTGCTGAATGCTTTTCTGAAAAGAAAAAAAAACCAAAAAAACTTTGAAACATTTTTCTGACATTCTAAAGAGAATGTTAAATCAGTAGAAGGGTTTTTAAGGTACATTATTAAAATAGTTTTATTACAAATGTTTCTTTTTTAATCTTTAAACAATTCCCCGATTACTAGCTAGATAGTCGTTAGAACTTCTTTAAAAAACATGGAACTAGAGGAAATATTATTGGTACGGTACATTAAATTTTTAGCCATGACCCAAGGGATGCGATAAAAAAAGTTTTGAACTATTGTGTTAGATTTAGAATTTAATCTTCGATTTCTTACACGCATTACTGAGGGTAGTTTTTAATGCATTTGGATTTTTTTTCTTCCGCCGGGAAAGCCGCTATTGATATATTTGAAAGTCGAATTGACTTTGAACTGTTTTGTGTGATAAATTTCAAGCTTAATTTTGTTTCGATACGTTTAAACAATTTTTGTTGGACGTTCTGAGATCACATTAATATAGCTATCTGGTCTAAGTTTCGAAACTTCAGTATTTGACGTGGTACGTATACTGTCAAGCAATTATACTTAATCCTCAAACGGTACAGTGGGGGTCGGATCCGACCCAAGGACGTGTCTTCCCCCTCCCGTACTCTACCCTCTCATTGCAAGAGTTCGAGTTGACAAGGAACCTTACCGGATTGACCTACTAGCCCCCCCCCCTCTAATATATATAGGAATAAATAAATACGAGTGTCTTGGTTGAAAACTATTATTCATGATCACTAGTCATTAAATTTTTTTTTTTAAGATTTTTTATTTTTTATTTCGATTTTGAAGGCCAAAAATGTCAGTATATATTATTTTCAACATTTTTGTGCTCGGAAAGTTGGTTTCACTAACTTTTAAAAATAGGTAGACTAAATTACATATTAGACCTAATATATACAACATTCTATGTAAATGCCAAAGACATTTTCTTTGTTTAGCAAAATCACAATTCGTTGATAATTTTTTCTGCAAGAAGGGTTTTATTTCACGTAAAATATTATCAATGAATGTTATTATACAACAAAAATACTTAGTGTGTACTTATTTCTACGAAAAACCTCATCGAAAAGGATATCAGGTTGGATCCGACCCGACCGTACCATCTATTTCGTCTCAAACCACTGTACCGTTAGGGGGTTAAAATCCTTCTAGAAAACCTCACATTCCTCTCGTTGGCATTCGGCTTCAAACTTTAGGTCCTGGTCTATTCTGCTCTCGTGAGGCAAAATATGATTCCCTACCGCTCCAAAACCAACCAGTCAATCCCATTCTGGCATACATACTACGATTGATTGTTCGTAATGCAAAATGTACGAAGACTCACTGAAATAGACGAAAGAAATGCACCTTTTGTATGTGTATTTAAAGATTAATAAAATAATTTTTTTTTCAAAGTCTAGAATCATTTATCTTCGACGCCAGCGGGTTAGACGTAGGAGGATTCGATAATTTGCGAGTTTGCTTTCTGATATTAAATATTACAACCCCTGTTTTACTACAATAAGCATCAAGCTGCCGCACCACAGGTCCAGGTTTCGATCCTGCGATTGGGCAAGGTCGACTCAGCCTTTCATCCCTCGAGTGGGTCGATAAAATGAGGACTAAGCATGCTCGGGAACTAAACTCTGGCGGTCCCGCGTCAGGTTGACCACGTGACTGAGACATGCTGTATAGCACCGCAAGTCCACGGTCAAGAAAGCGGAGATGGGCACCGCCGGCCTTTGTCCACAGCGAACTGTTGCGCCATGAGTTAAGTTTAGTTAGTTTTTTTAGTTTTGCCACAGTAAGTGAAGATTATAAAACAATTGATTGTGTTTTATTGTTGTTGTTCCTAATACCTCTTGGCCGGAAGTTCCAGACCAGGTCCATATAGGCTTCGGGCTGAGTAGTGCGGTTCCGGTTTATAAAAGCACCACAAGGGTCGGAGTCCGACTTGGCTAGGAGCCACGAAAATTTTGACCGAGCACCTCCCAGGGGCGACATGTGGAGGGATCGTACCTTACCAACCCACTGACATCATAGATGGACTTTCCGGTCTACATCGCGAGATTAGGACGTGCCCATATCTGGCCTACACACGAAGGTATTTAACGGCGCTTGTCGGGATTCTATCCGAGCACTCTTAGTACTGAAAGCCGGCGTGCTGCCGATAGGCTACCTCGGGGCCTCTTTTTATTTTAATTCGAATAATTGTAATTTTTCTTTAAAAAACAGAAACACAAACCTTATAATAGTAATAATAATAAGAACCTTATAATAGGAATAATAATAGCGTTTAAACAGTTTAAAAGTATATAAAATGTTATTGTCATACAGTTTCTTTTGCCTTTTTTATTGTTGATAACAATGTTTCCGTTCAATAATGAAATTTCTTAATGCATTGTTCATAGCATTTTTTTACAGATACGGAGTTTCACTCTGTAGTGCACACTCTCCACAAACATAAATCTTATTAAGTAGATCAATTTTCATGGCTTTATTACGGTTGCATTATCTTATTTGACGCTCTTTTTTTACGTATATAAGAAATTTTATTTGAATCTGTGGATGTCTGCTTCATACTCTTATTTCTAAGCCCTTAGATTTTATTAAAATATGTACGTAAATTGTTCATTGACTACAGATATTGACTGATTTTCCTTTTCGGGATGTCCGCCCGTACTCAGACTGTGTTTTTAACCAGTAAAATTATTTCGTCTGTTCTCATCATTTGTCAAGTCCCTTTGAACTTGAGAAATGAACTTCAAACGCCGATCAACGCATTTTGAAGGCCGCTAATGGAAATATCGGACACTCCGTAACGTTTCGCAATTTTGGGGAGTCTAAAACCAGTAGAGTGTTGCACATTTGGAGCTCCGCGCTCAAACGTGACCTTTATTCATTTGTTGGACAAACACATTTAATTTGTTTCAGTGATGAATTGAGTTGCTGAAATGATCGAGCGAACTGGTTTGGCCGACTTTCTTCCCCTTGTCTTGTGTGTTATTTAGTCTGTTTTGAGGAATCAAAGCATTGAATTAAGAGATCTTTGTAATGTTTTTTGAGAACTTGAAATACTCCTTTTGTTGCTGTACAATAATACTGGGGCAACAATAAGAACTTTTGGCCTTTGTTTAGTTTACATTTTTGTGTGAGCTATTGTTTTGATGCAGTTTGTTAAAACAAACGCTCACACATTTGTTGGTCTGTTTCATGTTTTTGTGCTCTCTTTCCCAATGTTTCATTTAAATTAATACTAATTTTTTAACCTCAGCATTTTTACAGCAGTTTTCAATCAAGTGAGTAAGCTACAAGATACAAATATCTTTTGTATTTGTATCATTCCTTTGGGAAATCCAGGGCAGTCACATGACGTCTATCTTAAATGACAAGTTCTTCACCGCATGCGTCTGCACGTTAGTTTTATTATAATTTAGTCCTGCAGTAATTTAGACCTGCAGTAGCATTTTTATGAAATTTCTCCGGTTAGAGTAAACACAGACTTGTAATTTTTTTTATAAGTTGTAGTCTACGTCTAGGGCTTGTTACTGTTCTAGCTGTCTTTAACTATGTGAAATTTTATCCTTGTATCTCCATCCAGAAAACTACTAAATGTATAAATGAAGCAAAATTTACGAAGTTTTTACCACGATTCTGTGACTATCCACGGCCAAATATTTTTTCAAATTGTGCAATTTTTTTTTTGCTTTAAAATGTCTTTATTAATAAACTGTTTTCGATTTTACCTTTTTTTATATTGTAAAATATATTCTAATATACTGTTATAAATATATTTTTTTATTCTTCTAAGAATAAGAGTAGCGGAATAAGTAGCAGCTTTTCGTTTCCAAGAAGTTTTGGTACACAGCAATACTAGCACATTAACAATATTCATTGGTACAATACTATATCACGAAAAACTAATTTTACTTTACGTTAACGTACAACAAATGTTTATACAACAATATTTTAACAATATTTGGAATTCAAAACTACGTAATTGCATAAAGGTTAAATCAAAAGCTTAACTTCACCTTTATTACTTTATTGAATTAGAAAAACAATAAAATAGCGCTCGTACTTCTCTAAGCAACCTTTCGAATAAACGAAGAGTCAGTTAACTACATACCAGCAACCTAATGCAACTAACCTTATCCCACAGATGACCTGTCTTTGATGTCGAAAGTTTCCTCCTTGTGGATTTAAAGCCTGTGAGAGAAGATGTGGGGAATCGGTGCGAGTGAGCAAAGAAGATTTATTTATGAAACATGCCGAGTCTCTGACCCTGCAATGCTTAACTGGGATTCTTAAAGGAAAAGTGTTGTAGAAGATAACATGCGATGGAGTTTTAAGTGGGGAATATTTTAATAATTAAAATTTTGAAGTGAATTAAAGGAAGATAAGAGAAAATGGTTAAAAAGTATTGGAAAAAGTTTTTTTAAAAAGAAATTCATGGGTATATATATATATATATATATATATATATATATATATATATATATATATATATATATATATACATGTATGTATGTAAGTGTATATACATATATAATGTGGGTGTATGTGTGTGTGTGTGTGTATGTATATATATATATATATATATATGTGTGTATGTATGTATGTATGTGTATATATATATATATATATATATATATATATATATATATATATATATATATTATATGTGTGTGTGAGTAAATTTATGTATGTATATATGAACTCATTAATTGATCCGGAAAGAAATCTTACTATTTGCTTTGCTTGTCTTTTATTTCTCCCTGGTGAAAAATGAGATTTTATGAACTACCGAACGATTTCCATTTTCTTTCGTGAATAGATTCCCTTTTCCTTATAATCAAACGCTGATAAAAAGGGGAGACATTAACTTTCAGCAGTTAACGGAGCTGGCTGGTTACCGTCGCATCTCGAATAACTTAATGGTTCGGAATCTCGCGCCGTTTAAAATTTCAGCCATTTCTAATGTCATCAGTGTAGATTCCTCCGTGGCCATTACCTTTGGCGTTTAATCAATATCCATTTGAACCTTTCACAACAGAATGTCTTTATTGAATTCTTAATCTGATAATAACCTCAGTAGCCTACCATTCGGAGTATCGACTTCTATCGACTCTGAGTTCGAAAACTTGATTAAATTTATACCATTTTCTTCCTTTGTTGGTTATACAGGGATTGTCCCTTTTTTTTTGCCTAGAACTATTGTTTTTGTTTCTCGGGAAAGTATAGATAACTAAATAGGAGGGCTTAATGAATGAAATTAATCAAGCCTTTTTAATTATGGCACTTTTTCGATTTACGGCCCACAATATATACGGCCACAATAACGGAAACTGATGATGGCAACATATGAGGCGGTGAAAGGCAAAGTGGTGTAAGTCACATTTTCAACTTTTTTTTATTTGAGGGCAAAAATGTAATTTCTATGATCAATTTATAGTGGAATCGCAAATAATAATTATTTGCAATATTATAATAATTATTACGAATTATAATTTGTTCAACTTATAGTGGAATTTTTTGTAGTTTTTGCAGCAAAATTCTTTGGACTTACACCACTTAGCTTACTGACTTACACCACTTTGCCTTTCACCGCCTCATATTATAGCTTAGTCGTTCTTCGTGGTAATGTTCATCATCAGATTAAAACAGTTTTTTTAAACATTTTATTTTATGTTTTTTATTATATGTATACATATGTGCATATGATTTCTTTAGTTTTTTTATTTATATGTTTATTTATTGAATTTCTGTTTATTATTACATTATTTTGTACTTTTATTTTATGTAAGCATTTTTATAGGAAATAAAAAGAATAAAATGCCTTATGAACTAAGAACTATATTATTTACAAAAAATTGGAACAGATCCAATTAAATCTGTATGGGTTTGTATCAAAATAATTGATTCGTTACACGGCTTTCCGCTTTACGGCCAACTTTTCCGGAACGTATCTAAGCCGTAAAGCGAGGTATGGGTGTAATATTTTTAAGGTAAATATAGTTCGTGTATGGGATTCGTAGTTATTGGGATAAAGCAAGGAAGTTTTTATGTTCAATTTTTATTTTAACACACGCGTTACGGCTGTTGTGTACTAACCCTATTGGATTCGCTCACCTCAATGTTAACTTATGGAGAAAATGTGTTTACTATTTATAGCTGCATAAATGCTATAATACCGTTCCCAGCTAGTTATTGGAAAACCTCTCTTGCGTATTTCACAGGTATTGGATCATCCGTTTACTTGAAAGGGATCATTAGATGTGCATCTAGATAACGGTGAAAAGTGAAGACCCGAGAAAGGTAACTGGAAAAGGGTGAAAAAAATACGGCTAAACTGATATATATTTTTTTATTCTCTGAAGAACTGTCTTACAAAACATTTATCTGAGGCCAACTAACAATGAAGATAATAGATAAGCTAATTTAAAGATTGAAAGAAACAAAATGTCAACACTTTTCCTACAATGCGTTCTTCAACAATATGTGTTAAGAGAAGAAAGAAAGAGGAAATGTATGGTGTGCAGAACGAAAACAAAACGCACTGAATGAAAAACTGTGCGCTTTTAATGCAATAAAGGAATCCATAGAGTGTGTGTGCTTTCACCGTCATCCATGCTGAAAACAGCTTCCCCCCTTTTTTTTATAATTAAATGCGCATTTTCTTGTATTTAATAAAATGTATGTTTTTTTTTAAATTCTAACAAAAGTATGAAAATTTTTGTACAAAGCTGAAAAATTCTCCTGGAAGGATTTTTACATTTTTTGCTAGTTTTACCATACAAAAACAACAATAACAAAGAAAATACGTCTTTACAATAAAATACAAAAAAAAAGTTTATTACCTTAATCTTTTAAAAATTGTGTTGATTTAAAGGGGAAAATGATTTGAGGTATTTTTTGCTGAAACATCGGAAAATGGAAAGTACTAAAAGATTTAAGTAAATATATTAGAATATGAGTAATAATAAGTTGTATAAACTATGAAGTGCGATATTTTCATGTACAGCGTTTTCAGGCTCTTCTGATGACTCGCATTTATTAAACTAGCTGAAAACCCGTACTTCGCTACGGAGTACATTCAAATTAAATACAACGGTCGATGTATTCAATTAATGCCATATATATATATATATATATATATATATATATATATATAAATAATAAATACAACGATCAATGTATGCAATTGATGTAAAAAAAACCGAAAAAATATATTTATAAAAAGATCGTAACGGATATTTTCATAGACAAAATAATGAAGAATAAAATATTCAAATTAAATCTGATAGAACATACTAAAGAATATAGTACAGTTTGAGGAACATTTCTTTTACTGTATTTTAAATTTTTTTTGGATAATGTCCAATCGTCTGCCGTATTAGCAAGAAAAAAAAAATTATTTTTTGTCCCTTTCGTTGTTATGCACGTGACGAAAAATTAGTTTAAAGTATCACAAGAAAGAAAGAAACCACGTGATCAGCATTTAATGAATTAAATTCTAATAATTAATCTTTAAAAATCCACCAAAAATCAGAGAATGGAGGTAAAGATTCGAAAAAGATTTCATTTTAAAGGAATTTTTACGATCTTTCTGGTGATATAAATTTTATAACCCTCGGATTATCATTTCAAATGCAAACTTTAAAGAATGTTACAAAAACAGCTTAAAAATTTAATTTAAAAAAATCTAAGAAGAATTTTTCAAAAATCTTACTTAGTGCACCCCTACGCTATGAGAAGAATCGCCATGCAAAATTTCAGCCCTTTATGTCTAGCGGTTTGATCTGTGTGTTATATGTCGGTCAGTCAGTCAGTCGCGGAACTGTTTTTTTATATATTGATTATTAAATACCCTATCTGCCGCAGTGAACTAATATCTTATCCATCTTTATCCAGTTGCCTTTCATATTATTCTTTGGTGTTATATTTACTCTGAAATATCTTCATTGGGTTTCTTGATCTGTAATTACTTCGGTAACAGTAGACAGCCGTGTCAGTTCTACGGATTCTCATCCTAAAAACAATAACATTATCTCGCGTAATTTGTTGCTTTAACGGGAATCATTCTCTTGGTTTCGTGTTTGTTTTATAATCTTAGATAAACGCAAACGGCATAGCTCTCATTCTCTTACGCCAAAAATATTACACATATGCCATTTCACATACGCCTTGTCAAAATTCATAAATTAACGCGATGATTTTTAAAATTGTCTTCATCCATTATACATGATTTTTCGTAAATTGAAAAAAAAAAACTTTTGCAGATAACCACATATTTCACATTAAATTTCTCAAAGCTGATGTGTACTAACCCAATTGGATTAGCTCACCGCATTGTTAATCTATGGAGAAAATTTGTCTAAGGATTGCCGACTTGGATTTAAAGATGTTTTTTTTTAAATTGCATTCAGTAATAGTGAAAGAAATTTTACACCTTGAGGCATTTTTCGTTTAAAAAAATGAAAAATAATATTTTAAAATTGAAATTATTCGGGTGAAAAAAAATCTGGTATAGTGTGGTTTAAACGCTCCTAAATTCCTTTTGGTGGACGAAAATTATAAAATGAATCTTGTTGCAACGTGCAGAAAAGTTCAGACTATCTGAAAATACAACTTTTATTGGATTATCAGCATTTATGGAGCTGTAAATAGTAGACAAATTTTCTCCATAGGTTATCGTTGAGGTGAGCGAATTCAATAGGGTTAGTACACAGAAGCCTCATGGAAAGAGTTTTGTTGCATGATTCAGCTACATCTACTTGCAGGAGTGCCAACTTAATCCGGTGTTAATTATTATTATTTATTTATTTATTTATTTTTTTGATTTTAGACTAAGGACAGTTTTTAACTCACCGCCTCAACTGTAGTCTTTTGGTTAAAAATTGGCGGACACTGTAAAAATGAAATGATGCTTCAAGTCAAGAGAGCTACCTGTTTCAGGGTGTAATATTTCTGGGTATTGAATTTACTTGTTTTGAGTATCCCACTTTTGTATCTTAAACGTGCTTTCGTAACCTTTTAATTATACCTCCATTTTTGTAATTTACCTAACACAACATCTCCTTTTTACAGTATAGAGAATTGTCTTTCTGCATTTATTTTTTCGGGCAGATATGACTTCAGTTTGCCTATCAAATCGGCCTAAAATGAGCGAAATAATTTAAATTCACGTTTTCTTAGCCAAATGTTCAGATTATTTTAGATTGATTTTTTTAAGAACGTGATCTAGCAAGTTACATGATACATTTTAATATCGTCAAAAATAAAATAGTGTAAAAATTCGTCTGTTCGGTATCTGTAATCTTGAGTTAGAATTGTGTTGATGCATAGTGTGCAAAATTTGCGCAATAAGTTGATTCTAATGCGTTTGCTAAGATTGAGATTCAAATGGTCTCTCCAAGCACTCACAATATTCCGTGATAATCGGCCATAATCATCGCAGTTTGGAAATCCTTAATATAGAGTATTAATGAGTTATTAATCTGGAGTCTGGAACAGTGGCGTAGCGAGCATAATTTGCACCCGGGGCACGACACCTTTTTAGCGTCCCCCATGGTCTTGGAGACAAAATGGTCCAATGGTCTTGGGGACCATTTGGCGCCCCTCTGCGAGTGGCGCCCGGGGCATGATAGACCCCCCTTTCCCCCCTTTCGCTACGCCACTGGTCTGAAAACTTGATTCTATGCTTTAAAAGGGGCTTAATCGTAGATGACGCGGTTAAAAAGAAAAATTACAGTTTATTTTATTTTAAGTCTTCTCTAAGTAGAAAAATCAAAACTGAGCCGAGATATTCAGTATGAAAGTAACGTACTGCCGTTTAAAAATGTTTTCCGTGAGTTGAGAACAATTTAGCAATAAAAATTCAGCGTATGAGTTGGATTTCTGTGGTTTAGTATGCGTTATATGGGTTTTAAATCAGGGAAACCACACTCATGCTATCTCAGTATCTTGTCCGAACAATTTGTGCATGCATGGGTCTTAATTATACATTCCGCGGAAACGTGATTTGTTTAAACTATCGAAAAAGCTTTGGATTGAGTGCAGGGCTTGGAGATATCTATCCGAAGAACGAATCCTTTTTGCTCCGACCCGAATAGTAATATTATGGGTCAAACGATCTGAACCGGACGACCCCCCCCCCCCAAAAAAAAAAAAAAAAAAAAAAAAAAAAAACTTTCTCGAAAAAATTTCTTTGTGGATTGAATCCAAAGTATCGATTTTTTTTAATCCTTCTGAATTTATCTGGCTCGGGACAAAAAGAAAAATTTGCTCCTTGAAATTTTACTTCGATTTATTAATTAGAACTGTTTTTCGTCACTCTTTACTCCGCTTATGATGGATTCTGTTTGCTATGTTTTATTTGGCATTCTTAGTATATAACTTTAATTTTGAATGGCCTAAACGAAAGACGTCCTTTCTATGTGTTTAGATAACCAATACAACAATGTAAACAATTCTACACGAACTAAAACTTATAAAGAGTGCATAGACTGCCGAACAAGGTAAGTGCGCTTGTTTGCATATCTGTCTTTTCATTTGTCTTCTTTAGGATTGTATGTGTGGTGCGTTGAGTCATAAGTGCAAGATGTCCGTGTACTTTCATTTGATTTGATTATCTCTTTCAATGAGGAGATCGGGATCTTGGGATGTCTTTTGTTTAGACCTGCATCCTATTCAGAAAGTTCCCCCTTGGGGTAACTGATTTGGTTAGGCCTCCTGACGAAGAGACCAGTCGGTTACCTCGTTTTTTGGTTTAGTTCCGTTACTGCTGCAGAATCTTGCCTTATGGTGCGTTGAGTCCTAAGTGCGCGATTTTTGTTTGTATTTGTTTGCATTCTTGCCGATAATAATTGTCTTGCTCTGTTGATTTATTTAATTTTAGTTAATTTAGATGACCAAGTATGAGAGTACTCATACCGTCTTTCCCGTACAGTCGCTTTTATTATTGAATGTCACTAAAGAAAACCGTACGGTTTATTTTTATTTTGTATTTTCCAGAGCCCATAAAGGAAAATCAAATATATATCCGTTAGTCCTATATTTGTTTGAGTAGACCTTTTACTATGAATAGTTAACTACTTCAACGTTCAAATGCAATTACGGTTACCGCGGAAAACGTAATGGTCCGGGATATCACGCCGTTTCAATCTTCAGCCATAATCCAGAATTACTTTGCCATCATTACCCCGTGACGTTTAATCAATACCTTATTGATCCCCGCGCGTGGCAGGATGTCTTCACTGAATTCTTTAATCTGAAATAACCTCGATAAAAGCATCCCGTTTCTCCCCGTTGGCTCGCGCTCTGACTATCTTGTAAACTGAATTAAATGTATTCTCCTCTTCCTTTGTTGCCTTAACGGGAATTAATCTTTTGATATCGTGTGTATATTTTATGCCTTGCGTAGGCGCAGATGGTTCTCGGGGAATCTTGGTAAATGAAGTTGGAAATGAGGAGCATGTAATATATTTACATGGCTGTTCTCTGGCGGCTGATATTGGCTGCTGTTGAAAGAGTGCTTAAAAGTTACCTTGGTAAAGGGGAACTGATAGGGATTTTTTGAAATTAATGTATAGGAAATTCTCCATGTAATAGATTTCAAAGTCTGTTTAAATTTTTATTAAAATTTCTATTAAACAAATTTTGCTGATGCAGCTTAACTTTGAACAAACCGTACTTGCTAATTGGTATTGTTATGTTACAAAAAACAATTTTTTTAAAAAACTTAACAAACCTAGTATTTCAAAGCCAACTTTTTCATGTTCGCGTGCTTTTAATAAATTTGGTTAATGGAAAAAATCACGTTTATACGAACCAAAGTCATTTTATTTAAAAAAAAAAAAAAAAGAATTTCAGGTAGTCTCTTCTAACGAAATTACCGCGGGTTATTAACGTAGGATTACTTATCGTTCCTTACCTCTTTTGATGTATATATGTATCTATATATATGTACGTATGTATATATATATACATATATGTATGTCAACATTTTGACGCATCTTGGTAATTTTCTGTTTAACTCAGGCGTAGCGTGCTTTTAACTTTTTTTTTTTTGGAGGGGGGGGGGGGTTGGCACGAATTAAATTCAGTTAGGGCCCTCCTCCGCGCATTGACTGCCTGGAGGTCCTTAAATTGTGATTTTTTTTAAATTGAATAACAATAGAATTGATGTTTGAGTAGTATTCAAAAGTTATACAATGAGAAAGATAAATATAATATAAATAAAATGAGAAAAAATATATAGCATCGGATTTTTGTTATTGATCATATGATTGTTAAAAACTATGTTAAGTCTAAAGACGTAATCGGAATCTTCAGTTTCACAGTTTAAAAAAGCTGGTAAAAACTATCTTTCTTAAAAGTTTTCTACAATTTTCCGATTTTTAACTGAATTTCTATTAACGTTTTAACTTATTTCAAGTTAAGTTGGGTTGTGCTGGTGCTGGTGTGTGTGTGTGTGTGGGGGGGGGGGCACGTACTCCCCTGACGCTACGCCTATGGTTTCAGTTGTCCAAGCCATAGACTGGGTTTGGCGCGCTGCCAAAATTATAACTCGCGAGGACGGACGGACGGTTTTAGCGTCTGAAATTTTCCTTTCCGTGGGACCGTTAGGGAGGAACGTAATCTATATATTTAAGTTGCTAAGCCGACTTTTTGGGCAGCCCGTGAGAGAAAACTACTGCTTCAATTTACTTCATTTTAGTCTTAAACGAAAGATTGCAATCTGTAGATTTGTCCAATTTGGTTTGTGCAACCGCAATTTCTATTATTTAGTGATAATTTGCAATTAAAAATTCATTTCTGCGCATGCTCAGTGGCATGTTTAAATATGGCTTTAGAAACTCACTGTTTCTGCGCATGCTCATTGACAGGTTTTAATGAAAAACACGTTTATTCCGAGGAGTTTCTGTAGATCTCTGTCTGCCATTTTTATTTTATGATAATTGTTTGTGAAATATAAGACTGAACCTGATGGAAATTGTTTATTTTGCGCTGTTTAACTAGCGATAATTTACAATTTAAAAAAAAAATGCTTTCTGCGTATGCTCAGTGACATTTTTAAATATGGCTTCAGATACTCACTAAGCACAAGGCCGTTTAAACGCATTAATTTGTTTCTGAGCATTATTATTATTTTCAACATTTGGCAATGATGTGTGGAGTATAATTTGTGTATTATTACATTTATTTACTATCTAGCTGTCATGTTTTGACGGGTACCAACTAGTCCTAAGTTAAAAGGAGAGAGCAAAATTATGGATTTTATCCCCCCCCCCCCCATATCATGAAGTTTTCGAATGCACGTGTGTGTCCGGGCCACCTATGCAATTTATCATGTTTGAAATTCCGATCAATTTCTTTTATGACTGCAATTTTCTATTTCCTTTAGGATATTTATTTTTGAGCTGCTTCTCTTTTCGTCTCTCATACATCTTAACGAAATCTATACCTTTAATGCATCTTGTTTTTAAATTAAATTTTGTTGGTGGTATCTGTTTTGTTAGTTGTAAACTAATTTTCTCGTACAGGGTTTTTCATTTTACAATATCATTATGTGGGACCCAACTGCAGTCATTAAGTTCTATATCGATTTTTCCCTTGCGCTGTAATTAAACCCTTTTTCATTTACTCTTTAAACTGTGGTGTATAGTTTGTACTCTGTTTCTCATACTATTTTTACATTTAAACTATCGGCACTTCATCATACTATAAAGATAGCTTTAGTTTTTTTTTTACCATTATCTCGTTACAATATCGTGTTATACAACTTTTATTAAGTTAAACTCTGTCCTTAAGTAGTATTCTTTCGTTTGTTTGTCAGCACACTTACAACCATGTTCTAAAGTGATACAATAAAACTTCTTTCAATAGGATCTTTCTATGTATCTCCTTTCCTTTCCCAGGTATCTATCATGAGTTTTATAACCGCCAAAAAGGTCGAATTCAATTTTATCTTCGAAAATGTCTGATTTAATCGCTAAAAAGATCGAAGTAAGTATTTTTAAGCCGTGTTTGTTTGTGTGAGTATGTGTGGCTAGAATTTGCCGTAGATTTTAGTCGAAGAATTTGAGGTTTCATTACCCTAGCGCCTTGTAAATGTCGTTTAAATTAACTTTTCTTTTTGATGGATTTCTCCGTGTTGTACTTCTAACGCACTATGGTCTTTAACGACGTTGCTAGTTATTCGAAATTTAACGTGCAGCTGCTATATACTGTTGCTTTTCTTTTAACGCAACTTTTAAGTACTTATTCCTTAATTTTTTTTAAACTGAGGTGAAAGGCTTTTATAGTCTCAGTAATTTACGAGGGTTGGCTTCTAGTTTTGGTCTAACATGTATAAACCTTCGTCAGGCAGGACGAAGTATTAGCCTTGCGTGATTTTGCTACGAGGTTTTATTTTTTCCTGACGGAGGGTTGGCTTAAGGGTTTTCGTACATGCCACTGCTTTAAACTGTAGAGGATTTTAAAAAACATTTCAACGTATTTTTTACGAAATGCTCTCTCTAATCCGCAAACTTTGATTCCACCATCAGGCAAGTAGCAAATATTTTCATATAAGTTGATACATGCTGATTCAAAATTAAAAGATGAAGTTCAGTTTCACTTATAACAATATGTCTTTCTTATGATGTTAATGTTTAAATAGTGATTTCCAATCGTGGGTTCGTATTTGCACTTCAGCTACAGGAAAGTTTTGTAGTTTGATATCAACATCATCCCTGGTTTTCATTGATAAGTTTGGCGAATTCATCATTAACTTTGCTACTTTTAAATTACTGTCGATTGAAAATGTTAGCAATTAAACAATGTTGTGGCTTATTAGGCTGTGGAAAGCGAGCACACGAATTAAATAACGTGCACGGTAAATATGCAATAATGCATTTGAATTAAAATTCGGAACATTTAAATATAATTTTTCTTAGAAGCCCAAAGCTATTTGAGACGAAAGATGGGCCCACGAAGCTTCTTTGATTGCCGAAGAGATTGACTTACTTTTTCGTGTAGGAGCAATCGTCGTGTAGAACAGATTTAGCATAAGAAATGTGGATGAAACATTTTTCACAGAGAGAATTTTATCGCTAGGTATTTATTATCTATTTGCGAGCCTGTTGGGATGAGAAGAAGAACACTTGGTAATTGTAAAGAAGCGATTACCCCTTGGAGTGGTTTGGCGAAGTTTTCAAAATTCGCCAAGATCACACTAAAAGACGACGGTAAAGGCAACATAACGGACGACAAAATTACGTGTATATACAGAATATACAGGCAGTTTTAGGCAATTTAAATAGAATAAATATTTCAGAATAAATCCTAAACGATATTCTTTTCTCATAATTGAAACTAAAGAACTGGTTATTATAATGCAAACAAAAAAATGAAAACAAGCACTAATAATAAAAATTCACTAGTCGAAGGTTGATTTTCAACTGGCAATAGTAAACTCTTGGCGTCTATGTCACTGATGAAAAATCTGTTAAATACAAACCTGTTAATCAGTTATAAGATTGACTGCAGAACTTATAAGATAATAATCATGGCGCATTTATCGCCCACGTTAAAAGGGGTACCCACTTCTTTACAAGAGTCAAACATCTGTTTTATATGGCTATTAGTAGGCTTAAAGACTCCTTTTCGGTTTCAGATAAAGAAATGTGTATCTCATGATTCCCATCTGATAATCTTAAAAAGGACCGAAATTAGTGAGAGAGCGGGAAAACCAGGTATTTTTTTTTCCTGAATGCGATGCCTACAGAATGGAGGTCTTGAATTTCTGTCGAATTAATTCAACACGTGTTCTCAAAATTTATAGACGCTGGTAGTTTTAAACTGATGGCAACATGTGAGAGGAATATTTTTAAGTATTTCGCTTAAATGGGTTCCTATTGACGTGTGAAAGATTATTTATTGAAAATATAACTAAAATTAAATAATTCAACAAAGCAAGATAATTATTAGCAGGAAGAATGTAGACACCCCCCCCCAAAAAAAAAAAATAATAAAATAAAATAAAAAAAATAATAAAAAAATCATGCACTTAGGACTCAACGCACTATAATGCAAGATTCTGTAGCAGTAACGGAACTCTCTCTCTCTCTCTCTCTCTCTCTTTTTTGTGGTCTGTCTACATTCTTCCTGGTAATAATTATCTTGCTTTGTTGAATTATTTAATTTTAGTTATATTTGTCCGTGTTCAGTATGAGGATTTGTTGCGACTGCGCAATCTTTTATTGAAAAGTTAACTTTCAACGCTAGGGTAGGTTTTCTGTTAATTTGTTCGGCAGTTTATGTCCTCTTCATACGTTTTATTTCGAGTTGAATTATTTACATTGTTGGTATTATTTGTTGAACATATGAATAATCTAAGACTACGCATGTGTTGTTGTTGCCTTTCCTCCAGTGTCTGATTAAAGTCAGACGAGATCCGTAAGTCCTTTGACTCTCAGGAAGCCGAGCACAAGATGGGGATCGCGATAGATTTCCTCTCTAGAGAGGCCCATGCAATCCATTATATGCTCTGCTGAATCTTGGTGGTCGTGGTACTTGGTGCATGTGAGGAAGTCCTACTACGCATGTATTTTCCAATATCACTTACTCTTTTTTTATCGCAAGATGTCAACTACAGTAGAGTCCCGATAATCCGAACTTCGGTAATCCGAAAGTCCGCTTAATCCGAAACCAGAAGTAAAAAAGAACTAAGGTTATAATAAAACCACAGTGATACTAATTAATATAAAGTATATTTCTGAAAATTGCAAGAAAACTCAAAGTTAGACAATGCACTGAACTAATTATTACTGAACTTCATTGGTTTGAAAAATCTGTTAATTTTTTTTTTTTCGAAGAGAAGAATATCTCTCCCTTGAAGCCAAATTACGCTAACGCGTCAGAAAAATGGTCTCCGCTGGGTCGAGGTGGAGTGTTGCTCTATGTAGCGTAGCTCTACATCAAATGCAGCCGCGGCGTCTGAGTGGGATACCCTTTGCTCGCTGTCACCGTCTTATTCACTTTCACTCTCGTCTAAGACGTTGACAGGTTCTTTCAAAACCATTTCCACAATCTGATGATCATCTAAAATCCAACTTTCGAGCACTGTGACGTATTGTTAGAACTACTTGCACTCTACTGTACTGTACTAGGCAGCATTCCGCTCTCTTATCACCCATTTCGTCCCGAGATTTGGTTATGTTTAGACAGACTTATAAAATAAACTTTGTAATAACACGTAATATGTAATACTTAAGTAATCACACGTTGTCATGTAATTTAAGTTTATTTTTAGAAAGATTTCGCTTAATTCGAAAAGTTTGTTAATCCGAAAAGGATCTGGTCCCAATCATTTCGGATTATCTTGGGACTTATTGGGACTCTACTGTATTTAACCCATTGAAATACTAAAATTCTAACAAGGGAGCCCCGGGATTCTAATCTTATTCTCATGGGTGCCTCAAACGTAAAAAGTTTGTGTATCCCTAATTTAAGTGGGCATACGGATCTACTAATATTGTGGATCTTTATGAGCATCCTTCACAAAATCACACGCACGGGCCCAGGACAGACTAGTAGCCTGCGCGTTGGATTTCGGTACTGAGCGTGCTCCGTTCGAATCTCGACGAACGCTACTGGATGCCTTCGTGTCTTTTCCGGGTATGAGCGCATTAAATCCGTAACCTGGTAAGTTCCTCCATTTGGTATGTTGGTGGGAAGAGGACTTACACTCTACTGTACTATACTAGGCAGTGGTCCGCTCTTTTATCACCCATTTGGTTATGTTTAGACAGACCTTATAAAATAAACTGTGTAATCACACGTAATATGTAATATTTATGTAATCACACGTTATTATGTAATTTTATTTTATTTTAAGGAAGATTTCGCTTAATCCGAAAAATTCGTTAATCCGAAAAGGGTCTGGTCCTAATCATTTCGGGTTATCGGGACTCTACTTGTAAGGTATACACAAGATTCGATTCACAAGAATCGAACTTTTGAGTGAATGAATTAAAGAAGCTGCTTGAGATATGCTAATTTCGGCATACGCGCTTAGTATAAATACCATGCAGCGTCATTAATAAAAAAGGTTGTTAAGGTTGAAGAGAGGTGTTGTTAAAGTTGATAGATAAGCGAGAGGGAGCTACGAGGTAAGTAACTCCAGGTGTTAACCGGCGCTTGTGCTTAGCAGGCCGAAAGTTTATGTGGCAGTACTGCTGGTTTGACTCTCTGCTGGTTTGTGAGTAATTGCAATATGTATTTCTATTGAATGTTAAAATATATTCCGTACAAGTAGTACGTATGCTTAATGCTGTAAAAGCAAATTCTATATGTGCAACGAATTCAATAAACATTGTTTCATGTATAAACTGTGTTTGTATCAAATTCATTTAGAGTGCCACTTCAAATTATATACACCCAAGTCTGGATAGAAGTGAGCTATTTTCTCTATATACTGTTCTTTTCTTCAAACTGACCCTTTTTTTTTTAATTTTTCTTCTATGAATACTAACTTAAGCGACAATGTAATTGCAGTTTTTACGATATCCCTTGAAAACTTGGTATAATGCACACTGATCTCAAAAACCTCCAGTATTTTTATTTAATCCCTGCACCTTATGTACAAATCTATGTGTTTCTTAGAAACATAGCATTCAATAACAAGTTGTGAACTACTCGCAGGACATTCATTTATCTCGATACATGTATCCTTATCTTAATCTGTATGGTAAGGATTATCAACAATTATTTTAACAATCATCCCAAGCATTGTTTGTACACTTTTGTAGTGGAAATTAGAAAAGTATATAATGCTTTTATCTTTCGTAACAATACTATCGGCACTCGAATGGTCATTACCACTGAACTCGATGATCTGGCGAATGTGAAGGTCGAAAGTTCAAACTTCTAATGACCTCTGTCACGACAGATTTTCCAGGTATCTCACAGATTGTAATTAATTACACTTAAAAAATAATGACATTCCAAAAATAGTTTTTAGTTTAAAAGATATCACCCTTTTTCAAAATTATAAATTTGACTTCCAAGAAAAATTGCCAAATTTTGAAAATGCCAAATTTTATAATTAAGCTATTAACTCAAGATTCAAGATTTCTACATGGCCAGTTTATTTATTTATTTTTTCATGGTTTAGTCTTGTGCAGAGTAAAAGGATATTTAAAATTTAATAATATAACATTAAAAAAAAAAATTTAGTTTGTTACTTTATACTTCTATCCATCATAAAAATTAGAAAAAAAATTTGATAAGTGTAACATAACAATAAGTAAAGAAAAGACTCATAAATCCACTTGGACGCTAATTTAAAGTTTATAATTCATAATAACATTTAAACTATTAAAACTGATTTCTTGTTTCAGAGTGACAATTGCACAGTACATAAAAATAATAACTAATAACTAAAACTCTCTGTTCACCTTTCTTTAAATATCTTCTTAATCGATGCTCTAGAAAATTATATCGAAATGCCCAATTCCTTATAACCCTTTTACTTTCGTTGTCGAAATTCTTTTACACATAAATGTAGATTTCATATAAATGTAATGCCGTTTAGAAATTTTTATTTCGCTTTGGATTGTCATAGTGTTTCTATCTTTAAATAACTTAATTTTTTTCGCTGCTTGAGACATTTTCTATTTCCCTTGACAAACTGATTGAACGTAGATCAATTGCTCCCGTGTTGTTGACTCATTAATTTAGTAAAATCAATTGCATTCGCTGTAGATAAACGCAGTAGTTCGAGATTTCGCGCCGTTTCAGTCTTCCAACCGTTCCGCGGCCGCCACTCTGAATTTCTCTGCCAGCATCATCACCCCGTGACGGTTAATCGATATCTCATTGATCGTGTCATAGCGGAATGTCTTCATTGAATTCTTAATCGGAATTAGCCCCGATAACAGCAGCTGTCTTCATCCATTGACTCTCACCTCGAAATCGTAAATTAAATTGGTTCTTTTTTTTCCTTTTGTCGCTTTGAACAGTGGTGGTCCTTTTGATTTTGTGTTTGTATTTCCGTACTCGGGCTGTCATGTAAGATTCAATAAATGGGCAATTGAAATGAGATTTTTTTTTGTATTTATAATTATTTAAATATAATTGCTCTTAGAACATATAAGCTCTGCATTATCCCTTTACAGTAGATGCTCCTTTGTGATATTTATTTATTTATTTTTGTTTGTTTGTGTGTGCGTGCGTGCGTGCGTGTGCTTGGGCTGTCATGTAAGATTCAATAAATGGGCAATTGAAATGAGTTTTTTTTTGTATTTATAATTATTTAAATATAATTGCTCTTAGAACATATAAGCTCTGCATTATCCCTTTACAGTAGATGCTCCTTTGTGATATTGATTGATTGATTTTTGTTTGTTTGTTTGTGTGTGTGTGTGTGTCTGTGAGAGAGAGAGAGAGTGAGAGTGAGAGTGAATGAATGAGTGAATGGAGGGAGGGAGGGAGGGTATGCTGTGGCTTCACAGTAAAAGTTTAAGGCTTTTCTCTCTGAGGCGTTGCTAAAAATTACTACTATGGGATCCATAACAAAGAAAGACAGAGTTCTAATTAAAAGCGAAGGCCAATGTTTTAAAACAAAAACTTAACGAGGAAATTTATTTACAAACAGAAAAATTTAACATTTAAGGTTACAACATATTCAACTAAATCCCGTGTAGATTTACACGTACGCTCCAGGGCCCATTCTCGGCCCAAAAAAACACAGGAGCCTAGAAACAAACAGGTCTATTCCGCTCGGATTCTATACAGCGTCTCTCGTTGAATGTCTGGATTTTCAGCCAGGGGTGGGGGCCGGCAGATTATCGGCTGACAGCTCTTCTTAGTGCCGAACTTTATCGCCCGCCGAATGTCACTCGCATGAAGTTATCGCTAAGAGAAAGACAGCTTTATCACGGGGGTGAAAACATCTTCGGTTTTAGAAACCATTACCAGCACCACTTGTTAAGGAAACCGACCGATAAACACACAGCTGTGTTTCGTGAAAACTGTGAGGTCATGGGAAAAAATAACCCCATACTGGTAGTACGCTACAGCTCCTCCACGCTCCGGGAAACTTTTTCTTCGCAGAGGAAAAAGTTGGTCCGTCGAGCACACGCGAGTACCTGAAATTTTTTTTTTCTAATTTTTATCATGCATACAAGAATAAAGTTTTTACTTATGGTTGCCTATTACATGGATATCAAATTTTTGAGCTAACTGAAACTAAATCTCATTTCTTTTAAAATATATTATTTCATTAAATTAAATTTTTTTTTTACTCCGGACAAGGCTAAACTTAACTGCTGAAACTTTTTTTTTTAAAACTAACCATGTAGAAATCTCGAATCTTGAGTTCATAGCTTAATTTTAAAAGTATTATCAAAATTTAACGATTCATTTTAGAAATCAAATTTATTATTTTGAAAAAAAGTGATATCTTTTAAAATAAAAACTATTTTTAAAATGTCACTCTGTTTGAAGTATAATTATTATTGCAGTCTGAGAAACTAAATATACCTGACTGGTTGCATCAAAATATTTTCTTTCACTTTTAGATATACTGTATTTAATGAAACAAGTTTAGGTGTTATGGAATTTAAAAAAAAATTAAGTTATAAAAGTCAAGTTTTATACGACTCAAAAACTGCATAATGCCTTAGAATATTTATCGAGCTGGATGATAAAACTTTAATGCTAATTATTAGACTATTAAGACTCATTAGACCCTGTAATAGTTTATACTGTATTTTAATTTTTTTTTAAATAACATTTTTTTTAAAAAATCGGGAAATATCTGCTCGCAGCTATCGAACGGTGCCGGTTTGGGAGACTAAATATCTTTTCAGTTATGCATATATGCACTGATTTCTGATTCAGAAATTTTATATTTCTTGCGTAGTGGTTATGTGTTTGGGTAATTTATGTTTTACTAAACTCTACAAAATTGATTTTTTTTTGTGTTTGCAGCACCGTATCGATCCATCGTTGCGCCTGATGCAAGTTTAAAAAAAAACGGTTCCTTTTCAAAGTTTTGGAGAGACTCTAAGTGATGAACGTATTTCTATAAGAAATAGCCGTTTTTTTAGAATAACGATCATTCTGGAAAAAATGTCTATTAATTAAAAAGTTTTATTTATTTAAAAAACAAAAATTTTAAAAATGACAGAACTTAAAAAAATAAATAAATTTTAATATAATTTGTTATGTAATAAAAATAATGACGCAATCATTCTTTGAGCTTTTATTGCTGCAAATTGCTTGATTGCATCGCTATAATTTATTGTTTTAAATACCATCTTTTCTACAGAAACTATTGTGAGATCACTCTATCGCTCTTGGGTTATAGTTCGTATATAATTTTCTATAATTTTCAGTTTAGAAAAACTGCGCTCAGCTGCTGTTGCTGTTTCAGGCAGTGTTAGAATTCTTAGAGCTACAACAACATTTGGAAATTGGCATTCAAAATTTATTTCTCAGTCTCAAACTTCCGATTCTCATTCATCCGATTATAATAAAGTCTGAATATTCGCTTATATTTGAGTATTTTTACGAATTTCGTCATCTATTAGATTAAAATACTAATATTTTTTCTCGTTAAAAAATTCTTATTTTTTTAACCATGTTTTTATTAACTCGCTTTCTTGTTTGTGTGTATGTTTGTCAAGTACAAATCTTGTAATCGATTTTTAACTAACTTCCCGACTAGCTAGACATTTGAAACTTTTAGAATAGCTCAGAACACGATGACAATGCATTTTTTAAATACTTTTAGCTATCTTAAAGCAGAATGAAATTAATTTTCAGTTATTTTCAGTTAATTTTGTTTTGTAGATTGGTGCAGCCATCTGTTGGCCGGAACGGGAACGAAAAGTTATATGCAAGTTAACTTCCAATTAACCGGTCATTGGCCAAATGGCTAGGGCACTGGTATTTGGTTCAGAACATGTGGGTTCAAGTCCCACTGTTAGCATGGATGTTTGTAGCCGTTCGGAGTCCACTTTAAACTATAGTTCCCAGTATAATTAGCCCTCGGGTAGCAAAAACTTGACTGTAGCACTGCAAGCGGAACCCAGAAAGAAAGAGAGGGGGCAAAACTATCAGACTAGGAGTGCATGTCAACGTTTTTTTGGATTCAAGTCCAGTGTATGCATTGCTGTGACTATGGGCTAAATGTGCGTGTTCTTAAAATATCTATTCGTCTGTTGTATATATGTGTTTAGTGCCAAGATGTCCTTGTCCAACAAGTCGGATGTCGATATTTGCCACAAGTGATTTTAGATCTGAAGCAGTTATCGGGTCAGTTTAAGGCTTTCTTTGGATTCATTGTATACAATGAATCGAAAACATTTGATATAAATTGCGTTTCTATAGATGAATGGCAACATCTGCCTAAAGAGTGCTTACAAATGCAAAGTTCTGGTCTTTTAATGTTCTGGGACGTCAAATACCTTCAAAAAATTTATTTTTGAATTTGTGGCTTAAAAAATAGAGCAGATTCTACAGATTACAAAAATATATAATTTATGTACTTTTTGACACTCTAACAACAATTATTAGCAACTTAAAAATGTAAACATACATTTAAATCCCATATAATGGGAAAGTGTTTTTTGCGTTTTTCTCAAAATATGATTTTTTCATGTAATGGTACACTTTCTGCAAAATCTGTTGCAAGTACATCTCTGAAATTTTAAAAGTCAATAGAATAAGTGCTGTTGTATCAATATGACCTATTTTTTATTTTTAAACCTTAAGATATTTTTGTAAATGGTGAAAATGTATGACAAAAATATGCAAATTTCTGATAAGTGAAATTAAAAATTTTTTAAAAAAGTGTAACAAAGACTTAAATGGGTTCACTATATAAAATAAACTGTGTATAATCATCACACAAGATTTCAAGGTAAGATTTTCACTAAATTTTTGAAAAAGTGTTACAAAGTGAATACCTCAAAAATTTCAGGGGGAAAAGTATTTTTGTTTATATTGTTATTTTAAATTTACTTTTCAATCCAAAAATAAATTTTTTTTATCTTAAAATATTCATAAAGGTCTTACTAAATTAACATAAAAAAAATCATAATGATACATGCATATTTGTATAAGATATGGGCTTTAAAAGAATAGCCCAAATTTCCAACTTCTTAGTTGTCGAAGACGTCCCAGTCCCCTTAAGTTAAAAGTCATGAGATAACCATAGCAGATTGCTTCATGATAGGCAATGGTATAAGCAAATTCAGTGATAAAATTAGGGTAATAAATGCACTAAGTTGCTTAAACTTTTCATACCTCTTAAATGATATTACCTCCTTAAATTCAGTTGGAATAAATGTCAAGTTGGAATACATTTTCAGTTTCCTACAAAGAAGGAACCATTAGTAATTACATGTGTATCAAAGAAAATATCTGCAAAGTTGTTTGCAATGAAATGTGGCTCCCTTCTACAATAGCTAAAATTATATTACTCCAGGGTCCACCTTAGGCAAAACTACTGTAGAAGGGATTAGCACTGTAAAACAAATTAGCAAGATGCAGAGGTTTTGATATGAAAGTATTAGTTGTTGCACCCAATAATTTTGCTATAGATGAAATTGGGTATCAGTTAGATATACTGGATGGAATCTCTACTAATCCAATAAATTTTATTTAGCTTGGTCATTCTAAAAGTCCTAAACTTTTAAATTATTCAGTTGACAAGAATCTAGCGAAGTGTCGTAGAAAGTATGAAGGAGGGGACGATCTATGGCAGTTTGATCTAACAAGTGGTTATAAACGGGAAAGGCTATATTAAATGTAAAGAGTCCATGAAATAGAATTAAAGCTGGTTTAGCATTATTATTATTATAGGATAATTAATATTTGTTGGGTGATGTTATTGCAAATATCCCCCCCCCCCCTTACGGAAAAGACTTGTAAAAGGGGGTAGGCTCAAGCACCTCCAGCAAGGCCTCCGTTCAGGTGAGAACAGTCAAAGAATTTTGAAGAGAACGTCTCAAAATTAAGGGAGCAACTTTTTCATTATATTATTTTCTATCTTATCTTAGCTGGGCCCCCTTCAAATATTACTTAATGAACAATTTGGAAAATTAGGTGCTAATACTAGTAGTAAGTAATACACAAAATATAACAAAAAATACATTATAACAATATTTCTTTTTAAAGTCCTGGGATATCAATATTAAACATGAAGCTTCAAAAATTTCATAACATGTTAAAAATATAGAACATTTTAAAATATAAAATAATATGAATAACTCAAATAAAAAAAAACCTTAATACAAGTATTCAATATTCAAAATTATAATTCACATAGGTACTGAAAATCAGAATTCCACAAGGTAACTGGTAATTCAAAATATATTTTTTTGATAAAGTAATTTGACATGGACATGGTAAAATTTATTATGTGGAAAAATTTAGGTTGTAATATCTTAATTCGGAAGCAAACAAAATTACTGTAAGTTTGCCAGTATTTTGATTTAGTTTCAAATCTCTTCTTCTTTAGAAGAAATATAATAGGTCGTAAAGAAAAAAGAAGCTGAGATGTTTATTATGCTGGTGTTCTATCCCAACTAAACCTGTATCACTCTTTGGAAAATATGCGAAAAATAATTAAGTTCATCATTCTCTCTGTTGATAATCTGGTAATTCCCAAAATTGTTTTCTGAAGTCAGAGGAATTGACCCAATTCAGTCTGTGCATTATTTTGTTTTACATTTTGGGTTTCACAATTTTTGGTATTTCTTGTCCATGCATTTGGTATTTCTTATACCTTGATTTACATTTGGTTTTGGATTTTGATTCACGATCACAAAGGTTTACACATTTAGAATTGATGGTTTTATAGCATTATTTGACATCTCTGAGTTATATGTGTATGTACTTACATTAACTAATTTAGGCTCATTAGTATTATTTTAATAGATTACATTCGATTCTTCATAGCATTAGCATCAGTGGGGATTATAATATCTTCATTATTTGACATGCTTATTAATTTTCCAGAACGTAAAAAAATTAATTTCAATATTATACAAGGTAAAAATTTTTTCAATAATTTAAATAATTGGAAATCAATACTAGTAAGTGACCTGTAAAATATAATCAAAAATATATCAATTTAAAGTATTTCAGTATATATACTGACTTACCCTTTAAAAAAAAACAGTGTACAATTTTAAAAGCATATTCTTTTTTTCGGTTTGATGTTTTTCATTCTTTTAATGCGGTTAAACGAAAGTTTAATTTTATATTCTCTTTCTGATTCACAATGACTTTCTTTTGTCGATCTAATACACCAATTTTCTTCCTGAAACACGGCGCGAGCAAAGATAATGGTTCATTCGTACCTTTAGTTAATAATAATTTGTCTATTCACGATGACTTTCTTTTGTCGATCTAATACAATAATTTTCCTCTTCAAACACAGCGGATCAAAGATAATTGTTGATTCATACACTTGGTTAATAATAATCCGTCGCACTTTGGAAATAAATTCCAGCACGGCTGCTTATTTGCTAGTTTTCTTTCACTTGGGAGGAAAATGCGCCAACATTCGCTTCGCTGTCGAATTTTGCAGAAAGGATCACGAACTTTTACTTCTGAATTTGACACAATCACACGAAATCAGGATCGGGGTCAGGCATCGAAGGACCAAGGGATGGACTGGAAATCCACGAAAAAGGACTTCAATGGGCATCTTTACGGTATCCTCACGCAGTACTACGTTACCGATTGGTCGACACAATGGCGATCTTCGGAAACGGATATAAGGACATTTACGGCTTTCGATGGCTTGTTGGGTTAAATCTTGGTAGTCAGGCTCGAGCAGCATGAAATCTATCAAAGAACTCAGTTGGTGGAAATAATACATTTATTCACTTTGCACATTATGCTTATCTACTTGTCTAACATGTGATAACAAACATAAAAGACTGGACGCTATTTACATATTTACAAAGAGCAGAGAGAATGGATACTACCGACTTCGCAGACAGTGCTTCGGTCATTCAAGTGCGCAATTCGCCACCTCACACAGCAGAAGGAAATTTAGTTTCGGTTGTTCACGTGATATTCGTGGTATTATACGCCATGCGCCGTACGTAGTAGAGATGGGTAAATCAACTCAGAGCCGTTCGCTTTGAACGACTCTTTGAAATGAACGACTGCTCCGGATCTCTGTATCTCGGATTTAGCGACTCCCACTTCGTTCACCGCAGAATGGAAAGACCGAGGTATATCTTCGCCGACAATAAACAGATCTCTATGACCCGGCTCACTCAGATTCGAATCTTTTGAAGATACAGGTCTTCCAAAAAGTTTCGAATCATTTGAAGATCCGTATTTATCAAAAAGGGTAGACTCTTTTGAAGATTCTTCTCTTCAAAATGACTTAATTCTGTGAAACACCGACTGCTTATTGTTATAGATCTCGTTCGCGAACGACCAAGACCCGGGTCTTTGGAGGAACGTTCGGGCAGCGGATGATTGATATGCTGTCTAGCTGCTGAGTAAGTCAACAGTGAAATATGCTGTCTATTGGCATGAATTTTGTTTTCAGTGTTAAGTTCGAAATAACAAATGATGTGGAATGGAAAATAGAAAATAAAGTATTTTCTTTGACCGGATAGTAAATGGGATAGTATCACTTTTATCGTTGCACGATTAATATAGAATAATGAGAATAAATATATAATAGCGAATATAAATCTATGCTTATTCATATATTTTTAAAACTATATATCTTTATACAACAAATAAAATTTTGAAAATTAACATGATCATTACAAATAAAATCAAAATGAAACATTACTGCCAGCCAATCAAGCATAGTGAAATATTCACGAAAAGCATAAAAGATTAAGTTGAAGAAAAGTTTAGCAATTCATATATTAAACGACTAAGGTCGTCTAAGGTAGTGAACGAGTTAACTTATACATTTCCTCTTAGAAACTGCGCAAGAATAGCTTTTTAAATAATCTGGCTCATTTTTTAAGTTTACAATGTGACAGGACATTTTTCTTTTTTTTTATGTCAAAGTTAACATATAATCAGATACACGCCTAGATGTAAATCGATTTTACGTTTGAAATTACATCACAAAAATAACCCCTCGTTCTAAGTACACACATCTATTTGTATTTCTTTTATAATGTTTTTCTTTTAATATAAAATCACAGAGTCTATATACATTTTATAGCAAGGAATCTGTTCAGTTAATGAAGTTTTATATTCATACAAAATTACATTTTCACTTAATAATTACTAATATATGTAAATAATAAAACTATTTAAAGAAAATAAATAACAGGGCTCGTTCTTGACGTAAAATCTAGGAGTCAAATTGACTCAATTTGACTACCGCTCATTCTGGGGGTCAAATTAAAAATATGTATTTATGTGAAAGAATATTAAAAATTTGTCGATCAATGTTGAATTTTTAGCCAGTTCAATAAATTAAAGTCCTTTTTAAATTTTAATATATTGACAACGATTATATATTAATTTTAAAAATCTGAAATAAAAATTATCCGCCCATCTTTTGATTAGTGTAAAATATATTACACAATAATTGTATAGTTATACTTCATTAATTCCCCAATTTACGGTATTACACTTCAAAATTTAAATGAATTTAATCGGCGTTTAATTAATTATCTAATATTTAATGGGATGAAAATGATTTAGAGGAAGGAAATACTTCAATTTTTTTTTTTTTTTAAATCTGAAAGTGATGTCAAGAAAAGCTCAAATAATTTAATAACTCAAAAAGAAATGAACGCAAAAGATTTGAAACCAGCCAGAATAAATAATCATTATCAAGTTTCAAAATATATAAAATTGTTTTTTAATTACATGAATTTTCATGAATTATTTTACAATCTAGTTTTTATTAAACTTTTAAACTCGAGAAATATATATATATATATAGGAGAAAACCATATTATGACAAGATATTCAACAGAGTAAAGCTTTATCGCAAAAATTTAAATGACGGGAATTAAAATTTTTTTTTCTGGTTCTGATTATGGCTGAGATGTTGAGGTGAAAACGAAGATAGAAAATGTCTTTACTAGGTGTTAAGTTTCAGTGATCTTCTCCAGATTATTTTTTTAATTCTATACTTTCCACGAGGTCGACAGTGTCTCTTGAGTAGAAACACGAAGAAATTAATATTTCCCACCTCAGTCAACAGTAAGAAAGTTTTTTCTAGAAGAACTAGAATTTGCCATGTTATAAAATTGAGTCAAGTTATGATCACTGTATTTGCGAAAATGGTGTTTGGAGATCAATGTTTAATCATGAAATCTATCGAAAATTCAGACAACCTGACATTGTTAAGGTCATAAAAGGCCACAGGATTCGATGGTTGGGTCATTTATAGAGGACTGAAGACACAAATCCAATAAAAAAAGCTCACATTTACCAAACCTATGGGAGCTAGAAAGCGAGGAAGGCCACCAAGTAGGTGGCTTGATGCCGTTGAGAATGATATAAAAACTATATATAGGGGTGACTGGAGGAGTATTGCCTTAGATAGGGCCCGATGGCGTAAACTTATTGGGACGGCCTTGGCCAGCAGTAGGCTGTAGTGTCCCAGAAGAAGAAGAATGATCACTGTGGGAATTAGGAATTTTGAGAAGTATTTTTCTTCAGAATTGTTCCTTTTTTTCTTCTTTAAAGCAAAACAATATGCACTGAACAGCAAGAATGAGTCAGATTTCTAAAAACTTACCTGTAACAGAGAATACTAGATAGATTCGCATTGAGATAATTGAAAAGTTCATGGGGGAAAGAGGAGGGAGTTTGTCAGTAAAAACTGATGCTAATTTCTCTCTCACTGTGGGAGACGTAAAGGAAAGTTTGTAATTTCCCTACACCGGAATCTGCCTTTAGTAAACAAATTACACACGTGGCAACACGGAGATTTGTACTTTCGTTTATTTATGGTAACATGTATTACCGTAGCTTTTTTCGATTATAGGGCTTTCCCACCATTAATTCGCCAATCACACCAGCACACGGAAATTTAGTTTCGGTTGTTCACGTGATATCTGTGGTGCAATATGCCCAAGCGACAGCCAAGCTCCATCCGAAGAAGATGGAAGTAGTTATATAACGGGAAAGACAATATTAGTAGAGAATCCATGGAAATGAATTAAAACTGGTGGGGCGTTATTGTATTATAAGATAGTTAATATTGGTGGGGCGTTATTATTACTTACACACACATACACACATAAATACATACGTACATATATTATTATTATTTCCTAACTTTATTTTGGCTTTTTATTTTTTCTTTAAAATATTTTTTAAAAATGTGTATGTATACACTCAAGTAAAGAGATCGTCTTTTTGCAATATAATTATGTACTTAAACTACCAATCTGAAAACTTTGTATATATAGTATGCTTTTGTAATCTGATTTTATGACAATGGTGTATTGAAGTCTTATATTTTATTATATTTTTAAGATACACTTACGCAAGAATGCCTTTGAGAATGGATCGTAAAATTTCTTCCCGTTTTTAATCTGGGATTATATCAGACGTGTTCGGTTATCTATCTGCTGTGTGGGTGTGGTATATTATTTGGGAAAATTTTTGGAAATCTTCCACATGCAGATCGAGTATTTATTTTTAGTTCCGTTTAGCTCTAAATACATATACTGAATGCTTTTTCGTAATTTTATCAGGACAAAGACCTTGTAAAAAGAAGAGAACTTGATCCTATAATTTTGACTAATTACACCTTTACAATTTTTTGAATATGTTTCTTGGACTTTTTAAAATTTCTAAATCACGCTTGTTTAAAAAATATTTTATTTATGTTTTTAATTTGTATTACTATTAAGAACAGCGTCTTCTGTTTGCCAAATTTCGCCCTTTTTTTAGGAAATTCAAATTAATTTTCATGGGAGACTTCATACATGTTTTAAAAGTAAAAGAGTTAAGACACTCGATGCATATTTGTACGCTTCGATAGATTCATGTTAAAATTTTATAAATATCAGCTTTTTTTATTTATTATTAATACCCTACCCTGTCTATGTGAATTTTCCTCCACGAATTTTCAGGATATTTTCAGCATGCTATTTTGCCGAAAACTAAGACTGAAAGCTGTTGACAGGTTGCAATGCACTTAAAATTTTGGCATATGATAGGTTTTTTCTTTTTTATCTGCATTTAAAAAATGTATGTAGTTTAGTTAAGAACATGTTAATTGTCCAGTTAAGCCCACTCTCAGTGCTACTCAGACCTCCAGTGGTTGAATTCCTACCGGTGAATATGTTGCCATCAAAATTTACGCAAAGCACATCTGCGGGGCTCGTATTCCACCCCTACAAACCCGGCGAAGGGACTTCGGCGTACAGATGTAATGTGAACTAGACAAGAGAGCATTCAATGGCGCTTGTCTTAACTCTAATCAAGTCAACCGTTGGGACTGGAACTAATTCCGAATCCCGGCGCACTACCCACTAGACAACCCATCTGAGGTAGTGGGCCTGTTGAGTGATTATGAGTTTGTTCACATTGAATCCGTCAGCGTCAGCGTTAAAGATTCCGTTGGCGCTGAGAAAACCTGTTCACGTTGCTTGCGTTAAAGAAAGCGTCAATCGCATATGATTGGCTGATGGCCGCAGATATTTTTTTTTTTCTCGGTGTATATTTTTCAGTACGAAGAACGACTTGTGCTGCTGTTGTTGTTGTGACATGCCCCTTGACCGACAGTATATAGAACGACTTGTACTCTATGGCAGACGATTCATGAAATGACCTGTGATTGGTTCGACGTCACGAGTTCTTTCTTCAGCGTTGAAATTGAATCAACGGATGATGCCATTGCTCTCAGTTATATGATTGGTTAAAAATTTTAAGGGCCTATTCACATAGAATCGGTCAGTGTTAGCGTTACTCGTATTGGAATATTTTAAACCAATCACAGCCCTTAACAATTTTGTCGCTAATCGTTTGGAGGTTTGTAATTGGTTAGATATATTTCAGTGCGAGTGACGCTGACGGATTCTAGGTGAACAGGTCCTAACGTTCCTGATTCAATGTGGCCAAAAGCTCGTATGTTTACCTGCGTGTGCGGACTTTTCAACGTTCTAGAATAGCTACTCCACGTAATATCGACTCGAGTTAGTTATCTCACCCATCTACATGTATGTGCTGATCACGCTTGTTAACGCTTTTTGTGAAATGACTTTCAGAGTGTAAGAACTTATTTTACGCTGTGTCTATAAATTTCAGTTTGCGCCTAAAAAGTTTTTTTTAAAAATTATTAGATAGAAATCAGTTTTTTTGTATTCTGTAATTTCGCTCTTCCAAATACGTATTTACACGCATATGTATACATTTCATCATAATTTATTGAAAAGAAAAATCTAATTTAGATTCAACGGAATAACCGATATTAATTCTACTTATTTAATTCTTCATGGTATAGAATGTATTTGGAATATAAAAATGGGACGACAGTTCTTTTCTTTAAAATATGTGGTTTCGAAAGATTATTGTTGTCTAGATATTTTTTTCTCGTATGATAGGAAGACAAAAATAAAATTTCCGGACCGCACTCGGCTTGTTTCTTCTTCTTTTATATCCTATTTATTTCTCCTTTAATCAAAGCCATTAATAATTTCCCCGTGAAACTACTGCACATAACTATTAGTAATCTTCTGCGGATGAAATATGCATGATATATTTATTTATCCGGTGGGGGAAATACTTTAGTTTACGTGTTTCTATTATTTCACTGATAATAGATGAGTTAATTAATCTTTGGGCAGAATATTAGATAGCAAAGACAAATTCGGCTTTGGGGTTTAATATTACTATAACCCCCCCTCCCCCCATAAAAGGGGCGGGGGTGTTGGCATTATTAAATTTGGAAATAAGCGTTTGTCGTTTTTTAAAAAGAAAGTTATAATTGAGGTTTAACCGCTTACGAAAAAATGTTTTATATTTTAAGTTCCGGATGTTCGTGTACACGTATCCCTCGATATTTATGCGACAGATACGTTCCGCGTTAAAGCGAAACCGCGTAAATAGATTCTCAGGAAATGCATGAATGTATATACCGTAAAATCTTGAGTGTAAATCCGCACTTTTTTTTTCACATTTAAGACCGCAAAAATGAGGGTGCGTATTATACTCGTGTACCCCCCCCCCCCAAAAAAAAAAATAAAAAAAATAAAAAATAAAAAATAAAAAAATAAATAAAATAAATAAATTTAAAAAAAATAAATAAAATTAAATAAATAAAAAAAATTAAAAATAAAATAAATAAATAAATAAATAAATAATAATAATAATAAAAAAAATTTAAATAGTAGTTTTAAACATTGAATAAACGACAAACAATAGATGAGCTGAATTCTAGTGAAAGTGATCGACTGATAATTTCTAATTTCACTGTATTGTTTGATTTGAATTATAAATTTAAGTTTGTTCCTAACGAATTTGTCGTTTTCATTTATGTTTATTACACATTTTATTTATGTTAATAAATATTTGTACAATATTGAAAAGGTATGGGTACGAATTATAGTCGAACTTCAATTTTTTTTTCCGAAAATTTCGCGCAGAATCAAGCAAGCGTATTATACACGTGTGCGTATTACAGTCAAGATTTTACGGTATGTATATGCATACATGTGTATGCATATACATTTATCCTTCCGATAAATCTATGCATGCATTGTTGTAAAGTAGTGTTAACGAGAAACTCTCGTATGGAAAACAATTTGTTTTTGTTTTTTAAACAACCGTGTTAAACCGAAACCGCGTAAATCGAGTATCGCGTAAATGGAGAGATGGGTGCGTGTTCAGATCAGGAGAAAGGTCTCTTTGGCGGAAAAAAATTGCTGGTTAAATGAAATACGCAGTTTTATTACCATGTTTTTATTAACTTACTTTCTTGTTTGTTTGTGTGTGTGTGTGTTTGTCCCTTACAAATCTTGCTATCGATTTTTAACTAACTTCCCGACTAGCTAGACATTTGAAACTTTTAGAATAGCTCAGAACATGATGACAATGCATTTTTAAAATACTTTTAGCCATCTTCAAGCAGAATTAAGTTTATTTTCAGCTATTTTCAGTTAATTTTGTTTGGTAGACTGGTACAGCCATCTATCGGCCGGGACGGGAACGAAAAGTTAAACGCAAGTTAACTTCCAATTAACTTCATTTTCTTTCAAGTTGATAGGATAATTCATCAAAAAAATTTAAAAAAGTATTTATCAATAAATAGAATTGTCAAGTTTATATGATTCAATAGAAAATTTAAAAACATGGTATATAAAAAGTTCTTTTTATCTTGTAATTATGTAATTAACTTGAGCGTTAAATTTTGTCTTGCCGTATTTTGACACTATGTTGAAAAACCATAGGACACTTTAAAAAAATTAAGCTTAAGTTTTAAAATGCTCGGGCATTCATTGGTAACGCACTTACTATTCTATGCTATGAAAATTTTCTATTTAACTATTCTAATAATGCTTGTTGAAATGTATTGCATATTCTTAATGCTATATCCTCTCGTACAAATGACATCAAACTTGGAAGGTCTATAGTTTGTGTTTCGTACCTATCTTAATATTTTGTGTTTCATTTCGTATTAATTTTCTATCTTAAGCCTGTATGTGTGTTTGATTGTTCTATGGCTAACAAGCATCCATCTACATTGCAGGTCCAACACGTCCATCTGGAGCCCCTACATATAGTTCGTAAAAGGAGCATTTCTCAGCCTCTTAGGATTAAAGTATTTTATGATAAAAGTGTCCATGCGTAAGTATATCGATTTAATTTTTCGTTCTTTCTTTAAATGCTTCTCCAACAATCAAGTGGAATGCGCGCATCAAGCATTGTGTATTCACTCTATTGGATTCGCTCACCTCATTGTTAACCTATGTAGAAAATTTGCCTACCATTTACAGCTACATTAATGCTGATAATCCAATAAAAATAGTATTTTCAGATAGCTCGAATTTTCTGAACCTTGCAACAAGATTCATTTTATAAATTTCGTCCACCAATGAATTTATAAACGTTAAAACACACTATGCCAGAATTTTCTCCCAAATAGCTTAATCTTTAAAATATTATTTCCATTAAAAAATGAAAAATGAAGGTGTAAAATTTATTTCTGTATTACTGAGTACAATTTTTTAAAAAACATCTTTAAATTCAAGTCGGCTATCCTTGGACACTCCATCTGTCACATCGCCGAACGGCTAGGGCGCTGGCCTTCGATACCAGAGTCTGCAAGTTCGAGTCCCATAAATGGTATGGATGTTTGTAGCCGTTCGGAATCTGCTTTAAGCAGTAGGTCCCGGTCTAATTAGCCCTCGTGTATTAGAAAATGACCACAGCGCTCCAAAGCAAAAACCAACTCTCACGCCACGCTTCTTTATATATTTTTCCTTTTACTGAAAACATTCTGTATAACCTCTTTGAGAATTTAATCACCACTTTTTTTTTTTTTTGGGGGGGGGGGGCACTTGTCTTTGACGGTAGTTGGTAATTTGACATTGTCCCATGAAGATCCGCGAAGTTTTACTGGCTACTTTATTACGGGAGCACCATTTAGGCGAGCCAGCATTGCTCCCTATGAAGGGGATGACCAAGCCTTATTCGGGATTTCAACCAAAGCCCACCACTGCATGGCAGCTTAGAACGCTAACCACTATACTAGATGGACGGCCACTTGGGTGTTGTAGGTCGATCTTCTCTCCATTGAACTATTATATTATGCCTTATCGTTGAACCGCCCTTAACAAAATGCCAGCATAAAATACATCAATATGGCTTTCAGACACTTTGACGCCTTCTTTAATTTTCTTTTTATTTCGTAACTGGGAGCATTTTTATAAATTGTTTGTAGATCTTATATAATTGCGTGATAATGTCTTTTCGTGTACAATAAATTTATTTGCGGAAAGGAAGTCGCTGAAAAGAACAATGCTTTTTTCTGGGTAATTTTTTTTTTGTTTGTTTGAGATCAGAAATACAAAGTATTGTTTAAAAGGTTAGAGTAGAGTGTGCAAAGTACCGTGATGAAAAAATTTCAGTTTGTGGAGTGTTCAAACTTCAGTTGCTGAGCAACTGGTGTATTGCATGTACGTTACAAGCTATTATCCTATTGATCTGTGACCATTTTTTGTGTCAGAAAAGTATTTGTCTGCTTTAGTTAAGTACTTCTCGCTATTTTAACTAGAAGTTTTTCCTATGAGTGCGTGATTTCTGTGCAAGAATAATTAGGTTTGAATATCAGACACGACAGAAAATGCCTTGAAATTTTTGCCAGAATTGATTTTTCAAGATAACTGTTTTTATAATATCAGTGTTCCAGGTAGCTATGGTGTGTGTGTGTGAGTGTATATATATATATATATATATATATATGTGTGTGTGTGTGTGTGTGTGTGTGTGTGTAATATACCCATTACATCACGTCCGTAAATTATAACCTGAAAGGAAAAACTAGATCATATTTGCATGGCTGGAGCTAGACTCAGCCTGAAAGGAATAAAATTGAATTTAGAAGCAGTCGGGCCGAATCGTTTATTGCAGCAACAAAAGTACATCCGTTCATTTCAGAAAAACGGCTCGGAAAGAATATCACCTTTCACCAATAAGCGCGAGACGGCGAAAAAAAACATGTGGCTATTATTTGCAGGGTCAACGGATTTCGGGGCTCGCGAAGCTAGCCCACTCCTGAATTGGGACATATACACGTGTAGAAATGCAAAGGCGTGCGATTCATAGGAAGTTCTGTGTCTATTGGTTTTAAAGTGATAAATTAATATTACTGCGGATTAAATTTAGAAAAGGGAGTTTAAATGCTAGAATAGAGGGCATAATATTTAATTACTTACTTACTTACACACGCGCACGCGCACGCACACGCACGCACGCACACACGTGTATATACATTGGAATCTCGATCGATCGTTTTCGGATCCATCGTTTTCCCGTATGTGTCCGATCATATTGCTTTGTTATGTTTCCGCATCTATCGTTTACCCGCATTTATCGTTCAATCCAATCGGTCCCTTGAAAAGCGATAAATCGAGATTCCACTGTATATATATATATATATATATATATATATATATATATATAATGTATTACGTTTTTTTTCATGGGATCAATGGTAAAAAATGTACGAAACGGGAAAACGTATAATCGGGGTTAAAACATAATCTAAGCATAGTATAGGCAATTTTCACGGACTAGCAGGAAATGACGTATGAAGCAGGATAACGTACGAAACGGACAGCGTAAAATCGTGGTTCTACTGTGTGTGTGTGTGTGTGTGTGTGTGTGTATGTATGTATGTATGTATGTATATATATATAATGAATCTACTGGTTCACACGGGCGGTATTCGGAATATAGGAAAGCGGGCATTCGGCTTGGTAGTTGGGCCTTGTGCAACTTCGACTCCATATTAAATAGTTCAATTAAACAGATTAATGCTTTTATTACTTTGAACACATTAGGGTTATCTAATAGTTTTAACATCATACGAATTATAAAGAAGAACAAGCTATTTACATATTTACAAACAGAGAGAGAGAGAATGGATTATTATGGCCGTACAATCCATGAATCAATCTCGAAGTGAGTAGTCCACCTATGCTCACACCAGCATATATGAAATTTAGTTTCTTTTTACCACGTGATCCCTCAGTGGTGCCATATGCCTATGCGTCGTACAGAAGGAACGCGGAAGTTACTTGTATAACGGGAAATACAAGATCAAAAGCAGCGAATCAATGGAATATAATTAGTTTGGTGTGGCGTTATTATTATAGGAAAATTAATATTGGTGTGGTTGGCGCACCGCATACATACTTACACACACACACACACATACACACACAGAATGAAATGTTTTTATGTGGTAGAATAAAATGTAGTATAAATAGCATTTTTCCTCATAAACTGTCATTAAAAGTGTTTTATTTGGTTGTTATATCGTTTTTAATTATTCGGAATCTATAATTGGAGAACAGAAAGTACAAGGTGTTCTTTAGAATGAATGTTATAAGAACTATTGAAGTGACGTGTTGCTTCAAAATGGTTTTAATTCATGGGGAAATACTTTTTGCACTATCTGAAAAACTTTGTTTTAATTTTGATGCATTCACAACACTGAATCACACACATACACACGCATACACATGCATCTTCAATTTTTTTTTCTATAAAAGAAGTGGGATCTTGGATTTTTTCCTTTAAAATTCTCTATTGAGGACTAACTAATTTATACGAAAGAGGATTACTTGAAATTTCTAGTCAAGCCATGTGTAGACTGAACAATTGTGCCATGTGCTTTATGTACTCGAAGGAAAATTGCCAAAATAACCTTTTAAATTTTTTTTTCGTAATTTTGAATTCAATAGTGCAGAGGTGGGGAACCTTCTTACCATTAGAGGCCACATGTAAATTAGGTAGTAATAAAGGAGGCCGCATAAGTTGATGAACCTATAAATGCGAATTTTATGAAATTATTATAGTTAGATATAGTTTTAACAATTTGGTGCATTATATAGAAAAATAACAAAAACATTAAGCCCTTATTTATTTATTATTTGGCATAAAAAGTTACAATATAAAATATTTTTGTATTAACTTAAGGATAAAAACTTGTTATAACATTAATCATTAATTATTATTTTTTTTGCAGAAAAAATAATACGTTTTAATGTACATGGAGTCAGTCACAAAAATAATAGTAAGAAAATAGTTTTTGTGTAGAGATCATATAACATGTCAGGTAGTATTGCTAAGAAACTCTGAGCATTAAATTACATATAAAGTGTAGTTAAAGTATCATACAATCAAGGTAAATGAAGCTCATTTGGATAAATATACAATTATAGCGACTTTAGACAACAAATTCAAAATGTCAACTTTATTTTGGCCGACACTGTACATACATTCATGCCGTTCTTTATTTAATTCTATTGATTTGGAAATTGTTGTAATCTATATAATTAAATATTAATTAATACAAGTGCTAGCTTTTGTGAAGGGCGCAAGAGATGATCACGGAGGCCGCTTGTGGCCTCAAGGCCGCGCGTTCCCCACCTCTGCAATAATGTATTTATACGACAGTTATTTCATATGTTAAACGCTAGGCTCTTTTTGTGTCAGTTCAGTAATAATGAAGAAAACGTCGGGTTAAATAATATAAACACTGTAGCATATTACCTAAAAGCGTAACATATAAAGTGCGTTAGATAATATACCTTCGAACAGCGTTTTTCTTTTTAATAAAAAGTCTGAAACAATCGATTTAAGTAGAAGAACGTGTAGCCCTCTTTTTTCATTTGAAAATTTTCTAGTATCGTGTTCTGATTGAAAATGGTACCCAGAATCGTTTGAAACGTTAATTTGTAAGGACAATATTGGTTTTATGTTCTCGTTAGTAACAAATTGCTAATGTTACTCTTTAAAGTGGAACGTCATCAGGGTACTTTTTTTTCCCTCGGGGATATGAAGCTATCCGGAAAATGAACATTTGGTTAGACAATATTAAAAAAGAAAGAATGCAGAAAGGTTTTATAGTAATTTTTAGCTGCGTTTTTAAAAATATATATATTTATATTTATTATACCGAAAAGGTAATTTTTTTTGTTGTTCTGTGAGGGCCTAACACTGACGGGGTCCTGGAACCTCAAGCCTAATCCGAGCCGACTGCAAATATCAATTTCGGCTCCAGGACTTAATCCCGCTGACCAAATATAAAACCTGCGTCCTGGTTACTAGGCCTTCGTCTTTGCGATGCAAGAAGGAAGAATAGCTTTATATTATACTAGCTGAATACCGTAGTATAGATTTATATACTACTAGCTGAATGTACTCCGTGCTTCGCTACGGAGTACATTCAAATTAAATACAAAAGTCAATGTATGCAATTAATGCCAAAATAATATTTTATAATAAATACAACGGTCAATGAATGCAATTAATTTGTATGTTTAATATACGTAAAGCATACTAATTTCAATTAAATTCTTAAAAAAAAAGTCTTTCAGGTAGTCTCTTCTAACGAAACTACCGCGGGTTATTAACATAGAATTACGTATCGTTTGCTTACCTCTTTTATTTCTCTTTTTTTTAAATTTTTTAATTTTTTTACGCAATTTGGTACTTTTCTGTTTAACTGTTTACTGTTACTGGGTTTGGCGCGCTGCCAAAATTATAACTCGCGACGCAGGAAAATTTTTTTTCTCTCCGAAGGACCGTTATTGAGGAACGTAATCCTACGTTTAAACTTCCATCTCCATTAGTGTAGTGGTTAACTTTTGTCTTTTACTGTATTTTAATATTTTTTGTCAATTTATTTCGTTGTTATGCACGTGACGCTAAATTAATTTAAAGTATCACAAAAAGAAGAGAAACCACGTGATCAGCATTTAATAAATTAAATTCTAAAAATTAATCTTTAAAAATTCCCCCAAAATCAGAAAATTGAGGTAAAGATTCGAAAAACATTTCATTTTAAAGGAATTTTTATGACCTTTTTCGTGATATAAATTTTATAACACTCAAATTATTATTTTAAATGCGAACTTAAAAAAGTTACAAAAACAGCTTAAAAATTCAATTTAAAAAAATCTAAGAAGAATTTTTCAAAAATCTATCTTAGTGCACCCCTACACTTTATGAAGAATCGCGATGCAAAATTTCAGCTCTTTAGGTCCAGCGGTTTGGTCTGTGCGTTATCTGCCAGTCAGTCACGGAACTGTTTTATATATATAGATTGTAATATTTTACGATTATAAATACGACTTTAATCCCCTTTTTTTACATTCTTATCTAGTTATTTTCCGGCGTTCATTGAAAACCTAAAAGTTTTACTTCTACGTTGCAATTTCTCGTTTTAATGTTCATCTAAGTTTACTTAAGGTATTCTAATCCCTTAATTGCGTTTCTATTTAAGGGATCTGCAGACAGTGTAATTAATGTTTTAGTCATACCTCATCCGAAAGGCATATTCTGTTGGTTTTACTACTTTAAATATTCAGTGTTTCAATTTCCGATATACATTATCCTCTCCCAATGCCTTGACAGCTTCGAAGAACTGGATATTTTTAATACAGTAAAAATCTCTCGGATTCTTTTTTAAGTGATGCAAAATAAAAGATGATGCAGTTATGAACTGCTCTTCCAGATGTCGAAATCCAATTTTATTCTGTCATAGCTGTCTTTTTCTCGCGATGAAGCTTAGGACAGCTGAGTTTGAGCGGCTGCATAGAGCTGAACCGTGGAAAATACGTTAGTTCGCTTATTTATTTTCTTCAAATCACTGAACAACTCTCCAAACCTGCTGCCCTGTCAAAGAAGGTTTCTGGGGATAAATTAAAACTGTGTTTTTGTTTTTAGAGTGTTAAGTATTGTTTTAGGGGGGAATTATTATTGTGCGGTTGTATGCAAAGTAGTTGGCAGAAAGTCTGTTCCAGCATTCCGTTAAAGACAGCTCCAAATTAATGAGTTTTGTTTTTATGTATTGAAATGATTAATAATTAGAAGATAAAAAGAACTTTTTATATACCACGTTTTTAAATTGTCTGTTGAATCAGATAAATTTGACAATTCTATGTATTAATAAATACTTTTTAAAAATTTTTTTTATGAATTATCCCATCAACTTGAAAGAAAATAAAGTTAAGTTGAAGTTAAGTTGAGTTTAACTTTTCATTCCTGTCCCGGTTGATAGATGGCTGCACCAGTCTACAAAACAAAATTAACTGAAAAAGAATTCAATTCTGTTTAAAGATGGCTAAAAGTATTAAAATAATGCATATTCATCGTGTTCTGAGCTATTCTAAAGTTTTCAAATGTCTAGCTAGTCGGGAATTTAGTTAAAAATCGATTGCAAGATTTGTACTGGACAAACACACACACAAACAAACAAGAAAGCGAGTTAATAAAAACATGGTAAAAATGTTTGTAATGAGTCGCATGTATTGTAATACCCGAGGATATGTTCTAAAAACTGTCTTCTATATGTGATATTTTTGTTTTTTTCTCTCCATAATTTTGGATTTTTCATCGCAACAGGTTAAAACAACTTTCTAACAAACAGTGATATTTAGTTTTTGTTTCCTTTTTATTCTTTTCATACCGCAAGACACAACTTAGGAATTTGCCATGCGTAATTCTTATCGTTATTTCTTGTATTTAAAAAGAAAAACTAGAATTAAAACCAAATCAAATGGTTTGTTGGGTCATACATTTTAAGACGTGTAAAAATAAGTCTAATCCAAGCAATAAATCGTTACCGTTTAAAAGAACTATCAGACTCTAAAAATATTTTGCAGGTAATATTGTTCGTTCTTTATTAAATTCAATCAATTTCTTTCCATATCATTGAATTTACTTCCGATATTAACAGCTATAATCTAATAAATTCCCCATTCCTATGAGTTATGGATTTTTAATCGTTCTAAATGCCTCTATAGTAAATAAAAAAAGCCGCACTTTTTCTTTAATTTGTTTTATCAATGCGGTACGCTCTTTGCAAAACAGGATTTGACCATATACATCGTATGTATGTTGACATTTTATTTTTGTACCATCCAGTTGGTGACCCAGCGCTGCTTCTTACGAGAATGTGCATATACATGCCATGGCTGTGAATTGAACCCAGACCCCTCGGTTGGTAATGTTCTTATGGGTGTTAGTCTTTTAAAGTATATAATAAAAACTCTTGAAACAAATTATATTAAAATAAGTAGAGCAATGAAGTTTAAAGATAGCATCTCCTTACTAACAGTGCCGAAATTATAATTAAATGAAAGATTTTATCTTTATATTTATTTATTTACCTATTTTTCTTATAATGTACGTGTATACGCGTGATGGGGAAACCAAATGAAGAAATCCATAGAAATAAATTTTAATGCTAACATCATACTATCACGAGACGCGGAATTGTTTCTGAAAGATATGATGTTTAATAACCATCAAGACAGAAATGTCATCCGAAAGATCACATCTTTGAGACTTTCGTTCACAACTTTCGTTTAATTTTTGTTAAACTTTCATTAAACTTTATCTTACTGGTATTCTTAATTTCGTGTTACTTCATGCACTAGTTTTTAATATCAACTTTTATATAATTACATCTTTTATAGCCTTGTAATTTAGAGGAATTTTAATTTAATTTCCTGCTTATTGCATTATTTTTGTATTTACGTAAATTAAAATAATTTATTTATAACTAGCATTATTGCCCGGCGTTGCCCGGGTATATATATAGATATAAAATATTTCATGCATTCCATCAAAAAAATACTGGGCTGCTACTCCCGCTCTTCATGTTCATCTGGCCAGACAGAATGCGCTTAGCACGTTTCTACTGAAATGATATACAAACAATAAGAAAAAAAGAAACTTTGAGCCTGCGGACCTTCGTCTGATTTTAAGGTCATTCCCAACCCTCTTTCTCCCGCACATTGGAATCCCCCCCCCCCCCGTCATTCTCAAACCACCCCTCTTAACGCAGCTGGTTGAGGGAAAACCACAGGGGGTAGACGCACCTCTATCGGGCACAAAAAACATTAAAAAATTAATTAAAAAAAAACTAATTGAGCCCCAAATTTCGTTTTTCCTGATTTAAGTTTCTCGGGTCCAAAACATTAACTGTGCCGAATTTGGTCCCGGTGGGTGAAACAGTCTATGATTCTATAGCGGACAAACAAACAGACAAGCTCTTTTATATATATAGATGAAGGTATACTTTTCCAATCAATATATATATATATATATATATATATATATATATATATGGCTTGGTACAAGAAGTGAATTTTTTCAAAAATGACTTTGTTTGCTTATGTTTCTTTTTAAAAAAATTATTTTCAATGTAAGAAGTACCCAAGTCTGTCCGATGGTTTTGAAAACACTTTTAAACCATCGGACAAACTTCGGTACTTCTTAAAATAATATTTTTAATAAGACGTAAGCAAACGTCTCATTAAAAAATTTTGATAAAAATTTACCTAGGTACTTCTTGTACCAAGCCAGCCACACACACACACACACACACACATACATATATAATGTATGCTTTCCGTACGAATGGTATGTAAAATTTTACGACTTTGAATTGATTAATATATAACAGCAGTATTTAAAAGAACAAATGTTGTATAAACGTCATGTGACCAGCATGTCTCCCCGTCAGGAAAAAATTGTTTTAAGACGTAGCATCTCCAATAGCAAGCATTAAGTTTAGGCACGTACGTATGTCGTACCTAGCCTGCACTTGACGTCAAGAAAGAGCTTTGATAAAAATCTACGTTCACTTACAAAAAACAACAATAGAAACTTGCGAATTGATAAGAACGGCGTGTAAGTAGCGTGCCGTATCACGAACATGTGTGTCTTAAGAGCATTAGAAAATTGTTGGCAGTGAGAAAAGTCAGGATGTTGCACCACCTTTCACTTGTCTGCAGCAGATGCCATATTCAACATGAGTAAGGTCACGCGAAAGGGTTTGCTTGTAATCGTCCAGGAGATACCTGATGCTACTATCTTTGGGACTGTTGATGACTTCGTGAGATGCAAGCTTAAGGTAGATAGCCGTATTGGATTGTTTAGCGTTGACCTACGGAGAGAATGTTTCGAATGATTCTCGACTTGGATTGGAAGTTTTTTTTTTTAAATTCCTTAATAGAGAAAGAAATGTTTTACTCTGTTATCATTTTTATTCTTTAAAAGAATCGCAATATTTTTGAATTTGAAGTATTCTTGGAAAAAAATGTAGTATAATGTGTTTTAAATGCAGATAATTTCCGTTAGCGGACGGAATTCATAAATGAATAAGACAGAGGGAAAAAATCTTTTTGTATTACGGAGTACAATTTGAAAAAAGCAAACAAAAATCAGGTAGTCTCTTCTAACGAAACTACCGTGGGTTATTAACGTAGGATTACTTATCGTCGCTTACCTCTTTTGTATGTATATATGTATCTATATATATGTACGTATGTATATATATACATATATGTATGTCAAAATTTTGATGCATTTTGGTACTTTTCTGTTTAACTGTTTACTGCTTGTCCAAGCGATACAGACTGGGTTTGGCGCGCTGCCAAAATTATAACTCGCGAAGGACGGACGGACGGTTTTAGCGTCTGAAATTTTGCTTTCCGCAGGACCGCTATGGAGGAACGTAATCCTACGTTAAAAAAACTTTAAATCCAAGTCGACAATCACTGGAAAATCTTTTTCCTTAAGTTAACACTGAGCCGAGCGAATCCAAAATGCCTACTACCCAGTAGCCTGAAGTTCTGGAAGGAATACCAAACACCGAATCCTTTCTGAATACTTCCATTGTAAATTTCTTTGTCTCTCGGCTATAGTCCAACAAACAACTGACGATTGGGGGCACTAATATATGGGACATCCACCTTACTCTCTAGATCAGGGATCGTCAACCTTTTAATACCTACCGCCCATTTTTATATGTTTGTTGATGACAAAATTTCTTTGCCGCCCACAGGTTCCTATCCGATATGACCCAATTTAGCGCAAGTGTGAAGTAATTTTTAGAGGGGAGCGTTTGTAAAAAATATGTACTTAAATTTTTATCTTTTTATTTTTACTTTATGTACATTTATACATAGATGGCTGCGAAGCTTATTCGTTGCTCCCTGGTCCACGAGTTTACTTCGGAAAGTGTCCGTGAATTATTACCTGTATTACAAGTATAGAGGTGAAATTCAAAAGTAAATTGCTACACCGTACTTTAAAAAATCAAACTCGCGAAAGTGTTAGCAGTGTATTCGATGTTGGGAGGAAGAACAAAATTTGTAACAGCGGGCAAGAACTCCCACCGCCCACCATGAAAACTTGAATCGCCCACTAGTGGACGGTAGGGACCAGGTTGACGACCCCTGCTCCAGATATTGGGAAATAGGACGTTTTCTTGTTAAGCAACAGTTGTGTAGTTCCTACTGATGGCGCGTTTAATAAAGCTTTGTTAGGTGTGCGAAACATGCTATCAAATCAAGAGTTGAATCATACTCTTGAGCATTGACACAACGATGGGATTGATGTATTTAACTGCAGGAAGTGTAGTTTGAGGTATACATGTAACGACATTATTCAAAATTTTTTGTATTTCTTCTGAGTTTACTGTGCACAGCATCGATCCTTTTTTAAATATCTCTTCTATATATGTAGTTTCAGAAATTTTCTATACATTAGATATTTTACATTCACAGTAAGAGCTTTAACGTTTTTTAAGCCGTCCGCCTATTGAATCGTTTAAAACTGTTAATTTTTATACAAAATAATTCTCTTAATATACAATTTTTTAAATTAAAATTTTTTTATTATTTCGAGCAGCAACTGTCATAGTTTTTTGCTTGTATATTCTCTTCAGAAATGCTCGAATGATTATTGCAATGGGCTTGTTAAAAAATAAAAATCAATGTATTAGCCTTAAAATTCGACTACAAGCATGGCACCGCGTTTCGTGTCCAACGATCTGTTTTCTCTTTTGTTCATTATATTTCCTCTATCTGCGTTCTAAGTGGAAAAACATGTAACATACAAAAATTATCGCATTGGAATTGACCATTTTAATAATTTAACTGGAAGTTGTGAAAGTTTTGATGCGTGACCAGTAAAACCACGTAGGAAAAACAGTACGAGGATCTTGGCCTAATTTTTTTTTGTTCAATTTTAGTAATTTCTTCCGCATCATCAGTTTGATAGCAACGGATTCCGAGCATGTCTACTGGTAGTTCTCAGGTCAACTAACTTGAAGAAGTCTAATAATTTTAGATTACGTTGTTTGGTCTGAAATAGGTCTCTGCCGTATTATTAATTGGATAAGAAATGATTACAAATATGTTTACCAAGAGTGGTTCGCCGGTAAACCTAATTTTTGAAGCGTCGTATTTTAAGGGAATATTTTTTAATGTAAATAGTTAACAGTAATGATTATCTGTAGCCTGATTTATTATGTGGGAGGTGTTGTCTTTTGAAAAGAAATGATTACAAATATGTTTACCAAGAGTGGTTCGCCGGTAAACCTAATTTTTGAAGCGTCGTATTTTAAGGGAATTTTTTTTAATGTAAATAGTTAACAGTAATGATTATCTGTAGCCTGATTTATTATGTGGAAGGTGTTGTCTTTTATTGATGGTGAATAAGCAAATAGTGACCTTTTGTTTAAGGACTGAATGAAATTGTCGAGTGAAGATATGCAACGAGGCCGCGCACTGTGGTTATCAAAGTCCAACGCCTTAGCCGTTCGTCCTTTATCTGGCAGATCATGTCTTTAATCATCAAGGATTATGAATACATTTACTCTGGCTTGCTTACTAAAGCTGTAATATGGGAAAATTTCGCTATGTAAAAAACGCCTAATTATTGAACCTTTTTTTAATAATAGCTGATAAACGCTTTTCAGATAATAATAAATATATTAATTTATATTGATAGTTAAATTTGTATTTAAATTTTCTACTATTATTACATACGGCTTGTTTTTAACAATATTAATCCCAAAATAAAACTTGCCGAATTAAACTTGTCGTTTGTGTTTAAAAAAAAATGCTCGTATTGCACAATGAATTGTAATAAACTGATAATTTTAGCATTATTATATACAAAGAACCATTTGAACAACAATGAATTTGTTCAGATGTAAATTACAGTGAGCTTTAATTCTTAAAATGATGTGATTTTATTCACAGCAACTTTTGCCCTTTCTGAGAGAATCAATACTAAATGAACTTTTATGCTAGACACGAGATTACGATAGAAAACTGTGAGGCATATCTAAGAACAAAAAGCTTGTTTGCAGAAAATATATGTATATATATAAAAAAGTTGTTTTATATACATACATAGATATTTTTGTTTGTTTAGATTTTTGCGAAATAGGATATCGATTTAATAATTGAGATCGATATCGATTTTTAATTGAGACTTTTGTCAAAGGGATAAAAGTGTCATTAATCTGATAAAGTTTTCATTTGTGACTAAATCGGTGAATAAAGGATCATAAAAAAGAATTATTAATGCATTTTTGCTGAAAATGCCAAATTAAGTGTCTAAAAGAAGCGAGAAAATTTTGCTTTATTGATTTGAAAAAAATAATTTTATTAACAACAGTTAATATCTTTTGTTCATAAGTGACCTTTTAAATGTGCATGGAATTTTTAGGATTCTTGAAGTTTAATGAGTCTGTTCAATTACAAATATCATGTGTTTCTGGGTTATCATGTGTTTGTTTTTATAAGTTTTTAACGCACTCAATATGATCTCGAAAAATACAGTTGCAAGAAATGTGTCTTTTAAATTGAAACTTCCTTATGGCTCCTTGACTCTCTTTAAATATCTCCATCTTAGGGCTAGCTCTTATTGGCCGTGTATATTTATTAGGATTGACAGTTGTTACACCCAGATAAATTTTTATAGCATTTCCAATTTGATCTGTCGGTTTCGGGAATTTCTTTTTGCACTGTTGAGCGATAGGGGTTAATGTACAAATTTCTTTTAAAATGTACTATCATGAAATCTAGTGGCTGAGTTATTTTTTAATAATAATATTCTTTTCAGGTTACCTAAAGAAAAATTTGAAGTGATAAATGTAAGTATTAAACTTCTTACTTGTAATATACTATACACATTTATAAAATTAAAGATTGTAACTCCATAAAATGATTATGAATTTCTCTTTTCCAACGTTTCCAGCCTTATCTTAGTTTTTGCAATTTTTTTTTTTTGAAAATTAATGCTTGATAATGTACCTGAAAATTTTACTGTGTATTTGAAAAGCTTAAAAGAAACTTTCTGACAGTAAATTTCTTCAACTAGATGTTTCTAAATAAAGGATTAGGGTTTCATTTAGTTTCAAAAACGTCTTTGATAATGAAAATTCGATAATTTCTTAAAAGCATGTACATACAGAGTAATCTTATGAGGAATTGTTTTCAAACCAAACAGTCTGCGTAATTTTTGGCTCATCATCTATATATTTAAGTTGCTAAGTCGACTTTTTGGGCAGCCCGTGAGAGGAAACTAATGCTTCAATTTACTTCATTTTGGTCTTAAACGAAAGATTGCAATCTGTAGATTTGTCAAATTTGGTTTGTGTAACCGCAATTTCTATTATTTAGCGATAATTTGCAATTTAAAAATTCATTTCTGCGCCTGCTCAGTGGCTTTAAATCTGGCTTTAGAAACTCACTGTTTCTGCGCATGCTCAGTGACATGTTTTAATGAAAAACACGTTTATTCCGAGGAGTTTCTCTAGATCTCTCTCTGCCATTTTTATTTTATGACAGTTGTTTGTGAAATATAAGACTGAACCTGATGGAAACTGTTTATTTCGTGCTGTTTAATTAGCGATAATTTACAATTAAAAAAATTGCTTTCTGCGCATGCTCAGTGACATTTTTAAATATAGCTTCAGATACTCACTAAGCACGAGGCCGCTTAAACGCATTAATTTGTTTCTGCGCGTTATTATGATTTTCAACATTTGGCAATGATGTGTGGAGTATAATTTGTGTATTAGTACATTTATTTACTGTCTAGCCGTCATGTTTTGACGGGTACCAACTAGTTAGCATAGAAGTTTCAGAGAAAAATCTTTCAGCATTTATTTCTCTTTTGTGCTGCGTACTTTAGTGAGTGAGCTCTTTTCACTTTGTCATATCTAAATACGAAAATGTTTGAATGTGATACAAGATATGACAATTAACATGTTTCGGTTGCGCCTGAAATTGCTATCAAATTCATCCATTACTCAAGACATCGTAAAAATCATTACTTACCGCTCACATATGCCTTTATTTTAATGATGGACTTCCGTAGTCTCTCATTAACGATCGAAGATACTAAATAAATGTTTTCATGTCATAAAATGTCTTTTAAGATAAAATGTTTTATTATTATGTGAATTCATTTAATTGTAAAATATAATACTTTTAATTAGTGGAACTGCCGAAATATTTCTTTTAGAAAAAGGTTTCCAAAGTTTCGGAACCCTTGCACTATACCAATGGTTCTATTCAAAATTACTTCCACGTCCTCGCACTTTTGAAGCCCTTATGGAAAATACACCTTTAAAATTTCGCCAGAAAGCCCTGAATGATGGACTTCTGTTGGTTTTTCGTTTCCATCTAAGAAAATAGTTTCTTTTCTATTTTTTCTTCTTCCGTTTGCCTTTTTTACTTCACAATACATCTTAATGAATCTTCTGTCACATATCTTACAGTTCATTTACGATAGTTAATCTTTTTTTTAAAATGTGCATTAATAACTGATAACGAAGTCAAGCTAGGTAATTTGAGTTATCGGAGTTTTTTAGCGTTTAAATTAATTATCCTTTTCTGACCAAAATGATAATTTGTTTCGAAAGAGGAGGTTGTGGATAAAATTTTGGTGCAAATTATAATGAAAAAAAACTGAGATTAGAATGAATATATCTTGTTCACGGTTGAATGGAAGGCCACTTGTTTCGAGCCAATTAATAGTTCATCGTCAGACAAGGAGTGATTAGGTGTGATTGTCGCTATGAACTTTCCACAAATTCTATTAACGATTCGTAACATTTGTGAATTGTTCATAGTGTTCTGTAGTATTCATAGTGTAGATATACGTGACAATCATAGTGGTAACCACACGTAAAGCTCCCCGGCCTGACGATGAACTATTGATTAGTTCGAGACAGGTTGCCATTCCTTTAGTTATATTGTTAATTTTAAGAAGTTGTTTAGTCCTGTGCCCTTTAAGGGTTAATAAATTCTCTGATAAGTTTAGTGACAAATTTTACGAATCGTTGTTTTTTGAAACCGATATCGAAAATTTTTTATTCAAGAAATCTTATCTTTTTTTAAGGGTTGACAGAATTGTATTTCATAAGTAACATTAATTCTATTTACTTTTATTTTACCTTCTATAGTCAGCTATCCTGCCTCAAGCTTTAGATTATTGGCAGAAAACTCTGTTAGTCAGGCCAATGAGTGTTCCGATTAGACTTAATAGGTAAGATTTTTTTCTGAATTTTCAGTTTGTTTGTAAAATTTAGACACCCAGAAATCATTACTTTAAAGTAAAAATGTTATATATCGTGTGTTAAGAGAGAATTATCTTCGAATTTGTTCTCCTATATACTCTTTGATCGCAACCGCATTATCACGTTATAATTTTCTTTCATTTAATGTGTGCGTCCCTTGTGTTTTAAATATTAAAAAAAGATATTTAACACATTTAAGACTAACGGATTTGTATTTAGTAGTTTAAAATTTCATAGCTGGTTGGTTAGCCTTTTTTTAACACGGGAAGTCGAGGCTGCTTACGTTTCCAGATTGTTTCTTATAGCAGCAACAAAATGTTTTTGCTAAGGTTCCAGTGGATTTTTTGTCATGTCAGGGAGTTTCCATCGCCGCTTAGAGACTTCTTCGTAAAATCTTGCTTTTATGTGCGTAGAGCCTTATTGTAACCTCGTTGTAAAATAAGAATAACCGAGTCGTTATACAGATTTTTTTTCTTGCTGTATCTTGTTCTTTTGCATTCAGTTGCTAACAGATATTATGAATATCTTTATGAAGTATGATGCTGAATGCCCCTACATTTTGGTTATACGTCATTGTAAAGTGTATATATTTTTTAAGGTTTGATTTTATAATTTGTATAGAAATAAAGAAATGAAGCTATATTTTGGCTCTAAGGACTTTGCTTATAAGTTGATTTTTTTTTAATCTACAAAGATCACGTTAAATATGTTGTTAGATTGATTCCTATTTATTTATTAAACTATGAACAAGTTTTATCTATCTCAGCTTCTATAAATTATTAAATAATATCTACTTTAATATGAATAAATATAATCTAATCGTTTATAAATAATACACATCTTTCGATATTCTGATTTCTTTTTCATGCTAAAGCCTTACAATGTTTAATTAAAATTAAAATATCTTTAAAACGCATTGTTTCTTAGAAATCAGCAATCGTCAATTACGTGAAATAAATTGCGTAGAACGAACGTCCACGTAAACTTACGTCATCTTTTCTTCCCCGCATTATGACTCTCAAAGCCAAGAAAATCGTTTTACAGTGAAAACTGTTAAATCAAGGCCGCGTAAAAACGGTTTTGCGCGACCTTATCTGAAATATAGTTTTATTTCTTATTCAATTACTAGAGGAAGAAAAGGTAGTATTTCCAATAAGTGTCTTTTTCAAACATTTCTAAAATATATATCATAAAAATATTGTAATTTTTTTCGATGCCTCATTTCCCCCCATTTAATCAAATATTTGAAAAGACAGAATTGGAAAGACTATGTTTAAAAACTGAAGTTACATTAATTTATTCTCTAGGAGCTTTTTTTATCTTTCTTCAGATTCTAAGCCCATAATAAAATATAACTGTCTATTTTTCTTTAATAACATTTTTAAACGAATATTGAATGATATTAAAGCAAGGCAAAAGGGCGTTTATTCGCTTATGCAATTTGTGCAGTTATTATTTATTTTACTTCCGTATGGATCAATAAGCTGTTTATTAACGTGAGGGAAAAACGGCTGAATTACGTAATTACATTTCATGTTAAGAAATTACTTTCGTGTATATAATTAATAACATTAGATTGTATTCAGAATTATATATAAACATGCTTATTCGAGCGCTATATTAAATTTTTTTTTAAAGTTCATTCCTGTAAATGAATAATTAAATATAAGTATGTCGTAGTTATAATTAAAAACCCGAATAAAAATTTTAAATCGTACTTCGTGATGTTTTTTCATATGTTTTTTTTTTATCTATTTATATAAGTTCTTTTAGTTAGGAGGCTTTCAAAAATTTAAAATGACGAAAATAATTTTTTTGCATTTAATTGATATAGATCGTTTAGATTTTTTCCTTTTAAATGACATTTTTTCTTCCCATGATACTAGCAGCTGACGTTTATTTTATTTTATTTTTATATTCAGTCCTTCGCACAAAAACAGGATTCATGTTTAGTGCTCATTCTGTATTTTTAAAAACTGTATATTTTTTTAAGGAAAAGAAACGTTTTTGTAGATTCCCTTCATTTACAGCCGGGGCTTTAAAACAAATTTTTAATTATCGCATTACATATTGAACATTAGATTTTTTTTCGTTGTGATATGTATAATATTATTATTTTACTTTCAGTTTGAAAAGTTACAATTTGTTTGGAAAGCAAATTTGATACTTGTTTGAAAATTTATAAGAAACCAGACGGAAAGATCAACAGTTATTGTAAATGATGCAAACTGTATACGTTTAAAAATTTATATATAAAAAATATTATTATCTCTTAAGCTGAGTTAAACAGTGCATAAAATTTTTTAAAAGCTTGTTTAAAAAATTATAAAAAATAATTTATTTAAAAATAATTTATTTATTAATAAACTAGCCGGGCTTCGCCTGGCTATGCTAGGGTCCCACAAAAGACAAAAAAAGGCCCTTTTCAGGGCCATACAAATGTATTAAATTCCCGTCAATTTTCATTCCCGTCGCTGCCGACAGATGGCTGCACCATACTGGAGATGAGTGATTTGATTCTTTCGTCTCAGCGGTGGAGTGCTTTTAGAATTAAAATATCTGTAAAACTATTAAAGTAACAGAATAACTGTAAGCAGAAAAAATTATCAGTTTTCAAAGCTCTTTCCAAATATGTAACATTTATGTACTTTCATGAGAAAAAAATACACTGATTTTCGACCAAAATGTCGGCAATGTTTGAAGCTATGTCCATGAGTGAAGCGGTGGAGTGCTTTTAGAATTAAAATATCTGTAAAACTATTTTAATGCTTCCAAACTAATCTTAGAATTATCTCCAGGCATCAAAACATAAGTATACGAAATTTCAACCAGATTCGTCAAGAAATGTAGATTTGTATACGTTTCATACATACATAGATACTCTGCTTTATTTATATAGATAATGATTTATTTATTTATAAATTATAATTTATGTATCTAAATATTTATAGAAAAAAATTATAAGCTGTTTAGTTGTATTAAACAGTTCATACACAGGTGAGTAATAAATTATCTTAATTTTAAGCAATATGAGACTTCAAAGTTTTGAGAAAATATTGCTGACGAATTAATAGTGTAAGATTAAATTTTTTTTTAAATAACCAGTCCTATTAAATTCTTTAGAGAGCCGAGGACGTTATAGCTTTCATAGAAAATTGTGGTTATACATGTATCATTATTGAAACAATTCTTGCATTCATGATACGCTATTTTTCCTGCCATTTAGTAAAGAATGTGACACATTATATGCTGTGTATATTATTATGTCTACTGTATATAATTCCACAAGAATGCTAAATACATACTAGTTTTCTTTCTGAACAATATGAAAAGCTTGCTTATTTGCTTTGAAGTAACTTTATTTATTTTATTAACGGTGAACTTTCTAGGAAATGCCCAAATAATCAAGCTTTCTTTCCGGGAGACGTTTCTGTGCAGCATTGCAAAGAGAGATGTGAAAACATCACCACTTGTGGAGAAGTTATTGTTCCTGAGGAACACCTAGAGGTTTGTTAATTAATTGAACCCCAGTATGTATACATTTCCAACCACCGATTGTTTAAGTACAAGGAGGACGCATATTGGATCAACTTTTGGCCTGACATTCATACTTATATTAATTTCTTCAATTAATATATGTTCTTCCTGCCATTTATACATGCTTCATTTGTACACATAAGTTTACAAGCTGGCAATCATACATGCATGCATTAATTCATATATGAATTGAGACATGTGCTTTCATTGATGCATTCATTCATACATTCACAAGTACAGTTTGTACACACCCATGCATTTATTCCTGAATTTCATGTGAAAATAACAATTAGGAAGTATTTTTACTTTTATATTTAAATTGCTGTTTTATTACAACGGATAAAAATTGAACTCTCCCCATTTCAATTTCAATGTATTTTTTAAATGTTGTCAAATTTTCTTGTAAGTTAGAAAATTTACCTATCTTAGAATACATATTAAGGATTAAAATTTCGTATTAAATGGATAAGAATAGTACTATCACTTAATGGTATTATCACTTATAAATCATTTTAAACAGGCCTGCCGTGTATGCGGTCCTACAGGACATTCCTGTAAAACCTCAATACCTGAAGGACGAGGCATTCAGGATGCTGATTTTGTATTTTATGTGTCTGCTATGCAGACAGACAGATGCCATAAAGGGCAGACAGTGGCATATGCTGCTCATTGTCAACAAGAAGCTGCATTAGACCGGTAAGTTTTGTATTTTATACGAATGGAAAATTTTCTTCTTAATTTCTCATTTTAATTAGCATATTTGAGTCATTATAAAATGATTTTTAGGATTATTAATTTAATGCCTGATATTAATGCAACTTAATTAAAATGGATATTTACTTCATAAACCATAAAAGAATCCACTGTCTGTTACATAAATTGTCCTAAAAATTAGTTTTTGTCCATTTAAATGTGGAATTAAGTAATTTTAATTTTACAGTCAACAATTTCCATTTGTGTTAAATCATTCTGTACTTATATTTTTCTGTATTAATAACTATATTTTTAAATTAATAATTATATTTTTAAAAGGCTTTTGAATAATTTTTTAATTTGAAAAACTTGAGTAATGATTCTGCAACTTAAGTCCTTAGAATTTATCAAAACTTATAGGCAAGAAATAGAAATATGCTTAGAATTTTATAATTTTTTTAAATGAATGGTTGAAAACAAAAAAGATAAAAAATCAGAATGATTTTTCAATGTGAAGGCATTTTTAGATAAGTGTGATATTCCTACATAAAATATCTGTTTTTGCTTTTCATATAATCAGACTTTGTTGTTTGAACCAGTTAACATGCAATGAATATTTTGTGTTGTTTTTCTATGATCATTATTTATTTTTCTTGGTGAAATTTTCGTTTGAAAAGAAAATTGTTCAATGTAATGAAATAAATGTTGATAGAAATTAAAAACTTATAAATGTTCACTTTAAATAAATATATATATATATATATATATATATATATATATAATTGATTCAAAACACATTTTATTACAAATTTTATGATGAGATATCATAAATCCTTGTAAGATTAAGGATTAAAACTAAACTAGAGTGTCTTGTATGAATAATTATTTGTAAATTTCAATTTTTATATTTTTTTATTGTTTTCTGTGTTTGAAATAATTTGCTGTAATTTTTTTTTCTTGATTTTAGGCCTATTGCTGGTCATGCAAATCTATGTCCTAATTCAATATCTACAAAGCCCCAAGATTTAGATACACTTTTATCAACTGTAAAGCATGAAATTTTACATGCATTAGTAAGTTACATCTGCTTAAATGTTACATATTAATGAAACATTTTTGCTAAAGGCTAAGTCCATAAAATTCAATTTTTTAAAAGAATTAATCATTATTTATGGCCTTTTTTAAGCCTATTATTTATTATTGTTTCTTTCAATTTCTTTGAACTGTAACACTGTTTATTTCATTTAGGGTTTTTCAGTTAGTTTATATGCCTATTTTCGTGACAAATATGGTAATCCATTGACTCCCAGAGGAAGAAATGGAAAGCCGATGGTAAACAAAGTGTAAGTTTCTATTATATTAATATATAAAAATAATAAAAAACTGTATACTTTTAAAAATTATTTTCATACTTTTTTTTGTAAATAATCTATTTACATATATTTAGATTTGACAAATTGCCTCTAAACATATATTTTCTGTATGAGAATACAAATATGATGCTTTTTAAAAAATTTTATAATACTTCAAAATTTAATAATAATAATTTCAATGCATATGAGAAACAAAATTAAATTATTGAATCGTAAAATGAGAATTATATTATAAATGTGTTAGAGAGTATAAATTGTTATGCATTAAAATCATTAAAAATACAATATGTCTGGTATAGAAATGTTATTTTTTAATGCCAATTCTATGTTTCATTATCATGAAATATTAATTACCCATGCTTTGACTTCTTCTTTTGGTTTCTGGCAAGAATCTTTAAATTGAAATGAAAGGAAAAAGCAATAGGTTTCGAAAGAAAATAAACGGATGTTTCTTAATAATAACCCCATGACTTATTTACTGTCTATTTACTGTGTATGTGAGTGTGTATATGTGGAAATGAGTATTTGTGTGCATGAGTCAGGGAGTGAGTAGATAATATGCCTGTATAAATTAAATATGTAAAATGCAGAAATTTAAAAAAATCAGAGGATTTACTTATTTAAAATAGATAAGAACTGGTGATTGTATAGATTTAGTATTAGTTTTATTGAACAGTTGAATTGTTTGTAGAAGTCGATCAGTTTTCTTCTGGAAAAGAAAATCTTTTGTTTAATATATGTTACACTCAACAGTTTTATATGAAATGAAAGTTCATAAATAGCTATATCCATTGAATTTATTTTTAGCCCTTAAATTCTGTTTCAGTATTCAAGCCCATCAGTGGAGTGATAGAGTGATCAGAGAAGTGGAAAGGAGAGATTGGAAAGTTAGAGGAAATATTTTAAAGAAAACTGTAAAAATGGTTGTTACTCCTAGAGTACAGGTTAGTTTCCTTATTTATTTATTTATTATTACTCTATGAGAAGAAGTTTCCCTGTCTCAGTTTTCATTATACTTATGATTTTATTTTTTTCCCTCCATGGCGTGAAGCATTTATGTCTCTTGGGATGCATTTTCTTTTGTTGCAATGATTTTATGTGCGTTTAAATTCCTTCTCTTGGTACTTCATATTTACTGAAATTATAGCCTAATGTACGACTGAGCTGCAAAACTCTTTGATAAATATAAAAGTCGTTGAAATTTAATAAAAGAAATTACTTGTTTTTAATTTTGTTCTCTGCATGTAATTTTGTAATTTTGCTCGTAAATTAATTAGACTCTTTAGAAATTATTTATTTTGTAAATGCTTTAATTAAGGAACTGTACTGCTAGTTCTGTTTTTTTTATATTATTTACAGTGTTGTTTATGTCACTGCAGACTTTTTATGTGTCTGCATGCTTCACTTTTTAAATAAATTTGCAATTAATGCATTTAATTATGAATATTGTCTGTCTCTTTTACTAAGCATTTTATTTTTTAATTTCTTAGTACTTTAAAATATTCATCTCGTGTATGGGTATACTGTTTTTATTTCCTTATCTTTAGTTTTGATACCATTCTTTATAATTAAGTTGTCTGAACATTTCTCTGAAGTACTAATTAATAACTTAATATTTTATTGAAATAAATGTCAGTATTTTCCTACAGCTGTTGCCTTCCTTTTAATATTTTTGCTGTTGAGATGCTTTGTATAAAATTCAATTTTTTCTTTTATCTTTTTTTTTGTATCCATTCATGTACAGCATATTTACCCTGAGTTACTTATATGTCAAAAGTTGTATTTAATAATATCATTTACTGATTGTAAGGATTTATTTTTACTTCTGTTATATTGAATTTTCATTTCCAGCTTTTATGTTTATGAAATTTCAGAAATTCAAGTATTTTAGAAAATTTCTTTTTTGTAGGAAGAGGTTAGATTGCATTTTAATTGCTCTTATCTTGAAGGAGCAGAATTAGAGGACCAAGGGGAAGACGGTACTGTTCTCACACACTGGGAAAAGAGGCTGTTCGAGGTAATGTACTTTACTGTTCCGTGACAAGTTTCAGATTTATCTTTATTTATAATTTTAAATAGTTTACTGGCTCCAGGTAGCCTAGTGGTAGCGCATCGTCTTTTGGTAATGAGGGTGCTCGAATCGAATCTCGACAAGTGCCATTAAATACCTTCGTGTCTAGGACGGATATGGGCACGTTAAATATGTAGACCGGAAAGTCCCTCTATGAGGTCAGAGAGGGTAGAAGAGGGTACGATCCCACAGATTTCGCCCCTGGGGATTCTCAGTCAAAATTGAGGTGGCACCTGGCTAATCGGACCCCGACCCTTGTGGTGCCATTATAAACCGGAGTCGCATACCTCAGCCTGCAAGCCTATATGGACCTGGCCTGGAATACTTCCGGCCAGAGGGAATTTGAAACAGTAACAACAAATAGCTTATTTGAAGTGAAATGAAGGTTGGCTGTATGTATGTTTGATATAATGAACTGAACTCAATCTTTTTTTAAAAATAGATTTACGTTAGTTACATAATTTTTTGCTAATGTCCCTATGGCGTTACACCTCAGTCCGGTGTACATATGAATATAAGGAAATAGAAACACAAATCACACAATCACAGAAGAATTTTTATTAACAAACGATGATACCGTCGATGGACGATGGGTTGCAGCTTCCCTTTCTACACGGGGCTCCTTTTGCAGGTGGAAGACTGACTGGTTCCCCAGAATACAACCAAGTCTTATGCGGGAATCGAACCCGCGCCCCTGGCGTGGCAGGTTGATTCATTAACCACTTACCACTGGATGACAGTTACATAACTCACGTATATTAGGGGAGAACGTTCTACTTTTCAATATAAAACTCAATACTCAGTCTTCAATACTCAGCATTGAGGTAAAACGTTTTGTTGTGACCTGAGATGCAAATACACTGCTCAAAACAATTAGGGGAACACATGGTTTTAACGAAATTACGCAAATACTTACACCGATAAGTAACATAAAATAAATCATCCATAATTTAAAGCCTAGCAGGAAACAGAAGAAGAAAACTTCATATGCAAATCAAAGTTCATGACGTCAAAAACCAGAAAAAGAACATTAGGGCGGAAATCGGGATGTTGCAGAAACGCCTGTTTCACTGCCTTAACTGTGAAATTCGATTGCTCAGTTATTGTTTTTGAGAAAAGGTGACTTGAAAATGTCTCAACAACGTGATTTACCGGAATCCATAGCATGGCGTATTATAGGCAGACTTGAATCCGGACAAACACAACGTAGTGTCGCGGACGTTGTTGGAGTCGCCAGAAGTGTCGTTGCAAGGCTGTGGAATCGATTCCAAGAAACAGGGAATGTTAGACGTCGACCAGGGCAAGGTCGGCCATGCGCCACTACAGCAACTGATGACCGGTATGTACTGTTAACAGCTTGTCGAAACAGAACAGACAATGCTACTCAGCTGCAAAGACAGTTGCTCTTGGCAACAGGACGAAGGGTGTCCAGCCAGACAGTACGTAATAGGCTTCACCAGGGAGGTCTCTATGCTCGTAGGCCAATGGTCTGCATTCCGTTGCCCTCACGCCACCGTGCGGCCCGAAGAAGATGGGCTGCTGAACATCGAGATTGGGAGAAACATGATTGGAACCAAGTGCTGTTTACAGACGAGTTCCGATTCAGTCTGGAGTGTGACACCCGATGTGTTTTGGTATGGAGGGAAAGGGGCACTCGAAATAACCCCACATTCGTTCGTGAAAGGTCACAATACAGACGAGCTGGTTTTATGGTATGGGGTGGAATCAGCATAGGTGGACGTACGGACCTACATATCATTCGGAATGGTACTTTGACGGCCCGAAGGTATGCAGACGAGATACTGAGCCTCATGTCATACTTTACGCTGCAGCTATTGGAGATTCCTTTGTTTTCCAGCATGATAATGCCAGACCGCATACAGCTCGTCTTGTGGAGAACATGCTTGAAGTTGAAACAATACAGCGTATGGAATGGCCAGCGTGCTCCCCTGACCTGAATCCAATCGAGCATGTTTGGGACATGCTCGGACGACGCTTTGCTGCGAGATCAAGGCCTCCTTTAACTCTCCGAGACTTGGAGATTGCACTTCTTGAGGAGTGGAACAGTATTCCCCAAAGTCTTATCGATAACATCATCGCATCCATGGAAAACAGGTGTGCAGCAGCCTTATCTGTTCGAGGAGACCACACGCCATATTAAAAATCTTGCATCATTTCTAAACAATACTTTTTTTTATCGTTTACATGTAACCAAATTGTTGCCCTAAATCATCTTGTCGAACCTTCGTCCCTTCTACGGGTTCGCTTTGGTTCGTTTCGTTGTCAGGACGTTTGCAGTGGTACACAAGTAAATTTTCACATCACAAAGTTGAGTGCCACACCAGTGAATATTCAAAGTTTTATTTTCTTTCGCAAGCACAAACACAGCTATCTACAAACTTATTTTACAGTATTATACAATCAATTAACTACTTCAGTCATCTCCCAATGACTGTTACCTAAAAAAGGCCTAGTGCGTCTTCGGGGTCTCAATACACCCACGCACTGTATTCGTCTGCCCGACTCTCTCAAGAGCCAAAAACCGCAGACACCACACGCCTTCTCTCGCGTGGGCACAAGCAGTCTCTCCGACGTCCCCCTGACTTCTGCCGGGGACCTCGTCTCCGAACACCACACGAATCCCTTATCAAGCCGGGGCCATTGCCCTACCCCCCTGCTTTCTTGAGAGGAAAGTACAGGGACAAAACAAAAGGGGTTGACGCGGCAGACACGACACATCTTTTCATGTTTTTTTCCATATTTTCAAAGAATTAAAGCTTAATTACAAAAATTTTTGCGTCTTTTTTTCTGTATTGCGCATTGATACGCGTGTACTATCCATTTTATGCCAATACGTGGCTGTCTCGCACGGTTTTCTTAACTTCTTTGCTTGCTCCCCTAATTTTTTTGAGCAGTGTACAAGAAAATAAAAAAAATTGAAGACTGCAGAGTTGAAATGAGGGTATAAACGTTTTCCTGGAGGGTAACACTTTCTTAAAGAATGCCAAATTCTGTAGTGGATAAAAAGGACAATCTTTACACAATTAACATAATTTTAATAGTAAGGAATTTTCACCTATCTTAAAATATTGGATAGCAAATCTAAATGCATAGATTCTGTTGCTTCCCAGTTATGTATCCATTTCCTTGTAAACTGGAAAAAGAGAAAATAAGGAGAGCTTTGATAATTAAAGCTTCTGTAAAGGGGGCCATACACTTGCAAGAAATTCTAAAGGAAAAAAAATCTGCAGGATTTCCTCAACTGAACCCTCGCGATCACACGTGCACACAAGTGGAATGTTTTACAATCGGAATTTCGGGGTTCTGTATTGTCTGACACCGGTGTGAAGGCTTCCCCACACACAACAGGAAAATCCTCAAGGTTTGGACTGCGCAGTCAAAACCTCAAGGATTTCCTCTACGTGTATAGTTACTTTAATGAACATACCTTAATGAACACACACATGCATATATATATATATATATATATATATATATATATATATATATATATATATATATATATATATATGTCGAGTTTTGGGGGGGAATAATCACAAACAGTATTAACATAAGTAACATTTATTTAAAGAGGAACATTATTTACAGGGGAACTAACGTCAAACAGCGGGAAAAACAAGCAGCGCGGCACACACGCGTTCGCGTTCGTCGAAGGCAAAACATCGTCTCTCTTCTGTTCCTTGCGGCGCACGCTAGGTAGCGCTCACCGGAATTTACAAGGGCGCACTCCACATGAGTGGCATGCATGGGGCTCTATGGATGGCATCCCATATATATATATATATATATATATATATATATATATATATATATATATATATATATATATATATATATATATTACTTTTTTATTTCTCACATTGGTTGAACTTTTGAGTGGATCCCTAGCATGTTTTGTTAAATCTTTAATAATTAAGATTGGAGTTTCTGTGTACTTTCAGGGAACTTCAATCAAGCAATTTTTATCATAGAAACTTTTAAGACAAAAAATTGCCTGATATGCATCATAAAGCACCTGGTTATACATGCTAGCCAGAGGATCTCCAGAAATATCTGAAAGGATATTTGTATTCTGAATATTTAAATAAGCAACGCTTTTTTTATGAAATCATTTCAAATTTTTCTTATGAAATCATTTCAAAATTTCAAATTTTTCTTATCTATTGCAGGATTTGTAAATGTATCATTCACAATATATGGATTAAATCGAAGAAGTAAATGCAAAGCTTTTGAGATGACTTAAAAATGCTTTTAAAAAAGTATTTTTTTAGCTGCTTTACAATAATACAGATGGACTAACAAAGATCCAGTTCATCAACTTTCTTCTTTTTTTTAGAATGTTTCATATGAAGCTGTAATTTTCAGTTTTATCTAGTGTGTTTATCATTTGCATTTTATTGAAGTTTATTTAACCAAGTGATTTTTTTTCGGTTGTATTCATTTGTTTTTTATTTAGTGTTACAGTTTACCGAATAAAATTAGTGATTTATAGATTGTGATAATATTATTTTGAATATTATAATAAATTTATTCATCATTGTAACTGCAACTGAACTTTTGTTTCAGAATGAAGCCATGACAGGAACTCACACACAGAATCCAGTATATTCTAGAATTACGTTAGCTTTAATGGAAGATACTGGGTAATTAAGACTTCCTTTGTTATCTGTGAAGTATTTATTAGTATTTAATTTTGGATTGGAAATTTGAATACATTGCAGATTGTTTAGATACATTTTATTTATTTATTGTTATTTTTAGGTGGTATGTGCCAAATTATGGTATGGCCCAGGAGTTAAAATGGGGTAGAAGTTTAGGTTGTGATTTTGCTTTTAAAAGCTGTAAAGATTGGATTGATACCAGACGATCTAGGTATTATAACTTATTTTATTTCCTATATTTCAGTATATTTAATCAATAATTCCATTACTGAAGAATTTTGTGCCATATTTACATACTAAACCAAAAGAAAGATATTTGAATGTTCATTTTTAGATTCATGTAAATTCATAGGGTTTTAATAAGTGAAATATATGAAACTTTGTAAACATATTTTTCCATTTGATGTTTTAAATGTAGGGAAAAAAAATTTTAGAACATGTGTGGTAAAATATTTGAATTATAATATTTGATATTTGAGGTGATAAGCCTCCTCCTATTCGTCCAGCCCCAGGACGTTTTTTTTTTTCAAATATTATTTATTCCAGTATTATGTCCTTGGTCAAGCTATGTATGATCCAGATGCTACTAATCATATTACTGGTTTTGAGCATATGCACTTGCATATGTTGATATCTATTCATTTTCTAGTTATGTTATTTGCATACGTGAGATTTTATGAACTCTTAGGGGAAGTTAGTGACTAAAATAGTCTTATATGATACTTAGAGTATTTAATGACCAAAGACTTTTAAATTAGTTAACAATATACAAGGCTCATCTACAATGCAAGAACCGATTGGGTATAAAAAAAATTTAGGAAAAAGTTTCTGAAAATTTTTTTATAGCTAAATGTTAAAACGTATACTAAACTACTTTTCTACGTAGTCGCCATATTTATTGGGGCATTTGTCGTATCGTTAGACTAGCTTTTGTATTCCTCCGTGGAAGAAACTCACCCCCAACCTATTCAAACCCTCCTTCTCAACGTCTTTTGTTTCTTGATCACTCTGTAGACCGGGCAAAAATCTCTTCAGGTGGTGAAACCAATGGTTATCGCTAGGAGCTAGGTCGGTACTATACGGTGGTTGTTCAAAAATTTCCTAACGAAACTGTTCAAGCAATGCACGTATACGGACGGCGTTGTTGCGGCCGCTCGTTGTCGTGCAAGAGACAAACTCCAGCAGACAGTAATGCTTACTCCACACCAACGGCGACAGTAACGAAAGACAGACACATTTTGCCACCTGTCTCTGTGGCTGTCATAAAAGCCTTCACACCGCTAGGAGACGGGGAGAGAAGAGACAATTTATTTGCGCATGCGCATAATCTTCTCTTTCTATTCTGATTGGCTGTCGAGCATGGCGGCAGAGACGAAAGTTGAACTTTTTCCAACTTGAAACCGCAGAGACCAGAGACAGAGACGAACCGGGAGAGTGAAAATTTGTTTGTAATACGCATGCGCAACAACGAAGATACGTGATTTTCGTCTCCGTTGCCGTTGGTGTGGAGTAAGCATAACCCACGCCGTCGAATCTGAATTGCTCAGCGCAGCTTTCTAAGAGTTTCACAGTAGGATTCAGCATTTATGGTCGTACCTTAATGGTCGTACTTTAGTATTAATGGTCGGGGGCACCGGGTTGCCCAAATTGGTCGACAGATATGTGAAGTCCGTCCGGCGCCCATGCCCCATATGAAACATAACCGACCAGGGGAAATCAACCCTCGGCAGAGTTTGCAGGTTTTGCTACGCAGCTTTTGATCTTCAGGTTAAACAAATGCTTATGAACCGACTGTCCGGGAAGTTTAATTTGTGGATTACCATTTATTGTCGTACCGCATAAACATTTTTTACGTTCAAAAATCGTATCACCGACCGCACTTCACAGCTGGTGGGATTTTCGATTTTAATGTCCACTTTAAGCTAACACAGCGAAGCGAGACAACTTTGTAGAACAATATAATTTACGCCAAATGGAGCACCAGACGTTCAATAACCAAATGATGTCGACGTCGTTACAATGGCGTGACCTACGTATGATCTATGAGCAACCGGTCCTTACTGTGTGGATACGCCTCGTAGGTGGTTCTATCTGTATGATGGATTATCTCTTCCTATTGCAGTGAAATTCTGTAAGCTATCTTGCTAGAAAAGCATTAAAAAATTTCTCATGAGAAAAATGTACTGTTACTCTACTTGGTTCTGATAAGCATTTTTATTTCCATTGTTTAAGGGGCGAAAGTATTCACCCTTACTGTGATAAAGTTAAGAAAGACCCCCTGGAGACAGAGTGCACTGATAGCAGAGACTCAGTTGCCTTGTGCAATCTTGTAGAATACACTAAAGAATTACCATCTATTTTTCAGGTAAGGGGAATTTCCTATAATTTTTTTTATCTGTGTTTAGACAATATATAGGGTACTGGATAAAAAAAAAAGTCATAGTGAGAAATTAATCTGAATTTTTACTTAAGTTTTTATTTCTAGTTTAGTCAATATATGAATTTAAGAACTGACTTACACACAAAAAATTCACTATTTTTAGTAATAATTCGTAGACACTCTTTAGATACCAATTTTCCCTAATTATTTGTTGTTGTTGTCTCACAATTTTATGAATTAAGTTTATTAAAATGATCTATTTTATCATGTGTTAACAAAAATTTCTAAAAAGGGATTTTCCTGCATAAAGTCAACTTAAATTCTTTTTTAGAGATCAGGAATTTTAATCGCTTTCAAAAGTATTTGTATATGATTCCTGCATATAATTTAATTACATGCAGGATTCATTAAATACTATTAAATTAATTGTTGAAAATGTAAACGAAGTTTGTAAAATGAAGTGGAATTTATTTTTTCTCATGCAGAATTTTGATTACATTCCTGGTGTACCTAGTACTGAAATAGGAAAATATGGTGGTTCTGTGAGTCTTGCAGACTACTGCCCTTATATACAAGTAAGTATTATTATTTCATGTTAGAATAAAGTGTAACGCAATAGGTTATGTATTAAAGCATGAGTAAACACATGGTAACACACATTATCATGGAAATCACATGGTAAACTCCCGGTCTAATAGTGTTTAAACCGAAATCTAAGATCTTATACATAATATTCATAAACCTAACAGACAAATTTGGTTTTTGTAACTGCAATTTCTATTTATTAGCGATACTTTACAATTAAATTTGCTTTCCGCGCATGCTAAGTGAGATGTTTAAATCTGGCTTTTGATACTCACTGAGCACGAGGCCGAATAAACACATTAATTTGTTTCTGCGCATGTTCAGTGACAAGTTTGAATTTGGCTTTAGGTACTTAATAAGCACGAGTCCGCATAAAAACATTGTTTATTCCGAGAAATCTCTCTAGATCTCTCTCTGCCATTTTTATTTTTAATTACGTTTGGGAGCTATAGAATTAAACCTGACGGAAATTGTTCTTTTCGCGCTGTTGAGTAACCATATTTCTTTTTATTGAATTCAATAGTAATATTTTGAATTGTATTTCTCTATTCTTAATATTATATTTTCAACATTTGGCAACGATGTGTTGAGTATAATTTGTGTATTAGTACATTTATTTACTATCCAGCCGTCATGTTTTGGCGGGTACCAACTAGTTAAACTTTAAGTAGCGTAATTATTTTTTTTTCCATTGAAACATTTTTTACCTAGACTGCGAGTGATTAGATTTTCTGACAGTATTAAAAATAAGTGATCTAAATACCGTTTTAAGAAATCGAATTATATGTTTTAAGTAAGATTTTTGTATTTTAAAACCATTTCGTATATATGTTTCAGACATTTATTTCTTACATTTTTTTCATCTTCGCTCCGCTTTTAAATAAATTTTAAACGGAGCAAACTCAGATGGGATGTCACAAATCAATTTCTTTTACCACAGTACAATTTTTAAAAAAATTTCATAGTACCGGGTGAGCCAAAAGTTCGTAAAATCTTTAAAAAATCATAAAAAAGGAAGAAATTATGATAAAGAAGTGCAGTTTACAAGAAATGGCTCACGAGGAAGTCTGAATTTTTTTAGCAGCAAAATAAAAATTTAAAAAAGTCAGTAATAGAGTCACTGGTCCAGCTTTGCGAGCACTGCTACTCCCCGTGGACGATTTCTCCGCCATATAATTCATAAAGGTTTCCACCGCAGTAATGCGGCCCGCCGCCAACGTGGGTCTTCACTTTGTGGCCGATCCTCCAATTCCTAGTGTATCACGGTCTTTTATTGCGAGATTGATTTGCTTAATTCAACCGAATCTATTGCATGTCAGCTCCATTTACCGGTGACTTTTAAAACTTTTTAAAAAAACTTTTAAAGCGTTTTTTAAAACTTTTAATTTTTTTTTTTTGGGGGGGGGGGGCTGCTGCTAAAAAAATTCGACTTTCTTCTGAGCTTTTTCTTGCAAACCGCACTTCTTCTTCATGATTTCTTCCTTTTTTTTATGAATTTTTAAAGTTTTTACAAACTTTTGGCTCACCCTAAATATACAGTTTACAACAGTTATGGTATTCATTCATCAATGTGATGGTATACTGCCTTGTAATTTTTTAAGGTCAGTTAAGAGCATTGAATGTTTCATTTAACTTACATGTATTGCACTTTCATAGAGACAGCCTGTTTAATTGGTCTTTTTTTAAAAAACAGGAATTTACTTGGAAATCTAACAACATTGTAGTGAGAGGATCTCAGTGCCAGTTTCCAGAGAATATGCCTCGTAAGTAATTCCAACATTTTATCGCAATGAATATTCGTGGTTAAATCTATTTCAGGTTGCATTTATGGTGTCAATTGTAGTTATGGTTGTCTCGTAAATTGATTTATTTCTGCGATACTTCTGGTATGTTTGTCCTCCCTATTTCATTATTGTTATGAAAACATCAACTTAAAACTAGTTCCGGAACATCGATTTAAAACTAGACGGAACTGGTTTGCTTTGCTCCTGCTCGTCCAATTCAAAGCGGTGGCGCGGCAATGAATGCGCGCGCATGGACATTCTCCAGAGCTTCTTACAAAGTTTTTTAAAAAAACGTTGGCAACAAAAAAGGTGTGCCGAATTTTGAATTTTTTCTGGCTGAAGAACGTTATGTGAAGTCAGTCTTAGAATTTTCTTCGGCGAGAGTGTCTATCGATGTTCTTATAGAGAAGGCTTTCTGAAGCACGTGGTTGTACGTGTAGCTCAAAGGAAATGTAATTAATCTACGAAGAGTTTTACTTAGAAGTGAATCGAGCTTATGTAAGCCAAGTTCCTGCGCATGTGTTGGACAGATTTGTACAAATGCGGAATTGACCAATGTAATGGATTCAAGACATCCTAAAGTTTCTTGGTCTTTTGAGGAAGAATTGTGATGTCCCCGTGCAAATAATTTTTATGCTAAGAATTGTGATGTCCACGTGCAAATAATTTTTGTGCTCTCCCTGCATAAGTATTAAATAAAGTGTGATAAGTGAATTCTAGTTTTATTCTTTTATTTTTAATGCAATGTGCTGATCTTTTATAATCACGGCCACAACAATAATCATTAACAATTATACACCCACATCTCGATTTACGCGACAGATTCGTTCCGCGTTAAAGCGAAACCGCGTAAATCGAATCTAAGGATATCATATAAAACTGGGAGTTGGGTATTATTTTTTATATTTTCTTTTGTACTTATTTTTAGACCTTTCTTTTGATATTTTAGGGGAAAAATTAGTATCGGGAAGATGAATCGAATGCGGATTTTTTAAAAAAATTAAACTAATTTTATTTAAATTTTCTACACAATAAATTTTCCCTTTGATGTGCAAAAAATTACTGATATGTGTTTTATATTTTGTAAATACAGTAGAAGCTCAATAATTCGGCACGTCCGGGACCTCAGTCGTGTTGAATTAGTGAGTGTGCCGGATTATCGAACGTCAATAATTTTAACAGGAATACCAAAGATAATTCACTCTAGATTAAAACATATATTGTACATACATTCTGAATCTGTGCAGACATTATAAATATCCGACAAAGTGCATACATACTGTATGTATTTAGTCATTCTAGCAACTGCGGAGTGTAAAGAAAAACAGAGTGCAAAAATACACATGAGCGTTATTGTTTAAAAAGTCTCTGATATCACGTTGCTTCCGTGATTCTGATCTCTTTTTCAAAAAGTCGTTACGGATTATAAACAAATTTATGAGTTCTGCATGGTTGTAACTTTTGTTGATTCGGCAAAATTTATAAGTGTGTGCAATGCATCAGAAGTCTGTTCCCATGAGACTTTAGCTTCATCTGTCATGGCTCCTTCTTCTTCATCCGATTCAACCTTCCGAACCTGAGCTTCTTGTGGGTTAACAACATTTTGTATAATCTGTTCGTCACTCAGTTTTTCGATCACAGGCACACTTTTGCCGATTTCAATCCAGTCGTTTACTTCCTCACGGGGTAAATCTCTTAAAGGGTTGTTTTGCACGGCTTCTACCAAATCTAGCACCATATTTTGGCCATCACCGATAACATTTTGATTTTGATCCGCAACTTCGTCATTAGGCCAAAGTTTGCGCCAGCACCATTGTAGACTCACTTCTTTCATCAGATTCCGAGCTGAGGCTATTGCGAAAATTGCATCTTTAACATTAAACTGTTTTTGGAATTTATTTACATCAGGTGCCGGATTGCAGAATGTGCCAAACCGTAGAATGCCGGACTAAACCGCTACTGTAAAAGTTTTTAAGGATTTCTTGTTCTACGAAGTTTTGTAATTAGCTTACAACTTTAAAAAAAATTTTGAGGACTTACGCCGTAGACGTTTAGATAATATTTAAAGTTAAACCAAAGAACGAAAGTTTTGTGAAAGGAAGTTATTTTATTATTGTTATTTTTTTTTTGACATTCATTACTCTTCTAGCGTGCCTTAATGTTTTTGTATCTCAAACATAAAAATTATATTGCTAACCATATTTTTATACAGGCTAAATTTAGCTGTCGATCATGCTGTATTTTTTCATCATTTTTCAACCAGAAGAGCAAACTCATTTAAAAGATTTCGATCCGTGGGCTGGCTTATTTGTGATAATATATATATAGCAAAGACTACCAGAAAAGCATTGTGGTCGCGCAGAATATGATGTGTTATTCTTCCGGTTTTGTGCTATTTTCCCCGTTCCTCAATAGATGGCCAGTAACCCATCTTCGGATGTAACATTTCCGCCTTTGTGGATTTCAAATGTTTGTATTGGAAGCGGCGTCTTTCCATTCTAAAGAAGGCGTCCTGTGCTGGGAGATTTTCCTTTGCCAGTAACACCAGGATATTTGATTTGGAGATTCTGATCACACAAAGCTGGTGCTTCGGCATAAAAACTCGCCTTTCAGTCTCCTTTATTGAATGAGAAAAGTATTGGAACTGTGTGGATTTACTCTTCCAAGATTGTGTTTATTTCCTTTCTATGTTTTACTTTCGATGAAATGGGAAAAGAGAAGTCGATTTATTGACTGAAAAATGTGATTTTTTTTAAGCACAGATGAGCATGTTCATGGAAAATAAAGTACAAAAAAGTTCAATTGAAAAACAATGATCATTCCGTATTTTTTGTTTATACAGCTTTATTTTATAAATTGAAGGAAAATAAAGCTAAAGAGAAAGATGACTAGCCCCCTCTCTTTCTCTTTATATGTCTCTCTCTTGATCTCGCTAGCTGTGTATGTGTGTATATATATACACACACACACATACAGAAACTTCTAAATTTGCCCTTTATTTGAATTCTGTTAATTTAACCATAGCTCTTCCCTCTTTTACTTTTCTAAATTTATTTCCTTTCCTTTGAATTTTGCATCTAGGGTTTTTCCACGATGATTAGCAGTCGAAGCGATTTTAATTTTTTTTAACAAATGTTTTGTAAATATATGTCCAGCGAACTCTTACTTAAACTACAGAATGTTGATTTTTTTACCTCCTAATAGCATGCCTCCATGTTGGCCAGCATTTTACGATGAAAATGACGGTTGGACGTGGTCCAATAAAGATGTTTAGATCGTAGGGAAGTGACGGCCATAACTTTTTTTTTTGATTCCATGACACAAATGTGCACTAAGATACTTCTCTTATACTGTTGAAAAATGTGCTTTGTAGATTATATAATCTCAGTGTCGTATCTTCCATTCAAGGCATGCGTTACGTCATCGCCCCATGACCACCCACCAGTATTACAGCTCCAAAGCCCATTTTTCAATAAATTTAGAGAAGCTACTTTGTGTGTTTGTTTGTGTCATACACATACACACACATATATATGTATGTCATAAATATATGCACACACCGTCACGCATGCAGATCTGTCCTTCTCGGTGACATTGGCTTGATCGATATGCGTATACAGAAACCTTAATATCGGACTAAACTTAAGAGTAATAAATTCTGGATTCAAGCTAATACGAATCGAGTCTCTTTTTTTTCGCTAATTATAGTTAAATATTAAGGTTTATCTATTCCGGGATAGCTTTCACCAGCCGGTTTGGAAATTTTCGTATAAATCGATCAGATCACGGTATCTAATTACAAATCTGTTTCCAGACACAAGCGATCAAATGAACTTAAGCAAAATCGGATCGAAAATTCGACAGCTAATAACCAAAATTACTCCTCTAATAAATATTTCGGATTTTATAAGTACTACAATGTGAAATGTATTTCTCAGTACAGGGCATTTTAAAGGAATTATCAATTTTTTTAGCAGTAAACACTATGCCTTTTTTTAGGATTAAATAATTTATAATTAAATGTGTAAGCTCATTATTGTTAATTTTCCGTTGATGGATAACAACGGAAATTCTAACTGTAATTTTTATATTTCCGGAGTAGAATTATCTTGCAAACCGCTGAACGTTCACCAACTTCTTCGGCTCTTACTTATCTAGAGATTTATTCCGTAAGGAAATCTTTTATCCAGAGATCTTCCCCGGTCCATGGCTGGTACTTTGATGTCTGTCCTGGTAGAGCTCTTATCTTCAAGGATGATAGAGTTGAGCAGACTGCAATCTCTGGGTTTGTCAATGGCCACTTGAGGTGCATAAAATTTGATAGACAGCAATCTCTAGGTTTGTGAATGGCCACTTGAGGTGCGTAAAATTTGATCGACTGCAATCTCTAGGTTTGTCAATGGCCACTTGAGGTGCGTAAAATTTGATCGACTGCAATCTCAAGGTTTGCCAGTGGCCACTTAGGGTGCTTAAAATTGGATCGACAAAACAAAACTTTTCCCACTTGTAAAAAGTGTAATAATCAGTAGGTCTTTCCTGGCCGCATCCTAATTTGCTTAAATTTATCTAGGGAGGACTTTGTTACCAATCCTCGCCTAATAATGGACCTCCTGGGGATTTATGGGCTTATGGAGCTGGTCTTGCGTCGCTAGACCAGGAGGGATTAGAATCAGCAACAGCATTATCTTGGACTATCCTGATCAGATAGCAATCATCCCTCTGCATTCAGTCAAAAGGTGGCCAAAAGACGAGAGTAATGACATCCGACTTCAAATATTTATGAGACGGAGTATATTTTGTCTCGTGAAGATTTGAGGTTACGAGGCAACGTATACTTCGCCTTGTTACTCAGGCGTCCTATATGTGGGAGGGCTAAATATATGGCCATCATAACGTGATGGGCGTTGATGAATGTCTTACAGTGATAGGAAAAATTGGGCAGAAGAGGGATAAGTCATCGATATCTGAGAGTTAGGGTGTCGGATATCAAGAAGGTTTCCCTAAAATGTTTATTTTTGAGATGGCAAAACGAAGCCATGGGTACTTTATAATATGGAAGACTCGAAACTTCTGAGGTATATGAAAAGAGTGTCTCAAGACCGGTTTGATTAAAATCCATCAAGACACAATTTTATCTGTTAAAAAAATGGAGAGTTTTAATGTTACGTAATAGAATATCCTTTTGGGAAGAAAATGGTATTTTTACCGAATTCATTGGGAAGAAATTAACATTTTTAGATAAAAAGTGACATGTTAAGTAATAGAAAGTATTTAGAGCGTACGTAATATAATGCAAAAGCTTGGGTTTATGGAAATTTTTTACTACTATCTGAACGAGACGAAGATCAAAAGGTCATTAATGTGTTGAAATAACAGGAATTGAAAGGATATAATACTGGTTGTATTCCGATGATGTATAAGAAGCAACGGGACGGTATCTAAACTGTCTCCGGAATAAAAAAGTATGAGTTTAGGGATGAGGACGAGTGATGGTTTCATTAGTGATATCACAAGGATTGTGATCGGAATACTTAACGTTAACATCACTTAATGTAAAGAGATGGGAAGAGCAATATTTTCCCTTATACCTGAAGGGATGTGCTTAGAAGAAAAAAATTGATGCAAGGGGGAAATCATTTAAATTTAACTTTTTATATTTTGACCTTTTTTGTGAACCCTTGTGTGATTTTTTTTTGTCTCATACTTAATTAATTAGATGTTAAGGAAGCTTTTATTTATTTTTTAGGATATCTAGAAATTCCCCCCTCTCACGTAATTTGAATTTTTTTAAATCAAAACATTTCATATTCTAACAGCTCTATGAAATTTCAATGCCTAGATAATTGGGGATCATCATCAATTTATAAAAAAACTTTGATAAATATCGTTATAAATTGAAACTTAATAATGTCTGTCAAATCTTTTGCAAATTTTTCTGTTGTTTTATTAAGAATTAAGTAATGTGTGTGATGGTAAGACGAAAAAAGGAATGCAAACATCTGCAAGTTCCGCTCTGATCTATGAATTCCAAGAAATCAAAGCCTAAAACTTAACTCAGAATGTTTGTAATATCTCCTGTCGGTAAGTGTGCAATTAAACTATCTAAAATATACTCATTAAGTTGTTTTAATTTCTTTTGATTTTTATGTAGAGCCAGAAAAGAACTTTGCTCTTGAGTATTATGGACCTGGGTCAAAGTGTTTCAACCACAATAAAGAGATGTGGGAAGAGAGAACTTGCCAGCAAGTGCGTCAGTGGCAACATTGGGGCAGTGGTTGCTACAAGGTAAAGTTTTATGAATGGCATTTATCATATTACTGTGAAAGTAGCCATTATAACCATCTGTGTCGATACATAACAAACTGTGATTTTTATTCATGGTTTTTATTTTTCTAAGTTTTACTAATATAAACGACGGAGATAGCAGTCTCAATCCACAGATAAACAAACATATTTATTCAGGACGAAAACACATCTTTAGATTAACACAGCCTTTCGGGCTTATAAGATTTTTACTCCTTTCTTTCTTATATTACGTACACCTTATGCAGTACGAGGAAACGACAAATGAAATACAAAAGAAACGAATGATAATCAGAACACATTAGCTGTGCGACATCTTGTATATTTAAAATATGTCTCTATACTGCGTAGCGCCATCGTTTACCCACGGTATGATAATCACATTGAACATGATAATTTTGCTTTAGTTAATGATAGGGTTGGTGTCCCAAATATGGCCCTTGTGCCTAATATCGCCTACTCGTGTTTCTAAAGTATGATTCGCGCTATGTATGAGAAAATGCAGTAACTTCTTAGTTCTGGGTTTGTACTAACAGCGGCGATAGCGACAACGCTCTTATTATACTGACAACAGAAACTATATGGCGTCTGAAGTTGTTTTGGCTGTTGTCTTCGTAAACTTTGGCTCTAAAGAATCAGAATCCAGTGAATGACCAGGTAGGTGCATCGAAATTCTAATTTTGCTCATACCAGTTGAAAGTGCATTAAACAGAGACTTTGCTAGCAACGCCTTTTAACAGGTGCTCTTTTTTTCGCCTGGTAGGCTGTAAGAGGAACAGAGGTAGGCGATATTAGGAACCGATCTGGAGTTCGCTGGAAATTTCGATTTTTCCAATTTAGCTACACAACTTAAACTGACACTGGTTTTGGAGCTGGTTGATCTCAGGATGCCAAAGGAAATAGCTCTTAGGGATGTTCTCTGAGTTTCCAGCCTAATCAGAAACTAAAAAGTGGATGAAATGTCGAAAAAAGTTAGAGTAGGCGATATTTGGGACACCTACCCTATAAGGAAATATTTCTTGATAATGTTTCTTCGTATACAAAATTTCCTTAAAAGACTCAGCGTCAAGTGAGCGTAAGGCACCGATGTCCAAGAGGCATTCAACCTGTTAATTCCGTACTTTGACACAAAAAAAACAAACCATTTCAGCTATGCCCAGGACGTGGGAAAAACTAAAGTAGTGAATGCTAGATAAGTGATCTAAATCCACCAGAAGTGTTTGTCTTCCATAGCCCCGTCCAAACCAAAAGCGCGAGCGAGCTTCTGTCGGCATACGTATCGTGGAAGAACGGGTGTTATTCATGAGAAGCTTGGTAATTCGAAATATAGATAATTGAATATCCCCTGAATTGTCATTTTAAAATAAAGTTTTGTACTTCTGATGTTTTGTTTTTGTTCATCGACCGACATGTTGTTTTTCTTTGTCTGTAGTATGAATGTGTTTCCGGGCATCTCCATGTGATCGTGGCCAACCACACCTACACGTGCTTCCATACTGGCCAGCAGTTGAAAATACAAATTTTCTTCCAAGGGTGGCTTCACATAGGAACTATTGTGTGTCCACCGTGTCACGAAATCTGTGGAGTAAGTATTATATACCTCAACGTCAAACTCAGTCAGGATTAAGGCATGTTCAAATAGAATCCGTCAACGTCAGTGATTCCGTTGGCGCTGAGAAAAAAAACCTGTTCACATTGCTTGCGTTACGGAGATCGTTGAGAGCATCTGATTGGCTGACGGCCACAAGTGTTTTTTACTCCGTGTATTGTTCAGTACGAAGAACAACTTGTATACATCATAGCATACAATTCTTGAAATGATCCGTGATTGGGTCGACGTATCACGTGTTCTTCCGTTAGCAATGAAATTGAATCAACGGATGATGTCATAGCACTCAACTATATGATTAGTTAAAAATTTAACGCTGACGTTGTTGGATTCTAGGCCTTTAGGGTTAAAGCGTTATAAAATAGTGTATAATTAATTCATAATTAATTCACCCCTTTCCTTATTTTATTATTTTGAAGTTTCAATTACCATCTGTTCATCACACGCGTCAGAGTCTATTATGTTACTATTTTCTAACTAAGGTCTTAATTCGTGACGTAAGTTTGTACTTTACGGTTAGACAGAGGTTTTATTTCGTTCCAATATGAACTGTCCTAAAGTCTCATATCCGGGTTTATATATGAGCCTTAGTATTATTAAGTCGTGCATAAGCGCAGTTAATCGTGATGCATGACAGAAAATTATTAAGTATGCAGTTTTATTTGTCTTTTGCCAAGTCTTATTGCCAAAATTAAACGAGCCGTTTGCGTGTGGAACGGGTATTTTGTAAACGCCTTGTGTCGATTTTGTTGTCATCAGATTTTAAAATGTCGTTAGTTTAAAAACAAGTTATAACGAGATCTCAACAGATGGTTGTATTTCGTAAGCAGTGTCTCTGTTCAAAATTATTGTAACTCTTCTGAAAAATAAAGTTGATTGCAATTTAATACGTACATGGCGTTTTTCGAGGCTGCGAATCTTTTACAAATGTATTAAATGACCATTCCAGTTTGTCCAAGACTTCAGTGATTTCGGAATTAATGAATCGGGGGTATGAAAGATGAATTTTCAAGTATTCCTTATTCTCAGCTGTTAGTTTTTAATGAGTCGTTGATGGATTTTTATCATAAAAATTTTTCATGTTGAAAAAGTGTTTATTTTTTGTTTTAAAATTCTTTCTTGTTGCAATAATTTCCCTCGCCAAAGGCTGTCTCAAAAATTAGTTATAAAGGCAAGTGCTGATTTATCATGATCTTTTTTTTTTAATAGTTGGATAATGGATGATTTGCGTTGTAGCAATTGCAGTGCAGGTTGAATATTTATTTCATACGTTGATTGTCGAGTCTGTTGGTTTATGTTAAGTAGCGATTAGCGCAGAACAAACTCCAAATTCCAACTCGGCTAAATAATCGAGGTCTAAGATTGTGTGGGCCTCAAGAAAAGAAAGTCTTATATGCAATTTTGATAGATATATTATTACGAAAAAACACAAAACAATAAGGTTTAATGTTTTATGACGAGGAAGGTTGACTCCGTTCACACGAAAACTGCTGTGTCGTACTCAAGGAATTTTTAATTCCTTTAAATCTTCAGCGGGCGTGCCAATTTTTTTGAAAACCAGCAGGCACGCGTGACACAAAGTGCGACGTCTCTTTCAATCTTGATTATTCCTTTTGTATTAAACTTTTTTTTTCATATTGAAAATAATAATTCTGCGTTTTATGACAAGATATAGCATGTTGATAATATTGAGATATATTTATAATTAAAGGCCAAAGAATGCAGATACAATAGCCTCATTTCAAAACTGTCCGGTTTATTGGATCTAAGAACAACTTGCGGATTCATTCCTATTTTATCCTAAAACTTAAAAAAAACAATGAGAGAGGCCATCTTCGTGATATGCGGGATACCGTCTAATAGCTGCACATTGGATCAACTACATCAACTCCTGCTTCTGTCGTATTTTAATCCAGTATAATCGCTGGTTTACCACGGTTAAATCACGACTAACAATGAATGGAGAGGAATACAAGTGCAAGAAAATCAGATCTGCATTAGAAAGGGTGTAGCTATAAATAGAAACTGCTTAGAACATTCAAGCCTTAGGCCGTCCGCACACGGAGCAACTCAAAAGAAACTGATAACCGACTCCAATCACAAACCAGTCCGTGATGAGTCGTAACCTATGTAATTGAATGGAGCCACGCACACGGCGCAACTGGTTACAAACCCGTCAGCAACGCGTTTGTAATCAGTCGCAGGCAACTCAACGTGTCGAGTCGTTAGCAACTTCAGTCGCCAGTTTCTCTTGCGTTGTGCGTGTTATTACACAATCTATGTTACAGCTGCTCTTTTGGCAAGCTGCCATATGACGTACACGAGTCACGTGACTTCTGCCTAGCGATGAAATGAAATTCTAACGTTTTTTGTTGTATGGAATATGTGCACCCATATATACAGTCCATTTTTAAACGATTGATCAAAGACAATCTATTGTGACGATTTTTTAAAATAAATTAATTTCTGATAATAATTTAACTAAAAATAATGCCCGTAATAATGATGTTCTTCCTTCCATGACAGGTCGCAAACTATTGATTTGAATCACTTTTGAGTCGGCCCTTGTGCGGAGCCGCATCACTAACGAGTTTGCAACCGATAAGCAATTTCAGTCGCTAACCAGTTCAGTTTCCTTTGAGTCGCTCCGTGTGCGGACGGCCTTACATGTAAAAACAAACCATTCAAAATTACGGAAATGTTGCACTTTGTACACGGGCGCGCCCGCTGAAGGGTTAACCGTTTAAAATAAAACGCAGGCCGCATTTCTTTTTTCCCCCACGGTAATGCGGCCAGCGTGTTTGACACGTCTGGCTTAGAGGTTTAGTTTGTAGGTACTTGGCATAGGTTTTACACTACATGTACAGGTCTGGTTAGTTCCTCGTGTTACAAAAGATGACTTAAGATGTAACGCTCTACACCAATTGACATTGATTTCGTTGTATATATTTAAAACTTAGCTAGATGGACATACTTTAGGTGATTTTACGATAATTTTGGATAGATATTTCCTACTGATAACAAATACTTTTTCTCGAAATACTTTTTCTCGAAAATAATCCCTCTTGTTATAGCCTGTAAATATACTGTACTCAGAAAATTTCCATTTCCTTTATTTCATAGCATATTTCTGCCTCTGAACAGAGCCAGAATCCAACATTTAAGAGATCCTTGTTGACGAAAGTTTCCATCATTTTTTACCATGCTTTTATTAACTTTCTTTCTTGTTTGTCCCTTACAAATCTTGCAATCGATTTTTAACTAACTTGCCGACTAGCTAGACGTTTGAAACTTTTAGAATAGCTCAGAACACGATGACAATGTATTTTTTAAATACTTTTAGCCATCTTTAAGCAAAATTAAATTAATTTTCAGTTATTTTCAGTTAATTTTGTTTTGTAGACTGTTGCAGCCATCTATCGGCTGGGACGGGAACGAAAAGTTAAACGCAAGTTAACTTCCTATTAACTTAATTTTCTTCCAAGTTGATAGGATAATTCATCAAAAAAATTTTAATAAAGTATTTATTAATACATAGAATTGTCAAGTTTATATGATTCAACAGAAATTTTAAAAACATGGTATATAAAAAGTTCTTTTTATCTTGTAACTATTTAAACTTAGCTAGACGGACATAGTGTAGGTTATTTTACGAGAATTTTGGATAGATGACCAAAAAGACTTTTTCTCGAAAATATTCCCTCTTGTTATAGCCTGTAAATATGCATTTTTCCGCCTCTGAATAGAGCCAGAATCCATTATTTAAGAGATTCTTGTTGACGAAAATTTCTATCACTTTTTTTGACCACTGATTATTGCCTCATAGACCTCCACTAGTTATGGAGATGATATTAAATGGTTCAGATAATGGTTCGAGGAACTTTTAAAATATTTTAGATAAATGAGAATACATTGGGATGAAAAGAATTTGTACATTTAATGTGGTTTCTGAAATAAAATAATTCATCCACAACTACATATACCCTCTTAGAACTACATATACCCTTAGAAAGAAGAGAAAATTTAAAAAAACATGCGTACGTCTGGGTGGCAGTCTATAAATTCAGTTATTTCACATCATTCAATACACAATCCTTGAGCATACTGTATATATTTAGCAAGCATTAAAAATAATCGATTTGCTACAAAACTTAATATTGTCACGGGAAATTTATATTCAGTGTTTTTGTTAAACGCAGAGACGAGATGCTCATTAATTTAAATTTTGCACTGCGAGAGAGTGTAAGACGATCTGGTTGCAAAAGAAAATTTAAAAACACCTGATCTTATGCTGTATACGAACGAAATTTTCATGGAGAAAATTATGCTAGATCAAAATATTAAAATGAAATATGAAACTCCGGGAAATAAATTTCTAACGAATATATGAAGGTAGATAGAATTTCCAAACTTCTCGTCGCCTCTCCATCGTACAGTTTTGTTCATTTGCATTGCTGCAGTTAGTAGGAAAAAAAAAGTTGAATCTCTAGAGTAGATTCGTTAAGTGGAATATGTGACTAGAACTCGCAGGACTTTAAAATTCCTTGTACTAATCCTCATATTAATAGTAGCTGGAAAGTTTTTGCAATCGAAAAGTTAGAAATCGATTTTTTTTTTTTTACTTCTTCGAAAATTGTCTCATTTTACGACTAAAAGCTCTTATGTCGTATATAGAAATCGCTGTGCTCGAGTTGTTTGCTCGTTTGCGTATGTATGCTTTTGAAGCCATATCGGATGTAGTTTGAATTATTTTTCACATGGTGATTCAATGCATATAGTAATTTTTTTTTTTTTTTTTTGCGCTGAGTTTTCTTAAGTTTATTCCTTATTATGTTGTAATGATAGGAAAAATATTATCTTTTTAGTAGAGGAGGAATTGCGAAATAAATAGGCATTTTTTCTCTACAAGTCTCCCTTCCCCAAACCGCACTCCGAAGAATGTAATTTTTAGTAAAATGTATGTGTAATAGCAATCGTGGTTCAAGTGGTCTTTTTCGTTCGTTCACTCAATGAAGAGGCACCATTCGGACGAAAGACTTATTTACTTGACACACAACGCACATATACACGTAAAAAGAAGCAAAAGAATAAGTATAGTTTGCTCGTAGCAGAAGCTCTAAGGTATTCTAGCCTATGCGCTAAGAGTATTTCTAGCTCACTCTTAGCGCTATAAAGAGTGAGCCTCTTGTAAATATTCTGACTCTTAGCGCTAGAAATAGTGAGCCCCCTGTGAATATTCTGACTCTTAGCGCTAGAAAGAGTGAGTCCCCTGTGAGAAAGAGTGAGCCTCCTGTGAATATTCTCACTCTTAGCGCTAGAAAGAGTGAGCCCTCTGTGAATATTCTGACTCTTAGCGCTAGGAAGAGTGAGCCCCCTGTGAATATTCTCACTCTTAGCGCTAGAAAGAGTGAGCCCTCTGTGAATATTCTTAGCGCTAGAAAGAGTGAGACCCTTGTGAATATTCTGACTCTTAGCGCTAGAAAGAGAGAGCCCCCTGTGAATATTCTCACTCTTAGCGCTAGAAAGAGTGAGCCTTCGCAACGTTTAGCCTGACTTGGTCCACGTGCAACTTCCAGCTCTCCCAATTATCAACTAATCATCTTCCCTTGAGTTCTTCCCTTGACTCCCCCATCTTCCGTTTGGGGGTGTACCCGTCGCTCTGAAATTTCCGCCTAGTATCAGGCCCAGCCTCTAGCTAAAGGCCCCTGATACTACAGTATACAATTTTTTTTAACATACTCTTTCTCTCTGTTGTATTGTAATAAATTTGAGTATTACTTTAGTATCTCGTTTCTAATTTACTTCTTTTTCTGTTTTCTACTTTCAGGAGAATGACATTAACTGCCAACCAGATTCCGTGAAATTTTTATACGCAGCTGCCGATAAAAAATATTACTACGACGAATTGCCTTGTTGCAGCATACTTCAGTATCCAAGCAACGCTCTGATGCTATTTTTAACTATACTATTATGGTATTTAGCAAGGTGAAAATTAGCATGTTTAAGAGAAATTTTTTACCCATGGTGCTTTCTCAAAAATATTCTGGTTGAGTCCAGGTTCAAAATTGTCAGGTGACTGAAGGACTGAAAGTATTCACGGCTTTAAAGGGACTGACTTCTAGCCGTGGTACGTCGCTTGGATTGCGGAGAAGTGCATTCTCCCGGATAAAGAGACACTGATGAGAGAGTAGATACTCATTTAAGGTGATATTTATTCAAAGGCATTTATTTGGAGCGATGTGGAAGTATATGGAAAAAAAAGTATTTAAAAAAAACTATCGGTAAATAATATTTTCAAAGACAGATTTTTACTATTGGACATAATTTAGTCATGGTTTAAGTATTAGTTTTAAGCAAAATATTTTCATATTAGAAGAATATTTAAAAAATAAAAAAAGAGGACTTCTAATGACAAGTTTAACGTGAAAGCTTTAACAGTTATGAATAGAATTTTTCTAATTTCATTTTTCTGAATTCTTATGCGTAAAAACAGTTTAGTTTTTCATTTTATGTTAGCATGAAAATGGTACATATTTAAAGTGCTTTAAATTTTACGATATCAGTATTTTTCAGTCTGGTACCTGAAAGTCATCATTTTTAAATCTCATTTCGATGAAGTCTTTATGTGTTAAAAAACCCAATGCTTTCATAATTAAATGGGGAGAAGCATGAATCATTTTCCCGATTTCCGATGAATGATTCATTCCTTATGGCCGATTATTTCCTCCTCTATAATCATTTAGGATAGTTTATCGATGTTTATTATATGTTATTCGATTTTTTTTAAATGTACGGACTGTCAAAACGAATTTATGCGTTTTAAGTGTATTGCAATTCTCCATTTATTTTGTGATAATTTCTGCTGGCCTGTCCCAAGTAACACAAGACCGTTTGGAAATTGTTGGGCAACCATATTTAACATAGTTGGCCAACAGTTGGATTTGGCCCGTTGGGGTTATGTTGAAACAACGCAGCTCACCCAATGGTTGCCTGTTAGTTGGCCCAACCGTTTGGAGACCAGTTCCAACTGTCATTTTCAGTTTGGACAACAACATTTTATAATTGTTGGCCCAGTATAAAACATTTTGCAGTTAGCCCAAATTTGTTTCTGGAAGTTCTGCCAACCATTCCTCAACGATGTAACTAAAATTTGCTTTTGGACCAACGATATGTGCTACTTGGGATGTTGCCCAATCATGTGTCATAGTCAATCAGAATGCATGTGGATATTTATGTTCATGAGCAAGAAAAAACGTTCTGCTAGTAAAACTAACGAGAGATTAGGTTGCAATGGAATCAATGCCGAAATCTTCATGGTGTCATGTCTGAAACGATATATATTCCTGCGAACCCCAGCGAGAGTCTGGTGTATCTAGTCGCAGAGAGTTGACCAAAATGAATATTTTTCGGTCTTTAGATTCCATTGCAGCTGACCTAACTTCAATTGTAAAGGAGGATAATAGTAGAGCTTCAGTGTTCTAGTTTACCGTTTGCGAGCAGTTTAAAATCACTCGGTAAAGAAACAAGAGAGAAGTAATGAGTGGCATCTGTAAAGTATTTGAAACTAATTTTAGCTTATATTGCATCTATTTCATTCTGATTATGGACAGATAATATCGATGGATAAAAGGAAGGTCATTGTTCCTGTCCTTTTAAAAGAAAAAAAAATCCTAAAATGTGAAGCGCTTAATGTTTGTATTCTATTGTCTTCGAAAATTCTTGGTACCGTAAGAAACGTATAAATTTCTCTCGTATTGGATTTGCAGAGTCTCTTATTTACCCTAGAGAAATATTTTTGGTCACATTTCTTTCTCCTTTTATCTGCTGCAAGTTAGTGATGAAACGATCACCACTAAATATACTCAGTATTTATTTATTTATTTACTGGAAGAGAGTAACAAGTTTCGAGTAAGAGTAGTTATTTCTCTAAATGATGATATGTAAAGAGAGAGGGAAATCTCTTTAGAGCAGTGTTTTCCAACCTTTTTCGAGACTCGATCCATTTTTATTCTAATAGTCCAAGATATTCTTTCAATAATGTAAATGCGGTCCTCACCACTACATTTACATTAAGGACAATTTAAATGTTGTGAAAAAATATACTCAATAATAGTTTTTTTAATATTTACCTAATATTTAACTAGCCCTTTGTAGAGATAATCAATATGTATGCAAGCGATGGTATCTTGATGAATTTTGAAAGCCACTTGCGTTGTATAGGGGCCAGCCTTACGAGCTTCCCCGAAATGGGCCCTGGTTCGGATCCCTACTACTTGTGTAGAAAAACATGACAGTTACCCTCTTACCCACCCAACCATCGAATCCCTGTTGAAGCATGGACTTCTCGTGCTATCCCCCTCCTAGCGAGCGATATGGTGTTCCCATATGGTCACCTATATGGTGTTCCCATAAAGAAATAAGCCAACAAAATCGCGGCGAGCTATGGACGATTGCGAAAAGACAAGTGCCTGCCGCGTTAGGTAGAAAAAAGTATTTTATAACTGGTAGCAGTGAATCTTAAGCTCCTTTACTTCATTCATCAAAATCAGTGTCACAACCCGTAGTAGAATATGTAGTCTGCCTAATGGTAGCGCGCCGGGTGTCGAACTGGGGGTGCTCGGTTCGAATCCGGACCAACGCCATTAAATACCTTCGTGTCTAGGTCAGAAGTTAAATCCGTTGATTGGAAATTCGTATGAGGCCAATGGGGGGGGGGGGGTATGAGCTCTCTAGCTTTTCCACCTGGGGTGCTCGTTCAAAATTGATGTGGTAACAAGGGCTGGTGTTGGTTTACCTGTAAGGTGCCCCGATGTCTTCATTGAGAATTTCCCCCATTGGCAAACAACAACAGCTTTTAGTATAATATTGCAGTGTAGCTGCATCTAAATATATGAAAAGTATCGCGATGATATTTAATATGGATATAACCACCACGACTCTCTCTACGTACTTTACAATTTCCTCGTGAGTCACGATCTACAAATTGGAAACCCTCTCTCTAGAGCATAAATTGTTATCTTTTTAGGAATATTTTTTGTAATACTTACGAAAGCAGCCATAGAAAGTTTTTTTTAATATTCATTTTGGGCTATGCAAACTCAATACTGCAGAGTTGTTTTATGAAAGTACCGTTAACATAATTTATTCGATAGTATAATTTGTGAAATAATGATGGAGTGATATTTTTTATCTCTGTAAATAATATAATTCATTTGTCTTCGTTTTGAGTTTACTGCTTATATAATCGAAGGCAAAAAAAAATACCTGAAATATCAATCGACTAAATATATTTAAATAGTTTTGCTCTACTGTAGTAAATAAAATTTATTCTTCCATATATCTGTTACTAATGTATTATTTTGCTTGAATGTACTGACAGCGATATGCGATTTTATATATACAAAAGAGAAAAAAAATCAAATATTCTATTATGTATTAAATTCTCTTATTAGGTATTTCAATGTCTTTAATTTTGTGTAATTTAAAATGTATGTTGCTTATACTGCTGCATAGAATTTGCTGGAAATTTTTAATTATTTATTGAACCATTATGTATTATTCTTTCATGACTTTTAACAGTATTCTAATTTATTATATTGATCAAAGCAGAATATGAACTTACTTGATTTATTTAGCATGGTTAAGGATGTTGTGTACTAACGATATTGGATTCGCTCACCTCAAAGTTAAACCTATGGAGAAATGTGTCTACTTTTGACAGCTTCATAATTGCCGATCATCGAATAAAAATGGTATTTTCAAATAGCCTGAACTTTTCTGCATCCTGCAACAGAATTCATTTTGTAAATTTCGTCCACCAAAGGAATAGATGAGTGTTCGAAACACACTATACCAGATTTTTCCCCGAATAATTTAAATTTTAAAATATTATTTGCATTTTTGTTAAAAAGGGAAAAATGCCCCCAGTTGTAAAATTTCGTTCTCTATTACGGGGTACAATTAAAAAAAAATCTTTCAATCCAAATCGGCAATCCTTGGGAACATTTTCTCTATAGGTTAACATTGAGGGGGGCGAATCCAATAGGGTTAGTACACAGACGCCTTAATATCTTATCCATTTTTGGATTGTAAAATTTTATTTTTTTCTATTGGTATGTTACTGTTTATCATTATTTATTATTATGAAATATGGAAATATGTTCATTAAGACTCGGCTGTCTATTTTGAAAGTGATTGTTTATGGAGAGTTTCATTAAAAAATGTATTTTAAGATTCCATTTTTTTTTCATTTTACTACCGTATTTTTTGGACCATAAGCCGGACGATAAGACGCACCTTAAATTTATGGGAGGATTTTTAGAAAAGAATTTTTGTAATGTTTTTTTAGGTATATAAATGTATTTTCTATTTCTTATTTAATAAAGCTAAAAAATATATATATAATAAATATACATATAATATATATAATAAAATATTAATTATATTTTAATATTACCTTCGTACCATAACTCACCCTAAGTTTAAGTCAATTTTTTTATGCTAAAATGTGCATCTTACGGTCCAAAAAATACGGTAATTCACTTTTTATTTAACCTTTCCATGCATATTGCACAATATTGTTGAACCAGTTTGGACGCATGTCTTGCAAAAGTCTTTTTAATTTATTATGATTTTTGTGTGAAAAAATTAAAATGTATGTGATTGTGCTTGATTTAAGGGGGGGGGGGGGTCATCACCTCTACACAAGTAGAAAAAGTCAGAATTTTTTCTGTTTGTGCAAACTTCTATAACTTTCTTTGTTACTGCCCTTTATACATGAAAATTTCAGTATTACTTTTGTAGCGTTTGTTGATTATGTTCCGTGGATCAGTTTTATTACAAGTAAATGAGAATTTTATTTTTGAAGTGAAAAGTTAGTGCGTTTTCTGAAAATCTCAAATTTATACTGGTAGGTACACTGTGCGCAGATTTGCAACAACCCTAATAAATTTTCAATAATAATTTTTGCATTTTTGTGATGTAAAAACATTAGGCATAATTCTACACCTATTTAAAACTTCAAACACCAAAATATATTTACTCGAGGATGATCAGATTTTTTTTAAAAAACTGAAAATGCACATTAAAATTGCAAGTCAAATGCTATAAATTCCTACTAAAATAATTGAAAAGAATTAGGTGCATATTTTTGGTAGCATAATTTATACAGTTAACCTGAAAATTTGAAATCTATATTTGCAGTAGTTTCTTTTATACAGTGCTCGCAAGCATGAAAATCATCATTATTACGAGAAAATTGCTTTTAAAGTTCCCACCCTGGTCATGTTTCGGAACTATTTCTGTCATGTCATAGTTTAGAGTGTTCTAGTTAGAATATTTGTTGTTGCTTATGCCCCTTGACCGACAGTAGACATCAGATCAAGTCCCGAAGGCTATGGGGGATGAAGGTGCGGCTCCTGTTTTGAATTAGCACCACAAGGGTCAGAGTCCGACTTGACTAAATGACCGGTCCCATAATTTTGAACCGAGTCAAGTGACGAGACCGGAACACTTGACCCCGCACCTCCAGGGGTAAATTTGAGAACTTGGAGGAAATTGCAGCCACGCCCTAAGATTAGGGCGTGGCTGCCATCAAATATTCTAAAATTGAAAAAAAAAATTTTTTTAAGTAGATTTAAAAGTGATGACTCCCCTTAAGACATTGTACTATAGTGTTTCACTAAAGATTATAATATATATCCTTTCATTTGGTATATATCAATAACGATATTACAAAGCATTAACTATACATCAATGTTTCATTATTTATTAATGCATATTTTTTTTTCTAACTACTAATTGCGTTTTAAAGTGTGGAACTCTTACAAACCGATCTATTAGTTGAACGTCGTATGCTTCACTGCTTACAAAGCATATTCTTTATAAAATCCTTTGCTACTTTTTTTATTAATAACTTAAAAGGAAAGGTACGTTTTACTTAATTTTTTTTTACACTTTATTTACCTCTGACGAGTTTAATCGTTAGTTCGATCCTTTCTGAATGGTATTTAATTGTTGACGACTTTATTCAGGTTTATACAGGAAGCATAAGTAGCTTTGTTCATTAAAATTTTTTTTAGTGTAAAAAAAAATATTAAAGTTTACATTTTATAATTATTTCAATCATTAGATTTTTAGTCTTTGTGGAATTTAAGGACTCCTCAAAGATTGTGTTTTAATCATTTGTGTAATTATATTTTTGCAACCCTCTTCCCCTTTTTTAAAGTAAATAATGGTCGTTCTGGACGTGATTACTTTTTTAAAGCCTGTAGGATTCATTATACGCAGCGTGTAATGTGTTCCTAAAAAATGAGCAAAAGATTGTTTTGTTGTACTTTTAGTGGAAGAAGTATAATTGATTATATAATGGATATATATATATATATATATATATATATATATATATATATATATATATATATATATATATATATATATATATATATGCCCCTCCAGCCTACCCAGCAGCTTTGGACCCACGTTTTGTCCTTATTAAGGATTTAAGGATTTCCTTTATTATACTCCATGTGCGTTTCAGGCAAAGAATTCCAATTGCAGGATTTCTCTAAATGAAGTTCAAGTTTTTTTAACCCTGCGTTAATACACTACTAGGATATTAATACGAATTAAGCTTAATCGTAATTATATTTCAATGCTTTCGACTTATCTGAATGTTCGGACCACTTCTACGAGCAGCTATGATCATCACACGTTCTAAGTCCATCAAATGACGTTCTTCCCACCCCGGTTCTTTCTTGGGCAGTGCAGTTCAGTTCAGTTGTAAGTGCATAGCCTGAGCATTGCTATACCATTTCCAGCGATTTTACGTCAGCTATAAATGCGAGGCTGCTAGTTGGTATAAAAGGATCTGGTGATTTTTACTTGGTACCAGCATGTTATTAGGTTTTATTCTCATATAAAAAAGTAGTTCTTGTAGTTTTTGTTATTTTATAATGTTCCTTTGTGTGTCAATGTCTGTCGTTTTTAAGGAACACATTACACTGTCAGCTGATGGTTTGACTTCAGAGTTGAATATATATATATATATATAGTGGAAACTCGATCTATCGTTTTTCAAGAGACCTACCGCACTGAACGATAAATGGTGGGACATAACAAAGAATATTAACATCGGAACTGGCTGGCATAAACGACACATACGGGAAAACGATTATTAAGGGAACGATCGATCGAGGTTCCTATATACATATAGTCATTAATCTTTAAAAAAATACGATGTTGAGGCACTTGTTAAGAATAATGTAAATGTTTTAGGTTCTTATATTTCCTTCATTTTGGGAAAGATTTTCAATATTTTTCACTTTTTAAAGCTTACGAAAACTCCCGTTTTGTGCATCAAACTGGTGGAGAAACTTCTGTACATAAAATATTATTTCAAGTTTTTATCGTTGTTTAAAATTAAATGTTGAATAAATTTTTCCCCAAAACAATAACGTAGCTTATCCTAGAGTCATTTACAAGTAGTTCACGATCTATTTGAAATTGACACTAGAGCTCTAAAAGTTATTTATTAATTTTAAATGATGGTACATTGATTTACTGCTATTTTTGTTATATGTTTAATGTTATTTAAGGAATTATGTGTGTGATCTGTTTGTGATTCTGTGTTGAATATCGTCAGAAAATTTCAGTATTACGGTAGCTTTCGTAAAGGCACCTTTTTTGTAATCTGGCTCAAAGTCCAATTCGTATGCAGCCATTGCTGTTTATTAAAAGAGATTATAGATTCTTCAAAAATTCAAAATGAAATGAAGCAAATGTGGTTTTATTTATTTATTTTTTCGATTTCGAAATAAATGTGTAAGAATTAAAAATCGAGTGTTGTAAATGATAGAAATCCTGGATTTGGCAAAATTTACCAAGTACTTCAATTAGTAATTGGGAGATTTTTTAAAAGAATAATTTCCGCTTTCAGTATTGATAAATATTGCCTATTTCAAGATTTAGAGATTGCAAAGAATCCGCGTAATTGCTGAATCGGGTCCTGCATTTTGCTTTTAAACAACTTTTAAGGCAACTAGAACAACTATTCAGTATTTTCTAAATACATGGCCTCTGACTTTATTTTACTATTTTCTGTGTTAATTCCCTTTCGTAAAAAAAGTATTATTTTTTTAATTTTAATTTTAATATACAATACTTACGACTGTCTGCAACTATTATTGTGACTTATATTTCTACTTAAATATCTGTTTGTATACTTTTGGACGTCGAAAACTCTGACTATGAATTTAGAATTTTTGCGATATAATAGGTAACGGATTTGCTTCAGTAATTAGTCATGATTTGGAAAGATAAGTCTACATTTTAAATAACTTTTCGTCTATTGTACTCTTATAGGTTTCGCAATTATTGCGCCTGTGAGCTTTTGCATAATGTTTAACTTTTCTATTCTAGTGTTTCACATTGAATATTTTTCTCGTGAAAAGTTGTCGTTCAGAATAAATGATTCAACTTTATCTCCGGGGCGTTTCTTCTTTTAACAGTTTTTGTATTAATGGTCACTGTTGTTGCCATTCACTTGTAATTCTTGAATGAATCCTTTTAGAGCAATATTTAATGAATTATTTTTAAATTAAATTTTAATTAAATTATAATTTAAAAATAATTAAAAACTTTTATAATTTTATTGCAATAACTAATAAATTAATATATTGTGTAGCAGGGTGTTGTATACACCCTTAATCTCTTTTCACTGAGCACCTATTTAAAAATATGGTGGTATAAGCACAAGCTAATGATTTTTTTAAAAAAAGTTAATTTTGCCTTTGATTTACTATCTAAGGTAACGTTGAAAAGAAAAACTTCCGATTTATAAACATACAGTAATTAGGGTAAAATTTTTATTTAGTATTATTCTATTAAGATTTGATGTAGACAGAGAGTGTAGTTTCTGATAGCCATGGGACGCTAACAACTGCAGAATTAGCTCAATAAATGATTAATTCCAAATACATACATACGTATGTGTCTGTATATATATATATATATATATATATATATATATATATACTTGATGAAGTATATATATATATATATATATATACTTCCGGGGTTGCCTGGAATTTTAAGAATGTTTATTTACCAAAACCAATTTATAGACTAAACACAGTATTTTTTTTTTTTTAAATGCGGAGGCACTTGTCGCGAAGACATTCACCTATAATTCACCGCAGTTTTGCTGGCCATTTTATTATGGGGGCGCCATATAGGCGGACCAGCATTGCCCCCTATAAAGGGACGACACAAAGGGAGGCATTTTAGTGGCGCTTCGCCAGGATTCGATCCGAGCATCCTCAGCACCGAAAACCAGCGCGCTGTACCACAAGGCCGCCATGGAAACACAGTATAAATAACATAGAAAAAAAAGCATGTGAAATGTTATACAATTTATGAATTTTGGTAGATTCAGTCTTTCATCATTGTTCCACTAAAATCTGAAAAGTAAAAATGTCAAATTGTCGAATGTTTGTTAACGAAAATAAATTTGAACACTAAACACAGTATAAATAACATAGAAAAAAACATTCGAAATGTTATACACATGAATAAAAAGAAAACCCAATATAAAAATGTATAAATTTATAATAAATTTCTCTGAATTCAGCTAGATTTAGCCTTTCATCATTGGAGTAAAAAAAGTTGAAAAGTAAAACATAAACTATATACATTTATAATAAACCACTAAAAGCTGAAAAGTAAAAATGTCAAATTATTGAATGTTTGTTAACCAAAATCAATTGTAAAACTAAATACAGTATAAATAACACTGAAAAAAAAGCATGCAAAATGTTATACACGTCTCAGAATTTAGGTAGATCCAGCCTTTCATCATTGTACCACTAAAAGCTGAAAAATAAAAATCGTAATTTTTCGAATGTTTTTTAATCAAAATCAATTTAAAAACTAAACACAATATAAATAACATAGAAATTATCGAATGTTTGTTAACCAAAATCAATTTAAAAACTAAACACAGTATAAATTACACAGGAACAAAGCATTTGAAACGTTATACACATCTATGAATTTTGGTAGATTCAGCCTTTCATCATTTTACCGCTAAAAGCTGAAAAGTCAAATTGTCGAATGTTTGTTGACGAAAATCCATTTAAAAACTAAACACAGTATAAATAACATAGAAAAAAAAAGCATTTGAAATGTTATACATATGAATAAAATGAAAAGCCAGTATAAAAATATATAAATTGATAATAAACTCCTCAGAATTCAGCTAGATTTAGTCTTTCATTATTGGAGCAAAACGAAAAGGGCAACAGAGAACGCCATGGCAGCAGTGGTAATATTATATTGAATAGTAAACTAGAGCACAAATGAAAACCAAGTTCAGAAAACTAATGAAGTTTAGATAATAATGATAATAGCATCTCTTTATCAACAATACCGACGTTATCATTAAACTAAAAGATTGTTTCTGATGGATGTGATCTTAAAGATAAACACTCCGTTGCGATGGATAATCCTCCCTAAGCTGGAGAAAAAGACTAGAACATCATCAGAATCCAGCATCATGTATGATACGCCGCCCCAGGATTTCCTTCCTGTAGTTCGATTTAAGATTTAACTTTCACGAATTAATCTCCTCTTTTCAGAAAGTGCACCATTTTTCGAATCAGTCTGGCAGTATTTATATTCAGTTCCACCACCCAGAGCTTTGTTTTTCTAGTATTGTAGATTGAGGATATTTCTATGTAGTTTTTTTTAAAATTTCTTAAATATTATATATATATATATATATATATATATATATATATATATATATGTATGTAGTGCATATGTATGTAATTTACTCCAGAACCTAAAAAAAAGTCGATGTCTATTTGTAAAAGATCACTTAAGCTGAGCAAGATAGATTTTTTAAGAAGTGGAATTTTTAATTTTTTTTCATAGGTATTGCATAAAACTCTAGATTTTATTGTGATGTCTTTTCAGTCGTTAAATTTATCAACAATTGTCAATAACTAAATTATTTATTTATTTATTAACCGAGGAAAAATTAAATTATTAATTTATATTAATAATTAATGTATATATATTAATAATTTATTTAATATTTTATTTATTTAATTGATTTTATTTAATAATAACTTTTTAAAATTTATTTAATATTAATTTCATAAATTAATTATTGAACTAAGTAATTATATTTATTTTGTCAATAATTTAATTTTATTGATATACATATTTAGTGAAGTGAAATTACTCTTAAATATATAAAACCAATTTTTGACAGTTTTTGTTTTATGAATATACGGTCTAAATAGATTCTAAAAGGAAAAAAAATTCGGTTTAAAAATAATCTGTTAAAAATGTGGGGCAGAGTAATTTTCTTGCTAATCCAGAAAGGGGCGGTCCACAAATGAATTACCTAAAGGATTTTTCAACAAAACTCTAAATGGAATTGAACCTGGTGTTGTGTTATATAAGCACATTTCCAGGTTAAGGCGCATTATCAGGTTAGAACTAAGGTCGTAGAAAATAAATATTTTAAAGTAAAAAAAATGTGCAATTAAAGTCTGTTTTTTTTCTTTATTCGGCAAACACCTTCTAATGCTTTTAAAAAATTTGCACCCAGCAAACATTTACGTGACGTCTTACAAGCTGAATGATGCGTAGAATTTCACGAGAATGGAGATATAAATCATCTCTCAGTTTGAACAGTTTTAAGATCCGCCAAGTTTCGATCTATATGAATTTTTTAAAGAAAAACACCTACTGCCATCAAAATAGATCGCCCAGATATCGATGTGTCATTTATTCTGAACTTAAGACTTTTTTAAAAAGTTAACACTGGTACCCATCAGTAGTAAACTTCTAAGAACTGACCATTTGATAATAAATCATATATTTCAAATGCCGTTTGTTTTCGTTCATTTTTAGCCTTTCACTCTCTTCTGTCGGAATGCATTTGCCAATAATTTATGTTCATAAGTGATTATATTATATATTTGTTAATCTGTACAAATGTAAAAATATATTGATATTTTAAAGAGTTATATCAAAGTTGTATAAAATTTTAAAAAAAGCGATCATCAATATTCTGTGGAACATTATGGTGTTTTCAAAGTTTAATTCTTTATGTATATATGACATTTTTTTATATGTACAAACTTCATAGTGATGTATGCAGTTTTATTGGACCCTAGAATATATTTCTTTTTTCATATTAAAGAAAAATCAAATTTGTGTCTTTTGTGTGGTTCTTTCTATAATTTCCGACTCGCCAATCAGAGTCCTCTGCTTAATTACGTCATCAGATGTGATACGATGGGGTATTGTTCCCCCCTGCTCAACATTGATCAAGAATTAACAGTGTGTCGATTACTGATGAATTTTAGGTTTACTGTACGCTGGAATATTAAATTTACAAATTTATTTCTACTATATATCATTACTAAGACTTTTCATAATTTTTCGTTTTGATGTAATATTTCTTGGAGCTTATTTTGACCGCTGGGAAGCAACTGAACGATATAAATACGGCTCTTGGTAGCCTTGTGGTAGCGTGTCGGTTTTCGGTGCTGAGGGCGCTCGGATCGAATCCCGACAAGGGCCATTAAATATGAATCTGAAAATATCATTTCGATTGGATTATCAGCATTTCTGTAGCTGTAAGTAGTAGACACATTTTCTCCATAGGCTGACATTGAGGTCAGCGAATCCAATAGGGTTAGTATACAGCAGCCTTTAGAGGAACCTACAATACGGTGGATCAGGAAAGCAATTCCTGGGGTAATTTTCATCAAGTAAAGAAACATTCGAAAGTGATAACGGATTACAATTATATCATAGAGCTAGCTGAATACCCGTACTTCGCTACCGAGTACATTCAAATTAAATATAGCAGTTAATGTATGCAATTAATGGCTATATATATATATATATATATATATATATATATATATATATATATATAATACAACGATCAATGTATGCAATTGATGTAAAAAAAATAATTTATAAAATAATCGTAAGGGATATTTTTATAGACAAAATAATATAGAAGAAAATATTCAAATTAAATCGAATAGAACATACTAAAGAATATAATACAGTTAATATACTACAGTTTGAGGAACATATCTTTTACTGTACTTTAATATTTTTTTTGATAAAGTCCAATCGTCTGCCGCATTAGTAATATAAAAAAGTTTTTTTTTGTCTATTTCGTTGTTATGCACGTGACGCAAAACTAGTTTAAAGTATCACGAAAAGAAACCACGTGATCAGCATTTAATAAATTAAATTCTAAGTATGAATCTTTAAAAATTCACCAAAACTCAGAAAATGGAGATCAATTTTCGAAAAAGATTTCATTTTAAAGGAAATTTTATGATATTTCTCGTGATATAAATTTTATAATCCTAAAATTATTATTTTAAATGCAAACATAAAAAAGGTTACTAAAACAGCTTAAAAATTTAATTTTAAAAAAATCTAAAAAGAATTTTTCAAAAATCTTTCTTAGTGCACCCCTACACTATAAGAAGAATCGCCATGCAAAATTTCAGCCCTTTAGGTCCAGCTGTTTGGTCTGTGCGTTGTATGTCAGTCAGTCAGTTACGGAACTGTTTTATATATATAGATTAAAACATGCTTTAATTTTTTTGTAATTTAAAGAGATGAAAGTCAGAAACTGAACGCTGGGTGTTAATAAAAATGCAAATCATAACGCGCGTTTATGAAAAGTCCTATCAAAAGTGTTCAGTTGTCTTATTTTTCAAAAAGTATTAATTGGATGTTAGAGTTATAGCTGTCCTTCTTTCCTTTAGAATATTTTTTACTTGCACTAAAGCATTAAGGCTTCTCAAGTTAATACCACAAAAAAGAATTTCAAGCTTCACTAAACACATAAAACTCTTTCTAACCAGTCTTTTGTAATGAAGCTGTTCGCAAACCCTCGTGTGATAGAGTCGTATTTCAAATAGGATTTTTTCGATCTAGTACCGAAAAAATAGGATAAGTTGTCTCGACTGGTATCGATCAACCAATCGGGAGCGAGTGAAGAACGACACTGTAATTCGAGATGGCGGCAGCTACGCTCTACTGCAAGCGAAAATGATGAAACTATTTTTAATGTCGTCGGGTTTATATTTTGAGCACTTATTTCCAGATAATTGCATCTTATAGTTATTGTAAATACATATTGGCTAATGTATATTGTACTAAGTAAAACTTCATATATTTTTATTATCTGGCACCAGTTACGACGTTAGTTGCCACCAAGTTGTGGCTTACCTACTGAGAAATTGGCAGTTTTGGAGAGCGATTTTCATGTAAATTTATTCTTAAAGTTTACAACGATATAGGACAATTTCTTGCATCCTTTGATCCGTTTACGTTCTAAATGACTCTATTAATTACTATTTCATAGTATTAAATATATAGCTCTGAATGCAACTCATACAATACAATTTGTCTCGCGAGTCCTGCTCAAAATCGTCCATTTCCCGATATCTTCTGTAAATATTAAATGTAACAAACGTATAAAAAGGTACCGGAAAAAATAGTAAAAATAGCTTTAGAGTCTCTTGAGACCAGTCGGTAAATTACACTGTGCAACAAATTTGAACTTTTTTTTGTGTCCTTTAGATGAACCTATGTGATTTTGTGTAAACAAAAGGTGCTTGATTCATACATCAAAACCAAAATGGTCCATAACGTACCGTTTTTGCAGGAGACCAACTTCTCATATTTATACAAATTGGTTACAGAGAAATGTAACAGAGGCTTGATTATAGAAAACACAAACACTAAAAGGATTTTTTGGCCGTTTTCTCTTGTAGGCCGTTTCCTCTTGTTGGTGTGTCCCTGATAACAGACCAGCAATATTCAGCTAGCATATTTCCATTCCATCGTCCACTGAAACACTTTTCAAACATAGAGATGTCCTGGCGAAACCTTTCCCCATGCTCATCACTAATTGCGCCAAGGTTTTGAGGAAAGAATTCCAAAAAGTGTAGTTTTAAAGACATATTGTAACCTATAACACGAAAGCATTTCACCATGTCACCAACAAGGTGTTCGCAGTTTTCAGCTTTCTCATTTCCAAGGAAACGTGAGCACTCTGATTTGAATGCCAACCAGGCTTCTTTTTCTGCTTGTAACAGTTTATTTTCAAACTCTTCATCATGAAAGACTGCTTTAATTTCTAGGCCAATAAAAACCCCTTCTTAGTAGTATATAGTTCTGCAATGCGGTTGCAACATGCGAGTAACGTTAGCGACTCGCATGTTAGTACACCCTATATTAATGTCATGCTTGTGACTTAATGTTATACCTTAGAATCACAAAGCTGTACTGGTAAATAAGCCTTTTAACTGATTTTTTTCTTCCTCGTACGATAGTGTAAAAAAAAATCTGAAATTTATCATGCCTGAAATCTTGGCATTAACAATGCCTTGGTGTAACAATGCCAAGATTTCAGGCGTTGTTTTGTAAAAGAATGTTTAAGGCCTGAGAAAGCGTGTGTCTGACACAAGCTGCGTTGAAAAACCAGTTATTTCTGCCCCAAGAATGTTTACATCAGTCAGACACGTGACATGGCAACACCATTTAGTCACTGTCTTTCGGTGTCGCAGAACCAAGGTATTGTTTACATAGAATCCGTCAGCGTCAGTATTGAAGATTCCGTTGGCGTTGATTGGTTAAGGCTGCTATGTACTAAGAAAAAAAATCGTATTTCCGTTTTCCTCTTCTTGCAGACTCTTGTGGTGGGAGGAGTCCTGGTGACAGTTCGAGAATTCCACGCCCTTAGGATTGACATTTTGAGGAATTGTAATGGCGCTCTCTCTATAGGAGGGGGGGGGGGGTTAAGCGCTGCCCATAAATTTTTTATTTAAAATATATTTTTGTCAACTATTTACAGGTACATAAATGTTGATAATCCAATAAAATTGGTATTGTCAGATAGCCAATAAAATTGGTATTGTCAGAAGCGCTACAGGATTCGTTTTATAAATTTCGTCCACCGAAGGAATTTATGAGCGTTTAAAACACACTATACCAGATTTTTCCCCGAATAATTTAAATTTAAAAATATTAATGGCATTTTTTTTAAAAAAACGAAAAATGTATACAAATGTAAAATTTCTTTCTCTATGACGGAATACAATTAAAAAAAAAAAAAATCTTTGAATCCAAGTCGGCAATCCGTGGACAAATTTTTTCCATAGGTTAGCATTGAGGTGAGCGAATCCAATGGGGTTAGTACATAGCAGCCTTAAATGGGTCAATGATTGGTTAAAATATTTTACGCTTAAACTGACGGATTCTATGTGAACAGGTCCTAAGGCGTGCAGCATTTTTGTCGCGTTTCGTCGCAAGCATGGGGGGGTCAAATTCCCAAAACTTATGTTCTTAACTGCCAGTGTGAGCTCACTGGCAGTTAGTTATTCAACACAGCCTGCGTCAGACATGGCGTGTTTCAGACACGCGCTTTCTCGGTGCGCGGCAAGCCTTAGAAGGCTGGAGTAATAATATTCACCCGTGATGAGCCATGTACAGTCTTGATCGCAATTTAATTGAAGACTCTAAACAGACTGTAGATTTTAAGGATGGAATAGGATGTCCTGGGGTCTGTATAAGATCTCATTAAGCAGAGGTGGAAGAAGACGAAAAAAAAAATCTGAGATTGTCCAATTTTTCGTGATGATTCAAATAAATACGTGGTATTATGATATGTAAAAACTGAAAATAATTTCCCTAGAAACTTTGATTTCAAAGTATAAAACATGGTATTTAGAGTCGGGTTTATTTTAAGGTCTGATAAAAGTTCGGTTATTGACGGTTATTACCTAATTTTTTGCATATCAATTAAATAGGTGGCGCAGTAGTTCCTTAGTTTCAATGCGGTACTACTATTTTTTTAGATTAAATAGCTGGTTCTTCATTCCTACTGTTACTTTTCAATTAATAGGGGTATGGTGAGTTTGCTCGTAAATTTCTGTTTTTGTGTGGGGCTTTTTTGTGTTGTGATTTCAATTCACCTAATGCTTTTGACTTTCTGTTTTCAATGTGAAGATCTTGGGGCCTTGGGATGTTTTTTTGGCTGGACTTATATCCTTTCAAAAAGATTCTCCTGAGGTGACCGACTCAGTTAGGCTTCCTGATGAAAAAAGCGGTTGATTTCCTTTTTTTTAATTTAATTTAATTTAATTTAATTTATTGTTTATTTGTTTATTTATTTGTTTATTTTTTTGTTTATTTTTTTTTTTATTTTTATTTTTTATGCTTTGCTAGTCATGATTTCTGTCATATCAAAGCTGTCTAACTTGTTTTTTTAGCGTTATTGTGGGGGAGGAGGCAATGTTAATCACATATTTTCAGCTCTCTTTAAATTAATTCTTTTTGCATATATTTATTTTTAGCTATTCATCTCTTACGGTGTGTTTTGAACTAAAAAAGGTTATTCTAGTTTGCTAAACAAGCACATAACGAGAAGAAGTGGAGTGATAAGCACTGTGATATTAAAAACAGGTTGCTGACATAATTACAGCAGGTAGTGGTTGTGAATTCGTCATCTGGAATAGAAAATGACATCATAAGAGGAAAAATAACGAGGAATGACGACAAAAAATTATGAACCATGGAACATATATTATTTTGACGGAATATGGAGAAAAAGGCTTAAGGCCTCTCAAAATACAGAATGTTTGTCATTCTATGGGACTATGAAGACCGGTGGATAAGTCTTGAGTCCCCATGCAAACAGCACCGTTTTCCAAGTTCAACTGTCTCGCTTCATCTTAGGCATCCTGAAAAGTACCCCCTCTGCTCTCTGTCCTGTCCAACCGTCCGGTGAAGATGTCCCTTGCAGGTGGCTGATGAGTTTTGCATCTGTGCGAAAGTCCGCCAAATTTGGCGTAGAGCGCTCGCCAAGCGGCGAGAAAATCTGTGAAAGACAAGGGCGAACGTATGTGTGTCTGGGAAGGCAAAAAAAAACCCAGCCAAGCTGGGTACTGCTGGGGTGCCATCCCCTTCTCCCCCGCATTTCGGAATTTCACCGATAACGAGGGGGGCACGTTATTAGAGCTTAGAAATAGCTTTTCGTTGAATAAAGTGTCACAGTCAAGGGGCAGTATCCATATTTATGTGGTACGCGCAGCTGTGAGGGGAAAAATCCCATATGAAAAAGATAGTTTTAAAGGGCGGTTCAAAAAGTTACGACAAGCACCCTTTCATAAATATAGCAGAGTCCCGATAATCCGAAATCATTGGGACCACACCCTTTTCGGATTACGAAATTTTTCGGATTAAGCGAAATCATTCTGAAAGTAATTTTAAATTACATAGTAACATGTGATTACAAAAATATTACATATTACGTGTGATTTAACAGTTTATTTTATAACGCCTCTCTATACATAATCAAATCTCGGGACGAAACGGGTGATAAGAGAGCGGAACACTGCCTAGTACAGTATAGTAGAGTGTGAGTTGTCCTAATAATACGTCACAGTGCTCGACGATTGGATTTTAAACGATCAGCAGACTGTTGAAATGTTTTGAAAGAACATGTAAACGTCTCAGACGAGAGCAGGCCCTGATTTTCCATTAGGCCCAGTAGGCCCGGGCCTAGGGGCCCCTGAATGTTGGGCCCCCCAAAATTTTTATTTTAAAAGAAAAAAAATTCCCAGTTAATTTTTTTTTAAATTTTACCCTTTTTAATAGCATTTTTTTATATATCCTTTCAAATTTGATTGATTGGTTCATCATATGTATAGTTATATGTAAAGTTCATCATATGTATGTTATAGTGCATATAAGAGATTAATAAGTTTCTCTGGTTGCATTGTATTGGTGTTTTAATGATGAAGTTAATATGTTGTATTGCTTTTTGTTATGTGATAATGTTCTAGGCTTCTACGCTTCAAATAGCCAATTCTCGGTAAAATGGTACTTTCACAATGATTCCTGATTATTTTTTTTGTGTCAATTTTGGAAAATTTATGCCCACATCAGTGTTAGGGGGCCCCTATCCCGAGTTGTGCCTATAGTCAAGAATTTTCTAAATCGGTCCCTGGACGAGAGTGAAGGTGAAGCAGACGGTGACAGAGGGCATTTGATGTAGCGCTACGCTACGCAGAGCAACACTCCACCGCGACCCCAACGGACACCATTTTTTTCGGGCGCATTGGCGTAATTTGGTTTCAAGGGAGAGGTATTTTTCTCTTCGACAAAAACATTTAAAAGATGTTTTCAAACCAATAAAGTTCAGTACATTGTCTAACTTTGAATTTTCTTGTAATTTTCAGAAATATATTTTATATTACTTAGTATCACTATGGTTTTATTGTAAACGTAGTTCTTTTTGACTTTTGGTTTCGGATTAAGGGGACAGTGGACCTTCAAACCTAACTTTTTTTGATTTCAATGGATTTGCTTGAAAATTGAATATGTGATTAGTACTATAGATATGTAAAAATGGTTAAAATTTAATGATGAAATATTAATAATTTATGAATTATTAATTATTAATTATATCAAAAATTGGCCTAATTAAAAATGTTCCATGCGCATTTCTTTTGCATATAGTATGGTAATTTTTATTTACAGGATTCGTTATAGAACTAACAATGAAACTTATTGCTTATTTTAAGCATTCACTAAAAATATAAAGAGAAAAAATAATAACAGTGAAAACACCTTTTTTATTACGCAAAATACCTCTAAATCATCTTTTGAAGTACAAAATTTAGAAATTCTGAGCTACGAAGCATAATTATTTTCAATAAGATTTATTTGATATACAGTTAAGTATATAAAACTTAAATTTCTTAGCAATACGATGATTAGAAATGCGCCTCGAGCAGTTTTAATATTCGTATGACATGAACATTTTTATTTTGAGAAAAACACATTTAAAGTTATTGCTATTAGTAACTACATGATATCTAAATTAAATACAAATGCCTATAACTAGGAAAGTAATCACAGAAATTAAAAATTCTTTTTGCAACACATTCCTACTCGTCCGTAGTTTCACAATTCAATAAAAAAAAAAAATCGAATTTTGGGACAAATTACAGAATTTCGAAAGCCGACTGTTCCCTTAAGCGGACTTTCGGATTACCGAAGTTCGGATTATCGGGACTCCACTGTACGTGCTTTGAGTGTGTTTCATACAAGCCGACCTGCGAAAACAATCGCTGCTCAAAGGAAATTTCAGATTAGAGTATTGCTCGTTTAACCTTTAGCTTACGGGGCCATATATACATACATATATTATATATATGTATGTATGTATGCATATGCATATGTACATATATGTATGTATATATGTATATGTATGTACATGTATATATACGTATGTATGTATATGTATGTATGTATGTATATGTATGTATATGTATGTATGTATGTATGTATGTATGTATGTATATGTATGTATGTATGTATATGTATGTATGTATATATACGTATGTATGTATGTATGTATGTATTCATTCTCGGACCCGTATTGTTGGGATACATGCTATCCCACCACGTAAGGAAAAGGTTAAGCCGGAGCAGGATTTTTGAGAGGCACCCCATTTGCATAAATCCTTTCTCAGGTTGTCGCACAGTACGAGACTCCCCAGGAATGCCGAAAACACCGCAGCAAAGCTCATAAATGAATGCATGATATGCAAGGGGAGACAATTCGAAATGGCGGATTTAATATGCAGCTTCCCACAATGAGGATTCGAAATACACAGGTGGAAATTTATGACGACTCTAAGCCTGTTATTTATACGCTAATTTAACACGGATGTACGGGCGTTGAGGTATTACTTAAAATTATCGCGTTGAATAAATCTGAACCGCGTTCTTGATTCGGTTGTATGAAATTGAGCTGTCATGTTAGTAGTTAAAGCAAATAATGTTAAGATGCAGTAGCATAGAAATGTAAGGTAAACACGTTACTATTTTAAACAGTCTTCGTCACGTTCTGGAGAGTGATAAGTACATACAACATTTGCTCAGCCGTAGTTTATTAAATGTCGTTTATTAAGAGCTATGCTACGTTATAATTACACGCAATTAATTATGTTTGACTTGTGACCTTTTTATTGAATTCATCGGAAATAGAAAAAAGAACGTAAAGAAAATAGTCTGGAAGGTGCATTATGTCGGTTAAAAAATCAAGAATTATCTTAAGCAGGTCTGCACAACATGGTCCGCGATGTCTTTCGTGAAGACGTATATATATATATATATATATATATATATATATATATATGTCAGATGTAAACCGTCATATGTGCAAAGTTCCCAATTTTCAAGAGAGCTTTGTGATGCTTTACTTTTGTGATAGTTTGCCAGGACTTAATTACATATGCGATAGTTTATAAGTCTATATTTCACCTACCATCTTGTTTTGCATATGGGACAGCTTTAAACAAAGAAGATCCATCCAAAAGGAGTCACAATAAAATTATCGAAAATGAAGAAAATTCACTTATGAGGATTTACCTTTAATGTACAGAATATATATATATATATATATGTGTGTGTGTGTGTGTGTGTGTAATATCCTTGATGGGATAATGACGAACCTCGTGGCATTCCAGGTATCAGGTAGAAAACCTCGAATCATATTATGTAGTCGTGGGGAGTGTCAGTTGTAGAAAGTCAATACAACTCTGGTCCGTGGCGAGGAAGAGGCGGTTCGTTCGATCAAAGTACAACCTTTATTGCCAAGTGAGAGAGTCCGCTTGACATCTCTCATTTGGAATATACACTTATACAGCTGGTCAACATATATCCTTTACATTGTCTGGAGTCTGCCGGAACAGCACAGGAAATACTCAACAGGGACGCAGCGCTCTAGATTACATATTGTCGGGTTGGTGTCAGACACTGAAAAGCCACAGAGAACGCTATCTGCGAATGGGTGCGTGGTCACGTTAAGACTTTTAATTGGTCAGTTCAAGACACTTGACTCTCACGTCAGATGAGGTGAGCTGCTTTGGAATTTTCTGGAACTTTCGCTGCTATATAAGCTCCTGTCCGCGCGTGGATGTAGGGGGAAATATAATAGATTACTTCGGTTGTTCCTAGGTCAAATTTAGGATATAGGGGTGATGCGCTATTGAGATAAGATGAAAGCATTTTGAATAGGCGTTTTATTAAATGGAAATGAAAGGTTATTGTTTCCTATATAAATATATGTGATGATTCCAAGGAAGAGAGATCGGAGGACAGGTAGAAGGTTCGATTTAAAGTCATCGTACTTCGGATCCGGGGTGGGCGAATGGAAAACAGACCGGGGTGTAGTCGTAGCTGGCATCAGTTTAACGAGTGGCTGGCATGGCGTAGGAAGAAATTCCAGGCAAAATAACACAGGCATCACTGTTACTGGTATACGTCTCTTTATTGCACAGTAATTCGATGATTAAATATACTTCGTCATCTATACACTGAATACTCAGTATAGGACGGACATTGCGGTTAGAGGGGAACGGGGCCCCGGCAGCACAAACGCTGCGGGAATATTGGACAGCTCAAAACTACATCTTGATGGCCTGGGAGCGGATACACAAGTGCGTAGGGAATTGCCGAGAAACGCTGATTCCTGCGAAAAATGCACAGGTGCGCTGAACTTTAATTGGTTAGAATTAGCACCTGACTATAACGCGTCATATGGGATGATCACTCGAAAGTTCTACAAGGTTCGAAATTATATAAGATGTAGGCGCGTGGCTTGCTTAAGGGGAAAATCTAATAAATTACTTTGGTTATTCCCAGGTCAAATTTAAATGAGGGATAATGTTCTGTTGCTATAGGACAAAGCTAATGAAGGAAAACGATGGAAATTTGTTTCATATATTTATATATATATATATATATATATATATATATATATGGTGTGTATGTGTGTGTGTGTGTGTATGTAAACAATTATGCCTAATGCTCCTCGTCCTGATGAAGAACTATTAGCTAGTTCGAAACTAGCTGCTATCCTTTTATTTTTTATTCCGGTTATTAAGAAGGTGTGTGTTTATTTTAGGTGACATGTTATAAGTTTTTTTATAACGTATGATATATTCTGTTTTTTTTTTGCTTGATAAACTTCTGTTTAATCAAAAACATAATTTTAATGAATTGTGTTGTAGACCTCTGATGGCTGATTATTATTTTTTGTTATGTGTTGTGACTTATGTTTCCCTGGCCGGAACATACCAGACTAGATGTTCGCAAAGGAATGCGCACCAGTTTACAATTGCACCACAGGGGTCGGAGTCGGACTTTAGCCAGGTGCGATCTCAATTTTGGCCTAGCACCCCCTGACGACGACATCCGGAGGCCTCGTACCATATATCATCCACTGACATCGTGGAAGGCCTTTCCGGTCTACGGATTGAACGTGTCCATATCTAACCTAGACGCGAAGGTATTTTCAATGTTGTTCGCCGGGATGCGAACCGAGCACTGCCAAATCAAAGACAAACGCGCTACTACAGTACTAGCTTATCTCGGGCTAATTTTTTGGTATATAAGATTTAATTATTGTCCCATTACATAAACGTGTTACTTTCAGAAAACGTTTTTTAAAAGACTCGTACAGAAAGTGTATGATGATTTATAAGCGAAATTATTTGCAAGCGAACACAATATTATCAGAATATTGTTGTTTACAAACATTTTACTAAGCCTTTTATTGAAATCCATCAAAGCAAATTTATTTGATATACAATATATGTATAGCATACATATGTTTTAAGTAATTCCTATGAAATATAATAAGTCATATACTGAAATATAGTACTATACTGTAAATGAAAGGGCCATAATTGTGGAACCGATAGAAACGTAATGTAGTGCAGATAAATGATATGTATGGGGAATCGGACCCCTAGCGAATACCGACACAGTCAGTCTGCTTTGTCAAGATGCCGAGTTATGACGTCATGCTCTACACAGCCGTTATGCTATGACGGTTTGGTTAAGCTTTGAAATGAGTTATGTAAATATTGTATGTAATTTAACAGTAGTTACGTGTGGATAACCATCTGAACTGTATGTTCTGCGCACACACACACACATATATATATATATATATATATATGCATATGTGTGTGGGGGGGGGAGGTGTATGTATGTATGTATGTATGTATGTATATATATATATATATATATATATATATATATATATATATATATATATATATATATATATATATATAGAGAGAGAGAGAGAGAGATAGATAGATAGATATACCATTAAAACGTACTTTTAATATTAAATTTTTCTTAATGTCCATTTTTCCTATGTTATTCTAAATTCATATTTTGAATACCTATTAATAACTAGTTTCTGTTCACAAAAGAATATACTTGTGTTTTGATACCAGCCAGATTGCTATGGAAAATTCTAAAGTTTGAATCATGTCATAGTGTCGTCATTTTGGCACACTGCAATGCTTTAGCTACAACCAATAAAATATTAGTTTCCACCCACGTCCAACTTATGATTGATGTAAACAATGTTTTTTTTCTTCTTTTTTCGGTGGTATTCAATGTCATGTAACGACGCGATAACGTAGGTTTTTACAAACTTCCAACTGTCAGTAACTGACGGAAGCTCGTTCCCGCATTCCTACAATGTATGTATCACTGTGTAATGTGTATTACACCATATAAAAGATTCCCATGGACATACTATCTGCCTATGACTTCTTAATTGTGCCCACTACTTCTTGAATCAACTTTAGAACAATATCGACGAGATATTATTATTATTATTAATATATACCATATATATATATATATATATATATATATATATATATTGTAAGAATCCGTTACGATCTTTCCGAATAAATCACCCAGACAGCCGGACCTCCCACAGCAGGTGACCTGCTAACAGTTCTATCGATCAGCGTCAAGGTGTCTGGAAGCAGAGAATGGGGTTGCTCCTATCTGCCGGCCGCTGGGAAGACGTAAACTAATGATTTTCAGATCAGCTGATTTATAAGAGCCGATCACATGACTTCGTTGTCAAGCGAATCACAGCCAACGGACATGACGTCACAAATTGTGCCAGCCAACCTAAATATTTGCAGTCACGTGACCGGAAGCACGATTGCCAACGCCGGGAGAAAAAAATCCAGTTTTTTGGACAGACTTGGTCGAGACTCTCATCTAGAGAGCACCTTTCGTCTACGTTGTCCTGGAGCGACCGACTTCATCCTGAACTTTATTTTTCAGACCAGCCCGCTCGAAGCTTCTCGTCAACTAATACTTCACCCTGAAGTTTAGCTATCTCAGAGCATCCTGCTCTACAGGCTTCTGTTAGCACGTTACTTCATCAAGAAGTTATCTTCATATTTCAGAGCAGCGCGCTCTATAAGCTTCTCGTGATTTATAACTTTCCTTACGAAGTTATTCTATTTTCAGAGCTGTATGCTCTAGAGGCTGTGTACCGACCTTCTAGTTCCGCTGTGAATTTGCTTGCCGACATCTTATCATCGAAATTATTTGGCTATTGCGAAGGCCAGTTCCCTCTATGTCTAGAGGTAGATCAACATTGTAACTAGTGTAAAAAGTTTCAGACTTAAATTTAATAAAACTGTAATTTAATGTAGTAGACTGACTCTGAACATTTTTAGCTACCCGGAGTCTGAAGTTATCACAATATATATATATATATATATATATATATATATATATATATATATATATATGTATATACACACAAGGTGAAGAAAAACAACAAATAGCTTTCGTGGCCATGCGCTAAAGCAGCCATTAACCACAAAGCACGAATATATCGTTTATCTAAAGTTTGCAAATACTATAGCCATATGCACGGTGGTACCCCGTGGGGTGGTGCTCATATTTCTTTTATAAACGGTTATTTTGTAGCACCTACCTACGACCGTCGTGTCATAATAATTTCTTTTAGTTTTTTTGTCTTCTAATTTAGCCATATTAATATAAAAGTTTTTGAATATGACACCATGGCGAAACCACTTGTGTTTGATTATGTTTCTTTGCTTTACCCACGGCTGCTGAGCCAAGCAAAGACTGGTGATTTTCTTGATATTTTTGACTTTTTACAGTCTAATTGCTTGTTTTTTTGTTGTTTTTTGTCTTTTGGGTGTTCATTCACCTATATTTCTATATTTCTATCTTTGAGTGCTAATGCACCTATGTTTTTGTTCTTTTTGTGTTAGCTGCCAGGCTGCGCCATGCATATGGCTATAGTATTTGCAAACTTTAGATAAACGATATATTCGTGCTTTGTGGTTAATGGCTGCTTTAGCGCATGGCCACGAAAGCTATTTGTTGTTTTTCTTCACCTTGTGTGTATATACATATATGTGTACATAATTGATACAAACATGCAGCTTTAAGCGCTTCTTTTATGATACATTCGGTTGTTTTTTGCTATAGCTCTGTGTATGTTGCTGTTTAGCTATGTTATTTGGTTGTTGTTTTCTAGCAAGAGAGTAAAAGGCTTTACAAATCTTTCTTAAAAATAAGTACGAATCTATTTTTCTTTTTAACATGGCTTTTTCGAGATGTAAAGATAAAAGATGAAAAACATGTACAGTTAGCGATGCCGACTCTAATAGTAATGTAACTTCCAATCTGTTTTGTAAATCCAGAGATGTAGTATATAAAATCACTTGATCTGTGTGACAGCAAGCATACATCGGTCAAACTGGAAACGAGTTGCATATTAGAATTAACCTACATAGGTCGAATGTAAATAGAGTCAGCGAAAATTCAACTTTTGAGGTTTTACATTTCAATAGGTATGGTTTTGAAAATATAAGGATTAAAATATTAAAGACAGTACCCGATAGTAGCAATAGATTAAGGGAGGAAAATATTCAGATTTTAAAACACCGTACGATGTATCCGTACGGATTGAATACTGTTTTCAATTATAATAGAAGTTTAAGCGATGGTAATAGTGTCTACAGTTTATTTAAAGAATTTTCTGACACCAGGTGTTTTAAATACAGTAGAGGTAATAGAGGAAGCCATAAATATGCACGCGATATCAATAATATTGTACCTAAACTCTTTTTGGAAAATTTAGATAAGAAATTTTGTAAGGATTTAAATATAAATTATGTGAAGGTAGAATTGTTCAGACTTGAGATCAAAACACTTAACAAATTGCAAAAGATGTTGAACACATTTAAGAGCCATAATAAACAGTTTATAGATCTTACTAGGGACATATTATCTTACAGAATAGGAGGCATTAATAGTACTAGTACAAAGAGTTATTTTATTTTGGAATTCCAACAAAAGAGTTTTGATTTTTTGAAATTACACAATGCTGTCAAAGACAATCTTGATGTTTTTCCTATAAAGGGCATCACAGTGATACCGACATTTAGGTACACGAAACCTTTGTCAAGTTATTTTTTTAATTACGGTGCTTTGGTTCGTGCTGGCGGTGTCGATGTGTCTTGAGTATGTGCTGAATATGCTGGTTCAAAATTTGTAGATGATAACTTGGGACATGTAGTTACAGGCGATCTGGATATCATAGAAGATAATATTATTCGGTCTTTTTTACTTCTTGGCACAAAATTTAGATTAAATAAAAAAATCAATTTTAAAACGGCATGCGATGTTTTTAAAAGGAATCTGGACAACTACATTTTGGGCCTTAGCTATAAATATGTTACACCTTTAATTTTGTTCCGTGAATGGAAAATAAGGCTTTTGATTTATTTTGAAGATTTTCTTCAACGTTATATCAATTACAATGAGCATACATACCATAGATGGAATAAAACGATTTATCAGAAAGTTAAGGCACTGAGAAATAAATTTGTTTTTTGTCCCATAGATAAAGCTGGATCAAATTTTGCAATTATTTGAAAGGAATTTTTTATAAATACAATTAAAACGGAGTTATATAATGGCAACACATATAGATTATATAAACAGGATATTAACGTATTATTTAAAAAATTTGGAGCATTCGCAAGAAAAAGTGGCATTCCTGTTTCTGAAAGAAGTCTTCCTTATTTGTTTTGTACTCCAAAATTTCATAAAAAACCCGTAAAATTTCGTTTTATATGTAGCAGTGTAAAAAGTATTGGTAATAATTTTAATCTGAGGTTTGAAAAATACCTAAAAAAGATTCTAAATGTGTTAAAATATAAGTACAAAAGCAGTTTCTGGATAATTTATAATAGTATAGAACTTGTGGCGAGTCTGGGTAACGGTTTTCAAAATATCAACTCAATACACACCTATGATTTTGAAAACTTATTTACGAACATACCAATTGCAACTTTGAAAGATGTCCTAATACAACTGTACGATGACGTCCGGGAGGATTTGTCGGATGTTTGATCTACTTTATTTTACGATCTCTGCAATTTCTGTTTATTTAATAACTTTGTTAAGGTCGGAAAGGATATTTTTTTGCAAACAAATGGAATAGGTATGGGAACTAGTTACTCCAGTACTGCAGCCAACCTATTTTTATTTTATTATGAGCATGCATACAATACGTCGGATTCTGTTAGTTTGGATTTAAAGATTTTTCGTTATATTGATGATCTTATTATTTTTAATACGCCAGACAATTTCAGACTAGAGAATATATATCCAGAGTGCCTTACATTAAAAAATACAAACGACGGCTCTTTTAGCGCGGACTTCCTAGATATTGCTTTCGAAATAAAAAAACAGTTTTTATATATGTCAGTATACGATAAAATAATAACGTTCCCTTTTAAAGTAATATCATTAACACACTGGTCATCAAACATTGCGAAGAGAATCTTTATCAACATTATCTTATGCCAGATACTAAGATTTTGCAGAATTTGTAATTCTAAGGAAGCTATTAGTAAACAATTTTTTATTTTTAAGGCGAAACAATATTATGATAATAGCATACCGTTGGACTTTTTAGAATGCTATATTGGGTCGGCCGCTACTAATTTGAATATTCCACTGCACACGTAAAGTATATGAATGGCCCGGGTTAAAGCCATTGGACGCCCGGGGCAGGATGGCTGCTGACGTATGTGATGGAACGACCGCACGTGTACTGGCTTACGCATATAAGGTATAGACGGATATGTTCATCGTTTCTAAATCGCCTGTTCTTTTGTACGAGCTCTGATGCCTGGATATGAAGAATTCTATTTTAATGCAGTTTATTCTGGTATGACTTTTTCGTTTATTTGCAGGGCTACAAGTGGTCCCGTGGGGTGGTGCTCATATTTCTTTTATAAACGGTTATTTTGTAGCACCTACCTACGACCGTCGTGTCATAATAATTTCTTTTAGTTTTTTTGTCTTCTAATTTAGCCATATTAATATAAAAGTTTTTGAATATGACACCATGACGAAACCACTTGTGTTTGATTATGTTTCTTTGCTTTACCCACGGCTGATGAGCCAAGCAAAGACTGGTGATTTTCTTGATATTTTTGGCTTTTTACAGTCTAATTGCTTGTTTTTTTGTCTTTTGGGTGTTCATTCACCTATATTTCTATATTTCTATCTTTGAGTGCTAATGCACCTATGTTTGTGTTCTTTTTGTGTTAGCTGCTAGGCTGCGCCATGCA